>CAWUFW010001639.1:0-660000 GCA_963921515.1 Calotriton arnoldi | reverse complement strand
ACTTTATGCAAGGCTACAGCAAAAACTGCTGAACGGAATTACACCAAATTTGGCAAAAAGGTAGCGCTTGGTTCAGAAAGCGACCTTTTTTTTAAATGGTGTAAATCCGTTCAGTAGTTGCTGAGAAAATCCAAAATAAAAGTTTCGATATTTAGAGGCACGGAGGATCCGCGCACCCTCTCGACCACGAGCTGCATGCTAATTGGCTGTCAACACTCCAAATCAGGAAGTGTTGGCAGCCATCTTGTTCCTCGGTAGAACCGAGGAACAAGAAAGCAGTAAAAAAAGTGCGCAATACGCAAAAAGAGGGCAGGGTAGAAACACCCTGACCCCCTAGGCCTGCTCAGGGGGTCCTACAAGGACCCACAGGGCCAAATTTTTTTTTAAATCGGCAGGATGCGCTTACGGTGCGCGGATCCTGCCGGGAAAACGAAGCGCGGGCTCCCGCGCTCTTGGTAATTGGCCAAGTCCCGGGGCATGGGAGGGTTAAGTTTTATGATGTGGGGGGCCTCTAAGGCCCCCCAAGCCCCGGGGACCGCCACCCCCGGGGCTTTAATAAAAAAAATGATGCGGGAGGACCGTCACCCCCCCGGGGCTTCTTTTATTTTTTTAAAATAACCTATGTGGGGGCTTGAGCCCCCACACGCCCCGGGGACCGCCACCTCCCCGGGCTGTGCAACTCAAGGGAGGGGGCCGCGCAGCCCCCTCCTGGAGCCCTTGATGGCCCTGGGGACCGCCACCCCCAGGGCCGGCTCCTGCAGTGTCCCGGGTGCCTAACCCCGGGACACTGTAGTTTGCTATGACAGGACTGGAGCCTCGCGGCTCCCGTCCTGTCATAGCAAACTGCTTTGGATATTAGGCGAGAGCAGGGAAACCTGCTCTCGCTTCCAATATCCAAGCAAATTAGCTTTCCACATGGGGAGCTGCATCTTAGCAGCTCCCCATGTGGAAAAGCAATGCCGGCTCCCAAGGGACACGGGGAGCCGGCGGGACTGTGGGGGTATTGGGGACCCCCCACAGTCCCCAACAGAGAGGGCCAGCCCTGGGGATGGGGTCCCCGGGGCAAGTAGTGGCTCGGGAGGGGGCCACGCGGCCCCTTTCCCCAAAATAAAAAAATAAAAACAAAGGCCGGCCCCGGGGGATGGGATCCCCGGGGCCATAAGTGGCCTGAGGAGGGGGCAACGCAGCCCCTCCAAAACAATAAAAAAAAAGCCATGCCCCGGGGGATGGGGTCCCCGGGGCCGATTAAGGCCTCAGGAGGGGGCCACGCGGCCCCTTCCAAATTGTTTTTTTAAATTTTAAATAAATAGGGGCAGGCCCTGGGGGATGGGGTCCCCAGGACCAATAAATTAGAAAGAGGGGGCCACAAAGCCCCCTTCTTAAAAAAAAAAAAAACACCGACATTGCGCCGGAGGCCACACCCCTTCTTTCACCACTCTGCAAACGCGCCCTGGCGCGTTTGCAGATGGGGAACGAACCCCTTGAATACTGGGGGTCCCTGGGGGCCAACTAGCCCACCAGGAACCTCCAGTATGCGCCAGGGGCTGCGTTGCAGAGAGGTGTTCTGAGGCCACGCCCTTTATACACCTCTCTGCAACGCAGCTCTGTGGCGCATAATGGAGGGAGCTGGTGGGCTAGTTGCACCCCAGGGACCCTCAGGATTGAAGGGGAGTTAATCCTCGACTTAAAACGCGCCACGGGGCGCGTTTGCTCAGTGGTGAAGGGAGGGGCGGGGTTTGAGATGACATGTGTGCAAACAGGCCCCGTGTCGTGTTTTAAGATGGGGAATTAAATCCCCTTCAATCCTGAGGGTCCCTGGGGGACAACTAGCCCACCAGGTACGTCCAGAAAGCACCACAGAGGTGCGTTGCAAAGAGGTGCAAAAAGGGGCGTGGCCTCTGAACACTTCTCTGCAACGCAGCTCTCTGGCGCATACTGGAGGTACCTGGTGGGCTAGTTGGCCCCTAGGGACCCTCGGGATTGAGGAGGAATTAATTCTCCAACTTAAAACGCGCCACAGGGCGTGTTTGCAGACATGTCACCTCAGGCCCCACCCCTTCCTTCACCATTGTGCAAATATTCCTCTAAAATCAGCCGAACTACAAATTCCGATTTACTCACCTGTTATCAGGAGAGAACCCAGTGCTGCATCTTTTAGCCCAGCACTGACCCTGAAAAGTAATTCTAACCGTACTTACCAGTAACTTGTATTTCCTTCCATAGGAATCCATTGTCTGGTTTTCAGCAGAAAAGTTTCAAAGTGTCGATTTTCACAAACTACAAATATTCCTTAAAAATCGCCTGTATGACTTAAACGCATTCTTTCAACTGTTTACAGGAGATGCACCAGTGCTGGATCCAGGATCCACCACTGAGTAAGAAAAAGTAACGATAACACTACTTACCTGCTAAGTGAATTTCCTCCCATAGGATAACATTGGTGATTCTATATGAAAAAGATTGTCAACTTTTAAAATACAATAATATTCCTTAGAAATCAGTACTGTAACCAAAACCCTTTTACTCAACTGTTTACAGGAGATGTCCCAGGACTGAATCTAGGATCCAGTCCTGTGGTTAGAAAAGTAATCCATAAAGTAACTAATTGCATTTAACTAGAAATTCACATTGAGCTCAATGTTGCATTGTGTTTGAAATTGTGTTGCCCATTGCAACAACTGTAACTACTGTACTTAAAAGTCTATTGCCTATTTGCAAAGAATTTAAACTAAAGTAATTCATTCTGAGAAAGTATATTTTGTAATGTTTAATGTAATTACAATGTAATTTAAAAAATAAATAGTTTAAAAAAATGTAGTAAATCAGTATCAAAAAAATAAAGATAACAATTAATACATTTAAAAATTGTCATTTACAAAACCTTGGAAATTCACTGAAAAAAACCATAGGTTTCAGACATGTTATAGTTAGGAATTAGCATTTAAAAAACTTTTGAAATTCACTGAAAAAACCATAGGTTTCAGACACGTTATAGTTAGAAATTAGCATTTAAAAAACCTTTGAAATTCACTGAAAAACCATAGGTTTCAGACACGTTATAGTTAGAAATTAGCATTTAAAAACCTTTGAAATTCACTGAAAAAACCATAGGTTTCAGGCACGTTATAGTTAGAAATTAGCATTAAAAAACCTTTGAAATTCACTGAAAAACCATAGGTTTCAGACACGTTATAGTTAGAAATTTGCATTTAAAAACCTTTGAAATTCACTGAAAAACCATAGGTTTTAGGGACAGTTATAGTTAGTTGGACATTGCACTCGTACAAAACCCGTGAAATTCTCCCGTTATAGTTAGTTCAGCTAACTATAACTCGCGCCCCGCAATGCACTGCTGATGACGTCACATATTACATCACTCATGACATGGTCAGTGACATCACTGATGACATCATCCATGTGATAATTTCATGCATCTTCTCACACCCTAATATAACTTTTGATACACCCACTGTAAATTACAGACTGCCATTCTCAAAACCATAGACACTCCAACACCAATAACTACATACCCAGTGCATTGCGGGGGCGCGAGTTATAGTTAGCTGAACTAACTATAACGGGGGAATTTCACGGGTTTTGTACGAGTGCAATGTCCAACTACCTATAACTGTCCCTAAAACCTATGGTTTTTTCAGTGAATTTCAAAGGTTTTTTAAATGCAAATTTCTAACTATAACGTGTCTGAAACCTATGGTTTTTTCAGTGTGATCAAGGCAGTGAATGCCGAAACACGTCGCAGCGTAATGGAGGAATAAAGACTTTTAATTCCTGAAATCTCCCCGTGTCGGTGTCCGGTTTATATGTGAGGAATCGGATTTGGTGTTCATATATATATATATATATATATATATATATATAGATGTGTGTGTGTATATATATATATATAGATATAGATATAGATATAGATATATATATATATATATATATATATATATATATATATGGATGTGTATATATTTATTTCCCAGGGAAATCCCTTCGCACGGTGGTGCGGAAGCTCTTCGTTAATCTTCCTGCTGCTATATCTGCCAATGCTTCCGCACTCTCAAGCGGGTGCTACGTCACGCGAGGGCCAGACTCGCGTAAGTATTATGGCTGCTAATATAATCAGACCAGCACTCTTGGGGGATGTTATTAAATCCTTTTCATGATTTCTTTATTCGTGCTGCTACATACTCGAAAACAAACGCGTTTCGGCAGGTCGCCTTTGTCAGTGTCGGCGACCGCCGCGTTGCCAGCCTCTTGTTTTCACAGTGAAATCAACCGTGTAGCACGTTTAATATTTTTTATATATAATTTAATGAACTGCTGCTGTTCCATAAATTGAGGAACCTAATGTAGGACTAAATGGTAGATATGAATGAAATGTATACCATTATGTCATGATGTACTGCCTTATGAAATACTGAGGTGAAGTAGAACTTTTTAAGATTAACTCCACTAGAAGATGGCGCTATATTAAGCACCGATACAGTAACGTGCTACACGGTTGATTTCACTGTGAATGTAAGAGTCTGGCAACGCAGTGGTCGCCGACACTGACGAAGGCGACCCACCGCGAAACGCGCTTGTTTTCGAGTATGTAGCAATACAAATAAAGAAATCCAGAAGAGGATTTAATAACATCCACGAGAGTGCTGGTCTGATTTTTTTATATATATATATATATATATATATATATATATTCATATTCTCATATTCTGATTGCCTGGCACGGTACTCCCTCAGTGCTACTGTGCTAGCTCAAGGCCCAAACATGCGATCTGACTGGCTGGCCGCAACATGAAGAGAAAGTTGCGGCTGCCATTTTATTACTCGGCAACTCTGTCCCAGTGTCTTAAAAAACAAATAAGGAATAACAGGGCAGGGTAGAGCTCCCTTGACCCTTTGGGGGGGGTCCCAGACCCTGCAGTCGACTCCACGCTGCGCACTGCCATGTTTCGCTGGGAGTTTGTCAACCGGGTGGCAGGGTTTGGCACAGGGCCTGGCTGGTTGTAGGGCTAGTTAGGTATGGTTATAAACTATAACTTTGTGAAAAACATTTTTTTAGAACAGAGAAATTCACTGAAAAGAGAGAAAGGTTAAAGTGATGTTATAGTTGGGTATGGTTATAATATCTTACTTTACAGTAAAAAGAAAGCCTAGAAATTCAGTGAAAAACATGAAGGTTAAGGTGACTTTATAGTTAGGTGAAAATGTCAGATGAACCGTAAAGTTTTAAACTAAAAAAACACTGAACCTCACCAGTTATAGTTAACTGAAGTAACTATAACTCACCCCTCGTTATGGACTGCTTATGACCTCACATATTACATCACTCGTGGCATGTTCTATGACATCATTGATAAAATCATTGCGGCATCAGAAATTACATCAGTGCTAACACCCTATAGGACACCAATGATGTCATCAGTGATTTCATGGGTGATGTAATGTGTGTGGTGATAATCATGCGTTGCAGGGGTGCAAGTTCTAGTTAGTTCAGTAAACTAAAACTGGTGAATTTTGGTGTTTTTATGTTTTTTAAATGTTTGTATTTGTGTCATTTCAACACCTTACTACAGCACTATTTTAAACTGTTTTTTTTAGGGAATTTCAGTTTTGTGTTGCTTTTTTTTCCAATATAGGCTAAGATCTTCCTTCATGCCTTAGTATAACGTCACTTTAACCTTTGGTGTTTTTTCAGTGAATTTCTGGGGTTTGTTGAACATATTCAGCCAACTCCCCTGCTAAACATGCGTTTTGGCTGTGTGCCTAGGGTAGTTGGAAGCGGGGCTTGGCCTCTGGTCAGTCCCTGCACCCAGCCACCTCGATCACCGAACTTCCCGCTGTGCACAGCCTTCAGGATGCGCAGTAGGATGTTGGCCGCTGGGCCTGTGTCTGTGTCAGAGGCCAATAATGCGACAAGGGATCTTCCCGCAAGTCCTTTAGTGCTGAGAGGCCAGGCACAGACTTCCTGCAAAAAGGTCAGAAGCTGGAGATGCATCCTAAAAGTCCCATCTTCTCCAGAGCACAACCTTCCAGTGAAGATCTTCCTTCAGCTTCATCAGTGGAGGATGATTCTAATCCCTCCAGAGCTCCAGTACCTCCATCACCACCCGTTGTGGAGATTATCTACTTATGCAGCCTTATTCTGCTCTTCATCTCCGACATAAGGAGGTGAGATAAGGCCATCAAATTTCTCCTCCGGATGAAACCTCCAAGAAAAGGAGAAGTCTGTTCCTCTAGACGCTCAAGAGAGTTGATTTTCATGAACAAACAGTGCTGCTGGAAAACATAATTTCTGATGGATTCTTCTAACTGTAGATCCTCACCTGTAGAATATTCCCCAGACACCAGACTAGATCTAGAATTTTTCAAGCAGTACTGCTGTGCACTACTAGTTGGTGCTGTGTGATGGCTTTTGGCCAGTGTTCTGCCCAGGAAAAGCGCCAGCCTTTATGTATCGAAGTTGGTTTGATTTTCTGTGCCTTCGTATGCAGACCCGGAGCTCCACCTCCTTTCTTTGGTTAACAAATTCTTCTAAACTCTTCCAGTTTGCAAGTGAACTATGTCCCCACTGAAGACTACAGGGTTCAAATCGTGTTGTGATTTTGGAATTAGATGTTGGTGATTGACCCGCGTGAGTTCTGTTTAGGATTGGGGCACAACTTGAAAATATAAGAATGTGCCCTTATGCATCCAAAGGCAATTTTGGACCAGGAAGCAGAGCTGTAAGTCTCTGAGCACAAACAGAAGTCCTGGACCTCGCATAAGTCTCACTCCAAGTCAAGTACGTCTGCTAATTGTTGCTCTCGAAACTGCTCCCACAACAGGTCTTCTTCACGGTTAAAGTCAAAGTTCAAATACAATAAGTTGAAGCAGAACTCAACCCCATGCTGCCACTTTCTTTCCCAAGAGAAACTGAGAGGGCGTCAAGGTGCTAACCGATTTTGCTCCTTGGCCCCGGTTGCGGAGCCGATTCCTCAACTGGTCCCATTGCCCCTAACTTCCCTAGCCTGTTAGCAATGCTGTAGCAGGTTGAGGCCTTCATGGAGGCCATGCTCCTTATTTTTGGCACTGTTCTGGCTCGCTCTGGTACTTCTTCCGCACTCAAGGATCTAAGGGCTTCCAATTAGGCTGCAGTTGATGGGTCCACCCCCGGCACCATCTTGAGCTTCTCAAGCCCACCTCTGGTTCTGCACCAATTACAGTGCCCAAGGACTCTGCCGGTTCTTTCTCCACCGACGCCGGTCCGTTCTCCACCGACGCCGGTCCATTTGTTGATGGGGCAGCGGTTGGGCCCTTGCTGACTCCGATGTCTGACCTCGAGCCCTGACGGTCACACCATGACTCCACTCCAGTGCACCTAGTCCCAGTTTTCTCAGACTCCGTCAGAACGTTTCTGTAGATCCTGAGAGGATGGGTATGATTGTCTACATGCACTGGATGGAGAAAGCCAGTTCTGTATTAAAACTTTATCAGCACATGAGCAGCATTCCAGCCCTTCTAGATACCTTGGTTATTCGGATCAGTCCAGCCAAATGAATCCTTCTTGCAGTTCATACAATAAGGTCCTTAGTGGCCACTATAGACTCACTCCGGGCAAGAGTGTTCCCTTTGGAGGAAAGAGTGGTGTGGTTTTTATGAAGATTGCCGCTCTGAAAGTAACAGCAGCTCCATTAGTCAGACAGTTGTAATCTTTTCTGTGCAGCATTGTTTCATGTATCTTCCTTGTTCCCAATACCAGACCACTATAGGAATTTCTGGAAAATGAGTGGTGTCAGAAGATGGGTGGCTGGGAGCAGACAATCACTTTGAATAACTCGACCATCCAGTAACTTGAGAGGTGGTGCAGCAGAACAAATATGCTGAAGGACTTTTTGTTGCAGAAGCCTTCAACCACCATCTTAGTAATCACAGGTGCATTGCTTGAGAATTGCAGAGCACACAATAGAAATCTTTCTATTCAGTAGATGGACTCCTCCTGAGAAACTCTTCCACATAATTCTGTTCCAGTTGAGAGCTGTTCCTCTGGCTCTGAAGTTATTTCTTCCATCTATACTCATTTAACGGACAGCACAACCACAATTCATTATTTCAAGAAATGAAGGGTACAAGATCCAACATTTTGCCAAAAAAGGCACAATGTGTCCGACACTGGGCCATAGTGACGACATCTCTCTGAAAGCGATGCATCTTCCTAGTCTACAGAAAACAAAGACAGACTATCTCATTACACAACTGCTAGAACAGCATGAAAGGGCTGAAGACAATGTCATACTTAAAAACATCTTCTACGGGACTGGGGCCCGTTGAAAAACACTCACCTATGCCTTTCCACCGATACCACTACTTCCCAAAATCATCATAAAAATGATCTATGTGAGGGCGTGGCGAAGGAGGCCAAGATGGCCGCCGAGCCCTAGGGAAGCTCCCGGGCCTGACGACCATCCTACTTCATCCTGCCTAACAGCTATCTTTCTGTAATGCCCAGAAAGCGCCTGCATGGAGGACAACCCTCTGCCTGTGATTGAGGGGCTCCCGAAGTCGCGTTAGGACGACCAGGTGTGACACGGTCCATCTTCTGCGTGTACTTCGCAAAATGGCGGCCGCTGCTGTGATATAGAGCCCTGGAGACCTTGCAGTTCGGCTTGTGGCCCGGCGACACCGACTAGGGTGGGACCGTGCTCCCTGGACGTCCTGTTGCTGAGGGCATGCTCGGACCTGATGTTGCCGGCCCTGTGGGCTTGGGGCAACTGGTGAGTGCGGCTGACCCGGGCGCTCGCTGGGGAGTGAATGTGGCGCCCGGCACTACACCCCGCAGCGATCCAGAGGGGCCTCACTGAAGCCGCAGTGGTTGAGACACTCATGGTTGGGACAGCAACTTGAGGCTGCCTCCTTCCCTCACCCCTCCTGCCGTCGGATCTCCTCACTGCCCATGTTTGTTGCCGGGGGCTCCCCCTCATTGGAACGGTGCTGCCTATGGCCCTGTGGACGTACTCCTAGTGCTCCAAATGGGGCGTGCGGTGGCCGACTGGGCTCTGCACTTGGCCTGTGCCCACCTGGAGGAAGGGGGGCACGGCGCTGCCCATGAAGCCCCGGTATTGCGAGGGGCTGAGGCGCGACTGGGGGTGGCCCCCTCTTCTAATTAAAGATAGACCGCCACGTAGAGGGGTGGGGGCAGATGGTCCGGTGGTGTGCCCCTCTGCCGTGGTTTGCTGTTTTTGAATTAGGGTAGTGATCCCACCTGGTGCTGTCCTTGCTAGAGCCCTTGCAGCCTTCAACCCCACCCATCCTATCCCCCCACCCGCTTTTGCTGTCTGCCTGGTCATACATTGCTGGGCTCGCCCTGCCATCTGTGACGCATGTTGATATAATTGGGGGCATCTAAACCTTGCTGTTGGGAGTGCCACCCACTGGGGCAGGCCCCCCTCTGAGAAAACCACCCTGGGGCCCCCCATGCTTGAGACATTTGATGTGTGGTTACACCCGGGGGTGAAATTGCGGGATGGGTGTCTTGTGACTGAGTACATCCGCCTGCCCTGACCATTGTTGGACCTGTGCTTACAAGAGGGCTGACACTCATCTTCACCTACTGACTTGACCTATGGGCCCTGTGTTCCACAGAGACGCAGCGATGTGCCCGCGGTGAGGGTGGAGGGAACCCTTGAGGGGTGGTAATCTCGTGCTGCCAGTTACCGGCAGGCCCGGACCCCTGCACACACTTCGCCCATCTACCTGAAAGCTTCTCATGATGGATAGAGGAAAACACCGATCCCCTGCCCCCCCACCGCCACCCCCTCCTGCTGCCGGATCAACCTAAAATGGACCAATGTACCACTCCTGCATACGGAACTGGGATGGTGACGGAAGCCCAGGAATCAGCAGCCCTGTTGGTGACGACCCTAGATCTCACGACGATCCTTAAGGCAATCCTAGACTCTCGTAAAGCAGTTGAGACTAAAGTGGATGGCCTGTGTATTGACCTCTCGCTGATGCGGCAAGATCTGAGAAAGGTGGCAGACTGTGTGACTAAAGCAGAGACTCGCATCTCTACTACCGAGGAAGAAATTAACGCACTCAGGGGTCAAGATTTCAAGCTGCTGTCCTTGGCCGCGATGGTCACTAAAAGAGCAGAAGACGCCGAGAACCGCTCGAGATGCAACAATTTGCTCCTGGTGGCCTTCCCGAAAACCTGGACGCCCCTGCGTTGGACATGGCCCTTGAAACTTGGTTCCGCTTCTGATTCCCGGCCGATAAATTATCTAATGCCTTAGTCATTTAAAGGGCGCATCGCTCTTTAGCTCCAAAACCGCCCACCAGAGCACCTCTTGTCCAGTGATATTGAGGATTCTAAACTTCTGGGGCACCATCCTAAGCGAAGCTCATAGCCAACCGGATCTCCAGTACCAGAACTCAACAATAATGATTTTTCCAGATTACAATGGAGGTGCAGAAAAGACGCCAATCCTTTGAGACAATCATACTTTGTGGCTTTAATTTACACTATATGCTCCTTTTCCTGGCCCGTCTTGAGGTAATTTTCCAATCCACTACCTACTTCTTCTATACTCTGGAACAGGCCTGGGAGTGGGCCGCAGAGGACTATAACCAACAGGCCCTGCACCGAAGAGGGCGCAGTGCAGAGGGCTCTCTGCGGTCTTGTTCACCGGCCCCCTTGAGGGTTACTCGGAATGGACAATCCAAATCCCAAAGATCCAGGAAAACGTGGCAGGCGGTGGCTGATCAGCCAGACAGCCCTTTGGGGACTGGGGCACAGGTGGCTGAGACATAGAACTAAGATCTTGTGGCTACGCCAATGCTCACCGGCCTGCTTATAATGGCTCCAGATGTGTCTTAATGACTCCTGCAGATTCTGATTGATTTCCTCTAACGGGGGACCCTATGTCTTGCGGTGGGGGCCATAGTGTTGCCGTAGGCAGCTCTTGGACACTGGGTGAGGAGGATTGTGCCGGCTGTGTCCGAAGCCTCCCAGATATATGAACCCTCTCCAGGTCAAATGGTATACTTTTGAATGTACCATAGTGATTGACTGTGACTATTGTTTCTATCATACATACGCTGTCAGGCATAGCATACGTCTTTGTGTGTCTACTACAATTGGATTACCCCCAAAGTTACTTTTATTTGTCTTTCTCCTTCCACTTTATTCCCTTCCCTTCCCGTCTGTTCTTTTCTTGCCTTCCTGTTTCACCACGTTTTTAGGTCTCGCCTGCGTTGCAGCGCATGCGCTGCTCGCTTGCGAGATCTATAGTCGTTGGTTTTCTGTCTGGCTTCTTTGGAAGTGGGGTTGGTGACCGCCCTGTCTCCCTTAGGCCCCGCCCTCCCTGACTGGATATTTTGTTCGCGCACGGCACCAGTTAGTGCAGGCACGAGCAGTGGCTCTCTCTCTCCCGCCCACAGGAGGTATCGGCACAGTTTGCCCCTACTGAAGCCCGTGCGTGCGTACAACCCTTTTCAGCGCGCTCGTTTTTTGAAAAATTTACTTATTTAATCATTGTGCGTCGAAAAACACCCCCTACAACTTTCAGTTGTAACTTTGCCGAGGGAGTGGTGAATGCGAAAAGACAAGTGGAAGGTCCTGGAGGTGCCTCTCGCAGTCTTGGCGCGTACGCATTATCATTTTTCTTTTTCAACCATGCTTTCCAGGTGGTAATCCTGCACCAAAGCAGAGTTCCTGCCAAGCTGTGAATAGCTCCGCAGGCCGACTTAGAACGCTATCATTTAGTTACTTTAATAATTGTAGCACTCTCTGCGGTTTTGCAAGCAGTAGATGTAATGATAGGTTCTGCGTGGGCAGCGTGAACGAAAAACGGATTTGGGTAGTAGAATGTGTGCGTTTTTGGCTCAGTAGCGTTTTCTGTAAGCATGCTGCAGCTTTGTGGCTAGTCTGTAGGGGGGGTGTTGGACAACAAGACATAGTATTCTGGAAGAAAACAGGATATCTTACATTACATTCACGCGTGTCTTACAGCAGTATTCAAGGTAGTCAAGATATTTCACATCTCCATGTCTTAGCACGTTACGTTGTTTTTGTCATTTATATTTGTGGTATATATGTGGACTTGTGAATGCGTTCTCGTTTAAAAAAAAATTACTTTGCAAGTTGAGTAGTACGCTAAATATGCTATGCGTCGAAAAGGCTGACGCTGCATGACGCATACTTTTGCAAAAATATTTGAATACTTTATTAATCTTATTTTGAATTAAAAACCGACCGTAGAAGTTATGAATTGTTTGTATGTCTGGCTTGTTTTATTTTAGTTTATACATGAATAATGAATATACTTTAAAGTCAGTCACAAGAAGTTGTTACCCTTTTATTCCTTGATGTTGCAGTTATGTAGGGAGTAATGGTTTCCTTCCGCATCTAATTTTTTATTTGGGCTTAATTGAAGTTTGTCGGCCTCTGATCGTCACAAATGAGACTACTCGGGATCCAAATTAAGCACTTTGAGGCCAGAAAGACTGTTCGTTTATCACATAAGACTTTATAGACGATGGTTAGTGCCTTAAAGGGGCCTCTAGAGTGGATGGGCAACAAATGTAGGACATAAGCACAGAAGTGATGTGTACTCGTCCTGTGGTATCACGAACCCTGTCATCCCTGAGCCACATTTCTGTCATGAACAATAAATCAATATAATACCTGGCATACAAATATATATATATATATTTTTAATCCACCACTTATCCCTTGGAGTGAAGGTCTTCAAACTGTGGGGCGTGTCTCCCTACACCTAGTCACCCTCCTTGGGGTTTGTGGCTGCATTCCCAGGGGATGAAAAGCCTCCAAGAATTTGTAAATGAAGATGGCACGACATTATTTATTTGTCGGGTTTCCAGTCTGTCTTCATTTATAGTGATAAAAGTACATAAAGGGCATGGGAACTGATCCGGAGTGCTGCGGGGCAAGTGTCAGCAAGTGTGGTGGCCAGGTCAAAGACATGTCTACAGAGAACACAATATTTTGTAAATATATTGCTGTTTTTGCACCTTAAGGTTACTTACTGCATGTAAAATAACAGCAAGTTTTTAAACTATTTAGTGGGAAATCCACTCTTTAAAATTATGACCTCAGCTGGTTAATCTGTTCACTGCAGCTGTCTGTGTATGAACGAAAAGTCACATAGTTGAATCCAGGTTGGTGCAGTGGGTAATAGGGAGTTGTGTATTATAGTGCTACGAGGGCGAGTCATAGGTATGAAGCAGGACCTTATATGTACTAATGATATCTCCATCGAACAACCTTACAGTGCAACCCAATTACAGTGTTTGGGCCTTTCTCTCTATTTTGTGGGCGTTTTCACTGCTTTAGGAAAACGGCAAACTGCCAACTGCCTCTATTTCTTATATTTGTATGAGGAATCTAAAGTGCATGACACTCGAGGCAAAATGTCTGTGAAAGTGCGGTATTGGTTTAGAGGCAGGGCTTCATGCCTCAGCTGTTGTGCCTGTGGAGTAAATGGAGAGATTGACTGAAATTCCTGCCTTCTTAAGGGTTTAAGAAGATTCCTGTGTACTTCTTTCAGGCAAGAAGGTTGCCACTCAGCAGCTCCATAAATCTTTACATGCCCAACGCAATGTCAAGACCTTTCTGCATCTATGCAATTTACACTTCGATAATTTAACAAGCATTTGCAATGCAATAGTTCTCGCATTTGCGAGAGTTTAGGCTATTGTCATTGTAAATGACAATTCCTTTTATTTATCTGTTTTGAAAACCAACACGTAAATAAAAAGCATTGTCATTTACAATGCCAATAGCTCAAAATCTCGCAAATGCGAGACCTATTGCATTGCAAATGCTTGTTTACTTTGGGCGACAGATGCTTCACAGGGAGAAGTATGGGGTGGGAGAATTGGGGGGAGGGCGGGTGATTGGGTTGACTTTTGGAGAAATGTTTTATTAATGTTATTAATGTTTTTATTCCCTTAGGAATTGGATCAGTGAGCTCTCCTACATTGAGACACCACTACACAACTTTGAGAGTGAGGTCCCTGCCCGGTCTTGGCGGGTCCGATTTATCAATACGTCTTTTCACAACCTTCCCCCATGATTCCAAACCTTTCATGGAACGCCTTCTTGACCATATTTAGCGGTTGGTCGTCCTACAATATATTAAAAGGTATAGGCCTACTCTGGTCTTCCTGCAAGAAACTCTCCTACTGGAAACACACTGCCCCCTCCTTGGCCGATTTGGGTATGAGAGAGAGTTTCACTCAGGATTCACTATGGGCTCCAGGGGGTAGCTCTTCTCCACAGATCTCTTCCTCTGACAGTAACTAAGATACATACAGATACTCATGAAAGATACATTGCGATAGAGGGCCGCATGGCTCCCAGACAATACAATCTCATCTCCTGTTATGTCTCTCCGCAATTGTCACATTCCACACTCCAGGCGCAGTGACACTACCTCCGGGGACCACTCTGGCAGTGGGAGACTTTAACACGGTCCTGGACCCTGAGCTCGACACCTCCGCTGGGCCCCACCTTGACAGGATTGTCCCGCCCCGCAAGCCTTACAGCCTGGGTTGACTCTCTCGGCCTATGCGATGCCTGGCACCCCTCAACGCAGGCTTATACCCATCGCTCAGCAGCCCATGATACTGAAGCTTGGATAGACCTGTTGTTGCTGCTGACTACAGATCTCCTTGCATTGCACTCTATCCGACGTCTCCCATGAGGTATATCGGACCACGCGCCCCTCTTGAGGGAATGGGGCACTGAGACCCATGTGGCGCTTCAGCGCATGGTACCTGAGGCTTCCCAAGTGCGCCTCCTTAGTTCGTGGGGGACGAACTCCAAAATTACTTTCAAACTAACGAGTGCTCTCTGTCCTCAGAAATGACACTCGGCAGCCTGCAAGTCCTCCATGAGAGGATTGCTTAAAAGTTACACCCGGAGGCAGGAAATGGCACAGCAGCAACAGGTGACTGATCTTGAAATGCAAATACAACTTCTGGAGGGAAGGACTCACCGACCAGACTCATCAGACACACAGCGTCTACTAGAACTTGCACGAGCTATGACAAATCTCCCTTGAGGAAGCCAAAAGGCATTGGAGGGCCTCCACTCGGAGTGTAGGAAAGTAGGATCTGCTTTCATGGTTACCCCCACTGTTTGCTTGGTGTCAGCATGTTTTTGACTAGTCTGACTGGGATCCTGCTAATCAGGACCCCAGTCACTGTGCTTTCTCCCTAAATTGACCATGCTAAGTACTTCTGTACATCCACTATTGACTACTGGGGTACCCTTCTGACCTTCTGAGTCCCTAGTATATGGTGCTGAGGTACCCAGGACATAGGTACACCAGGGTTCTCCCATGGGCTGCAGCATGTATTGTGCCATCCATGGGAGTCAACTTCAACTCCGACTACAGCCCTTCAATTGCAGCCTGTGTGAGTTGGTGCTTGCACCCCTCACAACATAATAAGTTTCCTTATATCTGAGGTCACTGCACTTAAAATCTTTAGGTCACCCCTATGGCAGGCTCTTCAGTCGTGAGGGTGCCCCTGCATGAGCAGGACACCCCTGCAAACCCCGGAGTCGATTCTCCAGGCTTTGTAAGTGCAGACAGCAATTTTAATGCATATAGTGGACATCAGTCCATACGAGATGTCTAACTATATAGTGGCTGCACCGAACCTGGTTATGTTTGGTATCAAATATGTTGGAATCATACCCCAACACCGAGTGTTGGAAATATGATCCCATGTACTCGGGGGGTGGGGGGCTCCCTTGGGGTACCCCCCTGTACTACCGGTAACAGCCTTTCTGGGACTGACAGCAAGCTAGTGCTGCTGCCGATCACAGACACGATTCTGCCCTCCTGCTGCTGAGCCAAGGTCGAGCAGGGAAAGGTAGAACAATAGGTTTCCTGTCACAGAGTGGTGTGACCACCTCCCAGACAGGACTTAGTGTATTCGGCTGGGGTGGGGGCACTTGCCAGCGCCACCAGACTGCTTTGAAGGGCACATTTGGTGCCCTCCTTGCATTCTCCATTTTGAGCTAGTTCAGGGAGCCCTTGGCTTCCACTCTGGCTCAAAACTGGACAAATGACATGGTAGTATCCTCCCCTCTGTCCAGCCCCTCCTCTGGGAGGGACCCCTGAGTCGTTCCAACCCTTTCCCTAGGGTACATAAGGGCTTACCTGTGGGTGATTCCTTAGATTCATCGTAGGACAAGACTCAAGCCTGAAACTATGCCACTCTTCAACCGTGTGGACACTTGTACTTTGCCTGGACCCGAGACTGCACCAAGGAAGACTCCTGCTGCTCCTGGTCTCGCTGTTATGCAAGTCTTCTTTGTCGTCTGTGTCTGTGCTTCTTCCAGGATCTTCACCAGACCTGTGGGCATCAAGACCCCCGAAGTAACCTCCCTTGGAGCTAAGGAGTCACTCTCCTGCATCTGCAGGCACTGCATCGAAGCTGACCGGTCTACTGCTCCTGACGTCCCATGAACTTAAAAGGCTCAGCAACACAGGTGGTGGTTCTGCAACTCTCTCGATGCCTGACCTGCCTCTCTGCAATTTTGAGGCCAGTATCCCTCTTCGGAACAGCAGGGACCGAATCCCTCTGCACCTCGTTGAATTGCCGTTTCCAAGTCTTGTTGGCACTGCACTCTAGCGATCTTCGGGCTACAAGAAGCTCCAACCTCCAGCATCTCTTCCTGCCAAGTACAGTGTCCTCACCGCAGCCTCTGCACCGTTTTCCTTCCTGCTTGGTGAGCTGCTCGAGGTCCTCTTTCGACTCGAGTGCCTTTGGCTTGTGAGTCCTCCTGAGGGTCTTCTCCTGCTTCAGTAGGCTCCCCTGCTTGCTCGGGGCCTGCTCTGACTCTCCTGCTTGTGGTGAGTCCCTTGGGCCTTGCTGGTCCCAACGTTGCTCCTTCTTCGTTCTCCACACCAGTTGCGGCTACCAAGGCTTGTTGGTGCTCCCACCGGACACCGACCCCCTGGTCACCAACATCTGACGTGGTTCAGCTCGTGCATGGCTCCTGGTTTTCCTCAGCGTCGCCTGGTCCTCACAGCTGCAGCAACAAGGTCA
The DNA here is from genome assembly GCA_963921515.1 of Calotriton arnoldi. NCBI lineage: Eukaryota > Metazoa > Chordata > Amphibia > Caudata > Salamandridae > Calotriton > Calotriton arnoldi. The sequence goes on along the minus strand of CAWUFW010001639.1, from coordinate 642,927 downwards.
TCGTCAACTAGTCTGAACTGTCCGACATCAGTGGGCATTACTCTTCCATGCCTCCTGGTTCACTCTTTAGTGGCATAGACTCTTTCCCCTCTGCTTGCAGGTTCTTCACTTCAGGAATCCACCCTTGAATTCCACAGTACTTCTCCAGAGGCGCTTTTCTCCAAGTCTTCCATTGTTGTCTACGGAGGTTTCCGACGATTCTTCAGGCCTATGCACCTGGCTTCCGTGGTGTAGGTAACCTGGTCTCCGGGCCATCCACGGGTGGGGTGGCTCTCCAACTTTCTGTCCTCCAAGGAAATTCATCAGGCTCCTCTGGGAAGGGTCCTTCTTCTGCAAAACTGCAACCAAGGCTTCTCCATTGACTTCCATTGGGCATGCAGCTGTGTTCCTACTCTGCCCACAGCCTCCGTGGGGTTCCTGGGTACTTACCTTGGGTCATCTGGTCCAAGTCCCGTTCTCTCCTGTAGTTCGCATTCCACTTTCTTAATATATGGTTTGGTCTCCCCCCTGGAGACCACTGTATTTTGTGCTACTTACCTTATTGCAACTGAAGTATTATTGTGTATTTGTGTTGATATCTCCGGGTAGGAGATATACCAATGTGTTAGTGAGTGTTGTGTGATAAATAGAAATATTTTTATATAAACACTGTGTGGTTCTTTTTCGTTTAACCTACGCTAAATGATTAAACTGGTAAAAACAAGCTGCTTAACACTCCTTAAGATGAGCCTGCTCGCCACAGCTACCACTTTGAGAGCTTTCTATGGTTTTCAAAGACCACTAAAATCACCATAAGGGTTGCCTGGATTAGTGCAAGGTGCATCACGTAAATTAGTGTGCACCATATACTAAGCCAGCCTCCTACAAAGAGTCTACGAGCTCGGTGACAAATCATGCAAGTTGCTGTATTGGCTGGCGACTTGCGGAGTCTCCTCTAGGGTGGTGCCGGCTATTCGAGACCCAGCGGGTGGCCTTAGGGAGGAGTTGCCGGCGATCACCCAAGCTTTCGTGACATACTATCAAGACCTATATGCGCATCAACAAGCGCCCCCTCTGGAAGTGGGTAGGCCCATCTTGGGGAATATCCCGCTACCTTCTGTCCTCCACTCCCTGGCCCGGGACCTGGATGAACTCCTGACGAAGGAGGAGGTGGACTCCGCTATCTCAGTGCTCCAGGCAGGTAAAACCTCAGGGCGTGACGGGTATCCCATTGAATACTATAAAAGATTTAGCTCCATTATTACACCTTACCTGCTAAAGGTTCACACAGATGCGATAAATCTAGAGTCCTTTTCCGAGGACTTGGACTGTGTGACCATTGTGGTCATTCCAAAGGAGGGCCTGGCTCCCAATCAATGCGCCTCCTACCGGCCGATTTCCCTTCTCAATGCGGATACAAAGATCTTTGCCAAAATCTTGGTGGCCGGGTTGACGCGCACGCTTACCCATCTTATTCACTCTGAGCAATGCAGGTTCATGCCGGGTAGAAGCACGCGTCCCTGTATCTTACGAGTGTAGGTGGCCCTTTTCCATATGCATAAACTAAAGGATAAATTTGCCCTCCTTCTGGTAGATTTTACTAAAGCCTTTGACACACTATCTTGAGATTTCTTAGAGGCTGTTCTGGTGCGAGCGGGCCTGGGACCGGGTTTCCGAAGATGGTCCATCTCCTATACTGTAACGCTAGGACCCAAGTCCGAGTCAATGACATACTATCTGCTCCCTTCCCAATCCATCGGGAAATGCGTCAGTGTGAGAAGCTGGCCTGGTGTATGATGTACACTTATGTAAGTGGACACCTTGCACCTGTCCAGACAACCCTTATGGTGATTTAAGAGGTCTTAGACAACCGTAGAAAGCTCTCTGTGGTAGCTGTGAAGAGCAGCCTTCAGGCTTAGTCCAGAAGGAGTGCAAAGCAGCTTGTTTTACCAGAATGCAATCTTATAGTATAGATTAAATGAAAGGGAACCACACCAAGTATTTATAAAAATATGAATTTATTATATAATACTCTCTAGTACGTTCAAATATCTCCTACACGGGGATAAACACAACGCACACAATACTTTAGCAAAGAAACACATTAAATAGCACATAATACACAGTGGCCCCAGGGGGGGACCAAACCATAAACTAAGAAAGTGGTATAAGAACCACGACTCGAGTCAAGACTGTGTCGAGAGGACGTAGAAGTGTAGGGACCCCGAGGAACCACCCAAGGTGAGTAGATAGGGACCCCACGGAGAGCGTGTGCAGTGTAGGAACACGACTGCATGCTCTGTGCAACTCCACGTGTAAGTCGCGGTTGGATGTTTAAAGATTAAGGACCCTTCCCAGTGGACCCTGAACAAACCCCGTGGAAGGCAGAAGGTTGGAGAGCTACCCCACCTGTGGATACCTTAGTACCCATATTACCTACACCAGAGAAGCCGGGTGCATACATGTGAACTGGTGTCGGAAACCGCCGTCGAGCCCAATGGACGACTTCAGGAAAGTGCTGCTGTTGAAGAAGGAGAAAGTGTCCGGTGGAACCCAAGGATGGATTCTAGATGTGAGATAACTGCAAGCAGAGGGGACAGAGTCTACGTCACTCAGGGGTGACCAGGAGACTTGGAAGACGAATGCCGTCCAATGTCGGGTGTTGCAGGATGGATGACGAGGACCTTGACTCTGCAGCTGTAAGGACCAGGTGACGCTGAGGAGGACGTCGAGTGCTGAGGGGTCGGTGTCCGGCGGGAGCACCAACAAACCTTTGCAAAGGCAAGCAAACCAGGAATCAAAGAAGGAGCAACGTCGAGACCAGCAAGGTCCGGGGGACTCACCAAAGGCAGGGGAGTCAGGGCAGGCCCCGAGCAATCAGGGGAGCCCAAAAGAAACAAGTGTGACCCTCAAGTGGACAATCAGGCCGGAGGCACTGGAGTCGCGAGAGGACCTCAAGCAGCTCACCAAAAGATGCAGGCCGCGATGCAGTGAGGCTGAAGATCCTGGTCACTGGAGGTGCTCGAGGTTGGGGCTACTTGGAGCCCGAAGATCTTCTTGGAAAGAAAGCAGCAAGCCTTTGCAACTGCAAGTTGGACGCGGTGCACAGGGGTTCAGTTATTGCAACCCCCACGAGGGATACTGGCCTCAAACTTGGTGAGAGACCTCGGGAGCTGTGGAAAACCACCACCTGTGTTGCAGAGCCCACGGAGTCCCGAGGAGCTTAAGATCTGCAGACCGGTCGACTTAGTTGCGGTGCCGGCGAATGCAGGGGAGTGACTCCTTCACTCCAAGGGAGATTTTCTTCAAGTGTCTTTGATGCTTCACAGTCCGTGGAAGGTTCTTGTATGATGCGCACAGGCACAGACGATGCAGCAGACTGGAAGGGAGACTAAGTCAGGCCCAAACAAAGTCCAGCAAAATCCAGAGTGCCCAGATGGTAGAAGAGCAGTGGTGTCTGATCTGAATCTTAACCCAAGACGAATCTAGAGACCTACACCCAGGTAAGCCCTTAAGTACCCTAGGAAAAGGGTTGGGAAGATTCAGGGGAACCTTCCAGGGGAGGGTCCTGACAGGCTGGAGGTTACTCCCATGTCCTTTGTCCAGTTTCGCGCCAGAGCGGGAGCCAACAGCTCCCAGGACTGGTTTGAACTCGACTATGCACAGGGACATCAAATGTGCCCCTCATGCAGACTTTCTGGCACTGGCAAGCGCACCCACCCGGTCCCAATACACTAAATCCTGTCTGGGAGGTGGTCACACTTTCCTGTGACAGAATGCCAACTGTTCTGCCTTCCCCTGCTCGAGCTTGGCTCAGCAGCAGGAGGGCAGAAATGTGTCTCTGGTCGGCAGCAACCATTTTGTGCTGTCTGGGTCAAAAAGGCTGGTACCAGGAACACGGAGCGCCTAACGGAGGGCTCTTCCGGTGCTTGGAATCATAACTCCCACACCGTTTACGGTGTGGGAGTTATGATTCCAACATGTTTGATACAAACATGGTAGGATTCGTTGCAGCCGTTTTCGAGATGGTCATCGCGCAATTACGCGGTGCCCCTCTATATAGTATATGGCTGCTTCACTAACAGCCAAGGAGAATGGACTCCGTAGGCTGCAGGGGTGTCCTGCTCATGCAGGGGCACCTTCTCACTTAGAACCAAGCACCCTGCCTTCAGGATTGCAAAGACCTGCTAGAGGGGTGACTTATAGGTTTTAAGTGCAGTGACCCTAGATATAGGAAACCTATATCTTTAGTAAGTGGTGTAAGCACCAACTTACACAGGCTGCAATGGCAGGCCTGTAGTTCCATTTTGAATGGTCTCTCATGGGTGGCATAATACATGCTTCAGCCCATGGGAGACCTCTGGGGTACCTATGCCCTGGGTACCTTAGTACCATATACTAGGGACTTCTAAGGGTACCCCAGTATCCAATCTGAGATGTACCCAAGTACTGAACACAACAATTTAGGGAGAAAGCAGATAGACGGGGGTCCTGATTAGCAGGATCCCAGTCAGACTAGTCAAAAACAGCATCACATCAAGCAAAAAGTGGGGATAACCATAGAATCAGATCCTACTTTCCTACAGTCAGGGATGCCCACTCACCCCTTTATTTGCCTTAGCCAACGAACCATTGGCACGTCTCATCCGCTGCAATGCGCAGGTCAGTGGGTGGAGATGGGGAGTGAGCTTTGAAGACCGAGTGTCGCTGTACGCCGACAATGTCTTGCTTTTCCTCGGAGACCCTCCGAGGTCTGTCCCTCGATGTTTGGAGATTCTCCACCTCTGTGGAGAAGTCTCCGGCCTCCATATTAACCCAGGCCAAATCGGTACTGGTAAAAGTGAGAGGAGATGCAAAGGGTCATTGCTGGTGTACAACTATTCCAATGCGGAGCAGTGCATTCAAATACCTGGGGGTTCATATATCCCACCTCCCACACTTAGCATGGAACCTTAATTTCCAGGACCTAGCCGCCTCTCTTGATCAAGACCTCCATTGTTGGCTGCGGTTGCCACTGAACCAGATGGGTCGCAGCGCATTTTTTAAAATGATGTGCCTTCCTTGGTACCTATATATACTAGCAAACTTTCTATAGCCCATACCCAGACAATGGTTCTGCTCCCTAACCTCCAAGCTGACTTCCTTTATCTGGGCCGTAAAGCGCCACAGGGTGGTCTTTGCAGCAGTGTGCAAATCACCTTTTTATGGGAGTTGGGAATCTCTGATGTTCGCGCATACCACCTGGCTGCACAACTGGTGCCTGTTAACGAATGGTTTACTGGAGGGTGGGCCGACCCGGCATACCACCTGGAGCTTCATGCATTGGGATTCGAGGGCCTACTTGACCCTCTGTACGGAGACCTGGTACCCACCCAAAGCGGCGCCCTCCTGCACCCGGGTGGTGATATGCTGCTGGAGGGCGGCACGTTTAATTTGCTGGGACCGCTGACTAACCAAACTCACCCCTCTGTGGCACAGCTCATGGCTTTGTCAGCTCTGGGCGTCATTTACAAGGGACGGTGTTGATGTCCTTTCAGGAGCTGCAGGAACACTACGCCCTAGTTCACACAAAGTTTTTTCGTTATCTCCAAATGTGACATGCCTTGGCAGGACACCTCCCTCCCGACACACAAACTCCGGAACACAGCCCACTGGAAGCAAAGATACTCAAGGGGCGATTGGAAAAGGTAGCGATTACCCGAATCTACCATTCATTGATTATCCATGCCCCGGAGAACTTCGACTTCCTTCGCCAGAAATGGTTTGGAGGCAAGGGAGCCTTAGACGATGATGATTGGCAAGCGGCTTGGATGTCCCCTAGAGAACTGGCTATTTGTTGTCTGGTGTTCCCTCCGTCAAGTGCAACCCTTACAATCAAGATTTTTGTCTTTTGACTGGCCCAGTAAGGCCTTGCTGTGACAACAGATAAAGGTTATTTGTTGGCCCTTTCGGCCCACTTACAAGATCTGCCTTCCCTTTTTAAGTCACCCATTGTGATGCTTTTATGAAGGGACTGACCCATATGTTGCCACCTACACCTATTGTGATGCTTCAGTGAGACCTTAATTTGGTTTTCACTTAACTAATGTCCAAGCCTTTCAAACCTATTCTTGTTTTCCCCTTAAGCCTTGACGTCACTAGGGGCAAAGAAGAGGCACACGCCGAGGGGTTTGTATAGGTATGTGTCCTTTATTATTGTGGAACGCTACCGGATTCACCACATTCGGGGAAGGTCTCCATCATATAGTGATCACATTGAGTCGTTTAAAGAAAGGAACATAGGCAAGGCAGGTAGTCAAAACTAGTCCACAGAGACTACAGGGGTTGTCTCTGTCCCAGTACCTCTCCTTGTATGGCACAGGGTCTCCTCTCCGGTCCAGGTCCCAGCGGTTAGGTGGACTCTCCCTCAAATAAAGACATACACAATACCGTCAGAGTAGGGAATGACAAAGCTTTAGGTTACCGTCACCTAAGCACCCCAGTGACCGTGCTCTGTTTACTAAAGTGAAGAGGTGGTGTTCCCATTTACCCCTCCCCACCACCTTCCTAGGGAAAAATATTGTAAAAAGGGCACTTGCCTCGGACCACTGCCCTCCAGGGTCGTGGCAGAGGGAGTCACAGCGTCCTCTACCTCTGCGGGACAGCTGGACTGTACAGCAGTGCCTCTGGGTGGACAGTCTTTGGCTCCTCCGGCTTGGGATGCGGCGTCTTCGGGCTCCCTTCCTGACTCTGTCCTTCCTGAACGGTTCCCTTCCTGGGTTCTCTGGCATCTCCTCTGCCCCTTTGCTGGCTTCCTCCTCGCTCTCCACGTCTTCCTTCCCCCGTTTTCCACATCCCCGGGACGCTTCTAGGGCCGAGGCGGTCACATGATCTCGCCCACTCGACCGCCACCCTCATCGCCCCGTGTGTATTCTGCGGTGGCCATCTTGGATATCCCGCTCGGGCAGACAGCAGGATTACACTGCCCCTCCACCAAGTATGGACGTTCGGGCCATAGAGAGACCGGATGTCGAGACAGAAAGTCCATGTTTCCTTTGTGTTTGCCAGGCATATGGAGGGTCTGAAACGAGAAAGGTTGCAAAGACAAAAACCAACGAAGGATTTTGGGATTCGTATCTTTATGGGTTGCGAGCCACGTCAATGGAGCACGGTCTGTCACTAAAAAGAAGGTACGGCCCAACAGGTAATATTGGAGGGCCTCCATGGCCCATTTAATGGCAAGGCATTCCTTCTCCATTGTTGCGTTGTCTCTCTCGGGGAAACAATTTACGGCTTAGAAATAGGATGGGTCTAAGATGTCCCTGGGGGTCTGGTTGTGACAACACTGCCCCTATTCCCCGATCTGACGCTTCTGTCTGTAAAAGAAAAGCCTTGGTGAAGTCTGGGCACATCAACACAGGAGCATCGCATAGAAGGGATTTTAAGGTTTGGAAACTATCTTCTTGGGATTCAGTCCAATCTATTCTGGTGTCTGGGTGACGTTGGGCTAACAGATCGGTCAATGGGCTGGCTATATCTGAAAAATGAGGTATGAATCTCCGGTAGTAACCTACTAGACCCAGAAATGCTCGTAACCTCCTTTTGGTTGTAGGCCGCTGTACATTTTGCACCGCCTCTAGTTTATGTTGAGGACGTATCATGCCTGCACTTATTGTGTGTCCCAGATATTCGATTTGTTCAGTGGCTAGGGTGTTTTTTTTTTTTAGGGTTCAGTGTAAGGCCTGCTTGGTATAAAGAGGAAAAGACCTGATTCAGATATTTCTTGTGCATTTCCTAATCAGGACTGTAAAAGACGATATCATCAAGGTAAGCCACAGTGTATTTCTGATGGGGTTTTAATAAGATACCCATTAACCGTTGAAAGGTGGCGGGAGCACCATGAAGACCAAAGGGCATCACCTTAGAATGGTATAAACCTGAGGGTGTTGAAAAGGCTGTTTTCTCCTTGGCCGTGGGGCTGAGGGGTATGTGCCAGTACCCCTTCGTTAGATCAATGGTGGACATTACCCTTGCTCCCCCCAGTCTTTCCACAAGCTCATCCGCCCGTGGCATGGGGTAGCTGTCGAATTTAGAATGGGCGTTTAGTTGGCAGAAGGCTATACAAAACCTAAGACTACCATCAGGTTTGGGGACAAGTACTACAGGTGAACGCCAGTCGCTTTCGGAGGGTTCAATGATGTCGGCCTGCAACATGGTCTCTACTTCTTGTTGCTGTCGCCTGGCGGCAGGGATTCATTAGGGTCTTAGTTTAATTACCTTCCCCACCTCCGTTTTAATATTGTGGGTGGCCATGGAAGTGCGCCCTAGTTTGCTGGAACTCAGCCCAGGGTACTGATCTAGTAGGTCGTACAATTGCTGCCTTTGGGGGGACGATAAATTCCCGCTGACTTGCGGCCTTTCTGGCTTAGCCTGAGTAATGGGTGGCAAAAGAATCTCAAGGTTTTTTTTAAGAGTGATCTGGTTAATAGTCGTCAAGGAGGTCTGACCCTGGTGGCTAGGGACTTCCCATTTTTTAAAATATATTGATGTGGTATATTTGTCCGTTCCATCCTCTGTGAGGTACAGCCACGCTATATGTGACAGGTGTTATTTTTTCTCTGACTACATAAGGCCCCTGCCAGGTTGCTAGGAGTTTTTTTTCCAGAGGTTGGTTGAAGGATCAGTACTTTATCTCCCACCGTTATGTCCCATAACTTGGTCCCTCGGTCATAATACTTCTTTTGTTTCTGTTGAGCCCTCTCCATGTTGTGGTGTACTTCTTCCCAAAGTGTAGATAGTCTCTTTTAATGAGGTGGTGTAGCCTAACAGTGGTTTCCCCTCGTCCTCTTCTTTGGTCCACTGTTCTGCGGCCATTTCTAGAAGAGTGCGGGGTTTTCTACCGAACAGGAGTTCAAAAGGACTAAATCCTGTTGACCTCTGTTCATGGGTTCTGATGGCAAACAGGACAAGTGGAAGCTTACGGTCCCAGTCCCTTCCGGTCTCGGTTATTCTTTTTTTTAAGATTGTTTTTATAGTCTTATTATATCTCTCCACCAATCCGTCTGTCTGGGGGTGATGCACAGCAGTCCGCATTTGGCGGACCCCAAGGAGCTTGCATACTTCCTTCATTAATCGGGACATAAAGGGGGTCCCCTGGTCTGTCAACAGCTGACATGGGAAGCCTACCCGTGGAAAAAAAAGGATACCATGGCCTGTGCTACTGAGAGGGTGGTTATGCTGGTGAGGGGAATGGCTTCAGGGTAACGGGTAGCATAATCTACCAAGACTAGAACGTATTGGTGTCCTCGTGCTGAGGGCAAAAGGGGCCCTACCAGGTCCATACCCACTCTTTTGAAGGGGACAACAATAATGGGTAGTGGGTACAGAGACACCTTTTTCTCAGTTGAGGGGTTCACCAACTGACACCTAGTACATAAGGCACAGAACTTGGCTACCTCCTTATAGACCCCTGTCCAATAAAACCTTTCTAACACGTATTTAAGTGTGTGTTCTTGTTCGTAACGCCCACCCCCAGCCTGGCTATGTACAAGGTGCATCGTTTGTTCTCTAAAGGCCAATGGAACAATCAGTTGTTCTGTTCGGTGGTTTAGGCTCCCACTGATCCTATAGAGAAGTCCCCTCTTGATACAAAAGTAAGGGCCTACCTTGTCGGGGTCTTCTTCTTCAGTTTGCCTCCATGCGTTCACCAAAGTGCTATCTTCTTTTTGTGCTGCCCTGGAGCTCCGGGCTGGTATGTATCCGTCTTCTGGAGAGGAAAGGAAACAGGTAACAGGAGATTGGGAGAACGCCCTATATTGTTCTCTTTCTCTTATTTTCTCTGCCCTGGTTTTCGGTATTCTTGTCTGTGTACTCTGTATATCCGTCATACAAAAGGTGGCTTCTTTTAACCATCCTGAGTCAGGGTCTTCCTTTGCTAGATTCACTAAATATTTATCAAAGTCTGGGAGATTGGTGCCCAGGAGTACCTTTTCTGACAGTACTGGTACTACTCCCACCTTCTGTATTTGGGGTTCCCCATCTATCTCCATCAGGACCTCCGCCAGGGAATATGAATGTATGTCCCCATGTATACATGAGACTTGTATCTTTTCTTCGTTTGATATCTGGTTGAGGGGTACCAGCTCCCTACAGACAACAGTATGGTGACAACCGGTGTCTAATAATGCCTCTACAGGTCTGCCGTTCAGGCGTACGGGCTTTCTATACCGCCCTTGGATTTCTCCAGTGACCAACACCCTGCTTCGGGACAGTCCCACTTCTATGGGTTCGATTCCATCGCTTTTAAGGGGGCAATTCCTGGCAATGTGTCCCCATTCCGCACAGCGGAAACATTGTGGTCCGACCTGCGGAGGGAAAGATCCTAGGGGAGGTTTTACCGAAGGCTTAGGTACTTCTGGTGTCTTAGTTTCTCCACTGTATCTAGGGAGGGGTTTCTGTATAGTACTTGGGGCTCTTGGAGATTGGGCTTTAAATTCTGGGGACCTGTGATATGCACAAGCTAACACTACTGTCAGGTGGGGGTGTTGTTTTACCCATATCTTAGTGTTTGTTGGTAGGGCTTCTAGATACTGCTCCAGATATATTTTTTCTGTGACCTCTTCAATGGTCGGAGAGCCTGACTGTAACCCTAAGTCCCTAATCCTGTAATATAATGCTCTAGGGTTGTCTCCCGCTATCCACCGCTCCTTACGAAACCGGGCCCAATAATACTCTTGGTCGTGTCCCAACCACTCAAGGATGGCTTTCTTAATTTCGGGATAGGGACTAACACCCGCAGGATTGGCTGCCTGATATGCTGCTTGTAATTCACCAGAGAGAAGGGGGGCTATGTACTGGCCCCATCTCTCTGGGGGCCAAGTGGCAGTCGTTGCAGCCCTCTCTAAGTTGACAAAGAAATAGTCCGGGTCATCACCCTCCTGGAACTTTTGTAGAACTGAGCTTGGAATGTTCGGGTAGACTCATGCAGTAGAGATAGCGTCTGTTAGGCGTAAAATGGCGGTGTCCTGTATTTGTTGGTTCGAAGCCATCAACGCGGCCTGTTCTTTTAAAGCGGCCTGAAACGCTTCCCTTTCTTTTTGGGCGTTTTGGTTTTGTTGTTCTAGTACGAGTTGTAGGTGGCGTTGTCCCTCACCCAACTGAGTGACCATGGCCTCCATGGTGATGGGTTGGGTCATGATAATCTTAAATGATGCAATCCCACTTCTGACACCACTGTGGTCACTAGGGGCAAGGAAGAGGCACACGCCGAGGGGTTTGTATAGGTAGGTGTCCTTTATTATTGTGGAATGCTACCAGATTCACCACATTCGGGGAAGGTCTCCGTCATACAGTGGTCACATTGAGTCGTTTAAAGAAAGGAAAACAGGCAATGCAGGTAGTCAAAACAAGTCCACCGGTTACAGGGGTTGTCTCTGTCCCAGTTCCTCTCCTTGTATAGCATGGGGTCTCCTCTCCGGTCCAGGTCCCAGCGGTTAGGTGGACTCTCCCTCAAATAAAGACATACACAATACAGTCAGAGTAGGGAATGACAAAGCCTTGGGCGGACAGTCTTCGGCTCCCCCGGATTTGGATGCGGCGTCTTCGGGCTGCCTTCTTGACGCTGTCCTTCCTGAACGGTTGCCTTCCTGGTTTCTCTGCGGTCTGGTTCTCTGGCTTCTCCTCTTCCCCTTTGCTGGCTTCCTCCACGCTCTCCACGTCTTTCCTCCCAGGTTTTCCACATCCCCGGGACGCTTCTAGGGCCGAGGCGGTAACATGGTTTCACAACACTAGACCGCCACCCTCATCGCCCTGTGTGTATTCTGCGGCGGCCATCTTGGATATCCCGCTCTGGCAGACCGCGGGATTACAAGCCTCTTGACCATCAAGACTGAGGCCCTTGTTACAGTCAACTAGGCAAGTGAGTGAACTTCATGAATTCTGTGTCAGGACAAAAGTGGCTTTTCTGTTGAAGGTGGTTACACCCTTCCACTTACGGCAATCCATTAAGCTTCTGACCTTCTATACTCCACCTCACCCCTCTAAGGAGGAGGAAAGACTTAACTGACTTGACCCTAAGAGGACTCGAAGAAGAGAATACCAGCAAGAGAACCAGCTTTTTTTTATGCATAACGAACTTCTACAGGTTTGGGCATCTACGAGGTACTGCTTTGGTATCTATTCACAATGCGAGGAATCTGCAGTTAGAAATCTTTATCAGAAAAACAAGTCACTTTCCATCGGTAAATCCTTTTCTGGTAGAGACTCTAACTGCAGATTCCTCACCGACCCACCTGCCTCCCCGTTCCTGTGGAATGATCTCATACAATCCATTAATAAAATCCCATCTAAACTTCTGCACACTGCACTTCCGATTTTATTGGATTTTCGTCCAATGGCACAGATGGAGGTCAGAAAGAAACTGAAGTCAGTATGCAGAGGCGGTCTTATAGTGGATCCGATGTGAATCCACATAACGCCAGGTGTCGGCGTGCAAGGGAATTGCTCTATAGTTTGCAGATGCAGTCTGGCACCTAGGGAAATTTACACAGTGAGGAATCTGAAGTCTCTACCAGAAAAGGTGTTACTGGAGGCAAGAAACTAGTTCATCATTTACAAAGCCATCATAAACAACACTCCAGCTTATCTTAGAGACAAGCTCACCATCTCTGGTGGTTCTTAGCACACCCGCAGCCAGGGCACAATGACAGTATGGACTAAGAAGTGTGAAAAAGAAAAAACAAGGCAGAGGCCTTTTCCATATATGCACCCAGGATCTGGAACAACATCCTTCTATCCATCAGGACTTTTCAACTCAGCTCTTTAAAGAACACGCCATCACAGTGCATTAGCCATCCACAACCCAGCATTTCTCTCCTGTAACTTATTTACTTTATGCTTATTTTTGACCCTATACAACGCTATGTTGCCTTTTGGCTAGGTTTGTGCTTTAGAAATACCATATACATACAGTTAGTAAAAATTGGGCCGAAGTCATTCTCATCGACCCAGACTGTGCCGCCTGAGTACATGTTCTCCGATCAGGCTACCGTTACAGGAGGATGTGCTGTCTCAGAATCAGGGCAGGGTCTTGCATATGAGTCTCCACAACCTTTATTTCCATGCTTGACTATTTAGCTGTGGCAGCTGAATGCTATTGACTTGCTGACTGTGGTGGCTGAGATGGTTGATATCATCCTTGATGCCACACATCCTTCCACAAAGTCAATCTATGCTAGGTGCTGGGATAAACTTGTTTCTTGGTACACAGTGACCCATTACAAGCCCAAGTTTCTGATGTTTTTGCAGGGGGCTATTTATTGGCCCCTTGGGCTGTACTCTTTTTTTTTTTTTTAATTTTAAGTCACATGTTCTGATGCGTTTTATAAAAGGTTTCTCGCATGTGTTGCCAGCCGCCCCTCCCTCAATAACCATCTTGTGCCTCAATGGAACCCGAATTTGGTTCTGGCATTTCTTGTGTTCATGCTCTTCGAGCTGATACACAGCTTTTCTTTATGACTGTTGAAACTGAAAACAATCTTCCTCATTGCGGGACATTTGAGTGAATTAAACGTGCTATCAGTACAACTGCCTTTTTGGGCTAACTGGTACAAAGGATCAGGACGGCAGTCCTACCAAAGGTTGTGGCTTCCTTTCACGTTGGCCAGTTGATCAGTCTGCCAGGGTTTATTGGTCCTCCTCACCTCTTGAAAGAGAAGGAGAGACTCAGTTGTTTTGAAACCGAAAAGGGCTTTACATCGACTGCAAAAAGACATTCGAGTGGATTATCAGCTCCTTGCAGGTTTCTATGGGGCAAAAGGTAGGCTGTGCAAACGAGGACCTTGACAAGCCATATGTATTAAAACCTTCTAACTATTGGCCAAGTAGCCACCTGTTTTCCTACGGGCTAATTCCACCAGGGCTAAAGCCACTATGACAACTTTACCCGGCGAGGTTCTTGTTCTGGACATTTGCCAGGCTGCAATGTGGTTGTTTGTTCATGAATTCTCAGAATATTACTGCCGAGACAGGCAGGTCCAGCAAGAAAGGTCACTTTCCCTGCTCAGTCCTGCAGGACTTTTTCGTCTGATTTCACTCCCCACACCCTCCATTGGGATGTACTGCTATGTTAAGCATTCTAAAGCTGAGAAATCTGAGTTTAAAAGTTTCCGTCAGAAAAATAAGTTAACTTTCAGTAACGCTCTTACTGGTAATTCCTCTCTATCTGCAGATTCTGCAATGTCATCCAACCTCCTGATTCTGTGGCATTGCCTCTTTACCATCTAAAAAAGTCTCAAATTAGGAATCATCTTATTCTGTCAGACAATTTGTTCTATGTTACCAACAGTGCAGAAGGAGAAAGACAAGAAAAGAAATTGACGTCAGTGTGCAGGGGTGGCACATTTGAGCCTCTGCTTTATCACGTCTGATACTGTACAGTGTGCCTGCAGAGCCGTACGGCGCCATCTACCAATGTGTGGGAGCATTGCTTAGAGAATTGTCTTGATCCACTCCAGGATATTCTGAAAGTGAGGAATCTGGAGTTGGAGTCCAGCAGAAAGAGTGTTATGTACGGTATGTAACTTGTTCTTCTCATCCTGAGTTCCTCGCCTCTGCATCGACTTATTTTCTAGAAGTTACTCATCTAATTTTAAGGTCAGCTAGACTTTTAAATCTACCTTTTGTTTTGACTGGTGAGAGTCCTCTTTTAACACAATTGGTTACCATTTTAATATGTGCCATATTTAGCTCAAGTATCTGAAGCCCAGATCAATCAAAATCTAGGGACCACTCAATACCACAACAAAGTATACCACCATTTTTAAGCATACTATGCTGGAGTGTTTTGGCAGGGCCCCCATTGATGCACATGTTCTGGCTGTTAAAGAATTTGTAACTACCCCACCCATATATTCGATTGTGATGCTTAAGGAGGAGATGCCAATTACAAAGACTCCTTTTCTGCATTGTCTTCAGCACCAATTTCAGTGATGGGTCTGGCTCTGACTTCACTTTGTAAATCTGAGTCACTCTTACTGCCAGAAAGAAGATAGACTTATCTGAAGGAGTCCCTTTTCCATGCTGTACTTAAGCCGTCTGTGCAGAGAAGGATTGATTAATATAGCTCGGATACTGATCCTTTTCTGAAGTCACATTTTTCTTTAGAGAAGGATGATGATTACAGTGAGACTGATAATTGGCTTCAACCATTAGATCCTGAGGCATCACTGTTGGAGGATTCGCAGAATTCAAGTGGCCTTGGCATGTTTCCTAAGTTTAATGCACCTGGATCTGAAGAGTGCACACTGTAGAATCAGATTCTTTGTATTTACAGTTGACTGGTAAAAATCATTTGAAAGGTGTTACCTTTCAATGAGGCATCTATAGGTCAAGTGTTTGTTCTTGGTATAAAGAGCAGCCGACTGCAGCATTGTCAAGAGTGGTGGTTACAAGTATATAGCAGCGTCAGCAGATCAACCTTAATTGTCTTCTCATCCTACTCCTGAGAATTTAGTAGTTCAAACTTTGGGTTCTAAGTTGAAATCAGAAGTGTTTCCTTCTATTTCAATGGATAGCAGTGAAAAGATTAGGCACTTTGGGCCTGAAGAAGTTTGCTTCAGGCAGTGCGGCTTTAAAACCCATGAACGCACAACAAATAGACATTCTTTGTGGTAGGCAGTTTTATTTGTTTAAAGTCTGCCTGAACTCTAGAAAATCCACTACAAAGTTAATCAAGTATGATTAGTGATGAGTCTCAACAGTCCATGGCGTCTGTAAAGGATATAGCTGATTCTGTGTGCTGCAGGGGTACTGTGTAGTCACATTTGGATGGCCAAAGCTGGAATTCCTGGGGTCGTCCCATCTCAGTTGCTGGACATGTCATTTGATCGTCATAGTTTGTTTGGAGAGCAGGGTGAAACAAAATAAGACCACACAAAGAGCATTGGTCTTGCATTCACTATTTAAAGAATCTGATAGAGACTGTTAGTTGTAGATTCCTTACCTTGGGATTTCCCTCAGGTGTCAGTCTGGATCCGGAGATTTTTTCTTCAGCAGTACCCCTGCACGTCATTAGGTGGCGTCGGTCGGCTCCTTGTCCGTCGTCGTGAGCGCCGGGATGACTTCGCGGGACCTACATAGATGCCATCCATGCGCACTGACGTCACTTCTTTCTTTTTCCTCTCCAGTCTAGTGCAGATCCAGAGAGAGCTACCCCTAGCCACTTTTTGACTAACATTTTTCGACTTTTTGTCTACGTCTTTTTCGAGTCATAGACTCCTGGTGCGTCGAGGATGTCCCAGTGAAGGACCGGCTTAAAGACCTGCGGTTCCTGCCACCGGATAATGTCCGTAACAGATCTGCACCTCATGTGCCTTTGGTGTCTGGAGCACGACCACTACCCGAAGTCATGCTCCGAGTGCCGGGCCATGAACCTGAAGGCTTTGCCGAAGCGGTCCTGAAAGCTGCTGGAGGCTCGGCGCTCGGCTCTGCGTCGCTCCCATTCTCGATCGAGGAGAAGGTCTCAAACGGTCGCGGAGCCCACACTCCTTGCACTCTGAGTCGTTGGGGAGATCTTTGGGTTAGTCAGGGAAGCACAAGAAGTTGAATATGCACAGGCGTTCTTCGACTTCTCCTTGTCTGTCGGCCGACACAACGCGGGACCTCGAGCGTTGTCGCTCAAAGGCTCTGTCTCTGGAGCCTAATTATGAAGCGGCTCCACGCCTCCCTCCATTTCCGGGAGCCGGAGCATCTCCTGCCCAGATCCAAAGCTCTATAAGGCCTTGTACCTCATATTTGGTAAGCCCGGCTCTGCTGGCAGCTCCGGCTCCAGGGGGGTCCCCGTGGATCCATGCCTGGATCCAGATCGACACCCTTCGATCTCACTCTACCTTCCATGACGTCTATCCCGACGCTGACGCTCCTGGCGTCGACCGTGCCCCCGGTCGGCGCCGAACCCATCCTTCTCCACGAAGTGGACTCTGAGCCGGACTGGCGTTGATTCCAACGCTGGAATGGACTTTCGTTCCTGTGTTCATTCCTGGCATTCCTTTTGGGCCAGAGGTGAGGAAGAGGACTGGGAGGGGCCACTGAACCCTTTAACTGACCAGCTTCAGGAACCAGACTGGCGAATGGACCTGGGTGAGGCCAGTGGTCTGGACACGTCCCCTGACACTGGCTTGCTTTCTCCCCCTACCGTGGCTACGGAGGAGGGTGCTTCCTACACTGGTGGTGGTGAGGAGGGCAGCCGAGGTCCTCGGCCTCAAGCTCCCTACAGTGGCAGTCAGGACTAACCTCCTGACAGAGGTGCTTCAGCCTGCGGGTTCCTCTTCCGAACCCTTTTTGAAGTTCAATGAAACCCTCACAGACGTCTTTCGCGGCACTTGGTCCAGGCCCTGCACAAGGGGCTCCTGTGGATAGGACAATTGCCTGCCGCCACCACCCCGGCGACCCAGCATTCCTGACCCAACACCCCTCCCCTGAGAGCTTGGTAGTCCAAGCCTCTTCATCAAAAGGCGCATTCCCTTCTGCTCCCCCAGATAGGGAATCCAAGTAGCTGGACCATCTTGAGAAGAAGATGTTCTCTTCCTCCAGCTTGGCGTTGCGGTTGGTGAATACCGCATGCCTCTTAGGCTGATACTCCCATACTATCTGGGATACGGTCGCGCAGGTGCTGCCTCAATGCCCGGAGGAGGCCCGCGGCGTTCTCTCTCAAGCAGTTGCAGACGGGAGAGACGCAGCCAAATTCACCATACGATGTGAACTGGATACCACCGACTCACTGGGCAAAACAATTGCCACGTCGGTAGCTGTTAGACAGTACGTCTGGTTGAGGACCTCTGGCTTCTCAGGGGATGTCCAGTCTTCTTTGATGGACATGTCCTTTGATGGCACTCGCCTTTTTGGCGACAAGGCCGACTCCGAGCTTGAGTGCTTCAAGGATTCTCGCGTTACGGTCAGATTCTTAGGCCTCGCGACTACCTCACTTCCACCCAAGTCTGCCTTTCGCGGCTACTGAAGGGGTGCCCAGCCACGTCCTGTCCTACCCAGCTACAGAGTCAAGCAAGCTGTCCAGCCCCTGCGTGGCCGCGGGCGTGGGACCCAGTGTCCTTGTGGGTTAGGGAGCCAGCAAGCGGGCCAGTCCACCCTTCCCTCCCTGCCGCAGCCTCCATACCTTCCTAGTCTGATGTTTCAGGCCCATCAACGGCGAGCTAGAGGCAGGATCCGCTATCACCTCCTCCACTGACGATCCATCACGTCGAACAGGTGGGTTCTGCAAATAGTCCGAAGGGACTTCTCCCTCCCCTTTGAGACTACCCCTCCCTCCATGCCACCTTCTTACGATCGCATGACGGAGGATCATTTGGCACTTCTCTGCCAGGAAGTATCAGCTCTCTTGGCCAAGGGAGCTATAGAGTGGGTCCTGTACCAGAAGTAGGTTGTGGTTGTTATTCCCACTACTTTCTGGTACCCCAGAAGGACAAAGGACTGCATCCTATCTTAGACCTCTGGGCCTTCAACTTCTTCCTCCGGAAGGAGAAGTTAAAAATGCTCACCCCAGCCCAAGTTATGTCTGCACCTGACCCAGGAGACTCGCTGGTGGTGTTGGACTTGCAGGGCGTTCATTTTCATATCCCCATCCTGCCGGTCCACAGATTTTACCTTCAGTTCACGGTGGGCCGCAAGCACTTTCAGTTCACCGTATTCCCCTTTGGCCTTACTAGTGCCCCTCGGGTATTCACAAAGGTGATGGCGGTGGTCGCAGCTCATCTGCGCAGATCAGGGGGTTCCAGTCTTCCCCTATCTCGACGACTGGCTGTTGAAAGCGGGCTCGCTGTAGGCTGTAGTCTCCCACCTCCAGACTACGACGGACCTCCTGCATTCACTGGGGTTCACTGTCAATGTGCCGAAGTCACACCTGACTTCCTCAGCTGCTCCCTTTCATCGGGGCGGTTCTGGACACAGTGCAGTTTTGAGCCTATCCTCCCCAGCAGCGAGTTCAGGATATTCGGGCTATGATAGAGGTTTCAGCCTTTCCCGGATTTCAGTGAGAATGATTGAGGCTGCTGGGCATCAGGGGAATCTTTCCGACTACGTCTAGATCTCGGAGGGAACTGCGCACCAACTGCAGTGGTGGCTATCAAACCAAGATTGGGTCAGAGGCAGATCCCTCTCCTTTCCCCAACCAGATCTGACAGTGGTGACGGATGCGTCACTTCTGGGATGGGGTGGCCATCTGGGAGAGGCGGAGATCAGAGGCGTCTGCTCTCCGGCGGAGTCCGACATCCATATCAACCTTTTGGAGCTTTGGGCGATCAGACTGGCACTGAAAGCATTCCTTCCCTCTCTCAAGGGGAAAGTGGTGCAGGTGTTCACCGACAATTCCACCGCTATGTGGTACTGCAACAATCTGGGTGGGGTCGTGTACCCTTTGTCAAGAGGCTCTCCGCCTCTGGACATGGCTGGAGCATAAGGACATAACCCTGGTGGTTCAACATTTGGTGGACTCCCTGAATGCCAGGGCGGAGGAACTCAGCTGTCGGTGCCTTGTCGATCACGAATGGTGTCTCCATCTGGAGGTGGCGTAAGGTCTCTTTCAGCGGTGGGGAGAGCCTTGGTTAGATATGTTCGCCTCTGAAGTGAACGCGCAATGTCAGCAGTTTTGCGCATTGGAGTTTCCATGGCGCCGCTCGCACGACGCCACTTTTCGTCGTGAGTGGAGCTTCAGCCTCCTGTACGCCTCTCCGCCTGTACCACTTCTGCCTAGAGTGCTCAAGAAGATCAAGTGCGATCGGGCTCAAGTCATTCTTGTAGCTCCGGACTGGGCACGAAGAGTCTGGTACCCGAGCTTCTGAGCATTGCCATCGATCCTCCGATCAGACTACCCCTTCGGGAGGATCTTCTGTCGCACGGGAGGGTTCTTCGCCCAAACCTGTCCAGTCTTCACCTCCTTGCGTACAGATCGAGTGGCGGCAGTTGACAGCTTTCGACCTAACGCCCGAAGCCTGTGATGTTATCTTGGCAGCCAGGCGTCCCTCCACTAAAACAGTGTATGCCTGTAGATGGAACTTGTTAGACCTGGCATCCTTGGCGTGGGTCTCCCTTCCATTTTTGATGATGCCTCCAATGTTATTGATCTGTTTTTGCTGGTTTAGATGCTTTGGGCACTGTGCCACTGCTATTCAGTGCCACAGTGCAAGTGCTCCCTATTGTAAATTGATGTATGTATTAGTGACTCCATGATTGGATGATTGGTTTACTTGTCAGTCCCTAGTACAGTGCACTGAGTGTGCCCAGGGCTTGTAAATCCAATGCTGCTGGTGGGCTTGCAGCACTGGTTGTGCCACCCACAGAAGCAGCTTATAAAATGTGTCTCAGGCCTGCCATTGCAGAGCCTGTGTGCAGCATAGGGCTGCCATGTAGACTTGGTGAGTGCACCCACTTACCAGGCCCTAAACCTTCCCTTTACTGAATGTTGGTCACCCCTAAAGCAGGCCCTAGGGCAGGGTGCATTGTAAGTATAAGGTAGGACATGCCCTGGTGTGTGTGGCATGTCCTAATAGTGAATTACAGCCATTTTCGTTTTTCACTATTGCAAGGCTACCTGCTCCCCATAGGCCAGAATGGGCAGTTTGATTATTACACCTTATAATCCTAACTGACCCAGGGAACATGGTAGAAAAACGAATTTAGTATGCCTGAACTCAGGATGATAAAATACATCTTTTAGTGAAGTTGGTTTTAACATTCTGTATTTGAAAATACCACTTTTAGAAAGTAGGTATTTTCTTGCCTAACTATCCAAGCCTGCCTCTGCTAGGTTGTGTATTCCTTGTCTGGAGTTTGAGTGACAGGGGCTGAGCGTGGCTACAGGAGACAGGGTGAGTCAGCACAGGGCTGAATAGAGAGATCTGCATCCAGAGTGGAGGGAGCAGTTGCACCTGGGTCTGAATAGGGCTGTGCCTGCCTTCCACAATGCTGGCTCCACCTCCTGCCGGGCGGCTGAGCACTCTGCCCCACATTCTGAAAGGAAAGAAGGAGTCCTGTAAACAAAGTGCTCCAGGACTGACCAGAACTGGTTTTGGACTAGGCAAAGGCCTCTCTGCCTTCAGAGAACAAAGCGAAAAGGTGTATAAAAAGGGGACCCAGACCCCTAGGAAATTAGATCACTTTTGGGAAACAAGAAGAAACCTTTGCTGAGGAGCGGAACCAAGAAGAAACTGAGGAGAAGACTATCCCTAAGCTGAGAGGGATCTGCCTGCAGTGGTTGCCTGACTGCCAAAGAAAGGAGAAGGGAACTTTGTGTGTACTTTCATCAACTTGTGAAGGATCTCCAAGGGCTTGATTTTAGAGCTTGCCTCCTGCTGAAGTCTCAGGGACAACAGACTTCACCCACCAGCTCCCCCTGTATTCCCTTGCTGGGAATTTGGACCTTCTGACACACTTGCGTGTCTCTGGGAGCTGGAAGCACGACTCAACACGAAGAAGCGTGTCGCCGCAGCCGCTGAATCTCGCATCGCCGGAGAAGAGTGTCGCCGTCGCATCAGACGCCGTCGCATCCCCGGGGCAGAGCATCGACCTTGCCTCAGACGCCGACGCATCGCCAGGGAAGCGTGTCGCAGTGCCTGTCGCGGCTCCAAAGACTCATCGAAATCGCCGCACGGCCGTCGGGCGTGCACGCATCACCTCTTCGTTGTCGCAACCTCAAGAAGACGCCACTTTGTTTCTTTTGCACCAGATCTTCAACGCATCACCGTCCTTGCGTGTAAGGGACTACCGCATCACCTTCCCTGCAACCCTTTTCGTTGCCCTGCGTTACGCATCTTAAGGTACATTGAACTCAGTGTCGCATTTTCATTTAAAGAGACTCAAGCTAATTCTACCATCTTTAAAGTACAGTATTGTGGATTATTTTTGTCGTTTATGGTCTTGTGGTAAATCTATATAAAAGATACTTATTTTTATAATACAACCTGTGTGGTGTCCATTTGTAGTGTTGTCACTGGATTACTGTATGTGTTCACAAATGCTTTACACACTGCCTCTGAACTAAGCCTGTCTGCTCGTGCCAAGCTACCAAGAGGGTGAGCAGGGGTTATTTCAGGAGTGTACCCCTTAACCTGACTAGAAGCAAGGGTCCCTATTTGGACAAAGGTGCCTACCTCTGCCAACTAGAGACCCCCAGTTCTAACATTGGTGGTCAGCAGTGGGGATTCTGGACTTGCATTTGTGACTCATGTACAGTGATTGGTGAACACTACCTAGTGAGTGCAGACCATAACGCAACCACATACTTTTGGTAGATATTCTTTTTTGGGACTTTCTATTTTTGCTAAAAACTGCCAAGTTTAATCACCATGGATACAGCAGCATCCATAGTATCTGTTGATAATGATTGGGAGGAGGAGAAACTGGAATGCTACACCGTTAACCAGCTCAAGCACTTCTGCAGGAAGTTCAAAGTTTCTATGACCGGAATCACCAAGAAGGATGATTTCCAAAAGGCGCTGAGGGCCTGGGTTGAAGCAAGGAATACCCCTGAGAATGAGGAGGGGGCTGAGAATGCAGATGAGCAGCTGGATGGGCCAGTGGGTCCAGGGGAGAGGAGAGCATCTTCCCCCATAGGTAGCAGTGTTTCTGCCCGAGGTCTGTCCCCAGAAGAGCTGGAGGACAGAGAAAAGAGTAGGATGCATGAGATGGAGCTGACCAAGCTCAAGTTCAAGGGGCAGTTGGAATTTGAATTGCAATCTAGAAAGTTGGCCTTAGAAGAGAAAAGAATGGATCATGAGCATGAAAAAAGTTTGAGGGAGATGGAGTTTAGAGCCAAGAAGTTAGAGATTACTCCCTCTGGTGGCAGCACACAGTCAGTGCCTGTTGAGGCTAGGGTGTATATTCCTAAGGATGTGGTTAAGAAGTTTTTTAAAAATGATGATATTGGGCAATGGTTTAAGGCCTATGAGGTAGCCATGACTTCCCACCGGGTCCCTGAGAAGGATTGGGGAGCGGGGTTGTGGGGTCGGTTCCTTAGTGAGGGGCGGGATACTTTGTTGGACTTGCCCTCTGAAGTATATAATTCCTACAGCCACATGAAGAATGCATTAATGACCAGGTATGGGTTAACTCCTGAACTCTATAGGCAGAGGTTCAGGAACTGTAAGAAGATTGAAGGCAGTACCTGGGTTGAATATGTGACCTTTTTTTTGCAGAGCCTTGGATGGTTGGGTAAAGGGTAGCAAAGCAAATTATTTTCAGGCGCTCTTTGATTTGATTGCATGGGAGCACTTGTCCAGTAATTGTTTTCCTGAGCTACGCCAGCACCTGATTGACAGTAGGCTGACTAACCCTAGGCAGCTTGCTGAGGAGGCGGACCGCTGGGTGAGCACCCGGGTCCACAAGGGTCGCGTGGGAGACTCCGCCAAGGGTGGGCAGGGTCCCCAGCAGAAGAGTGGGGGGGACAAGGGTAAACAGAGGGAGTTCCAGAGAGGGCCCTAAAGTAAAGCCCAAGGGAACCAAGGGAAAGGTTCCCAGCCTCCCCCTGAGAATAAGCACAGGGCCCGACAGGTCCACCTGTTCATAGGGGACCCCTGGTGTGCTACAAGTGTGGCGCCCTAGGCCACAAGGCCAATGATCCCCGTTGCCCTTTGTTTGGAAAGCCAGCACCACCTGGTGCAGTCCCCCGGCAGTTGGCTAGTGTAGCCCTGGGGGAGGAGATGGGTGCCCAAGGTGGGCGGGATCCCGTAGTATTGTCCCTTGTCTCATTAGGGGACTCTGAGATGGTCCTAGGACCCAACTGCCTGAGAACACTAAGAAGTACAGGCAGTGGGTGACCATCAATGGCCATAGGGTGGAGGCTCTGAGAGAGACAGGAGCCAGTGTGACAGCTGTCAAGTGTCACCTGGTGTCTAAAGAGCAGGTGGTCCCTGATGCATTCTACCCAGTTGTTGCCGCTGACAACACAGAGAGCCACTGCAAGGTGGCTCAGGTTCCCTTTGAGTGGGGAGGGGGGAGTCTCTGGTACTCTTCAAGTAGGTGTGAGGCCAGCCATGCCTGTTGACTGTTTGTTAGGGAACGATTTGGAGAGCTCCCCTTGGGCTAAGGTGGAGCGGAGTGCTCATTTGGAGATGTTGGGCTTGCCTGATTGGACGTGTGTGACCACCCGGTCCATGGCAGCCAGAGGTGTTCAAGAGGACCTGGAGCCTGAGAGGGAGGCCCAGGTGCCTGCCGGAGAGAGAAGAGGCAGGGGGCGCGGGAAACCGGCTCCCGAAGTTCCCACGGTCCAGGAGGAGGCAGACCCTGAGGGGGATGCCCTGGAGCCTACAGGGGAACAGGTAGCTGAACTGGGGGACCTGCCTGAGCTGACCCATTGGCAGCAAGATGGAGGACCCTCCAGGGAGGAGTTCTGCGAGGAGCAGAACAAGTGCCCTTCTCTCATGGGTCTGAGGCAACAGGCCACAGACCAGGCAGCAGGTGATCAGTCTGGATCACATTGGATCTACTGGGAGAATGGTCTCCTGTATAGCGAGCCTAAGGTTGCTAAGCCTGGGTCAGCCCGTGTGCTGGTGGTACCCCAGTGCTTCAGAGCCTTCCTACTGGGTTTGGCTCATGATGTACCTTTAGCTGGACATCTGGGGCAGGACAAGACCTTTGAAAGGCTTGTCACCCATTTCTTTTGGCCCCAGATGCGCAGGAGTGCCGCCACTCACTGCAGGACCTGTCAGACTTGCCAGGCAAGTGGAAAGAGTGGGAGGAAGCAGAAGGCTCCTCTCCAGCCATTCCCTGTAGTCAGCACCCCCTTTGAACGGGTGGGTATTGACATTGTGGGGCCACTGGACCCCAAGACAGCCATGGGCAACAGGTTCATCCTGGTCTTGGTGGACCATGCCACCCGGTACCCTGAAGCCATCCCTCTGAGGACAGTGACGGCCCCCGTGGTGGGACGGGCACTGATGGGAATTTTCTCCCGTGTGGGGTTCCCTCAAGAGGTGGTGTCTGACAGAGGTACTAACTTTATATCCAAGTATATGAAGTCCCTGTGGCAGGAGTGCGGTGTAACGTACAAGTTCACCACTCCTTACCACCCCCAAGGAAATGGGTTGGTTGAGAGATTCAACAGGACCCTGAAGGGCATGATTATGGGTCTGGAAGAACCCATGAGGCGTAAGTGGACGTCCTCTTGCCATGCCTTCTTTTTGCATACCGTGAGGTGCCACAGAAGTCTCTAGGGTTCAGCCCCTTTGAGCTCCTGTATGGTCACCCAGTGTGAGGACCTCTGAGTTTGGTCAAGGAAGGCTGGGAGCAATCTCCCAGGAAACCTCCCCAGGATGTATATAGCTACATGCTGGCCTTCAGGAACCAAACTAGGTGTTTCAGGCAACTTGCTGAGGCCAATCTGGAAGCCAGCCAGGAGGAAATGAAGCGGTGGTACGACCAGAATGGCACTCTGGTGGAGCTTCAACCTGGTCAGAAAGTGTGGGTCATGGCCCCAGTGGAGCCCTGTGCGCTCCAGGATAAGTGGACCGGACCCTTTGAGGTGGTGGAGCGCAAGAGTCCTGTTACCTACTTGGTGGACATGCGGTCTCCCAGGAACCCCTTGCGGGTCCTGCACGTCAACCGCCTGAAGCCCCACTTGGAGAGGTCCCAAGTGGGCATGCTCTTAGCTACAGATGCTGGGATGGAGGAGGAGACTGAGCCTCTTCCTGACCTCCTGTCAGCCCAAGAGCAAGATGGATCAGTGGAGGGTGTGAACCTCTCTACCTCCCTGACATCTGAGCAGCAAGGTGACTGTCGCCAACTGTTGGGGCAGTTTCCTGACCTGTTCTCCCTGGTTCCTAGTGTCACTGACTGGTGCGTCCATGATGTGGACATTGGGGACAGTCTTCCTGTCAAGCACAAGGCTTACAGGGTGACTGACAGGGTGAGAGCTTGCATCAAGGAGGAGGTCTCCAAGATGTTTGCATTGGGGGTAATTGAGTCCTCTCACAGCCCTTGGGCCAGCCCAGTGGTCTTGGTCCCAAAGGCTGCCGCGCCTGGTGCCACACCCGAACTCCGGTTCTGTGTGGACTACCGAGGACTCAATTCCGTCACCAGGACTGACGCACACCCCATCCCCAAAGCTAATGAGCTCATAGATCGGTTAGGGGCTGCCCGGTACCTCAGTACGTTTGACCTAACGTTTGGGTACTGGCAGATCGCCTTGACTGATGGGGCAAAGGAGAGGTCAGCATTCTCCACACCAGATGGGCACTACCAATTCCGGGTGATGCCCTTTGGGATGAAGAATGCCCCTGCCACCTTTCAGAGGTTGGTCAACCAGGTGTTGGTTGGACTGGAGGACTTCAGTGCCGCCTACCTGGATGACATCGCAGTGTTCAGCGCCAGTTGGGAAGAACATCTGCGCCACCTCTGGGAAGTGTTGATGGCTCTGCGGAGGGCAGGCCTCACGATCAAGGCGAGTAAGTGCCAGATCGGGCAGGGTTCCGTGGTGTACTTGGGACACCAGGTTGGGAGCGGCCAGGTGGCGCCCTACAGCCCAAGATAGATACCATTCTGGCTTGGGAGCCCCCAAGACCCAGACAGCGGTGAGAGCCTTCCTAGGACTCACTGGGTATTACAGGAGATTTGTCAAGGGGTATGGCAGCATGGTTGCACCCTCGACAGAGCTGACTTCCAGGAAGCAGCCCAAGAGAGTGATTTGGACTGACACCTGTCAACAAGCTTTTGACACCTTGAAGACAGCCATGTGCACGGCGCCCGTGCTCCTGGCCCCCAACTTCTCCAAAGAGTTTATCGTTCAGACAGACGCTTTAGAGCATGGTGTAGGGCTGTTTTGTCACAGATGAATGAGGAGGGCCTAGACCAACCTGTAGCCTTCCTTAGCAGGAGGTTACTTCCACGGGAACAGAGGTGGAGTGCTATTGAGCGTGAGGCATTTGCTGTGGTCTGGGCACTGAAGAAGCTGAGACCATACCTGTTTGGGACTCACTTCCGGGTTCAGACCGACCACAGGCCCCTCAGATGGTTAATGCAGATGAGGGGTGAGAATCCAAAGCTGTTGAGGTGGTCCATTTCCCTACAGGGGATGGACTTCACGGTGGAACACCGCCCTGGTACAGAACATGCCAATGCTGATGGTCTGTCCAGATTTTTCCGCCTTAGTGAAGAGGACTCCCTAGAGGTAGGGTAGTTCTCCCCACATTTCAGCTGGAGGGGACACGTGTTAGACCTGGCATCCTTGGCGTGGGTCTCCCTTCCATTTTTTGATGATGCCTCCAATGTTATTGATCTGTTTTTGCTGGTTTAGATGCTTTGGGCACTGTGCCACTGCTATTCAGTGCCACAGTGCAAGTGCTCCCTATTGTAAATTGATGTATGTATTAGTGACTCCATGATTGGTTTACTTGTCAGTCCCTAGTACAGTGCACTGAGTGTGCCCAGGGCTTGTAAATCCAATGCTGCTGGTGGGCTTGCAGCACTGGTTGTGCCACCCACAGAAGCAGCTTATAAAATGTGTCTCAGGCCTGCCATTGCAGAGCCTGTGTGCAGCCTAGGGCTGCCATGTCGACTTGGTGAGTGCACCCACTTACCAGGCCCTAAACCTTCCCTTTACTGCATGTTGGTCACCCCTAAAGCAGGCCCTAGGGCAGGGTGCATTGTAAGTATAAGGTAGGACATGCCCTGATGTGTGTGGCATGTCCTAATAGTGAATTACAGCCATTTTCGTTTTTCACTATTGCAAGGCTACCTGCTCCCCATAGGCCAGAATGGGCAGTTTGATTATTACACCTTATAATCCTAACTGACCCAGGGAACATGGTAGAAAAACGAATTTAGTATGCCTGAACTCAGGATGATAAAATACATCTTTTAGTGAAGTTGGTTTTAACATTCTGTGTTTGAAAATACCACTTTTAGAAAGTAGGTATTTTCTTGCCTAACTATCCAAGCCTGCCTCTGCTAGGTTGTGTATTCCTTGTCTGGAGTTTGAGTGACAGGGGCTGGGGGTGGCTCCAGGAGACAGGGTGAGTCAGCACAGGGCTGAATAGAGAGATCTGCATCCAGAGTGGAGGGAGGAGTTGCACCTGGGTCTGAATAGGGCTGTGCCTGCCTTCCATAATGCTGGCTCCACCTCCTGCCGGGCGGCTGAGCACTCTGCCCCACATTCTGAAAGGAAAGAAGGAGTCCTGTAAACAAAGTGCTCCAGGACTGACCAGAACTGGTTTTGGACTAGGCAAAGGCCTCTCTGCCTTCAGAGAACAAAGAGAAAAGGTGTATAAAAAGGGGACCCAGACCCCTAGGAAATTAGATCACTTTTGGGAAACAAGAAGAAACCTTTGCTGAGGAGCGGAACCAAGAAGAAACTGAGGAGAAGACTATCCCTAAGCTGAGAGGGATCTGCCTGCAGTGGTTGCCTGACTGCCAAGGAAAGGAGAAGGGAACTTTGTGTGTACTTTCATCAACTTGTGAAGGATCTCCAAGGGCTTGATTTTAGAGCTTGCCTCCTGCTGAAGTCTCAGGGACAACAGACTTCACCCACCAGCTCCCCCTGTATTCCCTTGCTGGGAATTTGGACCTTCTGATACACTTGCGTGTCTCTGGGAGCTGGATGCGCGACTCAACACGAAGAAGCGTGTCGCCGCAGCCGCTGAGTCTCGCATCGCCGGAGAAGAGTGTCGCCGTCGCATCAGACGCCGTCGCATCCCCGGGGCAGAGCATCGACCTCGCCTCAGACGCCGACGCATCGCAACACGAGGCGCGCCCCGCATCCCAGGAGAAGATTGTCGACCTCGCATCAGACGCCGTCGCATCGCCAGGGAAGCGTGTCGCAGTGCCTGTCGCGGCTCCAAAGACTCATCGAAATCGCCGCACGGCCGTCGGGCGTGCACGCATCACCTCTTCGTTGTCGCAACCTCAAGAAGACGCCACTTTGTTTCTTTTGCACCAGATCTTCAACGCATCACCGTCCTTGCGTGTAAGGGACTACCGCATCACCTTCCCTGCAACCCTTTTCGTTGCCCTGCATTACGCATCTTAAGGTACATTGAACTCAAAGTGTCGCATTTTCATTTAAAGAGACTCAAGCTAATTCTACCATCTTTAAAGTACAGTATTGTGGATTATTTTTGTCGTTTATGGTCTTGTGGTAAATCTATATAAAAGATACTTATTTTTATAATACAACCTGTGTGGTGTCCATTTGTAGTGTTGTCACTGGATTACTGTATGTGTTCACAAATGCTTTACACACTGCCTCTGAACTAAGCCTGTCTGCTCGTGCCAAGCTACCAAGAGAGTGAGCAGGGGTTATTTCAGGAGTGTACCCCCTTACCCTGACTAGAAGCAAGGGTCCCTATTTGGACAAAGGTACTTACCTCTGCCAACTAGAGACCCCCAGTTCTAACGGAACTCATTTGTGGCATGGAGCACAGCAAAGGCTGTTGACCCCTTCTCCGCTCCTCTGTTTGAAGTCCTTTTGTATATTCTTTCCTTGGCCCAGCAAGAATCTGCTTTGGGCCCTCTTAAAGGATACCGTGCAGCCATCTCTGCTTTTCTTCGGCCAAATAAGCCTTCTTTATTCAAATCTCCTATAGTTAACAGATTCTTTAAGGGCATTACTCATCTGTTCCCTCCATCTCTTTTTTTGTAATGCCTCAATGGGACTTAAATCTGGTTCTCACCTTTCTTATGTCTGCTCCTTTCGAGCCTCTTCATAACTGTCCCCTCAGGTTGCTGACTTTCAAAACTGCCTTTCTTGTTGCCATCACTTCTGCTCGCAGGGTGAGTGAGCTGCAGGCTATATCTTCTAAGCCCCCTTTTCTTTCTGTCTATCCGGATAAAGTGGTACTTCGGACCAAGCCTTCATTACTTCCTAAGGACGTCACGCCTTTTCATGTGGGACAATCTACCACTCTGCCCTCCTTTTATCCACCCCGCATCCCTCCAAGGAGGAGGAGAGACTCCACTGTCTGGACCTAAAACGTGCATTGTCTTTTTATCTTGATTGCACAAAAGACTTCCGGGTGAATGATCAACTCTTCATTGGCTATGTGGGTGCCAAGGAAGGTCGGGCTGTTCATAAACGGACCATTTCCAGATGGGTTGTTCTTTGTATTAAAATATGCTATGCTTTGGTGAAGAAGGAGCCTCCTGTGGGGTTGCGTGCTCATTTCACCAGAGCAAAGGCGGCAACCACGGCCTTAGCAGGTGGAGTTCCAGTCATTGACATCTGTCAGACAGCATTATGGGCCTACTTGCATATGTTTACTGGGCACTACTGCCTGGACAGCCAAGTCCGGAGGGATCGGTACTTTGGACGTTTGGTCCTCCAGGACTTTCTGGTATGATCTTGGTTTGCAGACCATCCTCCGGGGATGCTATTGCTGGGGTATCTATTCTAAGGTAAGGAATCTACAACTAATAGACTGTATCAGATGAACAAGTTACTTACCTTTAGCAATGATGTATCTGGGAGAGACATATGTTAGTTGTAGATTCCTTACCGCCCCACCCATCCTCCCTGCGCTGCGTACTGATTTCTAGGGATAGGGACTGTCCCTAAAGGGCCCTAGTTTTGACGCACCAGTGGTCAGTGTCGTTGATGGTTCTGCGCTTCTGGCTTGGAAAGTCGTATTTGAGTCTAAGTAGGTCCTGCGATGTCATCCCGGTCGCTCACGCCGCCACCGACAGACGCTGAGCCGACCAACGCACCCTAATGACGCGCAGGGGTTCTGCTGAAGAAAAAATCTCCGGATCCAGACTGATGCCTGGGGGAAATTCTGTGGTAAAGAATCTACAACTAACATATGTCTCTACCAGATACATTGTTACCGAAGGTAAGTAACTTGTTTTTTTTTACTAATGTGCCAGAGGTTCCGAGGTTATTAGCACCAAACCAGTAGGAGTCTGTTGCAGCACATATTGCAGAAGCAACTGTCTCACTTTCAGCGGTAGAAGTTTACAGAAAGTTCAGCAACAGAATGAGCCGTAATGGCTGTCTTAACTATGACCGCAAGGTCGCTTGACTTTCAGGCTTGGCAACATTATAAGACACCAGTCAGCATACGGTTGACACATTTTTGAGCAAGTGGCAGAAGATTTCCTAGGACCAATGGGTCTTGCAGGTAATTGCCATGGGTGGTTCTGTGCCATTCACTTCAAAGCCTCCAGATGTTCTCCGCATCCCTCTCCCTTTCTCCACCCTCACATCTTGATGAAAGCGGTGGCAGGGTTTTTAGGCAAGGGAGCTATTGTATAGCTGGACTATTAATCTTGTTAATTCCTTATTTCAATGAAAGGGAGTTTAAGGCCCTTTTTAAACCCTGATGTTTGTCAACAAATTTCTCAGGAGACCGAATTTCAAGGTGGTTACTCTTCTTCAAATCTTTACAGCCTTTAAAATTAAAGATTGTTTAGTCTCATTGGTTCTGCAAGAAGTCTTTCCCCATACAATTCCATTCATTAGGCAAAGGAAATCTCCCGGCCTTTAACACTCAGATCACTGGTTACCTTCCAGTGGCAAAGCTAACCAACAAGAAAAAACAACTGATTATCTAAGAGACAATATAAAGTCCTTGAACTGTGAATATTTCATAGAAATGTCTTTTTATTGCCACAGATGAATTTGTAATTTGACATGATTCTTCATACAAAATAATACATGACAACCATGATTCTTGATTGTTTTACTTGTGATATAAAGTTTAAGATAACTTAAAGGAACCATTTGATGGACGCTGTAGAGTGATGCTAGTTCAATGGAAAGATGGTATTTTGTTCCAGTGATAATTGTTGACAGTGGCTCCTCAGCAGCCTTCACCATTCCATGTTCTACACTCTACACTCCATGTTCCAACTTCCACTGTATAACTTCAGTAAGCAACATACCACAGTATCTTTCAACAGTTACTGTGGTCATAATTAAGTTGCTATTCTGTTTTCTTGTTTTTTAATTTCTGTCCTTTTTTATTTTTCTGAACAGTTCTAAAGAAGCTATTATTCACAAAACACCTGTTGGCTTTTAACAATTACTCTGTATGAAGAATCATGGTTGTCATGTATTATTTTATATGAAGTATCATGTCAATTTTTAAATTTTAATTCACTTTATTTCAGATACAAAAAGTAGCCATAAAAGCATATAAAATCAAAAGCAAAAGAGTTGCAAATTCATGTCATAAAAACAAACAGTGTACAGAGGTGCGTACATCATGATCATTGCTAATAAAACTAATTCACATTAAGATATCCCCATCATTCCGCCATATACCAATAAGCCAGGCAAATCAATCCCTGTCCCACAAAAGCAAAAGAGTTGCAAATTCATGTCATAAAAACAAACAATATACAGAGCTGCGTACATCATGATCATTGCTAATAAAACTAATTCACATTAAGATATCCACACCATTCCGCAATATATACCAATAAGCCAGACAAATCAATTCCTGTCGCTCTAGCCTAGGCACTAGTTACAGGAGAAAAGTTCTTAAAATCAAATAACAGAAAAGTTATAGTAAGCAACCCATAAATGAATCCACATACACAACCGAGTTACGATTCATTAAAAGATCATCAACAGCCACAAATCATTTATTCCCCAAACCAAAAGTGTTAACCCTGTCGAATTGATCCATTCCATTAAAATAACAATGATTTCCTTTTATTTAGGGCACGTTTCAGAAAGGAATAAAAGTTGATGCAGTTGGATGGGGTTTTTAGTTGCTGCAGATAAACCAGAGATAGTCTGAAACTTTTAATACCCTGTGACTTAGTAATAGGAATTAAAACCTTTTGATAAAAACAAGATAAAATCGGCAGAAAAAAGTAAAATGCAACAGACTTTGTGGGAAGGATTCGTCACAGGGGCAATTTAAAACTCTAGTTGCATCGAATTGACCAAGGGGAAACCCAAGGTGGCTCCTCACAAATCCTAACCTAAACCTGGTTAATGGTAGTCTTTCCTAGAACCCATCGATCCATACCAAATATGGTTCCAGGTTTAACAAACTGTACAAGTCCAGATACTCTCCAACAGTTAGTTTTCTTAATTCCAATTCCTCCCTACTGGCTTTCATACTAGACTTGAGAGCAGATGTAAGCAAGGTCAAGTCAGATTTAGTTATAAAGATTGGGTTAGTAAAAAGGGTCGGCCTTCCCAGCTTCACCAGTTCTGCCCTGACATAGATGAACCAAGGGATTTTCAGGGCTCTCACACACAAAATACAATCCTCAATAATCTTCCTATTAAGTGAGGCATGTGGATGTGACCCAAATCGAGCACCACAGAAGCAGGGGGAGGCCAACTTGATAAAATTCACAGCATATTCCATTCCCAGCTCCTGGTGCGTAATAAAAGTAGAGCAGGCTAGACGACCACCCAGAATTTGCCTAAGCACCCTGTTTTGCTCACCTTTTAGAAAGCTTATATTAGAGTATCCCCAGATAGATTAACCATATGTAAGAACTGGGAGACACTTTCTCTTGTAAATCTCCAAAAGGGGGCAACAGATTTTTCCCGATGCGTTTGGCCAAATTAAAGATATGTCCCACTGAGCTTAAAAATTTCCGAGACACATAAGCAATGTAGGGTCCCCAATCGCCCTTAACGTCCATGACTACCCCAAGTAAGAAAAATCCTGGTCTGCGCCACTGTTTGGCCTTTAAACAGTATACCCCTCATCTAAGGCTGTCTAGGTTTGCAGACCACTATATATGTTTTTGCTTGGTTAGTAACCAAGCCCAATGACCCCATAAAAGAAACAAATTATTGGTATAGAGCATGTTAAATTGGAAATTCATCTGTGACCATGAAAAGACATTTCTCGAATTGTACATTGATTGTTTATTCAGAGTTTCGGTTGTAGGAAAATGTTCTACTTTCATATGGCCTTAAAGACTTCCTCCCACTTACATGTTTTTAGTTCCCACAGATAGCTGTATCTCTGGTTCTTTTTCCTGACTTACTTTTCCTACTGATATTGACTTCTTAAACTCAAATCGAACATGGTTGCGGGTATTTGGATACTTGTCAGATTTCTGATATTAGGCCATTAAAAGAAATCTAGTTTTTTTTTTGTTGGTTGTTTTGGCACATGAGCCTCACTCATATCTGTTCAAATGTTCGCTTCGATTAGTGCAGTTTTTGGAACTTACTTGCACCACTGATTTCCCCCACTGCACTCTGTCGTTTTACATATGTAGCCTTTTTGCACCATTGTACTCTTTACTTCATCAAGCAAGGACTATTACGAGCTTCAACAGTGGGCAGTGCTGTACAGTTAACAAATTATTAACCTCCCTTAGCTAAGCCAGTGGGTGATTTGTTTGCTTTACATACCCGACATGCTCTCAGAGAGCCCTGCCAGAGCAGTCTGTAATTCCTTTATGACGTAGCAACAGTGGGTAACAAGTTCTGTTATGTACCGTTTCCACACCGTAGCAGTGAATTACTTGATTTAGAATCCAGGCAATCACGCTAATCGCTGTGTTCGAAAGATTGTTATGTATGGATCTCGTAGAGAGTCATTAGCGGAAACAACTGGATTCTAAATCCAGTAATTCACTGCTATGACGTAGTACCAGTGGGTAACAGAACGTTTTAACCAATGTTGCTACGTCGTAAAGGAATTCCAGGCTGCTGATTTTGGGGGCCATACATAACATAAAATATATGGGAACATCATACACAAATCAAGCTTCGCTCTCATTGTCCATTTGATGTCACTCAGAACCCAGTACATGTAAGTTCAAAACTCTAGCCCAAGGTATGCCTAAAATATTATTGCTCCTCTCCTTGCTCATCGAATGAGTCCAATAACCAAATTTTGTGGCTTTATCCCCTACTCTTCATTGAGATTCTGAGCGTGGACTGGCCTACCCTTGCCCTGACCGTCACCAATGTCTCATCACGTCCACTAGTTGTCCCAACCAACAGTGGTATACCTTTGGAGCCATTACGGTCTACATTTCGCACTCCCTACTCCCCTTCATGTGCTATTTCTCATGAAGCACAGTTTGGTAATTATTTATCTTTTGCACCTAAATGTTTCTCCTCATTATTTTATATCAAACAAACTATAGGCATGTTGAGCCTATGTTGTTGTCATTCTCTTCTTATTTTTCTGAACATTTTTATTTTGGTTGATGTCACGTGAAATTCAAAAAGTTACAGTACTCCGGTGCCTGGGGTAACTTTCTGTATGTAGTGCTCACATTTTGGTAGCCATTTGTAGTGTTATTCCTACATCAAGTTGTACTTACTCTCATTTTAGCTTGCGTGCATCTAAAGGTTAAAGATTTGTGAGCTGTGTATTCTTAATGTTTACAATAATGCACACTTTTCTACTGCAGAGATGTAAAACAAATGCTTTTGAAGTTAGTGGAGCTGCGGTCAAGCAATTGGGGAAGAGTTCATGCAGCCTCCACATACAGCGAAGCAACACCAGAAAATGATCCCAACTATTTTATGGTATGTTTGTATTTAGTCATGTAGAATGTATTTTGTATGTTACTCTCAATCGGTGATGATCAAGCATAACTATTTGCAAGCTCTAATCAAAGAAAGAAAACTTTTTAGTAAATACATTAAAAAAATATAATTAGAAATCAGTTTTGTAGTTTATTTTGATTTCCCGGTCACCTAGCTTCTTTTATTAGTTTAACACCCTCAATCTGAATACTTTCCGTAATGTAGGTGGCACAAAGGAAACTATCTTTCCATTTTCTTTTTAAATGTGACCACAATATTTTTGTTTGGTTCCCATTGCCATATATTTCTATTATAATTCAATGACACAATTATTTATTTGTGGCTCTTTTCTTGAGAAGTGCTTCACATAAAACACGTTAACATGAAATTATTATTAGCCTTTGGCCATCTTAGCAATACTGTCCCTTTCACAAAAAATCAGTAACTCCCTTAATCAGTAGGAGCCTTGGGACAGTCTCGTCAGAAGTAGTGTGCGGCCCCAGCCCTTGTTAATTTATCACCTTGGATCCTCATCCTGCTTTGTTATCATAAATAGGCACTGACTGTGTCTGGCAAAGGAGTTAGGAATCCCTCTCCAGCAAATTAAATTTACAAGAAAGTCTAGAACGCAAACGCTTATTACACTGAAACAGTTTCCCTACTTTATAATCCATACTATTACTAATTTTGTTTTCCCATTGATTTTATAGATATGTTATTGCACAGCTCATTCTGTCATTTTATTAGTTGGAGAAATCTAATGAATGGTACAAAGTTTATTTACTAAAACTATTTTTTTTTTGCACTCTGTATACATGTCAGACGAGGTTTGTTCCTTTTTCTTGGCTCTCTTTGCATAAATTGCTTTCACAATAAAAGGGCAGTTTTACTAAACAATATCTCACAATAGTTTCTGCAATAATATCAGAGTAATATGCACTGAAATTAACTTTGTTTTATGAGGCAATTATAACAGTTTATTGTCTTCATGTGTTCTAGCATACAATATTTGTTTGTTCCGATGGACACTTCAGTCCGCAAACTCCTCACCTTGACGTTGAAACTTTGCCAGAACTCCTAAGTGCTGACAGGTTGCGCTGCACTGTGCTAGCTGCAGCTCATGACCCTCCTTTGGATACGACTCTACCGAGCCATATGGGATGCCACCCTCCACTCTTAGCCAGTTCTTCTATTACCACACACTTTTAATACAGATCTGGAGCTTCTTCCTTCAATGTATAACAATTAGCTCTCTTATTCTGCTTTTTAATGAAATGTTGCCCCCCAAAAATCAATTTTCAAACGACTTTGCTCCTGTCGAAAACAGATGTCGATCTTGAATGCCTGTCTGTCTTTGGATCAAAACCACAACTCCAGTTCCTGCTATCAGTGTAACCCTATGCATTTCCAGTAGTCATGAAGAGGATATCCAAACTCTTCATTACGCAAGCCATGCCAAGTCTCCTTCCACAATTTCGTTAAGTTATCGATCAGGAAGCACTCTAAGTACACATCCTTTCAAACCAATCGCTAAAAGCATCCCAAACAAAAGTTGTCCTCCCCCACGTGTCGCTCCCATTTGAGGGAGAGGTCCTAAAGTTGGTTGTGCTGTTCCCTGACTTGAGCCTCAAAGACTTCTTTGGAGTCAGTACCAGTGTTGGTGAAGCCGTGCCTGGAATTTGCACTAATGTTGGCTGAGCTCCAGAAAATGGCAGCTTTTACTTAGACCATGCTTCAGATGTTCTGCGCGTCCCTCCTTCCTTCACTTCTAGCATCAAGGATACTTTGAGTCCCCGATTGGGCCTCTGTAAGGAGTCTCTGCTTTGGCAAGGTGAACCCGTTTTGGAGGTGTTTCAAAACTGCTTTGCTTCTGTTGCTCTGCTACTTGCTACAGTACCAATATGGGTGCTGGCACCACATGTTCTGCCACCACCTTTGGATCCAAAGATGCAGTATGCTCTTGCCTCAGCTAGAGAGAAAGTCCAGGCCTCTTTCTAGGATAATCCCATGAGCATTCCTCTGCCATGTGCTCAAAGGTTCACTAGATGGGTGCCCTATTTGACTCCAGTTTTGATTGCAAACACCTGCTTCAATTGTTCTATCTGCACTGAGTACAATGATGGGTGGGAAACCTCTCTCCATAGACTGATGACAACATTAATATTGATTTGAGAAATACTAGTGAGCTGGGTACCTTCCTTGAGATGGATTTCTCATAGATCCATCCTTCTGAGGAGGTTGCCGCTTTCACAGCAGTAATCGGCAAAACAGGCGGAGTACTGGCACAGTTCCTCTTCTCATTAAAAAGTTCAAGATTAATTTATTTACAGACATTCTGCAGTCTGTTTCTCGTTGCAGTGGTTCGCCATCAAAAATCTTAAGCACTGAATACTCCCACGTGGAGATCCAAGAGCACTTCTTCCAAATTTCTTAGTTGAATCTCCGCCTTAATTTAAGAGGA
Source organism: Calotriton arnoldi (assembly GCA_963921515.1). Lineage (NCBI taxonomy): Eukaryota > Metazoa > Chordata > Amphibia > Caudata > Salamandridae > Calotriton > Calotriton arnoldi. Next base: position 605,050 of record CAWUFW010001639.1, on the reverse strand, counting down.
CCATAATTTTTTTATAGAACAGGAAAAAATACTTAGCATACTATATTGCCAACATCATTAATTTGCTTTTAAAAAAATGTAAATGTACCTAAAAACCAATCACTAGAAAATTAGGCAACATTTAAAAAACCTCTTAAACAACTTTTTTTAATGTGATTGAAGATAGAGGAATCAGGACAATGGAACCATATAGGCTGCAGCTATGCTAAGGTGAAAAGTGACACACTGCCTTTAAGGGCTCTTTTCCTTCTGTATCCCATTATGCCGTGAACTGAGCAGTTCGCTTAGTTCTGTTTTTTTTTATCTCCCGGTGACAGGATCTTGCAGCGCTGAGCTCTGCATCTGTCGGTATCTCTCAAAGAACGCCTCACCCGCTGGGGTCATGCGGTGTGAGACCCATGAGGTTCAGGCGCTGGGTTCTTGAGTTGAACAAGAAGGAGACGAACCGCAACCGTCAGTTTCTCTCGCATGACCCCAGCGGGTGAGGCGTTCTTTGAGAGATACCGACAGATGCGGTCAATCTCTCTCGGGCTTGACTTAAGATTGACAGATTTCAGCGCCTCATTTTATTGATGGTAGCAACTTGATAGAAGGGCTCATGCCGCAGGACCATAGCGGAATTCCGGGGTGATTCGTCCCCTGTATTTTCCTACTTCATTGATTGAATTTTGACTCATTTGATTGATTCCTATCCATAAGACCACGACCGTGGTCGGGTTCCCCCATTTCCCTGTCCTGAGGAAAACCCGTAGCTGAGGAGTCTACTTACCCTTTGGCATTCGGGTCGAAACGTCGACAAATCCCCCCAGGGGCCTACACCCAACATCTACCCCCACCACCACTGCCATCAGAGATTAAGTCTCAACCTACAGATTTAAAAGTGATATTGTGAATGTAATTAGGGGTAGGCCCACAGCTGTAGGGATACCGGCTTTATCAATAATACTTTGGTCGGATCCCTCCTTTTGGAATATTTTAACCTGTACTTTTCAAATATCCTTTGATGCACTCTTACCTTTCCTTGCTATCTCACACATGAGCACTTATTTCTCACCCTTTTCTCCCTTTTTTGAAAATAACCGTGCAACATAGCATATCCCATGTATGTTCTCCATGTTTTGGATATAAAGAATAAATTGATGTTTGTAAATTAATTTATCTCCGGTGACCATTGAATTGTTTGTTGGATGTGTTTGCATTTGGAAATTGTGTACTGAATTCCATAAATATACTTACTAATTGAAGTATATTCAGGTGTGTCAGGGACCAACTGTTTTCCTTACCTGTGTGCTTCGTCACCTCTGAGAGTAAAAGGAGCTCGATAGTATTCATTTGCAGACAGGCGTCACAGAATTTTGTGAGGGAACAAGGCCTTCTTTTTAGTTTTGCAAGCTTGCAGTCTAATGTTTGTGACGTACATCATGCTGCCTCTTTTCAGCTCCTGACGAAGAAAAGGGTGTGCAGCGCCACGTCTCCACAGTCACACCAGGGGCTCTCCCTCACCCGCAGGGCTTCTTCATCCCATCTCAGGCCATGCACCCACTCGAGGGTGCCTCCTAGACCGGGGGTCGGTGCCGCACTTTACCCAGACTCCTATCAATAATAAAAGAATGCAGACAGAGGCTGCGGCAGAGAGGAGGCTCTGACTCCTGTGTGCACTCTGTGTGAATGCAGCAGCTCGGCGGCTGCTAAGATAGCCCAGAAGGTCCAGCGCCTGTGGCTGCGAACAGTGCATGAAGTAACTGGCCAATTGTGATTAGCATTGAAAAGATACATCATCTGCTTTAACAGGGTTGTCCATAACACTTCAAATACCTGATTACTAGGCCAGTATTCCATAACACTCGCTCCAGCTGCAGGAAGGTAAATTCAGGAAGCTCCAGCAGCGCCCTGTACTGCTCCAGAAATGAGCAGACCACCGTGAAATCTGGCAAGGAAGGAGCACAGGCAGGTGTCTGACTCTGCCTCCACAGGCGCCTACGACTCCGCTGCTGCCTCAGCAGCCACCATCTTAGACCTGCTGGGGAAGGAGGGGGGCGGCCAGGCTCAAGCTTCCCAAGGAGCCCGCCGCGATCCCACAATGCACCGAAAGAGACAGCAATAGCAGGTTGCAGTGACGCTCCTCCCCAGCTGCCCTCTCGCGCTCCCTCTCCTGCTTCCCCAGAGAGCGTTCTAGTCTGGCCTCGTGTGGGTGTGACTAGGACGAAAATGAAAACAAAAGACCATAGAGATCTAGCGGTTTGAGAGCGGAGACAGCATAGAAAGAGAAAAGGGTTGACAAGCTGAAGATTGTCGGTCGGGTGGGCGCCTAAAACTCCGTGACGAGGCGGAGTTTTTTGCTGAACTCCACACTCCAATGGAGGAGCGGAGTTTGACTCTTACCCCTAGAAGAGAAGGCATCATGAAAGTTGGAGGCATTCCCTTTTTGACATCGAAGCAATGTACAGCACCAAACTGTTCCCTTTTAAGCTCTGGGTTGACAACAATGTCAAAAAGGTCAAGGCTTTAGAGAACGAGGAAGATTTTGACTTCAAGAACTACTATGACGTCGAGGCACACAGAAACTTCTTTTTATCATTTTGTAAAAATTGCAGAGTGGCTCAGAAGGATGAAGGCAAGGACTCTAAACACTCAAGAGCATATTCACCATCCAGACCCTCCTATCCAGTGACCATTCCAGATTGTCCATTCCTTTTCCACAACCTTCACCTCCTCATCCAGCGATGACTCCTCTGCCTCCTCCACCACTACAACTTCTTTACATTAACAAGTAGTGCCTCCAGTCCCACCGTCAGGACCATTGTGTCAGGAAGTCTCATGGCATTCTTGCTCTACAATGCATAGGAAAAAGACATGAAGACTCTGGAAACACCTAACACGACTTTAGAAGTGCTGGCAATGTTAGCATCCTTCCCAATCCATCGGGGTACTCATTTCCATCGCAGAGTTCCAAGTGTGGAAGAGGCAGTATTTAACCCAGCCCAACTGAGAAAACCTTGCCCAGTAACTGTGTGTTTTGTTTCTTCGCTCTCCTACCAGTTAACACCTTGCCTTAACTTCCCATGCATCTTAGTTGTTTTGGTCCCTCCCTTTGGTTTCCATCTTTCGGCTTCCCTCTGATAATGTCCTGCTTAGCTCCTGCAATTCAGTGCACCAGTTACCTACCACAACAAACCAACATTTGGGATATCTCTGCTACCATCTCCTCCTCTCCGCTGAGTCCATTGCTGGAATGACACCTTACCCTTAGCCTTCAGTGGTGAGTACTACCAATTACATCTGCATGTGCTGATAATATTGCTTTTACAATTAATGTCTACACACAATATTCAGTGTTTCACCATAGGTGGTGGACAACTACAGAGTAGACTTAAAACCTGTGCAACTTTTCCAATGTTTCTCCCTTACTTCCTGTTTTATCCTGAGTGTAATATGTAGTGCTTATTCGATTGAGTACTTGTAGCCCGACTCACAAAGAGGCCCGCGGTTGGCATCCGCATCCTTACCACAGAATCCCATCACATCAGACACTCGCCAACCAGTCCACCTTTGGCTTCTATTGCTATCCATCACCACCTTCGAGATCTCGCCACAGAGTGATCAAGATCTCTGCGCCTTTCTCGTCACTCCAGACAGGCTAGGCATGTGGGAAAGTGGGTTTCTGTTTCAGTATCCCCCAATTTTTTGCCTCGTATTTGATGCAACTTTGACTGAAGTGTACTGGGAACCTGCTGTCCAGGTTCCCAGTACCAGTGTTCTTGCCCTAAAGCTGTACCACAATTGGCAACTTCTGGCCCCTCTTTAAGTCCCTAGTAAATGGTATCCCTGATACCTGGGGCATTGGGACTGAAGAGGGTCCCCTAGTGACCCCTCACCGGGGCCATGCTAACTTCCACTGCAGCCTGCATGCCCTGGTGCAGACAAAAACGACAGTGTGTGCCATGCCAAGCAGCACTGTCTAAGGTTTAGGTAATCACCCCTCTAGCAGGCCTTACAGCCCTAATGCAGGGTTCACTATATCTCAGGTGTGGGAACATCTGCATGAGCAGATATGCCCCTACAATATTTGTCTATTCTTAACATAAGTGCCAGGGAAGCCATAGAGAGTACATGGGCTAGAAACCTGACAACTTTGGTACCAAACAACTCCTCCTAATAAACCCACACTGATGCCAGTGTTGGATGTATTAAAACATGTTCCCAGCAGGCACCTCAGAGGTGTGCCCCCTGAAAACCTACCAACCCTGGTGTGGTCTCAGACTCACTTTAGGCAGGCTGCCACCACCAGACATATTTCTGGAACCCTGGATCGAGAGCCCCTGCTCTCTGAAGCCAGAAACAAAGCACATCTTGGGCGGAGGTATCACACCTCCTCCCCCTGGATGAGCATATTGCTCACGAGGGAAGCTTGAAAGGCCTTGCCGCATTTGTAATGCAACCCCAGCCTCTGCTGCTAGCAGCAGATGGCAGCCCCCGTATAAGCCCCCACTTTTGGCAGGAGAACCGACTGGAAAACTTAGTACGAGTAGGAGGTGTGCCTTCTTCACCTACTCCACCCCTCATATACCCCCCAAGCACATTTTTCAGTACCCACCATCTTGAAGATAGTGGGACTTATCCAATCAGTGCTAGAGCTATGCCCCCTCTCACAGGAGATTGGCATAATAGTGGGTGTAGACACCCAGGTAAGAGACCTATTGGTCCCTACCTATCACTCCCCGGTAACCCCCCTAAATCTAGTATTTAGGTGGCACCCCCAGACCCTGAAATCAGATTCCTGACAACCTAAGAAGAACCAGACAGTACAGCGTCACACCAGCAGAGAAGACTACCCCATCCTTACCGGCCTGTCTGCAGCCCTTGACAATCCTGCGCCAAAAGACGTCTCGTCCTGCAGCCCAGCGACCTCCAAAACCTTGGTAGGACTGCCGGCCTTCGCAAAGACCAAGATCTCCCATGGACAGCGGACCTGTCCAGAAGAAACCAACTTCAAAGAACAAAGACCTCTGCCCTGAGGAACCGCGAAACCACCGCCGGACCCACCTCTGCACCCTACTCCCACGCCCCAAGTCTAAGTGGCCCACTGGTCCTGTGAAGGTTCCCCAGCGCTTCTGAGCAAGAGTCTACCGTTGGCTGGGCACTGCCGGACTCCATCTCGATGCCTGCAGCCTCAATCCGAAGACTCCCCCTCACCGCGACCTGCCCGGTAAGCTGTTTCCCGACACCAAAGGACAACCCTGCACCGAAAGCCCTTGGGGAGCTTGACTGACGGTGTCCCTACATCCCGTAGCATCTCCACTTACCTGGGCAGCTGTGGTTTTTCTTTGTCCGGCCTCCTGGCCTGAACCTGCAGCCTTTCTTCAAGACCGATCTCCCCCATTGGTTAACATTGGGCGCCCGACACTGTGTTGCCACTCTGCACCCGGCCGCCCCTGTGCCGCTGAGGGTGTAAGTTTGGTGCTGCCTTGTGGCCCCCTTGTACTTATGTTAACTCCAGGAGATCGACCCCTGACACCACTTTACTCACCTGTGAGCAGCTCATCTTCAAGCACTCCCAGTCTTTATTAGTTAACATTGGGCACCCAACCCCGAATCTGACCTCTGCATCCGACCGCTTTTGTTCAGCTGGTGGTGCAGTTTTGTTGTTAATCTGAACCTTGCCTGGTGTTGACCTGTAACCCCGATGACTGGACCTGTAAGTCGTGTACTTACCTGAAAAGCTACATTCTTGTTTTTCTCCGTAGGTTAACATTGCACAGCCTCAAATTTGAACTAAGTGTCCTCTTTTTAAAGTGTATAGTATTTTTCCTGAAAACGTACTTACCTTTTTGCGTACATCTTGGTCTTAAAATAAAACCTGAAAGAAGCTTATTTTTCTAAAATTGGCGTGGATCTCCTTTTGAGTCGTGTTTCATTTTTTATTACTCCAGTATTGGAACTTTCATAGATTCACATGCTTGAATCATTCGCCGTCGTCATGATGGGAGTCGCCAGTACTTTAAAATAGTAGTAGTAGTAATAGTACACTGATAGGTATAGACTAGAAAAGGCCTAGGCCTCTTAGTTTATCAACCTATCATAGTCATTAAAAAAGGGACCAAAGTTTTGCCTTAGCCACTCAGCATGAATCACCCTCTAGAACCCTCCAGAGAGAAGCTCAGTACCTCAGATTTTCTACCGCACATTGTGCTAGCTAGAGAGTCTCTTCTGAGCTCTGCTCAGCTTTTTCATCATCATCAAATTCTTTATTTCGGTTACACAAACCATAAAAGAAGCAACCATAGAGATCGTGAATATATCATTTTAGACTAAAAGAGCGTTTCAAAAGACAAATGTGCAAATGAGAAGTAAAAGCGCTCAGGTTGGCATAATAAAAGCGACATTGACATCACATAAATAATGCAATTCCTCACAATTCATAATTTGGATCTCTCTAACATGACTATGGGGCTAAAGTGCAAATGCGTCATCAAAAATTGTGCAAATCAGTTTCCGGGTTTATAGCCCACACATTGAGCAGTGAAGAATAATTGCCCCTGGTCTAAGAATAAGGCCCTAGCACTAGTCACAGTAGACAAGATAAAATACATAAAATACAACCATAAAAACAATTATTTAAGAATATAAAATAGCAGCATAGGAAATTAGGCCACTCTTGACTGGTCAGTGCAATCTCTATTTTATCTATCCGCACCAGTCAACACTGTTAACTGTGCCCTCCTTCTAATTGCCCAAAAATGGCCTAAAAATTTTGCAGTGGCACAGGCGAAAAGAGGTCTGGGATCTGATTTTAATATCCGTGGAGCGTCTTTGGAGCTTCGGGTCCCTAGTTGTCTACACACAGGAGCTAACCATTTGCTTCTTGGCTTTGCATATGCTTTGCAGGCAAAGAGTACATGCCCGATTGATTCGTGTGGACATGGACAGGAAGGACAGCCCTTGGGTTGGGATTTGTTATTCTGCCAGGAATTGGTAAAAGCATTAATTGGTAGACTGCCGTGTCTGAACTGTGTATACAACTTTCTGTCTGCTGGCACCTTGATGATGTCAAAGTAGCTTTCTAGGTGGTAATTAGATTTCAAATCAATGAAAGCATCTGTTAGGCTGCCAAGTTGGCTTTTCCGGAGGTTGTTCTCATCGACCCAAGCCCAATACAGGAGTTTTACTTGGCTTCTTGAGTGTGAGGGTGGGTGGCTGATAGCCTGAATTGGCAAACCAATGCTGGACCAAAGGGCATTTACTTGTTTAATCCAGCCAAATTTGTTTGCAGTGTCCAAATTAGAGATCTCACAAAGGGCAGCTGCATAAGGTGCCAAATCAGGAGTGGAGACCAATCTGTACCAAAACAACAATGGGCGGAGCCTCGCAAGATCGTTGATGGACTTAATACCCAGATCAAGCTTGAGAGGGATAAGGGGTGTACTTGGGGGAAGGGATATCAGGTTCCTAAGGAACTTGTTTTCCACAGCTACAAGCTCATTTGAGGGTGCTGTGCCCCACAGCTCCGCCCCATAAAGGGCACTAGTCACAGTCTTACAGTTGTACAATTTAAGAGCAGCAGCTACGGGCCTGGTATACGATAAGCAATGCTCCCTCTTCAGAGCCCCAGTGAGCTGAGTGAATTTCAAGGAAGCCTTCTCTAAATGACTCTTCCAAGCCATTCCCTCCGATAGTTTAATGCCCAAGTAGTCGAAGGAACTAACCCTCTCAAGCGGGACATTATCCAGGAATAAATTTCCCTTAAAGGATTTGTGGGGGTTCAGCATCATTAACTTGGTTTTGGTGGTATTAATGACCAATCCCCTCCCCTCGCAAAATGCCTTGAAATGGTTTAAAAGTTTTTGCAGACCCATGGGAGTTTTGGAAACCAGTAAGGTGTCGTCAGCGAATAACAGTGTGGACATTTTTTGGTTCGCCAGAGATGGTGCATCAGCTTGTAGGGAGCACAAAAAGTCTGCTACCTGGTTAACGTACAGGGAAAAAAGAGTTGGAGCTAAAACACATCCCTGGCGGACCCCCCGCTGGATCATGATGGGTTCGGTAAGTTGTCCCTGGTGTCCCCACCTCACCCGGGCATAGTTTCCATCATGCAACCTGATTAATATTTCCAGGATCTCCAAAGGCATTCCCATATCCCTAAGCACCCGCCATAATGAGTCCCTGGGCACAAGGTCAAATGCAGTTTTTAAATCAATAAAGGCAAGGTATAGACTTTCCTTGCCCAAGACAACAGCCTTCCAATATAGCGTAACTAGACGAAATACTTGATCCATTGTGCCGGTCTTCCGCTGGAATCCTGCTTGGAGTGAAGAGAGGATGTCATTGTCGTCCAGTCCTGAATTTTAGCTAGGACGGAACGACAGAAGACCTTTTGGGCGCAATCGATCAAGCTAATCGGACGGTAGTTGGAGGGCATCGACCTATCCCCTTTCTTAAAAATGGGTACTACTTCAGCCCCTTTCCACGAATCTGGGATCCTCCCCCCACCAGCTATATCATTGGCCAATGTCATAAAGTATGTAGCCCAGTTTTCCTGGTCTGCGTGAAAAAGGTCACCAGGGATGCCATCCGGGCCTGGGGCTTTCGCAGGTACAATTATTGCGTTCAAGGAGGACAAAATTTCTTCTCTAGAGAATGAAAGGGGACGCACTGGGTAGCCTATGTCCTGGAACAACTGGTTTCTATCATGTGTTTCAGTGAAAGAATAGAGGTCGCCTAAAGTATCTGAAAGAAACACATAGTGATAGATTCCTTACCTTAGAATATCCCCAGGCGTCAGACTGGATCCGGAAAGTTTTTGTCAGCAGTACCCCGGCGCGTCGGTAGGGGTGTCGTGCGGCTCCGCGTCTGTCGTTGGCGTCGTGGTCGCCGAGATGATGTCGCGGGCGCTACTTAGACGCCGAGCACGCGCGCTGACGTCTGTTCTTTCTTTTTCCGCGCCAGCAAGCGCAGATCCAGAGAGAGCGGTACCCCTAGTCTTTTTTGACTACGTTTTTTTAGATCTTTTTCTCACCCTTTTCGAGTCGATTCGACTCCTGGTGCAGTTAGGGATGCCCGGGTTTAAATCCTGCAAGGACTGTCATCGGATGATGTCGGTGACGGACCCGCACCGCGTGTGTCTCTTCTGCCTGGGGCGCGACCACGACCCCAAGTCGTGCCCCAACTGCCGGTCCATGGCGCCGAAGTCTTTGCGGGAGCGGTCCCGAAAGCTGCTTGAAGCCCGGCAGTCGGCTCCACGCCGTGAGAGGTCCCGGTCCAGAGGGAGGTCGAGGGACCGTGCGCGGAGTCATCATCGGCGATCGTCGGGATCGAAGTCTTCGCACTCGGGGTCAGGTAAGGCGAAGCACAAGAAGTCGAAGAAACGTCATCGTTCTCCGACTTCCCCTCGCGCGACGCGGCTGAGGGTACGGGTGGTGCCACCCCCGCGGCTCTGGCGGAGTCCATGGTGTCGCCGCCCGACTACCCGCCCTTCCCGGGGTCGTCGGCGACTCCGGCCCAGATACAGGACTTCCTGTCGGCCATGGCTCGCCTCTTTGGGCCGTTGGGTCCCGCCGGTGCCCCTTCGGGCCCCGCGGTCCCGCATGGATGTCCTCGTGCTTCCTCGCCGGCGGCTCCAGCCCCGGTGTCGCTGTCGGCTCCGGCGCCGCAGGACACCCTTGGATCCAGGCCTGGATCCCGGTCGACGCCGGTTGACTTTGTTACGCCTCCACTGACGTCGACTCCACCGGCACCGATCCTGACACCGCCCGCTCCTCGGGACGACGTCGACCTCAGATTCAGCCCCGAAGTGGACGCGGTGTCGGTCCGGCGTCGATCGATGCCGTTCTCAACGCCGTTTGGTGATTTCTATCCCCATGTCCCTACTCCTTATTTTAGGCCTGTTGAGCAGCCTGAGGAGCAAGGGGAGGACTGGAAGGGGTCGGACGACCCTCTCGCTGCAGCCTACGAGTCTGAACAGGACTGGGCTGGGGAAATGGGGGACGCCAGTGGTCTGGATACCTCACCAGACCTTGGCATGCTGTCTCCTCCTACCGTGGCTACGGAGGAGGGAGCCAGTTATGCAGTGGTGTTGCATAGGGCGGCGGAGGCCCTACACCTCCAGCTCCCTACTGTGGCCGTCAGGACTAACCTCCTGACAGAGGTGCTTCAGCCAGCAGCTACTTCTGCGGAGCCGCTGCTGCCCTTTAATGAAGCCCTTTCGGACGTTCTTTGGGCACTTGGTCCAGGCCCACCACAGGGGCTCCTGTGGATAGGAACGTGGCCCGACGCCATCGCCCGGCTCCGGGTGACCCCATTTTCCTCTCCCAACACCCCACTCCCGAGAGCTTGGTTGTCCAAGCCTCTGCTTCCCCAACTGCCTTCCCTTCCGCCCCACCGGATAGGGAATCCAAGAAGCTGGATCAGTTTGGGAAGAAGATTTTCTCTTCCACCAGCTCCGTGAACACCGCATGCCTCTTGGGCCGTTATTCCCACTGTCTGTGGGATACGGTGGCGAACGTGCTGCCCCAGTGTCCGGAGGAGGCCCGGCCTGCTCTTGCCCAGGCTGTTGCAGAGGGGAGAGACGCAGCGAAGTTCATGATCCGTTGTTGTCTAGACACCGCTGACTCACTGGGCAGATCCATTGCAACGACGGTGGCGGTTCGCCGTCACGCCTGGTTGAGAACCACTGGATTTTCAGGGGATGTCCAAAACACCCTTCTGGATATACCCTTTGATGGCCGTCGCCTCTTCGGCGACAAAGCAGACAGCGCGTTGGAGCGGTTTAAGGACTCACGGGCTACGGCCAAGTCCTTGGGACTCTCTGCAGTCCGCCCTCCTCCGCCTTCTGCTTTTCGCTCCTTTCGTGGCACCGGAAGGGGTGCCCCGCAGCGTTCGCAACAGAGCCACAGGCCGTGGCGGACAAAGGGGCCACCCCGGCCACCACTGCCTCCAAACCTTCCTAGTCCGAACTTTCAGGCCCATCAAACGCCAGTGGGCGGCAGGCTCCGCCATCACCTTCCCCACTGGCGCACCATCACTTCGGACAGGTGGGTTTTAGAGATAGTCCGGAGGGGCTACTCCCTCCCCTTCGAGACTACCCCCCAGCCATGCCACCTCAATACCACCGCATGTCGGGGGATCACTTGGTGCTTCTTCAGCAGGAAGTTGCAGCCCTCTTGGCCAAGGGGGCCATCGAGCGTGTTCCGACGCACGAAGTAGGTCGTGGTTGTTATTCCCACTACTTTGTGGTGCCCAAGAAGGACAAAGGCCTGCGTCCTATCTTAGACCTCTGGAATGTCAATCGCTTCCTCCGCAAAGAGAAGTTCAAGATGCTCACTCTAGCTCAGGTCTTGTCTGCTCTCGACCCACAAGACTGGATGGTAGCGCTGGACTTGCAGGACGCCCATTTCCACATCCCCGTCCTGCCAGCCCACTGGCGTTACCTACGGTTCACGGTAGGCAACGAGCACTTTCAGTTTACCGTGCTCCCCTTTGGCCTTACCAGCGCCCCTCGGGTGTTCACCAAGGTGATGGCGGTGGTCGCAGTTCATCTGCGCAGATCAGGGGTCTCAGTCTTCCCCTATCTCGACGATTGGTTGTTGAAGGCGGGCTCGCCCCAGACAGTCGTCTCCCACCTCCAGACTACAGCCGACCTCCTGCACTTGCTGGGGTTCTCCATCAATGTGCCGAAGTCGCACCTGATTCCCTCCCAGAAGCTCCTCTTTATCGGAGCGGTTCTGGACACAGCGCAGTTTCGGGTCTATCCTCCCGAACGGCGAGTCTGGGATATTCGGGCTCTGATTCCCATCTTTCAGCCCTTGTCCCGAGTGACTCTGAGGCTGCTGGGCCTCATGGCCTCCTGCATCCTGCTGGTCAATCATGCCAGGTGGCATATGCGGGCTCTGCAGTGGGACCTGAAGTTCCAGTGGGCGCAGCATCAGGGAAACCTGTCCGATCACGTCCAGATCTCGGAGGGCACTGCACGACAATTGCAGTGGTGGCTCACGAACCGGCATTGGGTCGACGGCAGATCCCTCTCCCTTTCCCAACCGGAGTTCACAGTGGTGACGGATGCGTCCCTCCTGGGATGGGGCGGCCACATGGGAGAGGCGGAGATCAGAGGCCTCTGGTCTCCGGCGGAGTCCCGGCTCCATATCAACCTTTTGGAGCCGCGGGCGATCAGGCTTGCACTAAAGGCATTCCTTCCCTCTGTCAAGGGGAGAGTAGTGCAGGTGTTCACAGACAACACCACCGCCATGTGGTACTGCAACAAACAAGGCGGGGTGGGGTCGTGGACCCTCTGTCAGGAGGCTCTGCGTCTCTGGACACGGCTGGAACATCAGGGCATGTCCCTGGTGGTTCAACACCTGGCAGGTTCTCTGAACGCCAGGGCGGATGAACTCAGCTGCAGGTGCATGCTCGATCACGAATGGCGTCTTCACTCGGAGGTGGCGCAAGGTCTCTTTCAGCAGTGGGGAGAGCCTTGGTTAGATCTATTCGCCACCGAAGAGAACAAGCAATGTCATCAGTTCTGCGCGTTGGAATTTCCAAGGCGGCACTCGCTCGGCGACGCTTTTCGTCGCGAGTGGAGTTGCGGTCTGTTGTACACCTTTCCGCCTATACCACTTCTGCCCAGAGTGCTGAAGAAGATCAGGCGCGACCGGGGCCAAGTCATTCTTGTGGCTCCGGACTGGGCTCGAAGAGTATGGTATCCCGAGCTACTCAGTATGAGCATCGATCCCCCGATCCGACTGCCTCTTCGGGAGGATCTTCTGTCGCAGCAGCAGGGGACGGTCCTCCACCCGAACCTGTCCAGCCTCCACCTCTTTGCGTGGAGATTGAGCGGCGGCAGTTGATTCCCTTCGACTTGCCTCCTGAAGTTTGTGACGTTATTTTGGCAGCCAGGCGTCCCTCTACTAAAGTGGTATACGCCTGCAGGTGGAACAATTTTGTGGCATGGTGCACAGCAAAGGCTGTGGATCCCCTTTCTGCCCCTCTTTCTGAGGTTCTACTGTTCCTTCTTTCTTTGGCCCAGCAGGGCTCTGCTCTGGGCACTATCAAGGGCTACCTTTCTGCTATTTCGGCCTTTCTCAGGCTCCCTGATCAGCCCTCTCTTTTCAAGTCCCCTGTTGTAAATAGGTTTCTTAAAGGCATTACACACCTTTTTCCACCTATTCCTTTCGTGATGCCTCAGTGGGACTTGAATCTGGTTCTGACATACTTGATGTGCGCTCCCTTTGAGCCCCTTCACAACTGTCCTCTTCGTCTTTTAACATTAAAGACTGCCTTCCTGGTGGCCATCACTTCCGCTAGGCGGGTGAGTGAGCTCCCGGCTCTTTCTTGTAAGCCTCTTTTCCTTTCCGTCCATCCGGACAAGGTGGTGCTCAGGCCCCGTCCTTCCTTTTTGCCAAAAGTGGTTGCGGCCTTTCACATTGGGCAGACTATTACCTTGCCCACCTTTTTTCCGCCTACGCATCCTTCCAGAGAGGAAGAGTGGCTCCACCGTCTGGACCCAAAACGTGCGCTTTCTTTTTATCTCAACTGCACACAGCAGTTCCGGGTGGATGACCAGCTTTTTGTTGGCTACGTTGGCACCAAGAAAGGTCGGGCGGTCCATAAGAGAACCATCTCCCGCTGGGTTGTCTTGTGTATCAAAGCCTGTTACTCTTTGGCTAAAAAAGAACCTCCGGTGGGGCTACGTGCTCATTCCACCAGAGCTACTGCAGCCACTACTGCATTGGGACGTGGTGTCCCCCTGCAAGACATCTGTCAGGCAGCCACGTGGGCCTCGCTGCACACGTTTACCAAACATTATTGCCTGGACAGCCAAGTCCGGAGAGACGGCTTCTTTGGCCGTTCTGTTCTCCGTGACTTTCTGGTGTGATCTTAGTTCGCAGACCCACCACCGGGGTTGGTATTGCTGGGGTATCTATTCTAAGGTAAGGAATCTATCACTGTGTGTTTCTTTCAGATGCACAAGTTACTTACCTTCGGTAACGATATATCTGTAAGAAACATTAGTAGTGATATATTCCGTACCGCCCCACCCATCCTCCCCGTTCTGCGAACTGATTTCTAGGGTTAAGGTCATCCCTTTCAGGGCCCTAGTTTCAATGCACCAGTGGTCAGTATCTTGCATGGCTCTGCGTTCCTGGCACGGAAAGTCGTGTACAGAACTGACGTCAGCGCGCGTGGGTGGCGTCTAAGTAGCGCCCGCGACGTCATCTCAGCGACCACGACGCCAACAACGGACGCGGAGCCGCACGACGCCCCTACCGAGGCGCAGGGGTACTGCTGACGAAAACTTTCCGGATCCAGTCTGACGCCTGGGGATGTTCTAAGGTAAGGAATCTATCACTACTAATGTTTCTTACAGATATATCGTTACCGAAGGTAAGTAACTTGTGCGTTTGTGCCACTCTACAGCTGGAATTTTATTAGCCAGAGGGGGCGATCTTTCAAAATTGCCCTTAGACAAAAGGGTCCAGAACTTCCTGCTATCTGGATGAAGGATGGCCTCCCCAAGATCTTCCCACCTCCTTTCGTCCCATTCTCGCTTCGCTTTGGCTTGTGCCTGTTTATATTCCTTCCTGGCTTCACGAGTGCTTGATGCGTCCCTGTTTCTAATGGCTATGGACAGTCTCCCTCTCAACACTCTACACTCCCTATTAAACCATAGATTGGAACCCAATGGTCTACCCTGCTTTGGCCCGATCTTGTGGCCATGGACAAGAAAGAAACTGGTCAGATGGTCCAAGAAGTCTCTATGGGAGCTGCTACAAACAAATGTTTTGGGAGGGTCGTTGGGCTCAACATTCAAGGTCTCTAGATGCTTTTCTAGATCGTTTTTGATCAATCTAGTCTTGGTTTCGTCTGCCATGACGGCAGGCCATTTGAGCCGACGTTTGTTATTGGAGGGGATTACTCAGTGAAATCAAGCCGACCTTCCCCCTTTCGCCCCATGGGTGTTCAACATTCAGGCTAAGGAGATAATGGTCGCTATCACAGGACGGGATGATAACCATGTCCCGTACTAGGGGCCATATAGTAAGGTCTACTAGGAGATAGTCTATCCTGCTCACCCCTTAAGGTCCGCTAAAGGTCATCCCCCCTCCTTTGTCAGAGCAGGTTCTCCCATTTGCGACTCTTAGCCTATGTTCTAGAGTAATCGTATTCAGCTGTAATGCTGCTTTCGACCATTTTTTAATGGGGGTAAGCTCCAGAGGTGGCACCATCCATACTTTGTCCTTCTCACTCACATCATGGGACTCTAACCAGTCTAGTGGCTCAAAAGTCACATTAAAATCACCACCGACTATTAGGGAGTGGCAATCATGTCTAACTTCCAACAGTTGATCCAGGGCATGCAGAGTTGGAGAGCTACCTCCTCTGGTACTTCTGGCATATACGTTAAAAATATCAATGAACTTGCCCTTGCCATTATTTAGCCTTACCCCTAGAATGTCAGAGCTGTTAGTATCCGGTTCCTTGATGTCGCAATTAAGTGAGATGTTAATTAGGGTGAGCAACCTTCCTGACGGCCGGCCATGCTTGGATGGAATGGCCGGTCTGTAGAAAGTCATGAACCCAGGTATAAATGTGGGGGTCAGACTCCATGTTTCCTGGAGTAAACAAATCTCATGATGGTTAATAAGCTCAAGCCAGTGGGGGCAGTCGGGTTTCCCCCTTAAGCCTACCACATTCCATGACACTATCTTCAGTGCCCTACCAGTAGGTGTTGGAAAGTGAACCTGGGGAGACAATAGGGTGTGTGGAGTATTTAGCTTTGTTGGAGAGTAGCCAGGTGTATCCTGACTACTAGCCTGCACGTGGTCGCTCAATGCAGAAACTGGAGCAATATCTAGGACTGGCTGTAGGTTACAGAGCATGTTCTCAAGCTCTGGAGTGGAACCCTCTCGATGCGTATGGACTATAGAAGGAGTGCGCTCGTGGATTATACTAGGGATGCGCTTGGGATCCTTTGCTGCGGGTGCGAAAAGTGATGAAATGGGTGAGACCCCGAAAAGCTGGGGTGCAATATTAGGTTGTTCTAGTGTAAGAGGGATATTTAGTTTCAGCCTAATCTTTGTAGAAGGTGGAGAATACAATCTCAATTCCATGTCAACTAGATTCTGAACCAGAAGGTCGTTTACTAGAATAAGCTCTAGGGCATCAGTTGGACTATGTTTTAGGACACATCTGTTTGCCTGAACGATATCATCCCTTATTATGGATCTACAGCCCCTGGTATACCTCAACCAATGTATGGCCTTGTTTTTAAGGGTTTCTACGTTCTCATATTTGGAACTATTGTTATCCACTTTGGGAATGTTGGTCATGTATATTGGTTTCGATTGGGGTGCAGGCTACGTGGGATAAACTAGTTGAGGTTGGGGAGGTGGAAATGCCCTACTACAACCTCTATTCGATCTCTGTGACGTCTGCTTAGACAATGACCCATACCCTACTAGATCCCATGGTGCGTCCCTGTATTTCTCACCCAGGTCCTTCTGGAACCTATCGTGGACAAACGGTGGGATAACTGGTGCCCTCCCGTTGGGAACAAATGGGCCGGGCTGGAGGGCGGGACTCTTGATTGGGGAATTCTGGCCAGTTTGCTTCAGGGGGGGCAGTGCAAGCCCTGTCCTCAAGTTATAATTATGTGAGGTAGACACTGGTGAGGGGGGCTGGGGTCTAATACATTCTTCTAGTTTGCGATACATTTTAGACACTAGGGTTGTTAGGGATTCTATGGAGCCTTTTAGGACAGCTATTTCCCTCTGCAGGTCAAGATTGGAGGGTGCACAATCGTTAACAGCCCCCATTTCTCTCCGTGGGGGGTACGATGTAAGCCCAGGAGCAGGAGTACTAATATGCTCCAGAACGTTGTGTGTCATTTGTGGCCGGGAAATCATCAAGGAGGGCAAACCGGTTACTCAGGGGAAGATCGGCTACTATAGCAAGCTCAGGAGGGCACACATCACCCGAGGGACACAGAGGGTTACAAGAACGAACTACTGGGACTTCTGGAGCTTGTGTTGGCATTAGTACTGGCTTGGTTTTAATAGACACTTTCTCAAAAAGAGTTGAGATTTTCCCGTACCCAGTACTTTTGGACCCAATCGAGGTGGATGCGTGGGAAGGCTTCTGCGTTGTTTCAAGGGTAGTTGCGTCTATACTGACGGTAGGTGACGAGCAACCCCTCGCAATCAGCGGCAATAGTCTCGATGCGGTCTAGCACTTTCTCCCCAAACATCCCTTGGTTCTCAGTTTCGTGCCCTGGGGCCGTTTCTTAGATCTCTTTTTGGACGCACCGCCCACCCCAGCCTCAATCCCCTTTCTTTTCCCCATTCCAAGCGGGCACAACAACAAGCAATAAGTCAGCACATCAAGTCTGCGTAGAGTAAAACAAGGAAACGGGCGAAGCAGGAAGGGGGCAGTAGTTAGATGGTCAAATATTAAGCAGTACCTCAGGGATTCACAGTCCAGGATCTCAAGCTGATGGTGACAGGGGGGTGACCCAGCCCAGCCTGTTCCGGGCAATGACGGGCAAGGGCGGGCCCGCCCTTGGCCCGGGCGCTGCCCGTGCGCGCCCCGCGCTGCGGAAGCCCTCGTTGGGTTTTGTAGCACCTCCTGGCGCTTAGAGGTGACGTGCGCGGCGATGCGCTGTGACTGCTGGCTCCTGAAGTCCCGGCCTCGTTAACGGTGGCAGCAAGGTGATGGCGAGGTGGGCTTCCCGTGCCGCGGGAGCCCTCGTTGGGTTTTGTAGCACCTCCTGGCGCTTAGAGGTGACGTGCGCTGCGCTGTGGCTGCTGGCTCCTGAAGTCCCGGCCTCGTTAACGTTGGCAGCAAGGTGATGGCGAGGTGGGCTTCCCGCGTTGCGGGAGCCCTCGTTGGGTTTTGTAGCACCTCCTGGCGCTTAAAGGTGACGTGCGTGGCGATGCGCTGTGGCTGCTGGCTCCTGAAGTTCCGGCCTTGTTAACGGTGGCAGCAAGGTGATGGCGAGGTGGGCTTCCCGCGCTGCGGGAGCCCTCATTGGGTTTTGTAGCGCCTCCTGGCGCTTAGAGGTGACGTGCGCGGCGATGCGCTGTGGCTGCTGGCTCCTGAAGTCCCGGCCTCGTTAACGGTGGCAGCAAGGTGATGGCGAGGTGGGCTTTTTCATCTTAAGAACATTTCTGGACTTCTTTCTTTAGGAAAGTACTTTCATTTGATTATAAATTCATAGACAGATGTTTATTCTATCCTGTATATCTGTTGGTGGTTACCAAATCTGGACTATGGCTAAGAAGGCTCTCGTCAGGGAGTGTGCCACTTGTTTGAAGAAGAGATTGTATATAGAGGATCCTCATAAAGACTGCATTTATTGTTTGTACCCATCTCATAAGGCGTCGGACTGCAAGATATGTCGCACCTTTTCTAACAAAACCCTTAGAGAACCGGGAAGGACGTCTTATTATCTGGCTCCAGAAATTGAAAGCCAGGTCCGACCCTGTATCTGACCCTAAGAGTGAGCAGTCTACTTCTTCTAAAATTTCAAACATTTCTGTAAAGAGGGTAAGGGAATCCTCACAGTAGGATAAAGAGCCTGTCAGGAAATGCACCAAGAAGTTCTCTCATGAATCTTCCCCTGAGCGCAAAAAAGTTCTCACAAAATATCCATCCAAGACTGTTACTGAGCCAAAAGCACCACCTACAGAGCTCAAATTAACATTCAAAAAGCCTTCTTCTGACAAGCTGTCGGCGAGCTCTATCGGTGAAAAAAAGTGTTTCAGCACTGTCGACGACCAGAGGCTGCACTTCAAGCACGCCGACATCAACTACTTGCTCTATGGCCCTCTCATCGTCGACGACATCCTTATCGTCGACGCAGGGTCTAATTTGGTCAACCATTCCTCTCACATCGTCATCTAAAGAGGTGGAGCCTTCATCGACGAAACATTCGTCGCCACCTTTGAAATTGAAGTTGACGACGGCACCATCGTTGTAGAAAAAAGTACTGTTTGCGAAGTCGTCTCCGTCGACGAAGTTACAGCAGTCGACGGTCCTCACCGTCGTCGAGCATGCCACCATCGACGAAGACACCACCAGACGAAATCTTTGCCGTCGACGAAGTCATTGCCGTTGAAGCCACAGCCATCGACTAAGTCTCATCCGTCATCGACGACGAAGTTGAAGGTAGTGGAAGAGAAGACATTGTCGTCGACTAACTCGTCAACGAAAATTGTGTCAGTGAAGGTCCTTTAACCGGCAAAGACACTGGCAACAGTGATTACACCAGAACATACATCACCCAGTAAAATTACACCTCTTTTGCCCACTCATCTTCTGGAGGAGGAAGATTCCGAAGAAGAGGGAGGCCTTTTTGGGGACGCGAATAGCCCGTCCGAGTTGCATGTTAAGCGTCAACCAGATGATGACAATCAACAGTACTATGGTCAAGCCTATTTTATTCAAACTGAACAAGAACACCAGCAGTATCAGGAAGACATGGTCGCAATGCCCTCTGCGTTACTATCAGATCTGCAGTTCATGTTCCAAGATTACCGGCAACATTTCCCACCTTAGACCGGCTACTAGAGCTCCACCTCCCCAGGTGGCATCACCAGTACGAGTGCATACTCCTACCGTACTTTCGGTACCAAACACTCCGCAATCTGTTGGTCTCCAGGAACCGGTCTCTTCGGATGAAGAGGGAGAACTTCATGATACGGCCTCGTAATAGGACGATTACAGGATGTCTTTGCATGACTCGCCAACAACCTCCTGCGGTAGATTCCCCACCAGAGGATATTGGGGATTTCACAATTTGTTGGAGCGTGCTGCGAAAAGATTTGCTCTACCAATGCCTTCTAAGCAAGCTGACTGTTTCTTATACGATTTTAAAGAGCCATTTTGTAAGTCTGTCAGAGCTATTCCCATAATTGATTACATCTGGGATGAAGGTAATAGGTTCATGAAAAACACAGCCTCTGTGCCAGCGGTGCTTCCACATCTTGATAAAAAAATATAAGACGACAGATGACGCTCCAGCGTGCCTCACTGGCCACCCAAAACCAGACTCAGTGGTCATGCAGGCCGCTCAATGCTGCTCCAAAAATCCTACGGCACCTCTATCTGCACCTCCGGATAAAGAGGGCAGACATCTCAATTCCATCGGTAAAAGGTTCTCGGCAATGTCAGCATTGACAGTAAAAGCAGCAAACTCCCAGGCGATCTTAGGACGCTATGATCGCCAAATGTGGTCAGACATTGCTTCGTATATTGACCACCTGCCGGAAGATGCTAAAGAAGAAGCAAAGAAGATCTTGCATGAAGGAGAGAGAGCATCCAATGAGATAATAGATTCAGCCCGGGATGTTGCTGTTATAGGGTTTAGGCGGTTAGCTGGAGCGGCTGTTTTGCCAAGGCAGGGATGGCTCAGAGCCACCTTGTTCCGTCCAGAGGTTCAAAATAAGATCTTGAACATTCCATGTGATGAAGAAGCTCTTTTTGGCAGCCAGGTGGAGGAGGCCCTCAAAACCATCAAAGCAGACACAGATACTGCCAAGTCTTTAGGGACGTTGCAGTTCAGAAAAGCTCCTTTTCGAGGATCAAAGGGAAGAGGACAGCCATCCTATAGAGGAGGGTATCAGCAATACAGATACCCTGTCTACTCTTCGACATCCCAGTCTTACCAACCTCAATTCCAGCAGAGACAACCACCTCAGACATCCCACGTCAGAGAAAATAGAGGAAAAACACCACAGGCTGGCAAAGATACTAGCCGCTGACAATGATATAGCACAGGCTCTGGCTCCAACTCTTCCTTCCCCCATTCAACGCATTCTTTTCAAACTCATCCCGCTCACCTGGGAGGCAACATTTCCTACCACCTCCACCAGTGGCAATCTATCACTACAGACCAGTGGGTTCTACGCCTCGTACAATTTATATACACTAGAATTTATCCCAAAACTGCCTACAACCCCTCCTCAAGCCTCTCTTTACAGGCATCTCATGGCTCTTCAACAAGAGGTCAAAAACATGCTTCACGAAGGATCGATAGAGACGGTCCCATTGCTCAGCAGTGGCACAGGTTTCTACTCCAGTTTCTTTTTGATCAGAAAGAAGTTAAGGCAGTGGAGATCAATTTTGGACCTCCGGAACCTCAATCTGTATTTGAAAAAGCAATAATTTCGGATGATCACATTGCAGGAGGTACTGAAGCTCCTAAGCCAGCACGACTTCATGACAACCCTAGACCTCCAAGATGCCTATTTCCATATACCTATTCACCCAAGACACAGAAAATATCTGAGATTTGTGGTAGCCAGACGCCACTACCAATTCAGAGTGCTCCCCTTTAGTCTCAAGTCTGCGCCCAGGATTTTTACAAAGTGCCTGGCTCTGGTCGCAGCATTTCTCATACAACAGCAACACCAAGTCTTCCCATATCTGGATGACTGGCTAATCAAGGCACCTTCCGAGACAGCAGCGAGAACGTCCACAAAGGCCTGCACGACTCTCTTCAGGAGGTTGGGTCTTACTATCAATCGACAAAAATTCAATCTGAATCCATCACAAAGGATTGTCTTCCTTGGAGCCTAAGTAGACACGGTTTGCTTAAAAGCATATCCCTCAGAGGAACGCCAGCAGCGGCTTCTCACTCTTGACAAATTCCATCAAAAGAAAAAAGTCTCTTTTGGCCCGACTTTACAAATCCCTCTTGGAAATGATGTCGTCGTGCATACCGCTGATCCCCTTCTGTCATCTCAAGATGCTTCCAATTCATGAGGAGTTTGACAAGCAGTGGGTACAATCCGTCAGCTCCTTCAACTACATCATCAGAGTAACTCCACGCATGGTGAAAGCCCTGGAGTGGTGGATAGAAAAAAAACATCTGTCAGTAGGGCTGTCCCTGAAGCAAGACGCAGCGCCACTAGTAATTACAACTGATGCGTCCTTGGAAGGATGAGGAACTTGCCTCCAAGAGCTCCAAATAAGCAGCAAGTGGCATCAGGCTCAGACTCAATCCCACATAAATTTGCTGGAATTGAAGGCGGTGCATCTGGCCCTCCAGGCTTTTCTTCCCAGAATACGAGATTCATCAGTGCTAGACCGTACGGACAATACTATAACGATGCACTATATAAACAAACAGGGCGGCACAAGATCTCGCCATCTGTCATGGGAAGCACAGAAGTTGTGGGAATGGGTCATAAGTCACAGGATCTGCCTCCAAGCAGAACACGTTCCGGTACGTCAGAACACGATTGCGGACACACTCAGCAGGCTCACGACATCGTGCCACGAATGGGAGCTGCACCAGCAAACCTTGCACAGCATATTCTTACGCTGGGGCACACCAGAATTGGACCTGTTCGCAACTCCCCAGAACCGCAAATGCTGGCACTATGCAAGTTGGCATCCCCAACAAGGGTCATGGGGGAATGCCTTTTCAATTGCATGGTCCCGCATCTTTACTTACGCTTTTCCTCCCATTCCTCTTCTTCCAAGAGTCCTGAGAAAGATGAAGATCGAACCATGCAAACTAATACTCATTGCTCCCGCGTTGCCACGTCAACACTGGTACACAGAACGGCTTCTTCTATCTCAAACTTCCAGTTTTTCCCAGTCTTCTGACTATGAATCATGGGCAGATCCTGCACTGGGATCCCAGGAACCTACACTTGATGGCATGGCTCGGGAATTCAATGAGTTTCCAGCACTTGAACATTTCGCTAAATGTCGAGATATCTTAGCCAGAGCTAGGGCGGACAGTACCAACAAGACGTACTGCCTCAAATGGAAGCGTTTCTGCATCTGGTGCCATCAAGCGGGTATATATCCGCTGTCGTCCTCTCCAGAGAAGGACTTACCTTAACTTTTGCAGCTAGTGAAACCAGGCTTGGCGCCTAGCTCGATATAGGTTCACTTAGCGGCCATTTCCCGTTACAGAAGATCACTTTCCTCTCCACCTTTGTGGTCTTCTAGAGTAATCAAAGAGTTCCTCAAAGGGCTGTTTCGTGTGTTTCCTCCTATAAGGCCTCCACCTCAAGCCAGGCAGTTGAACACTGTTCTCTCACAATTGATGAAACCCCCCTTTCGAACCAATTCACACAGTGGAGATCAAGTTCCTGTCATGGAAGTTGGCCTTAGTTCTTGCCTTGACCTCAGCCAGACAGGTCAGTGAAATTCAAGCTTTTGTAATAGAGGAACTTTTCTTGCAAAACGGACGGAATTCTACTCCGCACAAATCCAAAATTCATACCCAAAGTTCCATCTGATTTCCACATTAATGAGCTTGTGGTACTAAAGACTTTCTTCCCGAATCCAACGACATCTGCAGAGAGGGCACTTCACTCATTGGATGTCAAGAGTTGCCTAAAGTTTTATCTGCATAGAACACAAACGTTTCGCAAGACTTCTCAATTATTTGTCGCATACAGTGCCCCAAGGAAAGGTTTCCCGCCCTCAAAGCAGAGTATTTCTAAATGGATCGCAAGCGCCGTACAATTTTGCCATCACAAAGCAGGCAGACCTCTGTCTTCTCGAGTCTGAGCCCATTCCACGAGGGCTGTGTCGACATCTGCAGCTTTGTTTGCAGGAGTGTCAATTCCTGAGATTTGCCGTGCAGCAACGTGGAAGAATAGACACATATTTACCCGACACTACTGCCTGGACTCAGCAGTCCTGAACGTCATGGTGGTGGGTCAAGCAGTACTTCGGCACCTGTTCCATTGAGGTGAGCCACCCCTGTCTACCCCCCCCCTACCTCTTTAGCTGTATCACATTTCCATACGGTATATCATTTGCTATGTTTAATGCTTAAAGGAATTTTCCTTAACTGTTATTAATATGGTTATGGTTGTTACATTATTTAGTGGCTGCTTGCAGGTTGTACTGATCGATATTCCTGTTAAGCTTTTCAAGACTATGGTAAATTTGCTACTCAACTGCTTGCTATTCTGATTCAAGCATTTGAATCTATGAAAGTAAGAAATAAGTTACTTACCTGTAACTGTAGTTCTCCAGTATTGGAAGCTTTCATAGATTGACATGCGACCCACCCTCCTCCCTGGGGGAAGCTCACCGTATTTATCTCGGCATATTAACTTTAGCACTAGTGCTCGAAAATCTGAGCTACTGAGCTTCTCTCTGGAGGGTTCTAGAGGGTGATTCATGCTGAGTGGCTAAGGCAAAACTTTGGTCCCTTTTTTAATAATGACTATGATAGGTTGATAAACTAAGAGGCCTGGGCCTTTTCTAGTCTATACCTATCAGTGTACTATTACTACTACTACTACTAATGCTATTTTAAAGTACCGGGGACTCCAATCATGACGACGGGGAATGATTCAAGTATGTGAATCTATGAAAGCTTCCAATACTGGAGAACTACAGTTACAGGTTAGTAACATATTTCATCACTGTGTGCATAACCAATGTCTTACACTCTTCTGTGTTAGGCCTAAGGCTGCTCGCCCACACTACCAAAAATAGAGCACTTTGGGTTTACATTGAGCCCTGTACACTTTTGGGGGAATCTCTGGACTGTGCACAATATAACCACTTAGTGGTATACCATATACAGAATCGGCTTCCTACTAGGCATACTTCTTTTTCAAGGCACTTATCTAGACACAAATATAGAGCTAGATCTTGCTCATCATCCCTCTGGACCTCTTGATCTTCAAGAGAAACATATTCTCCAACACAGTCTGACTCTCCACCATCTACATTTTTTACTGTGGTTACCAGTAATACATTTCAAGATGTTCTTGTTAGAGGAACTAATAAGCTAAGCATCCCCTGGCTCGCAGTAACCTCAGTCACTATTTGAAACCCTTCACAAAACGTCATCCACAAGACTCCAACTTCTTCTAGTCCCAGGTCTTAACGTTCCATAGAACTATTCTTGATTCTAGTCTCAACGAAAGTAGCTCCTTCTAGTCTACAAAAGAAATAAAAACCTCCTGAGCAGGGCTCTTTTTTTCTTAGGATGTATCCCCACCAGATTCAGTAGTTGTGTCTGCTGTGAGAAAGTATCATGCCGTTGCCCCTTTATTCCAAAAGACAGAGTAGGAAACTGGAGTCTATGTGGAGAAAGGTGTGCTTCACTTCCCCTAAACATGAAGACTGTAAGTGCCACTGTCTAGTTAGGCAGGAGTGAAGGATCACTTTGATACTCACTACAATAGTTCCTGTATGACCTTCCCACAACAGAACAAGATTTCATGGAAATCTTAAAACGAAGGTATGATGATGTCAAATCATCAGTGCGGTAACAGGCACATCTTTACTACCCACACATATATATTGCCATGGTTTGACTAATCTTAAACCAGAGGCAAAGCAAAGGATTTTATATTTACCATTCTCTGGAAACACACTGTTCTGCAGCCATACCTATGACGAAATGTCTTGAATTAAGTCTAAGATGGATACGCTGAAGACAGTAAGCCCAGATAATGAAAAAAATCAAAGGAAACAAACATACAGGCCTTATTATTGCCTTTGTTTCACACAGTGTTCAAACCCCTCAGTGACATCAGGGTCAGCAGCAGCAATATCAGGGGCCTTATCAACATCACAGGTGCTGGTTCACAAGAGAGGTGAAAAGAAGTCGAAGAGTCAACAGGTAGGTCACTTCTTCTTTATTAAGATCCGAGGTACAGGACCGGTCAGAGCAGGCACCAACACCAACTGCCGCTCCTGACCATTCCGCATGCCACCATTCCAACGTGGAACCCGTAGTCATGGTGGCATGTGCTGGTACTAAAGATACAGAACCCAACACATCTCTTCCCTTACAATAAACGAGAAAAGAATAATTATAAAACTATGCACAACATTGGAAAACATGACACAGTAAAAAGTAACACAAAAAAAAAAAAAAATGAAAGTGTACACTAAACTTTAACATAGTCCTTGAGCCAAACAGGAGGTCTTCTTTCTCTTACTGAGGCATTGAAACTGGAATCACAATGAGTGGTGGAACTAGGCTCACTTTGCGTAGTGGAACTCATGCTGTGCTCCGAGTCAAATCTCTGTTTGGACAACCTCTCCATGTTCCACCATTTCCCATCACTGAGTTTGACTGATCTGCCTCTTAGTGCAATGATCTGCATAGGACAAGAAAATTTGGAATGACCTTTGGCAACAAGACCAGGTAGTCTCACCTTAACCCAATCCCCTGCTTTGAAAAGAGCTTGTTTTCTTCAAATTGGCTCGCTGGTCACATACTTGCTCTGAGCTTTCTCACAATTGTCTTTCACTAAATCGCGTTTGACACTAGGTTCGTTTAAATCACGCATCCAAGGTCTCACCAACTTGGTTGAAACCAATCTACCTTTCAATAGGGCAAAAGGAGACACTTTGGTAACGGCATTAGGGGTAGTGCGCAAAGCCTACAACAAATCTACTACTTCCTTCTTCCAATTCAGTCCATTGGCCACAGACAATTGAATGCTGTCTTTTATGACCCTGTTACAACGTTCCACTAAGCCATTACTGCGGGGATGATATAACGAAGTGGTGATATGTTTGATGCCCCTATGGCACAAAAAGCTTTGAAATTCCTTAGACTGAAGGAAATCAAAAACTTCTTCAGTGTTGGCGGACTTCACAAATTTGACTTCAGGCCATCTAGAGCCATAATCCACCACAACTAAACCATACCTGTTCCGTTCATCCAAAACATACATAGGTCCAATGATGTCTAAACTTAACTTGAACCATGGTTTGTCTGGAACAGCCACGGCCTCAATGGGACTGTGAAACGTGACTTGAGTCTTGTCACTAATAGCACATGCAATACAGTCACTCACAAAGTGTTCAACTGCACGATTCATTCCAGGCCTCCCAAAAACGTCCCTAATTCTTCTCTTCATGGCTCTCTTACCTACGTGGGCTTCGTGGGCCAGAGCCAAAACTTTGTTCTGCAACGCAACTGGCATTACCAACAAATCCTTTCTTCTCAAAACACCCGAATACATATTTAACTCTGGAAAGACATGTTTGAACAAACTCACTTCACCGTCCTTAGGTACCCAACCCTTACTTGACATGCCAAAAACCTGTTGAATCGTTTCATCCTCTTGTACCGCAACCTTCCATTCTTCCTCCGAAATGCAATTAAAACCAGAATCCGCTAACGAGGCCACAATACAAAATTTATCCTCCAACTGCTCCCATGCTTGCACACTAGAGAGGGGCAACCTGGATAAACAATCCGCAAAAATGTTTTTAACCCCAGGAATGTATTCCAATTGGAACTGGAATTCCATCAACCTGTAATGCCACTTGGCAATGCGGGGAGTGGCATTGCTGGCTCCCTTAATGGTGAACAAATTAACCAAAGGCTTGTGGTCCATCCAGATGACAAATTCCGAACCCCATAAGTATTGCCTGAAGTAATCCACGCCCCACCAACAAGCTAGAGCCTCACGCTCTACAACAGAGTAGGTGGACTCCGCACCTCTTAGAGTGCGAGAGGCAAAAGCCACTACTTCTTCCTTACCCTCTCTTTTTTGAAGAAGCACGGCACCCAACCCGTACTGACTGGCATCCGTGACTACAATAGACTGATCATGTGTGTCAAAAGGTTGTAGGGGAATAGCATTACTCAATTCCAATTTTATTTGTTGGAATTCCTTCTGTAGGTCGGAGGACCATTGGAATTGTTGATTTTTCTTCATAAGCAACCTCATGTTGTGTGTCTTGTCACTGCATTTGGGGATAAACCTGGCATAGAATTTTAACATACCAAAAAAGGATCGGAGCTGGTCCTTGTTTTGTGGAGTGGGGAAACCCTTTATAGCCATCACCAAATCTTCCTTCGGTTCGACCCCCTTGGCAGACAATTTATATCCCAGGTAATCCACCTCATCTACTGCAAATTTACATTTCTCTGCTCTTAAAGTGGCACCCCTGTCAGTTAGAATTGATAAAACCATGGCCAAAGTTTTGTCATGAGATTCCACATCTTAAACCAATATGTAGTCTTGAAAACATTTGACATTGGGAACATTAGAAAACATTGCCTCCATGACCCTTTGAAATACAGCTGAGGCTGATGCAAGGCCAAAAGGTATTCTTTTGAATCTGTAAGCACCAGAGGGAGTCGCAAAGGATGATCTGATGGTAAGCGGAGGACATATCCAAAGTGGTAAAAATGTTTGCATCTTTCAATGAACTTAACATCTCTGTGATGTTGGGTAGGGGATGTCTGTCCACCCATATCCTGTCATTTAGATCCCTCAAGTCTATGCACATCCTCAGGGCCCCATTCCCTTTCCTGGCTGAAACCACTGGGGATAACGATTCGGAACTCTCAATGGGCTCGATGATGCCCTGGCGACAAAGGGATTCTAGTTCTAGGGATAATTCCTTCCTCATGGCAAAAGGTACCCTTCTGGCCTTGTGGACAACAGGTTGAACCCCTTGCTTCAAAATTATCTGATGAGAAAATCCCTTCATTTTCCCAAGACTTTTGCAAAAAACTCGTGGGAAAGATATGTTCGAGGCATATGAGCTGTAGATCATATGCGTTAGCATAGATCGCCATCTGGTGTTGGGCTCGGATGTTGACACTTTGTTTTTCTTCGAAGAAGTGTTTGTAGTCACGTGGTAGGTGACTCCTCCTTACGGTGATAGTGCGCATGGGCATCAACTCCATCCCCAGATTGGTTTTTTTCCGCCATCGGGATCGGATGTGTATTGCTGCGCACCGGTTCGGTATCGTCTTCGAACCCTTTCGACGCGCAATCCTTCCCACTCAACGGTATTGTTTTCGATCGCGATTTCCCTTTCGACGCGCATTGTAAAATCCAACAACTTCGAACGGGAACTTCGAAGCGGGCCGTGTGGCCTACCCGCGCCGACCACGCCAGCAGTCCATGGAACGAACTCCATTTAAAAAATGCCCCGGGTGTGGTGCTAAGTTCCCACACACGGACCTCCACAAGGTCTGTAACCTCTGCCTATCCCCGGAGCACGAAGAAATCAACTACAAGGCCTGTCGATAATTCCGATAGAAGAAAACGATTTGTGACCGTCGGGCTCTACGTCACGAGAGGCGACGCGGCACTAGCCCGGTGCCAGACATCTTCGGAGAAGAGTCTGAATCCCAACAGCCCAGCGCCGACGAAGAAATCTCCGTGTCTGAAGCCGACGACTCCGACATGGAAGAAGTCTTGGACGTCACTCCGGCTCAACGAACAGTGAGTAACGAGCCCCAAGTACCCACAAAAACAACAAAGACTCCGGTATCACCTTTGCCCTCCGGCCCAGGTCGACACCGTGAAAGCGTTTCAGATGCCCCGCCCTCGGGCCCGGCTATGAAACATAAGGATAAGTCTTCCGGCTCTGGATCGAGCCGGCCCCATTCCAGTGCCGAACCCACATCTTCGGCACCGAAACCCAAGACCAAGCAGGTGCCTGTCGATTCGCTGTCGGCACCGAAGACATCTTCGGCACCGAAAGACGTGGACCCAAAACCACATAAAACTAAAGCTTCGGAGCCCACACCAGCTAAGCCCAAAGCTTCGGAGCCGACATCGGCTTAACCCAAAACTTTAGAGCCGAAACCAGCCAAAGACAAACCTTCGGATCCGAAAACCACTAAACATAAACCTTCGGAGCCTAAACCAGTAAAACATAAACCTTCGGAGCCGACACATTCCGCACCAAAGGGCTCGGAGCCCAAAAAACAAACAGCTCCTCTTAAACCTTCAGAGACTGTTAAAAAGCCCTCTGAATCAAAACAAAAGGACAAAGACACCCCATCCAAAGAACTTCCTTCACAAGACCCTTTGGATCCAAAACAAAAACAATTGCATATTGACCCTAAAACTGGACACCTTCTAGTAACACTTCCTAAAAAACGGAAGCTGGATCTTCCAGAAGACTACCATATACCTAAGAAGAAAAAAGACGGATACTAACCCCTCTCCCCCATATATACCTCCCTCTCCTCCACCTTTTAATCCAAACTTATTGATTTTACCATCAAACTCACCACCACCTCCTTTCTCACCTGAACCACAGGAAGACAAGGATGGGGACGGGGATGGGGATGACACTGAGGACAACATACCACAGGACACAGACCCCTGGGATGATTACGATAAAGAGCCAGATCATAATAATGACCCCGATCTATATCCCTCCAGACCATCACCACCCGATGACAATATTGGCTTTGCACAGCTTATTAATAGAGCTGCCCAGTACCATGGGGTGGAACTACATACTGATCCCTAGAGGAGGATTTTTTAGTGGAAACATTCGCTCCCTCCCAAAAATCCACTAATACTTTGCCCATGCTCAAAGGCATGATAAAACACGCCAACGAAGTTTTCAAAGACCCTGTTAGGGCTAGAATACTTACACCAAGGGTGGATAAAAAATATAAAGCCGCACCTACAGTCCCAGTTTATATCAGAGGACAGGTTCCCTTAGATTCTCTTGTCGTCTCTAATGCACGCAAAAGAGCTAATTCGCAAGCTACAGGCGATGCTTCTCCTCCTGACAAGGAGTCAAAACTTATAGACGCATCAGGCAAAAGAATAGCATCACAAGCTGCTAGTCATTGGCGTATTGCCAATGCCCAAGCTCTATTAGCGCGCTATGATAGAGCTCACTATGACGAGCTGGAAAAACTAATGCAGCATTTACCAGAACAATACAAAACAAAAGCTCACGACCTCATTCAAGAGGGTAAGCTTATTACAAACATTCTACAAAATGCGCCCTCGATGCGGCTGATACAGCATCTCGTGCCATTAACACCAGCGTTTTCCTACGGCGGCACTCTTGGCTTCGAATCTCTGGATTCAAGCAAGAGGTACAGTCATCAATACTTAATCAGCCTTTTGATCACGAACATCTTTTTGGGCCAACAGTCAATTCTTCATTAGAAAAAATGAAAAAAGACACAGAGACTGCCAAATCCATGGGGGCCTTGCAACTACCTTCTAATAGAGGCTCCTTTCGTCGCTCCTTTTACAGGGGTGGCTCAAAAACAACTGCGGCAGAAAATACCTCCTCCTCTTACAAAAGTCCCAACCAATCTTCCTCCTCCAGAGGATATTTTCGAGGAGGATACAGAGGAAATAACAATAGGGGAAGAGGCAGAGGTAACTCCACCCGCACTTCCCCTGCCACCAAACAATGACTTCCCTCCACTACCCCCCGATCATTCCACTCCTGTCGGGGGACGTCTCTCACAGTTCCTACCTGTCTGTAATTCCATCACAACAGACAAGTGGGTAAGACAAATTATCCAGTATGGTTATTGCCTGGAACTTATCTCCACTCCCCCAAATATTCCTCCCAAACATCATGCAATGTCCTCAGAACATCGCACCCTCCTACAAATAGAGGTTCTCTCCCTGTTACAAAAACATGCAATAGAACCAGTCCCCTTAACTCATCAAGGGTCAGGGTTTTACTCTCTCTATTTTCTGATTTCAAAAAAGGACGGCTCTCTCAGGCCAATATTAGACCACAGACAGCTCAACCTCTACATTCAGTCAGATCATTTCCACATGGTCACCCTCCAACAGGTGCTCCCATTGCTTCAGCAAGGCGACTTTCTTTCCACTTTGGATTTAAAGGACGCCTATTTCCACATTCCTATTCACCCCGCTCACAGGAAATATCTCCGGTTCGTGGTGGACGGTCAACACTACCAGTTCAAAGTCCTCCCGTTCGGGGTAACCACAGCACCCAGAGTTTTTACCAAGTGTCTAGCAGTAGTTGCAGCTCACTTAAGAAGACAACACATTCACGTGTTTCCTTATTTGGACGATTGGCTCATAAAGGCCAACTCACAACACAGCTGTGTTCAACACACACACAGAACGATTCAATTGCTTCACCACTTGGGATTCACTATAAACCTCACCAAGTCCCACCTCCAACCGTCCAACACACAAATATATCTAGGAGCTACAATAGACACTTCCAAAGCTCTAGCATACCCCAACCCAGTCAGGATACGCAACATGCTGGCACTAATATCACAATTTTAACCTCAACACTCATTACCAGCTCGAGTGTTCATGCAGTTAATCAGAATGATGGCCTCTTGCATTCTAATCGTCCCTTATGCAAGACTCCAAATACGTCCTCTGCAAGAATGTTAAGCACATCAGTGGAACCAGGCTCAAGGCCTGTTAACAGATCTGGTGTTGGTAGACGACTGCACCCATCGCTGTCTGCAGTGGTGGAACACACAAAACCATTCCAAAGGGCGGCCGTTCCTCGACCCGGTTCCACAAATAGTGCTAACAGCAGACGCATCGCTCACCGGCTGGGGAGCTCATCTTCAAAATCATACCATTCAGGGTATGTGGACTCTAAAACAAAAACAGTTCCACATAAATCACCTAGAACTACTGGCAATTTTTCAAGCATTAAAAGCCTTTCAAGTCCACCTAGTACGCAAAGCTGTCCTAGTCCGTACCAACAACATGACAGCAATGTACTATATACAAAAACCGGGAGGGACACACTCCCTACAGCTCTCGCGACTAGCTCAAAGCATATGGAGATGGGCCATACCTCAAAACATATATCTCCTTGCCGAACACCTTCCAGGAGTAGACCATCACATTGCAGATCTGCTCAGTCGTCAATGACAACAAATCCACGAATGGGAATTACATCCTCAAGTTCTCCTCCCATTCTTTCAAATGTGGGGCTACCCAGAAATAGAACTGTTCGCCACACACCACAACGCAGAATGCCCAAACTTCGCGACCAGGTATCCACACCCATTGTCCAAAGGCAATGCGCTATGGATAAACTGGTCAGGGACATTTGTTTACGCTTTTCCGCCTCTCCCGCTCATTCCATTCGTGGTTCGGAAGCTTCAGCAGCATTCACTCACAATGATCCTAGTTGCTCCCACATGGGCTCGATAACCTTGGTTCACAACCCTTTTGGAGCTATCTGTAGTTACTCATCAAAAACTACACCTCTCACCCAAGCTTCTCACTCAGAACCATGGAGAGATAAGACATCCAGATCCCTCTCAACTCAACCTTGCGATCTGGCACCTGAAATCATAGAGTTTGGCTACCTTAATCTCCCGCCAGACTGCATGAACGTCATTAAAGAAGCTAGACGTCCTACCACAAGAGCATGCTACGCAGCAAAGTGGAAACGATTTGCCATTTACTGTACAAACAATCAAATCAATCCATTAGATGCATCCATTCAAAACATCATCTGCTATCTCTTACAGCTACAACGCTGTAACTTAGCATACACATCTATACGATTGCATCTCGCTGCAATAACCGCTTATCTACAAAACAGACAACACTTGTCTTTGTTTAGAGTGCCCGCTATCAAAGCATTTATGGAAGGACTCAAAAGAATCATTCCTCCTAGAGTTCCACCCTCTCCAGTTTGGAACCTTAACAATGTCCTTACAAGACTTATGGGTCCACCATTTGATCCTATGCACAAATGTGAACTACAGTTCTTCACGTGGAAGGTAGCCTTCCTTATAGCCATCACGTCTCTTAAAAGAGTTGGTGAGCTCCAGGCACTAACCATACAAGAACCATTTTTACAAATTCATCACAACAAAGTGGTTCTTAGGACAAATCCAAAGTTTTTACCTAAAGTTGTCTCTGCCTTTCACCTTAATCAGTGTGTTGAACTACCAGTGTTTTTCCCTCAACCAGACTCAGTGGCAGAACGTGCTCTTCACACACTAGATGTCAAAAGAACAATACTTTATTACATCGAAAGAACTAAATCTTTTAGGAAAACCAAACAACTCTTTGTTGCTTTTTCCCTACCGCATAAAGCAATCCCATTTCAAAAACTGGTATTGCACGATGGATAGTTAAATGCATCCAAATAGGCTACATTAAAGCCAAACGCACATTAACTATTCCCCCTAGAGCGCATTCCACACGCATACTGGGGGCTTCTATGGCATTCTTGGGGAATATACCCTTAGATGACATCTGTAAGACTGCAACTTGGTCTACACCTCACACATTCACGAAACACTACTGTGTAGATGTGCATGCAAAACAACAAGCTAGTGTGGGCCAGGCGGTCTTAAGAACACTTTTTCAAACTACTGCAACAGATACAGGTCAACCACCACTGGGAAGATGACTGCTGAATAGTCTATGCTAACGCATATGATCTACAGCTCATATGCCTCGAACGGAAAATGCTACTTACCCAGTATGCATCTGTTCTTGGCATGTAGAACTGTAGATTCATATGCACCCACCCGCCTCCCCAGGACCTTTATCTGCTGCAGTATTATCTTACTTAGATACAACACACATGGACATCTCTTTCTATTCTTACTAACTCCATCATCACCCTTTATGGCAAAACAATCTGGGGATGGCGTTGATGCCCATGCGCACTATCACCATAAGGAGGAGTCACCTACCTCGTGACTACAAACACTTCTTCGAAGAAAAAAAAAGTGCAAACATCCGAGCCCAACACCAGATGGCGATCTATGCTAACGCATATGAATCTACAGCTCTACATGCCAAGAACAGATGCATACTGGGTAAGTAGCATTTTCCTTTCCAATCATGAGCCCCCACAGTGAAAACAGATTTAAGATCATCTTTGAGGAGAACCTGCTCTGGACTATTGGGATCTAAAATGATGCCCAGATTTTTCTGTTCCAACCATCCAAGAAGTGAAGACCCATCTTTCGCCACATACACAGTGGCAGGAGTAGTATGCCCCTTAAAGGTTAGAAAGCAATCAAATTCCCCTAAGACCTGAACGGGTTTACCCCCATAAGCTACTGGTTTAACCAGGGACTTCCTCAAAGGAATGTTGACTAACCTGCTCCATTCCTCAGGACTAATTAGGGTGAAAAAGTAACCAGAATCGGCCATCATGGAAATATTGTTACCATTTACACCAATTTGACAATATGGTCGCCTGAGACTAGTGCCCTCAAGCTTTAACACTCCTGGATCATTTACAGCTTTCACAACATCACTGGTATTGTGAGGATCACATAAAACATTCAATGTCTCTCCAACATTTGATTCACAAGCATTAGACAGCATCATTTTGATTGCCATCCTCACTGTCTGGATCAGAATCCACTTCAGATATTGTATCAACAGACAGAACCTTTTTAGTTGTGGCTTTGACATTAGCTGGTTTGGTTTTGCATACTTTTGCAAAATGCCCCTTCTTTTTGCACTTCGTGCAGGACAGAAAGAAGCATTCCCCAAATTATTCTTGCTACCGCATCTGTAACATTCTAATGTTTTGCGTTTCTCACTCTTGAATTCCCTTTTGTTGACAACCTTGTCTACTGTAACTGCATGCACCTTAGTTTCTAAGGCCATTTGGTCCATGTACATAGCTGTAGTTTCTACATTCTTAGCGATCTCCAAAACTTTGTGTAAGGTTACATTTTCCGTTAAAAGTTTCTCTTGAATCTTTTTACTATTGGTTTTCTCAACTAATTGGTCCCTCAACATTTCATCCTCAAAAACTTTATAATCACAAGTTGCTGCTAAAACCCTAAGATCACTCAAAAAGGCCTCAACAGGTTCGCCCCGCAATTGTTCCCTCATGTAGAACCTATGCCTTTCCATGATGATGTTGCCTTTCTTTTTAAACCTGGCATCCATCATCCTTATGGCAGAAGCATATTCATCCACTGCATCACCTTCCCCACTTAACTACAGCTGGAGGTAAGTTTTTTAAAACTTTCCTCCCTTCTGTGCCCAAAGAGTGGCGCAGTAAAGCTAGCTTTTTCTTTTGTGTAAAAACTTCTGCTTCAATAGCTTCTAGATATGCCTCAAATCCTTCCAACCACAACTCCCACTCCACAGGGGGATTTCCAGGAGTGGAGAGAAAAGGAGACGGAGGAAGTACAGATTGTTGCATTTTAGCAGTTAAATGACCAAAAGTAATATAGGTGGGAGACAAATATGCAAAATGTAGTGGCAAATAAATTGGGCGTGTTCTAATAGAATAAACCAATAGGATAAACTTATTGAGGAAAATAAATTGTAAATAATGGTAAAGCAATGTACTTGGAAAATACTGGAAAATAATGGTTAAGCATCACTTGCACGAAATGCACATGAAAAATGACACATGAAAATTACCAAGGTGTGCGTATCACTGTTACGCAGAATAAAGAAACTGCCCAACGAGAGATTAACCGACGTGCACTTGAAGGCGAAGAACAAGAGAAAACTGCTTGGGATACACAGCATGGAAAGCGTCCGTGCACGTTTGCCAACCTGGAGAGAAGTCGTAAATCGTGGTTGCTAGGTTGCAAAGTGCGTGGGCGCCCCGTAAACTCCGTGGGGTTGCTTGGTGAGTCTCTACGTGGTTGCTAGGCTGCAGGAAGGCGGTTGCTCAGTAAGCACCCAGCGCTGGTGATGACGTCACGACGGGCCAAAATCTTGATGCAAATGAACCGGAACCTCTCCGAATGCCTCAAGGAAACAGGAATGGGTGGAGTGGCTCTCAGACATCGGGACGAATCACAAAGACCACCTAGTCAAGGCAGGAAGCAGCGCGGCCTCGGGGAGGCACAAAACAGGAAAGCAGCCGTGTAAGAGGAACGGGAACAGCACTCTTCGAAATCAGAAAGAAAATGGCTGTTGCAGCAGGAAGAGGAATAACGCTCGCCGAATCCAGAGGGATAAGAACAGCCTGCCAGGTCCACCAGCTCCGGACAGGCGGCATGTCAAACGAAGAACGCAGAAACCAGTAATCTCCGAAAAGGGGACAAAGGATGATCTGCTCCACCGGTCCACGGTCCGAATCCAGTCGTCGCCAGTGAAAAGAAGTCGAAGAGTCAACAGGTAGGTCACTTCTTCTTTATTAAGATCCGAAGTGCAGGGCCAGTCAGAGCAGGCACCAACACCCACTGCCGCTCCTGACCATTCCACATGCCACCATTCCAACGTGAAACCAGTAGTCATGGTGGCATGTGCTGGTACTAAAGATACAGAACCCAACAAGAGGCCATCAAGTACCAGTGGTAGCAGGTAAACCTCCTGCAGGGGGTGTTTTGCAGGGGCTTTCCCTCTCCCCCACTTCTCTTCTGGTATCTAGTGGGTGAGGGTGTATTTAAAATTTCCTGGAAGAGTAGATATCCCTCACAGGCACAGATGGCTTTTGAATATTGTTTAGAACAGCTACTGTCTCAGATGTTTGTTATCCTCCACCAGCGATTTAACCAAAGAAGTCGTCCTCTAAACATCTAGACATGCCTCAGCAAGAAGTTAACTTCCTCTTGCAAAGAAACAAGCCATGAAGAGGCTACCTTCTTCCCAAAAAGGATTGGGGGTTTATTCCAGTTTCTTTCTGGGGAAAAAGAAAGGGTCCAAGAACCGATTCAGACCCATTCTAGACTTGAAACTGGCAAATCAATAGATATGGAAGGAAACATTTAGGCTGCAGACACTCCATCAAATATCCCATTAACTCCACCAGGGAGATTGGCTATGCTCCAAAGAGCTTTAAGATGTATGTTATCATGTGCTGATAGGCAACAAGCATCGCAAAT
This sequence comes from Calotriton arnoldi, assembly GCA_963921515.1. Taxonomy (NCBI): domain Eukaryota; kingdom Metazoa; phylum Chordata; class Amphibia; order Caudata; family Salamandridae; genus Calotriton; species Calotriton arnoldi. The sequence goes on along the minus strand of CAWUFW010001639.1, from coordinate 567,537 downwards.
CTTTTACGTTTGTGGTTGGAACCAGTTATTTTCTGTACAAAGTTTTTCAGTTAGGCCTCAAGTTGGTAGCAAAGACATTCTCTGGATGCATGGCTGTTGTCGCAGCCGACCATAGGAAGTAGAAGATCTTAGTTTATCCATACCTAGACTAACTGGTTGATCCAGGCGTCAACATCTCAGAAACCTTGTCAGCATTTCCAGATGCGTTTCTATTCAACCAATTGGGCTTGCACATCAAGAAATAACCATCAACTCCAGTACAGTTAAACGATTATCTAGGAGCAGTAACTAGACACTTTGAAAGCAAAAGTGTATCCTTCGGAGGAGAGACTGTTATGTATCCATCAAACATTTTACATCTTCTAAAGACAAACCTTCTCCACTGTGAGATAAATAACATCTCACTTAGCCTCAATGGCGTCCTGCATTTTACTAGTTCCGAACACCCATCTCTAAGGACACCACTACTCTGCATTTGCATTTTTATACGTAGTAGATCATTCTTTCTATTTTTTGTGATTTTGTAGTTTCAGCCTACTTGAAGTTTGTCAAAGCACATACATTTCAGAGAATTAGCCAAAACTCCCAATTCAACAAAGGCATCATTTGAGTAGGTTACGAATGATTTTTCCAAATAAACTAATCGTTGAAATAAAAAATAACCCAATATATTTTATTTAAAAATAGCAATTAGTGACAACTTTTTCACCAGTAGTTTTTTCCCGAATATCCAATTACAAAAGTTACTTACTAAGACATCTTTTAGACATGGTTGCAGGGCTAGTGGTTGTTGAGTGACCAAAAACCACAATAGCCAGAGCCAACAGCTGAGCTTCAGCTTATAGTTATTTTCATTGTGTACCAACCATGCAGATATACATATGGTAAAATCTAATGAATGAAAAACGGGTAGGAAGGACGCCTTTTAGAAATGTACACTAAATACAGAGTTTAGGAATATTGGTTATTTGAACACCCATAAATTTGCAGTTACCCATACCATCATGTGAGTCAGTTGGCATTTTGCAAAATGTTCTTTCTTGGGGACTTGCAAGCCAATAATGGAGAGAAATCTAATTTTACTCCTATTTAAAGTGCTTACATATCTTACAGTAAAAGTGATATCCCACCATTGTGGGTGGGTCTGTTGCCCGTGACAAGAAGGGCCCAAAATGCCACATGGAAACTCCAACTTCCTGGCATAAAAAATCCCTTTTTTACGATGAGGGTAGCCGCGGAATTTAGGCCTGGGCTTCGTTGCCACCCAGTGAAACCTACCGAACCCCATACATTTCTGAAAATTAGACATCCTGTGGGAGTCCAGGGTGGTGTGACTTGCTTGAATTCTACTGCCTTTTCTTACCCACAATGCTCTGCAAATCTTAAACTTTGGTAATAGCTCACATTTTCCTCACAATTCTATTAGGCAAAGTTCTGGAATCTGCTGGGATCCACAAAGTCACTACCACCTTGCTTTCCCACATTTCTGATAAAAAATGGTATCCCACTTGTGTGGCTCAGCCGCAACACCTGTGATAGAAGTGGACCAAACCAAGGACCATGCGAAGACCACATTGACTTCATACTCACAGGTTTCATCTGCCCCTGTTGCGGGCTCTAGACCCAGCCACACAAGTGGGGTACCGTTTATACTTGGAGAATGGTGGGCTGATAGCAGAGCACTGTTCTTATTCAACCAGTACTTCCTGGGATGTTTTCACTTCATTATAAAGAGTTAAAATTGATGTGTTTAGAAAGTGGTAGTGTTACCGGATAATTACCCTTTGCACCTACAAGTAGGTAAAGCTTTAACAGCAGGATGTGCCGACATGGCCATTACATTTCTCAGTCAGTGATACCGAAAGGCAGAGTTTGCAGGTATGCCTCCAGGAGAAAATTAAGCAAAGGAAAAGAAAATAACCTTGGGGTAAACCAAAAAATAAATTGATGCCAGCTGAACCTTTCCTGCCTACCTGACTACTTGAGCATTAAAATACTGGGAAAAAAATAAATAAAGCGGAAACAATTGTGGCATGAATACCAAAGCGCGAAGAGCATCACCTTTAAATTCTCAAAATAAAATATAGACACAAGGTATGGCCAAGGCCAAACATTTAAAGTAATGTAAAAGCACAGCAAAATATATTGAAGTTCAAGGTTAAGCTCAGCTTAAATAGCAGTGTGTTATAAAAGATAGTGTGGTTTTTTGTGTTAGTTCTGAGACAGGCGTGCCATTCCAATGCATCTGATGTGTAATCCCCTAATTTGAAAGGAAAAGGATGCATGAGGGATGCTGGCAAGCGAGTAAATGGGCACTGTCGAGCTGTAAGCAGGATCGTGTATATACTCACGCTTAAAAATTCTGTTATTTTCATTTCCTTTTACCTCTAGCTTTTTCTTCCAGACTTCTAACTGATCTGAAGAGGTATTCACTGACATATTGCATAATCACAACCTGAATTGTCTCTTGGCATTTTAATGTTGTATTTCTTTGTCAGAGACTGTTTATCCATACAGCAGTGTGATTTGTTTTCTGGATTGATATAAGGTGCATTATCCCGCCATCTAGTGGTTAGGTCTGGAATTGTCTTTTTAGCTTTTTAGTCCCTTCTCTATTTTTAGGTCTCGCCTACGCAGCGCGCATGTGCTGCATAGGCAAAAAGACCTTTTGGAATCGCTTCGGCTTTTCAGCCAAAAACGTGCACGCGTTCCATTGCCTTCAATGGCAACGCGTGCACGTTTGGCGATTCACTTGCGGGAGCGAGCGGCGCCATATGGTAGCAATTATCGCTCCTGGCGCCGCTCGCTCCCGCAAGGGAAACGCTTTCACTTTTGCCGACAGTTTTTAGTTTTTTTACTTGAGGCGCGCACGCTTGTTGTCTCTAGGTGCACTCTGGTACCACACCCTTTGCTCTGCATTCCCTGGCTTCCCACAGTACATCTGTAATTGGAAAGGGCGGGTTTCTTTGAAGAGGCCCTAGGGAGACGCCGCATTGGCCGCACCTTCCTTGTACGTTTCAAGGAGTCAGAGCGCGGTCCCGCAGTCCAGAGTGTTTTACAACTCTGCACCTGAGGCGAGGCCCTCTCACCTGAGCTTCTTGCACAGCAAGGTAAGCTCTAGACAGCCTGATAGGAGGGGGTGTTGTGGAATAAACTCTATGGTATGGTGATTTAGGACTATTCAACCCGTTTTCTTATTCCAGACTGACCCGTTTTAATTTATCCGAATATCGAAACGCATCTCTCACTGGCATGGTAATGACGGTTCTTCCATCCAGTGCATTCCAAGCAACGGACATTGATTCGCCTGCTCTCTCCACTTCTCCCTCCCGTCACCCCCTCCCCCCCCCCCCCATTAGCACACCGTTCGTGACTTCAATTCATTTGTGTACGCCCCCTGCCTTTCCAAACAGTACCTTCACCCACACACCCCTAGGTCAGTGTAAAAATACCGCCTTTCCCCCCACGCTATATTAATTTTTCCGCCGGTACAGACTAAACTAAACAAAGAAAAAAATGTATTTCTATTTGGCTATACTCCTGTCCCCCGTGTTTTACTTCAAGTGGCGTTCTATCCACCTGCGTCGTAAAACCGAACCTCGTATTAATGTCGGCAAATGGTAATTGTTTTCATATAAAATAAATGTTACTCAAAATTCGGGGTAGGCTGTTGGCTCCAAAACGTTGACGCGTTTCCCACCTGTTATTGGTGAGGGGGGACGGGGTGAGAAGCTGCAGGGATGCGGAGCGGAGATTGTTTAATGGAATCTTCATAGTCTTCGTCCCCACCCCCCGAAAATGTATGTTTCCAATGGTGATGTTGCACGGTTTTGGCTTAAATTGCATTTCATTAAACGCACTTAGTTAAAATACTTCGTTTAATGCATTTTTGAGACGGGCACGAGCCGCAGTTCCTTTGTGTTCCTTGATGTTTGGATGCCCTTCCTGTTGAAGGTTTCTCGGATGAATGGAAGCGCCTGTATGGATCATAAATGCACTTCCTCTTTCTGGTGCTGGGAGCGCTAAAACTATCGGGAAGGTGTTTGAGGTCCCGTGATCGCAAAGTTGTTGTGACACTTATAAGATAGAAGGTCCGTAGATTTCTGAACATGTACAGAGCTGGAAAGAAATGGCAATTCCCTTATGTGTCTTCTTAAAATTCTAGGCATGATTTTTTTTAATGAGGGGGTTGAGTTTTCAAAGTTTATTAAACCGACTGGGAAATTAGCTTTGGAAAAGTGCCTCGGGAGGGCTTGAAATTTATTTGACCTTTCAATCAAGTTAGATACATGGATCGTTAGTCCGTGGATGGTAGGCAAACCTGAGTTTATGGACCCACATTCTGAAAATTACTCATCTGCTTGGAGGAGAAGGGTTTTTCTACAGTTTTTTGGTCTGTAGACCTGAAGCCAATTGGAAGGCTTGCCAGTATAGGGTGGCTGTCAAAGTTGGACCTGGGGACTTTGTCTCTGCGTCCTTAAATGTAAACAAGCATTGGCATAGCCAATAGGTCTCGCCTTTGGAACCTTATAAGTATTTAGTTATAAAGTACAATATCCTTGGTGCAACAGCATTAACTGTTGCATGGCTAAACACTTATAAGGTCCCAAAGGCGAGACCTATTGGCTATGCCAATGCTTGTTTTGTTTAGGTCGGGCTTCCATCAACCTGTTATATCTCTTCTGTGGGTTTGGCACACCCACCAATTGCCATTGGCTGTTATCTGGGTCATTTACAAATGCTGGCTTATTATTGGTGCATTTGTTTAAAAGTCCCTCGCGGTCGATTTCACTAAGAGAACGTTTTGTTTGGCCATCACACTGTACAGCCTGTGATGGCCTCTCCTCCCGTCTGTTTTATCCTACTGTTAGGCCACCACCCCTCTGTCTCGGGCTATCTCCTCCTCCTAACTCCACTGTTTCAAGCTGTCTCAATTTCTTCTCTCTGTGTCTCTGCCCCCTTACTGTCTCTCGTTCCTTTTGCCTCTTAATGGCGGACCTGCCTGTGAAGGTCGGCCCCGCCCTCCCAACTGGCTCTTTTTCTGGGGTTGGCGTCTTTCTTCCGCCGGTTATGATGTCCCTCTCTCACTTCAGTGCAACATATTGTCGACTCTGAAACTTGCAAGCAACGTGGGGAATAACTGAAGCGGCAGAGCTCACTTGCCGTGTATTCAAGCTCGCTCTACAAGGTACCGGGTGCACTTACCTGTTATGGTCACTGCCCGCCTCAGTGCAGCCCGCGATCCGGCAGATCCTTAGCCTGCTGTTCGCAGTGCCTCGCCTGACAGTTCCACTGTTTACGTTCCCTCAGGGGCGCTTCTTAGCCTCCGGCTTCAGTGCTCGCTGTCCGCTCCAGTGCGTTACTCTCCTGGGGCCATATGCAGTGAGCAGCCCCTGTATACTTCACTGCACACGTGTCGTCAGAGTCCGAGGTGCGTATCTACCCGACCAGGGACAATAACCAGGCATGCTCGGGAAGCGACACTTTCAAGGACTGCTAAGGTGCAAGTGCATACAGGGTGTGGCAACAATGTTCAACATTGTTCTCTCACATAAGTCCCTGTTCACGTGCAGAAACTCACGTACTGCTTGGAGTGGTATAATTCCACTGGTATTCGGTTTTTTTTCTTCTGAAAAAAACATTTACCTCTCTATTTGTTCGTCACGGTCCCATTACAATGTGGTCTGTTTATTTACCTAACCCCCGTCACTAGTCCCTCTTCTCTGTCTATTGCCTTCAATCTTGCTTCGTGACTATCTGGTCTCTTCAGTGGCGGATGCTCCCAGCTCTGCGTCCATGAGTATTATTGTTTGAATTCGCTGCATTTCAGCCGAAAGCTGCTTTTAATTGATTGTTCAACATTTTTTTTGTAGTCGGTATGTTCTTTTTTTTAACGCAAAGCAAATTAATTTTTATTTGTAAGTATCTGATTAAACATTGGAAGTATAAGTCCACTGGTATTTGTGTCCCCTTAAAAAAACATTTACCTTTCTATTTGTTCAACACTGTCCCATTACATTGTGGTCCCTTTATTTACCTAACCCCCGTTACTAGTCCCTCTTTTCTGTCTATAGCCTTCAATCTGGCTGTAGTAAGGAGGGACCACGCTGGAGTGATAAAGTCAGTGTAGGTTTATTCAGGTAACAGGTAGGCAGGTAAACAGGTGGAACAAATCCAGGTATAATGCTACAGCAGCCCCACTGGGAGCAGCCTGCTAGCTGCTCAGCCCCATCCATCAACTGTCATCCCTCATTCAGTCACCCAAGCATTCCACTCATAGCCCACACACCAAACATTCCATTCAGAACACTCACACAGGCTGAGCAGCCAGGGACAGGGAAACATGGGAGAGGCAATCCATAACATCAGGATACTACATACCTCTTCCCTAATGAACAGAAGAATGATGTAATGTAAACAAAGAATAAAAGATAAAAACAGCATTTAACTATAAACATAAAATTACAGCAACAGTAAATAGGGAAAAACAACATCGCAAGGGGAATATAACTAATCAAGATGAATCTAGAGCCCAGACCCAGGGATGGCGGGAAACACGCATCACTAGAGGGAAAGGAACAGAAGACTATAGAGAAAGACGGATAAACAATAATACCCATCCCCCTCCTCTTATGAAGAAAAAATGAGAAAACGTACAAATGTAACATCTCCATGTAAGGAGTAAAGTCAATGTGGACATAAGGGACTAGTACCCAACGTCCTGCCCCTACCCTAAGCAAGGGACAACGTGTACGTGAATGAGGACTAGAGGGACTAATACCCAATGTCCTGCCCCCGCCGATCAAAAGGGACAACCTGTAAGTTAGAAAATTTTCACTATGTAAAGAATAATGTCATGAGGACAAAAGGGACTTACACCCAATGTCCTGCCCCCACAAATTACAAAGGACAACCTGTGAAAAAAAAATGTGAAAGCCCTCTTACGCACGCAGGGACCCACCCCTGCAACCAAAGACCCGTGCAGCGCAAGGCGTCTTATGCACGCAGGGACCCACCCCTGCAACAAAAACCTGTGCAGTGCAAGGCGTCTTATGCACGCAGGGATCCACCCCTGCAACAAAACCTTGTGCAGCGCAAGGCGTCTTATGCACGCAAGGACCACCCCTGCAACAAGTTAAAGAGGAAAAAAACAGCCTTCAAGTGGTCACCCTCACATAAGGGTAAAATGTATAATGGCGTACAATGGGACTGACAACACAGCCATGTGAAAAAAAAACTCAAGCGTAATGTGAGAAAAACTCAAGCGTGAACCTGCAAATGAGTTACAAATGAGAATGTGGGAAAACCCCAAGAATACAATTGCAATGCAAACACTTTAGAATTTGCACTGACAATACTGTTGAAACAAAGCTTGCTAACATGCGATAGTAAATTTGAAACAGTCATTAATGTGAGTTGTAGGCAACACCTGTGAGCGATGACTCACACGAATAAGTTTCTGATAGCTGCTATGCCTCGAGAATATGCAGCTAACAAAGTGTTACTAGACACACTCCTCAACTACTTACCAAACTCCAGCAAGAGGAACAAAATGTAGAACTCGGGGCAGTGTGACAAGGAAGGGTTTGAGGTTGCCCTCCAACAGTGCACAAGTGCTCCAACGTGAAGTTTATTGTTGCCCCCCAACAGTAGACAGGCGCTCTGATGTGCACAAAATTCAACAAAGGAAAGTACCTGTTTGTCGTGTGAGAAACAGACAACTGGAGCCATTTTCGCTGCAAAAGAACAAGCAGGCAAGAGTGAGTAAACTTAACGATCTCCTCAACGTCTTCTCTCCTTGACCATACGTTGCTGTTGGTCCTCAATGAACAAGAAACTTTATTGAGACCGCCGCAGTTATGACATGGACGTGGTTGGCTGAATGTTGCCTATTAAACGAGTGAAACAGCATGCTCTGCGAAATCCAACATGGCGGCACGCTGTGACACGCCGTGCCGAGTGGCTCAAGGCATGTACGTGCGCCCAACATTGCTGTACTGTATGGCTGGATCAACACTGCAACGTCATAGAAGAGAAGATCCACGAGCAGGTAAGAGCGCGCGCTGCTTGTGGCACGCGCCTCCGTTTTTAAATGATCGAAACAGCTGTTTAACTGCCCTAGATAAGAGGGAAGCCTCAAATGAAAAAAAAACAATAAGAGTCCAAAAAAAAATATATCTCACCAGAATCAATTGTCACAGATGTTCAAAACGTAATTGGGATCACGTAGAGACGTTCCTTTGGTTAACCCCTTTTTCATTGAACGACACATCTATCTTTACCCCGACAAAAAAAAAATCAGTGCATCATACGTACTTGAGAGCTTGTCGAGGCGTACTGTAGGTTGTGCATTGTTGACACCACAGCTGTTTGGCCCCAAACACGTCTTGTCACCTGACATCGTTCTTCCAGCCACTGCCACTTATGAGATGAAAAAGTCTGAGTGGTTCTGACAGCGCAGCTTCAAACATGTCTCTTGGCAAGTGCTGGTGCAAGAGCCAGTGAGTAGGAAGCTCAGTTCCAACACAGGCAATGAACAGGCACACACTCTGGGCAACGTCATTGTAGTGAAGGTCTGTTCCAACACAAGCAGTTATCAGGGACAAACTCTGCGCAGTATCAATGTAGTGAAGATATAGGCTTATTGTACTCGAAAGCTCACTCTGCGCAGCGTCCATGAAGTATCTTGTTGTACAGCACGCTTGTGTGGGGGCTGTCCGATGTGATGGACACCGGTGGGGCTGGACTGCGTGCTGTCGCTGTACCCGTTTCACATGTTGTCTTTGTAGCATAATGTCTTTAGAGTGACACTGTTGCGTGTCCTCTTGTAACTCTTGTTTGTTTGGTCTTGTTCCTGTTGCTTGCGTTTTTCGACTTCTTCATGTAGTAGCTTCTCTGTGACATGCTGTAGGAGGCATCTTGAGGTTTCTTCATGCCACTGGTACCAAGTGTAGAGCGTGGGGACGTCCTCAACTCGTCGCCAAAAATAAGTGTAGTAAGGAGGGACCAAGCTGGAGTGATGAAGTCAGTGTAGGTTTATTCAGGTAACAGGTAGGCAGGTAAACAGGTAGAACAAATCCATGTATAATGCTACAGCAGCCCCACCAGGAGCAGCCTGCTAGCTGCTCAGCCCCATCCATCAACTGTCATCCCTCATTCAGTCACCCAAGCATTCCACTCATAGCCCACACACCAAACATTCCATTCAGAACACTCACACAGGCTGAGCAGCCAGGGACAGGGAAACATGGGAGAGGCAATCCATAACATCAGGATACTACACTGGCTTTGTGACTACCGGGTCTCTTCAGTAGCGGATGCTCCCTGGCTCTGTGTCTGAGTATTGGGGGAAGGATCATCACATTGAATTACTTCTAAATAGCAAAAACATTTGTGGTCGTTCTTCAGGCGGGTGCCTCACAGAGGTTTTTTTTTTTTGGGCTGTATTTAAACACCCTTGGGAGATTATGTGAGGGTGAAGAAAAAAGTGCAACATTTCATCATGAAAGAAAGCTGCCACAAGAAGTGAAGCTCATTTAAACTGCACAAAAAAACAATTATATCAAGATATCGCCACCAGTATTTTAATACGCTGTCTTTCAGACAAGTGCCTGTGCATATTTTTTTAAACAATATTTTAGATTTAGGGGTCTATTGTTAATCAAAGTTTTAGGCAGGGCGTCTTATGCAATTTCTTGCTCTCACAGAACCACTGAGGTCGTAGCTAGACAGTAATAAAATAGTTTATAAAGATAAATGGAGAATCAGTGGTACAGATAAAGAAACTTACTGTACTATTTAAATGTGAGGATTTCTAACCTGTTGGAATAGGTGAAACACCACCATTTAAAATTTAGAGGCACACCCTGTTCTGCTTTGCTGTTGACTTTCTGCCAAAATTGTGCCCAAATAGTTCTTCTCCTGGTTGTGCTACATGTTCATAACCTTGTGGTGTTTGGTGGCACTGGAATTCCATTTAGTAAGAGCAATGGCAATTATGTTCATGTCTGCACCGTGAAAGACAAATGTTGGGCACTCCTTAGCTGGTGCCTCACGCTGCTCTTCTCCTCAGTCTCCGTTCTTGTGCCTCACGCTACTATTCTCCTTACTCTTTCCTTGTGCCTCATGCTGATCTTCTCCTCCCCACTCATTTTTTTATGCCTCAAGCAGCGCTTTATATTTAAGTATGGCAGCTCCGCCTTTCTTTTGTTATGCCCGGCGTGGCTCGCCCATCTTTTTTTACTGCTTTTGAATAGACTTAAACATATTTTCACTCAGCGCTGCCCCAGTTTCAGAAGCGCTGCGCTTTCTCGGCTTGTCCTGATTTTTTCAATTTCCCCCCTCATGCTTCGCGTTTGGAGCCCTATCCCTACCCTTCGAGCACAAACACAGCATCTCCATTCCCCCAGCCCCTCCCTTTTCGTTGGCATCGAGTGAGGCAACAAGGGGCCACACCATCACTCAGCACTACCTCTGCATCATCTCCGCTTCAGCACACCACCACCTCAGCATTACTTGAGTATCATTCAGTGTAACCTGAGCATATTCTCCGCTCTAGCACACAACCACCTCAGCATCACTCAGAAATACCTCAGTCTGCGACCAAAATCTAGCATCTGTTGATTCTCCCCTAGTGTACGTCCACTGTTGTGTTATACTTCAGGTACTATTTCCTAACTCCACTCTTCTGTTGTCTTCTTGGTTATATCTAAGGTAACAAAAATGCTTAACACTTTTTTATTATATGTTTTTAACATGCTGTAAAGCAGCCACAATGCTCCATAGCTTAAACACATTGGCAAAGCCAATAGCTCTGGCTAAACACTTATAAGGTCCCAAAGGAGAGACCTATTGGCTATTACAATGCTTGTTTTTATGGTATCGGCCACTTGGTGCTGTGTCACTCCTTGGTGCTATGTCACTCCTTGCACGTCATCAGACGTACACTCCAGAAGTCCCTCAGTGTGGTCGCAATCTTCAGACGACCTCCTCGTAAATGTTTTCCTCTTCTCCTATAGATACTACCCCCCACTGTTGTCATTCACCTCATTTTTTAAAAGGCAGAAAGGTCGCATGCGAGTGCAGTCAACTCTTCAAGCTGCAGCTATTTAGTTTCATTGCTTTTTGAACCGTGATCGCAATTTTGGGACCACAATTCTTTGGTGAAAGATAAAAATGACTAATGTCTTGTTATAAGAAGGTTTCTGATGGATACTTATACCTGCAGATTCCTCACCTGTTGAATAATCCCTGGCATCAGACTGTATCTAGAAAACTTCAAAGCTCTAGGGCGCCAGTACGGGGTCCCTGACTTCATATAGACGTCGGGTGATGTCACCAAAGTCTTTTAGCACCTGCTCTGGTGCAAAGATGTCAGTTCTTTTTCTCCACTTTCAGTGCAGATACCCAGCTCTCTCTTACACTTTGCGTAGATTTTTTCTAACAAATAATTACAACAAGTAGCGGTGCTAAGAAATGACTCCCCTAAAGCATTGAGGCTTATAGCCTTGTAGGGACTCAGAGGGACAAATGTCCATCACCGACCCCTACTCTTTTTCTCTGGTGCTTGGTGTTGGACCATGATTCCCAATTCAATAAACGTACGGGAGGCCAAACTGTTCGTAGCTCGCAATGAAAGCGAAGCTGACGTTGTTTGCGGGCCTGCTCAAGGTCATCTTCCTTCCAGTCCTCAAGTAAAAGGAGGAAGCATAGAAAGCACACAAAATGTTCTTAAGGTAAGTCTCCTAGACCCCTCGGACTTCCCACAGGATGCTCATCCTTGGTACCAGAGTTAGTAGTGGTGGAGCAGTCGGATCCAGTGACGCCAGCTGGCTCCCCATTGTAATACCCCCCAATCACCACAACTCTTACCCACCTCCCCCTCTCTGCACCACTAACGTAACACCCCTCGAGCTGACCAATCCTGCCCCTGTTCTGCTACCAATCTACCCAGACTTTTCTGCACTGGGATCTGATCCAGCAACTCTTCTCAGTGTTAAAATTAATATTTTTGATCGGGTGATGGCCCCCTCTGACAGACTTTCAGGCTCCATGGGGCCATATGGCATGCCTGTGTTCATGCCTCTTGCCCCAGTGCTGTTCAGAACCCCATCTCCAATGCCTGCTGCCGGTCATGTCCCCCTCTTCACGCCGGCACAGATATCCTCTACTGCTGTGGCCTGCTCCATGTCCAGTGCCACTAAAGGAACCTCCTCCACCATCGTCTACTTCATGGGTTGTAGACTTTACACTGCTGGAGGTGCTTTAGGACACCTCTGTAGACGAACCAGTGCCACAGCACAAATCCAGAAGAGATGTCCAATGACGCTTGGCGAAAGAGGCATTCAGTCATGAGGCTATGTCCTATGGCCAAACTATTCAGGAGTTATTTGGATCTGATTCAGATCTGAACTTGGATGGGATGGGGGAGGGCTCAGATCAGCTGACTGAATGTCCTGGCATCCCTTCAGCCAGTGGTCTGGATACCTTTGTAGAAGTGGAGATCGAGTTCCCTTAGGGGCCATCGCCCCCTGAAATCACTTCCTTCTACTCCGTATTGAGGAAGGCTGCGGTGGTGTTAGGCTTAACACTTTCCTTCGTGGATGTCAAGAATAATGACCTTCTGGAGGTGTTCCTGGCATCAACCCAGAGCTCTGCAGCCTTTCTCCCTTTCAATGATTCCATGTTGGATCCATTCTCACAGCAGAACAGAAGCCTGCATCAGTGCCACTGGTAAATAGACTAGTATCAAAGTGCGATTAGCTTGCATCTGGGGACCCAACCTTTCTATCCACTCACCCATCCACAGAGAGCCCGGTTATTCAGTCTTTTTGTTATCCAGGACAGGTGTCTGGGACATTTTCTACGATATCAGATAGGGAATCCAAACATCTGGAGGCTTGGGACATGTTTTCTTTGCAGGAAGCATAACATTATATTCTTTGAATGCTCCTCACCTCTTACCGAGGTACACTCTTGCCCTATGTGGCATAGCCCAACTGGTCATCCATCAGGTCTCTGATGACATAAAGACACATTTTTCAGAAGTCATCAAAGACGGCCAGAATACTTAATTCCACATCAAGCCCGGGCTCATCCTGGCGGACTCAGTGCCCCTTTCTATTGGGTCCTCAGTAGCACTCCGCTCTTATATTTGGCTTCGCACCTCAGGGTTTCCCACAGATGTGCAAGCCACTCTATTCGACCTAACTTTTGACAGCGCTAGTAAGGCTACATGCAGATCTTTAGGTCTCCAACCGCCTCAGTGGGATTACAGACAATTTCTTCACTTTCAAAGCTTCTATAAATGGTTCATCTTTTGCTAAAACCAGTCTACCCAGAAACAGGCGCAACAGCCACATAGCCCTCTAGTTAGCAACACAGCGGCAGTGTCAGAGGCAAAGGTAGTGGATTCCTCTCCGCAGCTTTCTTCTCTTTCTCCTCTGCACCATAAGGAAAGCTGGCCTAGTTTGATTCTACCAGCACGGCAAGACCCTGTGCGAGGCTGTGTCCTACTTTCGACCAGCTTGGAAGACAATTACTTCGGACTTGTGGATCCTTCAGATAGTAGGAAGGGGTATACCCACGCCTTCCTACAGGCTCCTTCCTTCCTCCCTTATCAGCCCTCCTCCACCGCTGTCCTCCCACCTGTCCGAAGACCATCTTAAAGCAAGAAGTGGCAGCGCTCCTTCTAAAAGTAACAGCAAACTTGGTGCCAAAGCAGAAGATTGGCTAAGGATACTATTCACGGCACTCCCTTGTTCCCAAGAAGGATGGCAATCTGCGTCTGAGTCTAGACCTGAGGGTTCTGAACTTCTAACTCAAGAAGCATAAGTTCAGATGCTGATCCTAGCTCATGTCCTGTTGGCGTTGGAAGTGGGGGGACCGGATGGTGTCACTCAACGGATGCATACGTCCACTACTGGGACTTGCGGTCACAGAGGAAGAACCTGCGTTTTGTTGTTAGTTCCCTCATTACCAATTTGCAGTAATCCCGATTGCTTTGATATCAGCTCCTCAACTCTTTACCAAGCTGATGGCAGTTGTTGCAACTCACCTCAGATAGTTGGCTACTCCAATTTTCCCGTACCTGGGCAAATGGCTGCTCAAGGCAGAGTAGCTGAAGCTGGTTACACACCATCTGAAGTCAGACGATGCTGTTTGACCTGGGCTTTCCAATCAGCATGCCCAAATCTCACCTCAACCCGCCCCCCCTCACCCCCCCCCCCAACATCTCCTGTTTATACAGTTTTTTCTGGACACTACCCTTCTGTGTGCCTTTTCTCTGCTTCAGAGGGTCCACGACATCCAGAAGATGGTTCCATCCTTTTTGGAAGGGACAAGAGTTCTAGTCCTGATGGTCTTTTGCCTGCTAGGTCTTCTGGCTTCCTGCATCCTTCTGGTCATGCATGCACTTTGGCATATAAGGACTCTGCAGTGCTGTCTCTGCAGGCAGTGGTTCCAACATGGGAAAGATCTGTCAGACACGAATGAATTATTTTATTTGCATAATTACTTAAAATTATTGCAAAGTTGCAGTACGATATCAAAATTATTGTATAAATACGTGTCTCACACCATTGTAATACATATATCAAATCATATATCAAAATAAAAAATATCATTTGAACACCGGTCACGGACCATTTTGTAAAATGTGGGTTTTACCTTAAAATACATTGGTTTAAAATTATGTTTAGAAAAGTCTCAGTCCCTTATATCTTCTTGACAAAAAAGACACTATCTAACACCATTGTGGTCTGTTGGGATGCTGCGGCATGTGTGGGCTGGTACGGTGAATGAAGTAAACCTTCGCAGAGGAATGCCCTTCAGTCCCATCAAAGCTACAGTAGTGGCGGAAGTCTCCACTCCATGATGGGGTGCACATCTGGAGGATCTGGAGATGGGGTTTCTGGTTTCTAGAGGAGCAGCTGCTTTCTATCAACCTGCTAGAACTGCAGGTCATTCAGCTGATGCTGTAGGCCTTCCTCCCACCCATTCAAGGTTGGTCTGTCCATATCTGGACAGTCAATACGACTGCGAAGTAGTACGTTAACAAACAAGGGTAAGTAGGGTCTCAACTCCTGTGTCTAGAGTGTTGAGACTGTGGTCTTGGGCACAACATCAAGGGATTTGGTTAACAGCCAGTCGACTGGTGGGCTCTCTGAATGTCAGAGCCGACAGCTTGAGCTGATGCCACCTTACCGATCAGGAGTGGCGTTTTCTGCCAGAGGTAGTCCTGGATATCTTCATCAAGTCTGAGACTCCTCAGGTAGACTTGTTTGCCTCCTCTGAAAATGCTCAGTGCCAGTAGTTCTGATCCCTCCAGTATCCATTGCGGGGACTTTTGGAGGAAGCATTTCAGTTGCACTACCTGTTTCCTCCATACACTTGATTCCTTGAGTTCTGAGAAAGATTTGCCAAGACCGGGCACCAGTAATTCTAATTGCCCCAGACTGGCCAAGGAGGATGTGGTATGGAGACCTTCGGCGCTTCTCCCTATGTCCCCTGCTCTGGCCACTCTTCAGGACATTATTCCCTGAAAAGCTAGTTTTGCGACCTAGGGCTACTTTCCTTCTCAAAGTGGTTACTCCTTTCCACCTAGGTCAGTCCATCACCCTCCCATTTTTCTATCACCTACTCCATCCCATAAAGGGGGAGAAACAGCTGCATTGCCTGGACCCTGGATCAGCTTATATCTCGACTGCAGGACCCTAGGTGGGCGGTCAAGTTCTGTCTTGACTGCACTAGAGGCATCAAATTAAATAACCAAATCTTTGCCCGTTATCATGGCAGTTAGAAAGGTAGTACAGAAGCAAACTTTATTTTGCTGGATCACCCTTTGCATCAATATGTGCTACACGCTTGCCAAAAAGGTGCTGCAAGAAGGAATCAAAGCTCACTCTACCAGAGCCATGACTTTGTCTTGCAAGGGGTGTTCTTATTGGAGAAATCGGCAAGGAGGCGACATGGGTGTCTCTACAATCCTTTGACAAGCAGTAGTGTTTGGACTCGGAGGTGCGCAGGGATGGGCACCTTGCCACATCTGTGCTGCAAGATTTCCTCATCTAACCATCCATCAGCCTTCTTCCTGAAAAGGTACTGCTGGGGAATCTATTCAGCAGGTGTTGAATCTGCAAGTAAAGGTAAAAGTAACTATCAGAAAAAAGAGTTACCTTCAGTAACGATCTTTTTGGTGGGTACTTTGTCTAACTGCAGGTACCTCACCGATCTCTCCCGCCTCCCCGTCTGATGCATAGAGGTACAGGGCTAAAACGAATTAGGTTCGAAACTGCACTATTTGTAATCAACTGTCTCCACATCTAGTCACCTCGAAGGCTTAGTAAAAAATGGATGGAAACTGATATCTTAATGTCATTGCACCACACCAGGGTGGTTGCTTTATGGCTTCTGTGATGTCAACCCGATGTCACTCCCGGCGTCGATATGAAGCCAGTGCACCCTACCAGATGTCATAGAGCTTTAAAGTTTTCCTGATCCAGTCTGACGCCTGGGATTATTTAACAGTTCAGGAATTTGCCGATACACTATCCTCCAGATAAATTGTTACCAAAGTTAAGTGCATTTTTCTTATGCTCAATAAAGATGCATATTGATGGGAACTGTTTACTTTTTAGAATGAACCAACGTTTTATACATCTGATGGAGTCCCATTTACTGCAGCAGACCCAGGTAATTTTTTTAAAGTTCTTGAATGCAAAAGTCAATCTTGTGTTTAGAACATGTACATAAATGTGCACAGTAATCTAGTTATTTTTGCATTAGATGTGCAATACATTACAAATCTAATATTAGAAACGTTTTTTTATGTACCTCCAAAGCTGGTCTTAACTGGAGGTCAATTCAGTCATATTGTTAGAATTGTGCCACGGTCTCTGACAGGAATATTTTGTTCCCAAACTTCCTGATTATGTTGTTTTGTTCAGGAGTTCACAGACCCGACCCCCTAGTGTTTTTGTATTTGTGGGATGAGATAAGCATGCATCTTGTCTGAACGATCTTCCTTTGATGGCTTTTTGTATTTAGATGACCCCTAGATCTCTTATGTAAAATGCATGAAAGGTAATGGGCACATGCCCCACCTTAGTAATGCCATTCCTCCTCAACTGAATCACTTTAATCTCTAGTAGTCTCTTGATTGAACAGGTAGTTGGCATGGTCATTTTCTGGATGTCAGTCATAGTCTCTGTCAAGCAGAATCACACTATCTAGAGCATGTGATATATTGATTTGTTTATTATGAACTGTTGCGGGCCAGATATTGGAAACAGAAACAAGACATTGATAGATCCTTCAAAACAAAAAGAATAAATCAAAATCCAAAACTTTCTATGATTAGGTATGAAGTCTGTAAAGAAACGAAGGGAAATATTAACAGTACAGTGATGCAGATTAGGAAGCCTTGAACTGCTGTTCAATTATGGATTTGGAAATCCTGTTCACTAGTTAGTCAATACCAGATACAATTGCTTTTGATCAGTTGTTGCTGCGTGCTGTAGAGAAATGTACCATACATCACTTCAAGGTCCGCTAGTTCATTTATATGGCCATACTTTGTTTTGTTATGGCTGTACTTTCACCGTTGACCTTTAGTCAAGACTTTGCCACTTCACGAGAAAAAATTGCATCCTGAAACAAGCCTTGGGTCTTTTATTTGTGTGCAAAATGCCATTGTAATATGCTGGGTTCCTCATGACACTAGATGGAGCAACTTGACATAAAAGGCCTAGAGTGGTTATTGAATGCCAGCCCGTTGACCTGATCTGTTCATTGTAGATGTCTCTCTGTTGGCTCTCTGGTGTCTTCATACCCATCTCCCTTTTTCACTGCTTTGGCATCTTGCAAATCACTTGGTTATCTGCAGGTTCTTTAAAGTATAGCAGATGGATACATTGAGCAATGCTGTGAGAGCCGGATAGTCTGCAGCATTATCAATTCTTATCGGAGCGATCCTGCACACTTAATTCTATTCTTTTCTGAGCAGCAGCTGGTTGACGCACATACCCCTTTCTGGGCAGGTAAGGGGGATGGTTTAGGCTGTCTTAACCATATTATGTTATGAGTGGCTACCAGTGTCATATTGAATTTGTTCTGACTACATGCTGGTAAAGCTTTGTATATGGAACTTCTTCAGCGCCAGAGGACCAAAGTAACACCCTTAGTGTGTTTGTGTGTCTCGTAACAAATGTGTTACTGAAGACTGCCATCACCGCAGATGGTCCTTTTCATAAAAAATACACTGGATAACTTGTCTGCCAGGGGATAAATGGTTTGCAGGTAATTCTTTGGTCCTTTGGCCCTGACAAATTTGCCATGAGGAGATGCAGCAATGAAACATGTTGGCAAGATGTAACCCAAGGGTTGTAACATGTACCAGTGTGTTTTATTCATGCATCTAGGCACTATATGTAATTAGCGTGTGGTTGGTTCCTAGGACAAATCTTTTTTGATATATTATAAGACTGAGATAATGAAGGGTGTCTCTGTGAACAGAGGACAAATAACTAAAAACCAAGGGCCTTATTGCGAGTCTGGCGGTTCATGAACCACCAGACTCATGGGGGCACGGTGGTGGCTGTCCAGCAACTGCCGCATTGGTGGTCCGATCGCCATATTATAAGTTTGGCAGTCGGACCGCCATTTGACCACCGCAACTGCCAAGGAACTGCATTCCCTGATGGTGGCGCAGCGGTCAGGGGCTTAGAATATGCTGGCCGTGCTGCTAACAGTACAGTTATCAAATGCCTCTTGGACCATAGATATTCGGTTCTTATTACTCGCGGGTCTTCTATTAGTACCTACGAATGTGTTCACTTTAATGAACTTAATTTACTTCAATTCTTTTTATATACGAAAGTAAAAGCCATCACGCATTCATTTCTTCAAAAATCAGGACATTGTGACACATTGTTCATCATATCAAAAAGTGAATTTTTTACATCTTCTTTTTTGTTTGTTTTTCTTTGGACCAAACAATCATACAAGCACAATAATATTTTTTGGTTCAGCAATTGTTGTACCTAAAACTCTATATACATTGACAAATCAAAACATTTACAGATAATACACAAACCATCTTCATGTAAATCTAAATAGTCCTACTCTAATTTGAATGTATCGGGCCCTATTAACTTGTACCTCCTCGATACTTAATTACTGCTGGGTCCTAAAGGTTGAGGTCAGAGAACACCTGTAAAAGTCAATGGCTAAGCCGCCTAGTTGCAGCTTAGACTTTGTGTCTTATATGACTTAGTTGTTCAAAACGGAGAAACTCTTGGCTTCAGTGTGGGGGCGGGGGGTTGCCGACGCGTTTCGACCTTCGTGCGGGGACCGTGAGGATTTTTAAAAAGTCTTCCTCAGGGCTGGGAAATTCTGTGTAGGACACTATTATATGCCATGATGTGTCTTGTCCTGGCGTACTAATCCAGAAGACGTGGCACTTCGTCTGGTTTATATATCTTCTTTTATCGTGTACTTTTTTGACTCTTCATCAATGCTCCCTTCTATGGCACGACTCTTTCACGGTCCCTCACATGTGGGCCGAGACGGCATGATCAGACTGTTTTCGCAATGTTGGTACACCTGCGAGTGCGGCGACTCTAAGGACGCGGAGGCCAGCTCCGGCGGGGATGCTACAGGAGTTTGGGAGACGGGTTTAAAAGATACAAGGGCCCAGCATGACGGAGGAGCTCTTCGGTAAACTGCCAAGCATATTTTGTGTTTCCTGACCGCCAGCCTTAGATGGCGGTCAGCACCGCCATGTAAAAGCTGGCGGTGTGGCAACAAAGGAGGCCCTACAGGGCCCCCTTACCCCATGCAGGTAGGTGCATGCAGGGGGCACATGTCGTGCCACCCTGTGTGCAAGCACCTCCCCAGTTCCAGCACGGCATTGACTTTACAGTCCATGCCGTGCTGGAATGCGCTGTGGCAGTCCCACGGCGGGGCAGTATTAATGGCTGCCACGCTGCCCGCCCACCAGACAACAATTTGTGAGAGGAGATCAGAGGTTTCTGGCAGTAACTCCGGCTCTACATAATGTTGGAGTTATGGGCTATTCAGTTGGCGTTAAAGGCCTGCTGCTGTCCATCAAGAGACGGCTGGTGCAATTTCTCATGGACAGCACCTCCATGTGGCATTACAGCAAGCAGAGTGTGGTGGGCTCCTGTGCCAGGAAGAGTTACTCCTCTGAAGTTGGCTGGAGTGTCATGGCATTTCCCAGATTGTAGACCGCGTAGCTCTGGTGGGTCAAGAATGGTGACTACATCCTGAGACGATGCAAGGCATCAGTGGAGAGGCCCATGGCTAGATTTGTTCACCACTTTTGAGAATGCACAGTGTCAAAATTTCTGCATGTTGGAGTTCCCAAGAACGCTTTCTCTAGATGATGCATTCAGTCTGGAGTGGAGCACAGAACTCGTATACACCTTTCCACTGGTGCTTTTCCTGCACTGAGTTCTGAAGATCATCAGGAACGTCTGGGCCCTAGTTATTTTTTAAGCTCCGAATTGGGCCAGGAGAGTGTGATATCTGGAATTTCTGGGCATAACCATTTATCCTCTCATTAGGCTACCATTACTGGAGGATCTTCTGTCACAGCAGTAGGGAAGGGTTCTGCACCTAAAACTACACAATCTACCACTCCATGGGTGGAGTTTGAGTAGCAGCAGTTGACTGCTTTCGGTCTACCTCTGCAGGTTGTGGATGCCATCCCCTCATCCAGGCATCCCTCTGCAAAGTCCGTCTAAGCAAGGCTTTGGGACAAACAAGGCGTTGTAGCTTGTTGTGGAATCTGCAACACAGACCAATTGCAAGCCACACTTTCGGAGGTGTTCCTGTTGGTTTTGTGTTGAGCCCAGCAAGGCCTTGCTGTGACATTCCTAAAGGTTATTAGGCTGCCCTTTTGTCCTTTTTGCATTTATCAGACCAACTGTCCTCTTCTAAATCACCTATTGTGATGCATGTCATTAAAAGATTTGACATGTTTCCCCCTCCCCCCAAACCTTGTGTGATGCCACAGTGGGACCTTAAAATTTGATTCTCAAATGCCTCCTGTGCACTCCTTTCAAACCAATGCACAGCTGTTCACTGCTCCTTCTGACTCTCAAAGCTGCCTTTCTCATTGTAGTTAATTTAGCTTGTCACATGAGTGAGCTCCAGGCTCTCTCGGTGTGACCACCCTACACCACCTGGCGTTGAGCACCAAGGTGTCCTCTTTGCCCAAATTCGTGACGTCTTTCCAAGTTGCTTTCTTAATCACAGTGTTTCTCATGGGTATCATTCACTTCATTTTCCAATAATCAGTCTATTTGACTGCATACACTCAATGACAGAACAAGAATACAATCTCCAGATCATAATGTATCATACATAACTTATATTTAACAAAAGCAATTGTTCTTTATCACATCACACCACAACAAATGAAAATTGGACATTGGCCTTATAGTTATTAACTAGTTGTTTTGGGGGGGGAAAACACAAACAAGTTCTTTCGAATTCACTTTTCACTTGTCCCGTTACACTTTGAATTGGTTTTTTTTCCACTGATGCGCATTGCACTAAATATTTGTTACTACAACAGCATTGGCTTTAGTGGTGCATGTTTTACACTTCAACATTGGCTTCAATGCATATGTATTTGAAGCAATACTGCCTTATCTGTAAGGCCTGGTGGGAAGGGCACTTTGCCTGCTCCTTTCTGCAGGACTCTTTGTTCTGAATCCACTCTTTACCCCTAACACCGGGGAGGCACTGCTATGGTTTTTGTATAAAGGTGAGGAATCTGCAGTTAGAAGTATCTAGCTGAACAATGAGTTACTTAACATCCGTACCAATCTTTCTGGTGGATGCCCTAACTACAAATTCCTCTCTGCCCTCCCGCCTCCCCATTTTAAGAAGTGGCCTCCTTTCTATATAAAAAGGTAGAATGTGTCACACTTTCAGCTATGTTATTTTATGCTCTGCGCCTGGGGGCATGAAATGAGAATCTTGATGTCAGCACGGACGAGTGGCGCTTATACGTGGCTTTACTCTGTCACTTCCAGGGCATACAGATCCACCGTTAAGCTGTATGATGCTACCCAGTGCGCTGTTACAAAAACTTCCAGCTGGAGTCTGGGGTTATTCTATAGGTGAGGATAGGATTCTGTCATTACAGATTGCAACAGAAAGAGTGCTACCGATGGAGCCTGAAATTATCAGGATCATAGCGTGAATATCCTACACTTGCTAAGGGTGTTTAGACAAAATATTGAGTTGTAAATATCGGAGGACAGAAATATCGGAAATAAAATACTGTCACACAAATATCGTGATTCCAAAATATCGTTGTCAAGATTATTGTTCTTTTAGAAATATAGTTGTAAATAAAACCTTTTTTAATTGTTTTAGCTCGTATGTTAATTTTGTGGTACTATAGCTTGTATAATTAATTTTTTTAAATATAGTTTGTAATTTTAAGTAATTTACAATTTCTTCGTTGTTAATAGTAAATTTATAGTGTTGCAGCGGGTTGTTCGGTTTGTATAGGGATAGAGTGGGGCGTTAAGTAAAAAATGATGAATTAATTGATACTTTTTAATTGTAATGGATATTAATTATGTAAATTATGTAATACAGATTTATTTTAGTTATATTTTAGTTGCAGATTGCTAGGTTTGTAGGGTATGGGGAAATTAATTAACAATAAATTATTAATTTAGAAATCATTTTTAATTTATTACTGATTATGTAAATTGTATAATACATGTATATATACATATATATTTTTTAGTTCTGCTTTAGGTGCGTGCTGCTAGGTGTGTGAGTTTTGGGTGGGGTGTTAAGTAATTAACGATTAAATTAGTTCATTTTTTAATTGATTATTAATTATGTAAATTGTGTAATACTTATATATTTTAGCGGCAGGCTGCTGGGTTTGTAGGGGTAAAAGGTGGAATGTTAAGTAATAAATAACGAACAATTATTAATTGTTAATTATTTAATTGACTATCAATTTTGTAAGTTGTGCTATACTTATTTATTTTAGTTTTGTTTGAAAATAGTAAATAATTAACATAGTTTTCAATAGTAAATTAAAATAGTAAATTGTAATTTTAAATTGATAAATAAGTGTTTAAATATATATTAAATGTTAATGTTTATATAAAGGGTTTAATATTTTTTTTAATTAATAGGAATATTCAGATATGTAATGTTTGATAAGTATTTTTCCTACTGTTTGCTTAGACTGGAGTGGGAATAGTAAATTTAACCCCTCCGAAGTCCATCTCTTTCCCTACCGTTACTCTGACTGGAGTGGGAATAGTAAATGTAACCCCTCCAAAGTCAAACACTTTCTCTACTGTTGCATAAACTAGAGTGGGAATAGTATATTTAATATTCTTAGACTTTCATAATAATGAATAAATAGATTTTAGAACATTAATTGTTTAATTTTTTACTAATGTTTTTTTGGGATCTTTCAATTCTTAACAATGTATTGTCTACATTAATATATTTTTTCTTATTCAATTGTTTATATTTTGTATTGTTTTGTGTGTGTGTGTAACATAGTAAAAATATTATTTTACATAAATTAATATTTTAAATCTATTACTACAAATACATATATACTTCATATTTATGAATGTAAAATATTTAGAAAATTGATATATATATTGTTTCCATGATGTGCCCTGATGTGAAGACGCACTCGCAGTGAAAAGTTCATACAAAACCTTTAATTTTCAAAACTCGGCATTTTCCTTCCCAGTAGATTAACCGCCTGACGCGTTTCAGAGCAACATGCTCCTTTCTTAAAGGCTTGCCAGCAGTTCACGAATTAATTATACAGGCCGGACTGCCGTGTTTCAATGTTTCCATGATGTGCCCTGATGTGAAGACGCACTCGCAGTGAAAAGTTCATACAAAACCTTTAATTTTAATTCTATTAATTTAATAGGAGCATGTTGCTCTGAAACGCGTCAGGCGGTTAATCTAATGGGAAGGAAAATGCCGAGTTTTGAAAATTAAAGGTTTTGTATGAACTTTTCACTGCGAGTGCGTCTTCACATCAGGGCACATCATGGAAACATTGAAACACGGCAGTCCGGCCGTGGAAGATTGCACCACCAGGCAAAAGGAATTTGGGGCTGCTGCTTCAAACCATTCCGAGCAGGCACAGCGCAGTGAATCTTTCTTAAATATAAACAGGATTTCCCTTCTGGGGCCCACTGGAGGGTCAAACAAAACCATTTAATTGCAGCACTATTCACGAATCCCACTGAAGGGAGAGAAAAGAAATTATACTTACTTCAAATCCCAGCATGCACGAACACTGTCACTCACTGAGAGGCCCACTGGAGGGCAATGATTATAAAAGCATGCAGGTGAGAGGAGAGGCTGAAAAATTAATTCGTGAACTGCTGGCAAGCCTTTGAGAAAGGAGCATGTTGCTCTGAAACGCGTCAGGCGGTTAATCTACTGGGAAGGAAAATGCCGAGTTTTGAAAATTAAAGGTTTTGTATGAACTTTTCACTGCGAGTGCGTCTTCACATCAGGGCACATCATGGAAACATTGAAACACGGCAGTCCGGCCGTGGAAGATTGCACCACCAGGCAAAAGGAATTTGGGGCTGCTGCTTCGAACCATTCCGAGCAGGCACAGCGCAGTGAATCTTTCTTAAATATAAACAGGATTTCCCTTCTGGGGCCTCCTGGAGGGTCAAACAAAACAATTTAATTGCAGCACTATTCACGAATCCCACTGAAGGGAGAGAAAAGAAATTATACTTACTTCAAATCCCAGCATGCACGAACAC
This sequence comes from Calotriton arnoldi, assembly GCA_963921515.1. NCBI lineage: Eukaryota > Metazoa > Chordata > Amphibia > Caudata > Salamandridae > Calotriton > Calotriton arnoldi. The sequence continues at coordinate 542,716 of CAWUFW010001639.1, read as the reverse complement.
TGTCACTCATTGAGAGGCCCACTGGAGGGCAATGATTATAAAAGCATGCAGGTGAGAGGAGAGGCTGTATAATTAATTCGTGAACTGCTGGCAAGCCTTTGAGAAAGGAGCATGTTGCTCTGAAACGCGTCAGGCGGTTAATCTACTGGGAAGGAAAATGCCGAGTTTTGAAAATTAAAGGTTTTGTATGAACTTTTCACTGCGAGTGCGTCTTCACATCAGGGCACATCATGGAAACATATATATATATTTATATTAGATATCTAGAACAAGAGTGACATTACCTTCCATGGTGCATTCTGGGAAGTGGAGGATTACGGACTACAGAGTTATCAAGCAGTCCGCCTTTAAATTTGGTCACCAGCCACCAGTGATTGCTCACCTATGATTAAGGCTGATACGAAGCTGAAACGTGTCTGGATAGAACACTGCTGCCGCTTATTGTCCATTAAAGTGCTTTGATCCTTGAAGTTGGGCCTCGGCTTTTTCATTTTTGCTGCTGGTAATTTAGCAAGACGCTCCGTTCCCGTGGCGCTGAGGCTGCCCTGTCAGGGTCGTGGGCCCCCTGCTATGGAGGAGTGTTGAAGGAAACAATATCTGTATATACAGTATGGCAAACCGCATGTGAATAAATATGCACAAAGGGATTTTCAAGCTGTCAGTGCTGCTTTCTATTTTAGGAACAGTTTTGGAATAAGGTGGAATAAAAAATTCACTGAAAAAACTGAAGGTTAAAGTAACGGTATAGTTAGGTGAATGTCAGTGACTGCATTAATGGTTTGAACTAAAACGAAAATCACCAGTTATAGTCAGCAGAGCTAACTATAACATGCGCACCGCCATGCACGGCTTAGGAGCTAACGTATTACATCACCCATGACATGTTCATTTCTGACATCTCAAATGACATTGAATTATGAATACAGGAACTCCCGACTTCCACTGCCATCACTTTAGTGAACACCCAAGGGGTGGAGATGAGGGAGAAGGGGAGCACCTCAGATTTGTCTTCCAGGGCCACCTTGAACCACAGGTAACATCAGTGGTAATGCAGTATTTATGAAAGTATGCATCTTGCAAGTCCAAGGAAATTTCCCAGGTCCAGAGCTGATAAGATTTTAACCTATATGAGCATTTTGAATTTTCCTTCCACAGGAATGCGTTCAAGGGTCAAAGATCCAGGATGGGCCTGAGGCCTCTGTCATTTTTCAGACGAAGAAATAGTGGGAATAACAACCCCTCCCTTTCTCTGAATACGGGACCCACTCTGTGGCACCCTTCAAGAGTAAAAGGTGAACTTCCTGCAGTAAGATGGACAGATGCTCCACCGAAATTCTTTCTGATGCAGGAGGGCTACTTGATGAGAAGGAGAGGAATTGAGAAATCTACAAGACCCATCTGTTGGACGTTATAGATCGCCAGTCTCGGAGAAGGTGCTGAATTGTGCCCCCCACTGGTTGGGTGTGAGTCGCTGAGGACAAACTAAAGTGGTTTGTTGGCCCTTGAAGTAGGGGAAGAAGAGCTGCAAGACTGATGCACCAGCTGGCCTCTGTAATTTCTTCCAGTGCTGCATTAGAATTGGGCTATCTGCTGCATTACTGGCTGGGAAGGCTGTCGCTGCCTATGGGCTGGACCCTGGATTAGCCCCTACGTTTGCAGAACAGTTGGGAAAATTGCTTTGCAGGGGTCGAGAGACACAAGGAATCCGCGGTGACCCTACTATCATTAAAGCCTTCCAGAGCAGAGTCAACCTTTTCTTTGAAGAGGCAAGACCCATCAAACGGCATGTCCATCAGGGATGCCTGCCAATGACGATTCTCAGATTAACATGACAAGAGAATCAGGATTTCATTAAAGGCACGGAGGCCAACATTATGCATAACCTTTTAATTGCCACTCCAGACAGCAGCCCCTTTAAAGAACTTCACCAAAACAATCCAAAATAGAACCACAAAATCCATAAATGTCCACAGCGTAGAACACTCAATAAATGCGATTCTGTAAACACAACTTCTTATCTTGCTCCAATCCAAAATCCGCGCCAGCCTCAGATCCTTACGACTGAACTTCTGAAAACAAAAATAGCACAATAGCTTAATAAATTCAAAACTCATAATTCTGCAAATAAAACAAAGCAGCATAAAAATTACTATAACACAGTTAAAAACCTCTTTTCCCTTCCATAAATATATACATATTTAAAAAAAAAAAATTTTTTAAATGCACCACTCCAAACAAGGGAGCGGCGGGAGGGATAATGTTAGCCTCCGTGTCTTTAATGAAATCCTGATTCTCTTGTCATGTTAATCTGAGAATCGTCATTTCATTACAAGACTGGAGGCTAACATTATGCATGTTGAAAGTCTCTTAACACCACTTCAGACATATGTTCCACCGGTCTGAAGAAATGTTTCGTAAAGGTGCCCACATTTGACCAATCTGCCGCTTTTAAAATACTCTCCAAGTTACCTCCAAATCAAACAACTCTTGCTCGCCATAGCCCCTCTGATAGAATGAGCTTTGAACTTATCCATATTCACACCTGCTTGCTCCATCACACACCTAACCCATCTCGAAATTGTCGCCGTACTTACCGCCCCAAAGGGTCTCACAAAAGAGATAAGAAGCTGATGAACACCATCACTTCTATTCTCAGCAACTCTACAATCATACTCCTTCAGACATTCCACCACACATAATTTCTTACACTCTTCAAACCTAGGATAAAAAACTGAAGAAGACATAGTCTTAGTCCTTTTAAAAATTTCAAAAAACACACCATCCGGACAGAAATGCCTATTAGTAATCTCTAAAGATTTAACATCTGACACTCTTCTACACGAAACCAAACACAAAAGAGTCGCTAACTTAATAGTAATAATCTTATTACTTAAAAACCTATTCATAGGCCAATCCACAAATAACTTCAGAATCAAATTAACGTCCCACAAAACATCATATCTGGCCTTGGGAGGTCTCCTCAACCTCATACTCTTCAACACTCTACACACCAAAACATTACAACCTACAGATCTACCCCCTACCAACGCATGACCTGCTGAAACTGCTCACCTGTAACAATTAACAGTCCTATAACTCAATCCTCTATTAAACTGTTCCACCAGAAAATTAACTACCTCCACTACAGGAGCTTCCACAGGATCCAAACTCCGTTCCATGCACCAACAAACCCAGAACCTCCAGACAACTCTATACCTCTTCCTAGTGCCCAAGATTCCTCGAGTAGATCTGCAGCTTCCTGCGAAAGTCCCTTCGACTGTACTGGATCTCCTGATATCTTCCAAACAAGAAGGTCCAAAGCACCGCTCTGAACCAAAGGATGAACCTCTCCTAACTCGTTTACCAGCAAATCCTCCTCTGCCCTCATCAAAAGGGGCACTTCGCAAGCTAACTCTAGCGCTGCTGGGAGCCACGCTTGAGAAACCCAGAATGGAGTTACTAAAACCAATTGACAACCTTCTCTCACCTTCAGTAATACCCTCTGAATCAATATAAATGTAGGAAAAGCATAACCTTTCATCTCTGTCCAATTCTGTTGAAATGCATCTATTGCCAGGGCTTCGGGATCCGGAAGCCAACTGTAATACTTCTCCAACTGACATGTCAACCTCATTGCAAACAGATCCACTTCCAATGGACCTAAAACTTCCTGAATCCTCCTGAAATAATCCAAACCCAGCCTCCAATCGCTGTAATCCTTCACATGTCTGGAATTCCAATCCACAACCACATTTCTTACTCCTGGGAGATACTCTGCTCTCAACGCTATATTGTTCTCTAAACAAAACATCCACAATTCCTTCGCCACATCTGAAAGACTCTTGGATCTGCAGCCTCCCAATCGGTTTATGTAAGAAACTGCAGAAATATTGTCCATCTTCAAAAGCACTGTTTTCTCTAGTATCATCTGCTTGAAACTTTTCAAAGCATAAAGACCTGCTTTTAACTCCAGATAATTTATATGAAAAACCTTTTCCTCCCTTGACCATGCACCACCTGTCTCCTGAGGACCCAAACGAGCCCCCCAACCTAGAAGACTGGCATCTGACTCCAGAATCACATCCGGAAGACAACCAAAAATCGCTCTTCCGTTCCAAACCTCTAAATTGAGTAACCACCCTTTTCCAACTCCTCCTTTGCGTCCACACTCAATTCCACCTGGTCCCCATACCATAATCCTGCTCTCAAAGCTTCTGCTTTCACTCTTTGCAGAGCCCGATAATGTAAAGGAGCTGGAAACACCGCCTAAATTGAAAAAGAAAACAGACCAGAATCCTCGCTAAATCTCTCAAAGTTATCGACTTTCTTCGCAAAACCCTCAGAACTTCCTTCTTTATCATCTTCACCTTCTTGTCCGGTATCTCAAAACTTCTGCTACTGTATCTATTGAGAAACCCAGAAACTCCAAGTTCTGACCTGGAATAAAAACAGATTTTGCCTGATTTATCAAAAAACCCAAGCCTTTCAAAACATCCATCACAAAACCTAGTTGACTCTCCAATTCCTCCGCATCCGGAGACATCAACAAAATGTCGTCCAAATAAACAATCATTCGAAATCCTCTTTCTCTGAAAAAGGCCACTACAACACGCATCAACTTCGTGAAGCACCAAGGTGCTGAAGACAGACCAAAAGGAAGACATAGGAATTGATATAATTTGCCTTTCCACCTGAACTGTAGGTACTTTTGACTGCTTTCTCCCATAGGAACCGTGAAGTAAGCATCCTTTAAGTCCAACTTCACCAACCAATCCTTTGATTGCAACATATCCCTTAGAAGATGAATCCCTTCCATTTTGAAATGCCTGTAAACCAAAGACTGATTTAGATTTTTCAAATTTATTACCGGCCTCCATCCTTTGTCCTTTTTCTCCACCATGAATAAAGTGCTTACATAACCTCTTAGATGTTCTTCCACCAAACAAAATGTACCCTTCTTCAACATTTCTCTTACTTCCACATCTGCTACCTCTTCCTGTTCTTTTGATAAAACCAAGGCCCTTGGTTCTGCAGTCTGTACTGGAAGTTCCACAAACTCTATTCGAAACCTTGAACTACTTTTAAAACTCAAGGATCTTTTGTTATCTTTTGCCAATTCTCCTGGAAAAAACGTAAACGACCTCCTACTTTTTTTTGGATAGAACCAGAAATAATCTGCATACTCACCTCGTGTGTTAGTTCCCGACAGACTCCTTCCTCTTCCGCCGCTTGTTCTAGGAAATCTCCCTCTTTGAGGGAAAAAGTTTGAGGAACGTTGAAATCCCCTTCCTGTTCCTCTGTACGAAAAATTATACTGGGTCCTCTGAAATCCTCGGCCGGCATACGGTCCCCGTCTACCGGCCCTGCTAAAAACACCTCCAAATACCTTTCTCATATTGCTCTGAGCCTTATCTAGAGCAGTGAAGGTTGATGCATGCTTCCCTAAACTCTTTACAAAACCTTCTCCAAACAGTAATTCTTTAGGATCCTCACTAGCCTCCTTGTTAGCTATGTCACCCAATTTAGGGATGATCTTTAACAACACAGATTTCCTTCTCTCAGCTAACAGGCCAGAATTAGCGTTTCCCAAGAAAACCATGGCTCTTTGACTCCAGACACGTAACAACTGTACGTCTACTTGCTCTCCATTAATATGAGCCTCCTCGGCCATATCCATTATTTTAGCCAACGGACCCAAAATATCTTATAATCGGTCCTGGCACTGTTTTAAGGATCGTTCAAGACCCTTACGTGGATCCTTTCCCAGTTTAAATAAATAGGAAATCAAATCAGGATCCAAATTAGGCGTGTAGCAGACCTTACTATCGATCTGGGGCCTAGAGCATTCTGCTCTCAAAACACCCCTAACCTCTTTTTCCAATGTTTTACGAATCCATTGTTTAATACATTTCATCACATGGTCTAATGGCCACCAATCAGCACTTCTAGGATGCCTGATATCATATGGATTAAACATGTCCTCACCTATAGGATCCTTTATCACTCTCTTAGAGGTCGAAGGTAGATCATCTCTTAAATCATCATTCAGATCATCTTCGTGATCCATATCAAAAACATACTCGTCGTACGTTCTCTCACTTCTTTCCGCACTTCTCTGATCTACCTCCATATTGTACTCCTCATCAGATCAATCTTGCGTGCCGCAAGGGACACCTTTCTTATGTGTGCCTCCAAGGACACCAATCCTTTTTTTGGAGTTAAATCCATCTTTCACCCTCTTATCCATATGTTTAGCTTTTCTCTCTCTCTTTACCGGTCTCCTATTCTCATTATCATCTTCTGAAAAAGACCAAAAATCTTCCTCGTGTCTAGCCTCTTTCCTTTTAGTATCCATTACAATCTCAACAACTTCTCTAATAGAAGATTTCATTTCACTCTGAATTAAACACCGTAGACTCTCCTCTCACTCTACCCTCAACAGATTCTTGAATAACACTTCCTTCCTCAGCTGCCATACTTCCTTCTTCCTGAAAGAATCAACAAACTCTGAAAATAAGTCCCCTCAATAAAAATACACACACCTGATAGCCTTGCATAAAACGTATGATAAGAACAGCTGTTCCTTTCAAACACGAACACTTTTTTTTTTCATTACTCAACTCGCGTTCACAAAAACATGAAATAGGCCTTTATAAAACATATTTCCCAATCCAAGATGGCCGCCGTACTCACACGAGACTACGGCAGCCAATAGCAGCTCTACTCTAATGGTCCGATCAAGACGTCACAGCAACAGATCCCCTGCCTGCTCATGACCGACACTAACTGCCTCCCTGACTCGAGCTGACGCACGCGAGCCCTACGACAAAGCTACTATTACGGTAAGCGCTCGCTCTAATGACCACCCGCAGCGCGCCCTCTGTCTCGAGCCAGTCGCACCAGCACGAGTAAAAGCTCGTAAATACTTTTAAAAATCAAATAAACCTCCAAAAATGACTCGACCGCAACCTAATCAAAAACCCAGGCATTTCCTTTCGAAATACACGTAATTCAGTAAATACTAACCAATAAATATATTTTCTTTAAAAGCTCACAAGAAAAATATCAAAAAAGAAAAACTAATCAACCATACTGCTTCTAAAAATTAGAAGCTTACACCCAAACCTTTCATTTAAAATCAATACAATTCAAACACACAATAAATTTTGAAGATAAAGAAGCCACTTATCTGCAACAGGAGCAGCATTTAAAAGAGGATGAGTGTTCTACACTGTGGACATTTATGGATTTTGTGGTTCTATTTTGAATTATTTTGGTGAAGTTCTTTAAAGGGGCTGCTGTCTGGAGTGGCAATTAAAAGGTTATGCATAAGTTAGCCTCCGGTCTTGTAATGAAATCACCAGACAATCCGGTTGACCTCATACAAGCGTGTCTGCTGAGCACAACAATGGTACCTACTGCTCTGCCAATGCAACCTATGATATCTAAGGCTGTGCAAATTACATTTTGCGGCATCCTGCACATCATGGATTGTATGAGCCAAGAAGACGGTAATATCCTTCAGAACTACTGGCAAGATCTCACTGACCGTGTCCTATAAGGAATGTGCATATCGACCCAACAGATAGACTGTGTTTAAGAACTTCAGTGCCAGACTGACAGAAGAAAGAAAACATTTGGTTAGCAAAAGCATCAACCCTTTTAGATTCTGTACCCGGGAGATAGGTTAGAAATGAATTAGAACTCACCTTATTGGTCGAAACATGTACATTTAGACTTTCCAGAGTACTGTGCTTGGTGAGACAATCTGTGACACCTGGTTCAGACCTATGTGGCTGTCCACCCACCTGCTTAATAACGGGCGGACAAGAACATAGTTTCGACCAAGTAATCATCAAAGTATCCGTAAGGACATCATTTAATGGAAGCAAGGCCTACGATTTTGCTGGCACAGTCTCAATCAAGGGTTTGTAAAGTGCACTACTCGCCTATTAGGGTCTCAAGGCGCAATTCTGCAAAAGCTCTGTCAAAACATTTGTTTTAGTCTCACTAGAGGACAGCTAAATTTCTAGCACCTTGGCTGTCCTCTGTTCCAACACTGCAAATGAGCCACTTTCTCCTGTTAATGGCCCATGTAACGAATTAAGCTTCGTTTCAGGGGAGGTGTCAAGCCCACTGATGTTTTGTAAGTCAAGGTTTAACACATCATCTGTATTACAAGGGATGGGTAAGTCATTCTCCTCACCTTCAACAGTATCCTTGGGTGTGGACCCTGTTCTCACACAAGATCAGAGTCAGGACCAAAAAGAAACTGAAGCATCCTCTGATTGTTGAGTTGTAGTAGGGGGTGGTTTAGATTGCAGCTGGTTGTGGTTTTATGATGTTGAAGCTTGACATCGGCCGAGCACATGCTGATGTCGACCTTGTGTCTGACATTGGTGTTGGCATCTGGTCATCAGTTGCTGCCGATTGAATCAGTATCGACATTGATCTCACTGTTGGAGTGAAATTCGTCACTTTATTATGCTTGCGCTTGGATGTTGACCTAGCCAAATATTTCGAGCAGGCAGTGGAGCAATCAAGGGAATGGCCCTGTGACTGGGACCAGGCCCACAGCTTGAAGCAGGATCCAGGACCGATGTGACGACCTCAACAACTTCTTCAGCGATGTACAACTTTGTCTCCCAGCCTGAAAGCGCCTTTTTGTGTATTAAGACGGAGTCCAAGGTATGTTTTTTCCTATGACTCAAAAAGCATGCTTCTTGAGGGCCTGTAATGAAACCCATGCCAAGAACAAAGGCCACACCTCTGATTTGTCAGACAGCACATTTAGAGGCACTTCTCTCCCAGGTTTGACCTTAAACATAGCCTCTGCTCCAGGACAAGGAACTTCATAGAGAAAGCCATGCCTCAAACCCCAATCAGCCTCCAAAGAGGCCTCAATTGTTGGCACCCGCTACTTAGTCATCTTGGCCCCGAAAGTCAGCCTTGGCTCTAGAAAAGGCTCTAGACCATGAGCCCCGAAACTTGATGCAGAGACACTCCACGTCAGTGCTGAGAGTCTACCATGCTTGCCTCAGAACAGAGATTGACTTCGAAGTCGACCACATGACTAAGTGAACACCGCCTGCAGAAGATAGACTGATAACCTGACGTAAGATTTGTATAGACCCAGTCACATTCTAGCACAGTCCTCTCTCTAACTAGCCAACCTCAAGCCAAAAACGCGGGTTCACATTTGAGGAGATGATCGCCGATGAGCTCACGGTGTATCCCAGTCCCAAACACAATTCTATGCAGCCCACACCATCACTGTTAGAAATGGGGATCTCTAGTTGGCCGCGGCTGGCGCCGAGGTCCAAATAGGGATCCTTCTTCCTAAGTCAGAGTAAGGGGGCTTCACCCTTTGATAACCCCTACTCAACCCTATGGTAACGTAGCACGAGCAGACAGGCCTATCTCAGAGGCAGTGTGTGCAGCATTTATGACCATACACAAAAACACAGGAGAGACGCTACAAACGGACACCACAAGTAGTTATAGAAAAATAGTTATCTTTATATAGACTGAACACGAGGCTAAAAGCACTAAAGGAGCCACAATGCACACAATTACAGATTCACTTCGAAAGCAATAAAGGCACTCGAAACGGGGGTGGAACGGACTTAGTTCGGGGCCGGGGTCCACGCGACCCGGTGATGCACAATGTACCTGAGATGTAAAGGGGCACGGCACGCAGCCTCACAAGGAAGCCGCAGTGACGACAGGCGGACTCGCAGCGGCCACAGCTCCCGGCTGTAGCGGTCCGCGGCGTGCACTCACTATAATCCTGGGACGGGGCTTAAAGGCGGGCACCCAGCGGCACCCGCAGGTGGTAACAAGATCCTGGAAGTGGTGACTAGTGCAGGCACTCAGCGGCACAGCTCTTCAGCTGCAGCGGCCCACAATAGCGATAGCGATGATTCTCGTAGGATGGCAAATGCGGGCACTCAGCGGCACAGCTCCTCAGCTGCAGCGGCCCGCGATAGCGATGATTTCCGTAGGATGGCAAATGCGGGCACTCAGCGGCACAGCTCCTCAGCTGCAGCGGCCCACAATAGCGATGATTTTCGTAGGATGGCAAATGCGGGCACTCAGCGGCACAGCTCCTCAGCTGCAGCGGCCCACAATAGCGATGATTTCCGTAGGATGGCAAATGCGGGCACTCAGCGGCACAGCTCCTCAGCTGCAGCGGCCCACAATAGCGATAGCGATGATTTCCGTAGGATGGCAAATGCGGGCACTCAGCGGCACAGCTCCTCAGCTGCAGCGGCCCGCGATAGCGATGATTTTCGTAGGATGGCAAATGCGGGCACTCAGCGGCACAGCTCCTCAGCTGCAGCGGCCCACGATAGCGATGATTTCCGTAGGATGGCAAATGCGGGCACTCAGCGGCACAGCTCCTCAGCTGCAGCGGCCCACGATAGCGATGATTTTCGTAGGATGGCTAATGCGGGCACTCAGCAGCACAGCTCCAGCGGCCCACAATAGCGATAGCGACTTTCAGCCCGCGTTCCCCGCAGTAGAACCAGAGGCTCTGGAATTCTCAACAGAGGCCTCACCTGCGGGTAGAATCCCCCTCAAATAGGAATCCAGACGGCTGATGGGTGAAGTCTAATGTCCCTGAGACTTCAGCAGGAGGCGAGCTCAAATCAGGCCCTTGGGTAGTTGCTTCAGCAAGATGGATGAAAGTTTCAAAGTCCCTTCCCTCTCGTTACACGGACAGAGGTTTGTCTTGGCATCCAGAAGTAACCCACCCGTGGGGGTTTTCGCCCACATCTTTATACCCCCCTCGCCTTTGTTCTCTCCAAGTCACAAGTCACTGAACCCAGTCAGAACCAGTTCGGGGAGGGCCTGGGGGCACGTTGTTTACGAGGCGGCATCCTGCCCTTTAGGAGAGGGGGTCTGCCATCAGACGCACCGTGGGAGGGGGAGCCATCATTCACCTTGCCAGGCGCAGCCCTGCTCAGATCAAAGTGTCACCCCTCCCCATACTCCAGCTGCAGATCTCTCTACTCGACCCAGGTCGGGTTCAACCTACCCTGTCCCTCCAAAACCAGACTGCCAATACACATAACAGCAGAGAACACTGGAAGACTTAGGCAAGAAAATACCCACTTTCCCAAAGTGGTATTTTCAGACACAGAATATAGAAATAACCCTCACTAAAAGATGTACTTTAATATTCTGAGATCTGAAAGAGACACGTTAGTGACAGATTCCTTACCTTAGAATATCCCCAGGCGTCAGGCTGGATCCGGAAAGTTTTTTGCGTAGCAGTACCCTTGCGCGTCGGTAGGCGGCGTCGTGCGGCTCCGCGTCCGTCGTCGGCGTCGTGATCGCCGGGATGACGTCGCGGGCAGTACTTAGACGCCGCCCCTGCGCGCTGACGTCAGTTCTTCTTTTTCCGCGCCAGTAAGCGCAGATCCGGGAAGAGCAGTGCCCTAGTCACTTTTTGACTATCTTTTTGTGAATTTTTTCACTGTTTCTTCAACGAGTCTTCACGACTCCTAAGGTGTCGTAGGGATGCCCGGCTTTAAGCCCTGCGAGGAATGTGGTCGCATGATGTCGATCACGGACCCGCACCTCGAGTGTCTCTTCTGTCTCGGCCGAGACCACGACACGAAGTCGTGCCCTGACTGCCGGAAACTTCATCCGAAGGCTTTGCGAGAGCGGTCTCGAAAGCTCCTCGAAGTCCGGCAGTCGGCTCCGCGCCGCACCAAGCCCCGGTCCCGGGAGAGGTCGAGGGCCGGACGCGGAGTCCCCGCCGTTCGTCGGAATCCAAGTCTTCGCGCTCCTCCGGTAAGTCGAAGCACAAGAAGTCTAAGCGGCATCATCGCTCTAAGACTTCGCCTCGCCGGTCTCAGCGACTCGGCTGAGGTCCCTGTCGGCACCGTCCCCGCGGCCCCGGACGTGCCTGTCGAGTTACCCCCGCATTACCCGTCCTTCCCGGGTTTGGGGCGACTCAGGCCCAAATACAGGAGTTCCTGTCGGCCATGGCCCGCCTCTTCGGGCCTCAAGGTCCCTCCGGTGCGCCTTCGGGCCCCGCGGGCCCTGATGGGGTTGCCCCGGCGTCGCCGTCGACTCCGGTCCCGGCGTCGCCTGTCCCACCGGCCTTCATCCCGGCCTCGGCTCCGGCCCCGGCCTCGATCCCGGCTCCGGTGGTGCCGCAACCTCCATCGACGCCGGTTGACCTAACCACGCCTCCGCCGACGCCGATGTCCCCGGTGCCGTTCCTGACGCCGTCCGGTGCTCCGGACGGCGTCGTTCCCCGGTTCTCTCCGGCTCCGGACATGGAGCCGGACCGGCGTCGCCCGACGCCGGTTCCGGCGCCGATGAGACCTTGGGTCCCTAATGTCCCTCCTCCTCCTCCATATTTTGAACCTGAGGAGGACCAGGAGAGCTGAGAGGGGTCTGAGGACCCTCTCACACAACAGTGCGAGTTTGACCCGGACTGGGTTGAGGAACTTGGGGATGCCAGTGGTCTGGACACCTCTCCTGACTCTGGCATGCTGTCTCCTCCCGTGGCTACGGAGGAGGGGCTAATTTTGCAACGGTGTTGCGTAGAGCTGCTGGAGCCTTGAATCTCCAGTTGCCTACAGTGGCCGTCAGGACTAACCTCCTGACTGAAGTGCTTCAGCCGGCGGCCTCCTCTTCGGAGACTGTGCTGCCGTTCAACGATGCACTCACTGACGTTCTTTGGGTGCCTGGTCCAAACCCACCACAGGGGCTCCTGTGGATAGGAACGTGGCCCGACGCCATCGCCCTCCTCCGGGCGACCCCCTGTTTCTCTCCCAACACCCCACCCCTGAGAGCTTGGTTGTCCAAGCCTCTGCCTCCCAAACCGCCTTCCCTACCGCCCCTCCGGATAGGGAATCCAAGCGCCTGGATCACTTTGGGAAGAAGGCTTTCTCTTCCTCCAGTGCTGGCTTGCGGTCCGTTAACACCGCTTGCCTCTTGGGCCGATACACCCACTCCCTGTGGGATTCGGTGGCGACTGTTTTGCCGCAGTGCTCTGAGGAGGTCCAGACACTGCTTACCCGCGCCATTGCGTAAGGGCGTGATGCGGCTAAATACACCATCCGCTGTGGCCTTGATACCGCCGACTCGCTGAGCAGATCGCTTGCAACGACGGTGGCGCTGCGTCGCCACGCCTGGCTGAGAACCACTGGTTTTTCAGGGGATGTCCAGAATACACTCATGGACATGCCCTTTGATGGAGTCGGTCTTTTTGGTTCGAAGGCAGACCATGCGCTGGAGCGTTTCAAGGACTCGCGGGCTACTGCTAAGTCCCTGGGCCTTGCTGTTGTGCGCCCTCCGCTCACGTCTGCTTTTCGCCCCTTTCGTGGCCAGGAAGGGGCACCCAGTCACGTCAACAGCCCGGCCAACGGCCCGCGCAGCAAGCGCCCGCGTGGCCGAGGACGTGGATACCGCCGTGGCGGTTCGGGCAACCAGCGTGCGGGTCAGGCCACCACCTCCAACCCGTCCGCGGCCTCCAAGCCCTCCTAGTCCCTCCTTTCAGGTGCACAGCACGCCAGTCGAGGGCAGGGTCCGCCATCACCTTCACCACTGGCGTCCCATCACCTCGGACAGGTGGGTCTTGGACATTGTCCGAAGGGGCTACTCCCTCCCCTTCGAGACCACCCCCAGCCATGCCACCTCAATTCCACCGCATGTCAGGGGATCACTTGGTGCTTCTACAGAAGGAAGTCACGGCCCTCTTGGCCAAGAGGGCCATCGAGCATGTTCCGACCCCAGAAGTAGGGCGTGGTTGCTACTCCCACTACTTTCTGGTGCCCAAAAGGACAAGGAGGACATGCGTCCTATCTTGGACCTCCGGAACGTCAATCGCTTCCTCCGGAAGGAGAAGTTCAAGATGCTCACCCTAGCTCAGGTCTTGACTGCCCTCGACCCTGGAGACTGGCTGGTAGCGTTGGACTTGCAGGACGCTTATTTCCACATCCCCGTCCTGCCGGCCCACCGGCGTTACCTACGGTTCACGGTAGGCCTCGAGCACTTTCAGTTCACCGTGCTCCCTTTGGCCTTACCAGTGCCCCTCGGGTGTTCACGAAAGTGATGGCGGTGGTCGCAGCTCATCTGTGCCGGGCAGGGGTTTCAGTCTTCCCCTACCTCGACGACTGGCTGCTGAAGGCGGGCTCGTCCCAGGCAGTCGTCTCCCACCTCCAGACTACGGCCGAACTCCTGCACTCGCTGGGGTTCTCCATCAATGTGCCGAAGTCGCATCTGGTTCCTTCTCCACAGCTCCTTTTCATCGGAGCAGTTCTGGACACGACGCAGTTTCGGGCCTATCCTCCCGAACGGCGAGTCCGGGATATTCAGGCTATGATTCCGATCTTTCAGCCTTTATCCTGGGTTTCGGTACGGATGACCCTGAGGCTGCTGGCCCTCATGGCCTCCTGCATCCTGCTGGTCGATCATGCCAGATGGCATATGCGGGCTCTGCAGTGGGACCTGAAGTTCCAGTGGGCGCAGCACCAGGGCAACCTGTCCGATCACGTCCAGATCTCGGTGGGGACTGCAAAACAGTTGCAGTGGTGGCTCTCGAACCGGCACTGGGTCATGGGCAGATCCCTCTCCCTTCCCCAGCCAGAGCACACAGTTGTGACGGACGCGTCCCTTCTGGGATGGGGCGGTCACATGGGAGAGGCGGAGATCAGAGGCCTCTGGTCTCCGGCGGAGTCCCGGCTCCATATCAACCTTCTGGAGCTCCGGGCGATCCGACTTGCACTCAAGGCATTCCTTCCCTCTGTCAAAGGGAAGGTAGTGCAGGTGTTCACAGACAACACCACCGCCATGTGGTACTGCAACAAACAGGGCGGGGTGGGGTCGTGGACCCTCTGTCAGGAGGCTCTGCGCCTCTGGACTTGGCTGGAACATCAGGACATGTTCCTGATGGTTCAACACCTGGCAGGTTCCCTGAACGCCAGGGCGGACGAACTCAGCCGCAGGTGCATGATGGATCACGAATGGCGTCTTCACTCGGAAGTGGCGCAAGGACTCTTTCAACAATGGGGAGAGCCTTGGTTAGATCTATTCGCCACCGAAGAGAACGCGCAATGTCATCAGTTCTGCGCGTTGGCATTTCCAAGGCGGCACTCGCTCGGCGACGCTTTTCGTCGCGAGTGGAGTTGCGGTCTGTTGTACGCCTTTCCGCCTATACCACTTCTACCCAGAGTGTTGAAGAAGATTCGGCACGACCGGGCCCAAGTCATCCTTGTGGCTCCGGACTGGGCTCGAAGAGTTTGGTATCCCGAGCTACTCAGTATGAGCGTAGATCCCCGATCCGTCTGCCTCTTCGGGAGGATCTTCTGTCGCAGCAGCAGGGGACGGTCCTCCACCCGAACCTGTCCAGTCTACACCTGCTTGCGTGGAGATTGAGCGGCGGCAGTTGATTCCTTTCGACTTGCCTCCTGAAGTTTGTGATGTGATTCTGGCAGCCAGGCGTCCCTCCACTAAGGTGGTATACGCCTGCAGGTGGAACAAATTTGTGGCATGGTGCACAGCAAAGGCTGTGAATCCCCTTTCTGCCCCTCTTTCTGAGGTCCTTCTGTTCCTTCTTTCTCTGGCCCAACAGGGTTCTGCCCTGGGTACCATCAAGGGTTATCTTTGTGCTATCTCGGCCTTCCTCAGGCTCCCTGATCAGCCCTCCCTTTTCAAGTCCCCTGTTGTTAACAGGTTCTTAAAAGGCATTACACACCTCTTCCCTCCTGTTCCGTTTGTAATGCCTCAGTGGGACTTGAACTTGGTTCTTACCTTTTTAATGTGCGCTCCCTTTGAGCCTCTACATAACTGTCCTCTTCGTCTTCTGACTCTGAAGACAGCCTTTCTGGTGGCCATCACCTCCGCTCGGCGGGTGAGTGAGCTCCAGGCTCTATCTTGCAAACCTCCCTTTCTGTCTGTTCATCCAGACAAGGTTGTTCTTCGGACGCGTCCGTCCTTCTTGCCAAAGGTGGTTACTGCCTTCCACATTGGGCAGACCATCACTTTGCCTACCTTCTTTCCGCCTCCGCATCCTTCCAGAGAGGAAGAGTGGCTCCACCGTCTGGACCCAAAACGTGCGCTCTCCTTCTATATCGACCGCACAAAACACTTCCGGGTGGATGACCAGCTCTTTGTTGGCTACGTGGGCGCCAAAAAAGTTTGGGCGGTGCACAAACGAACCATCTCCCACTGGGTTACCTTGTGCATCAAGACCTGCTATTCTTTGGCTAAGAAGGAGCCTCCTGTTGGGCTGCGTGCCCATTCCACCAGGGCAACGGCTGCTACCACGGCCTTGGGCCGCGGTGTTCCGCTGCCGGTTATCTGTCAGGCAGCTACGTGGGCCTCGCTGCACACGTTTACAAAGCATTACTGCCTTGACAGTCAGGTCCGGAGGGACGGCTTCTTTGGCCGTTCTGTCCTCCAGGACTTCCTTGTCTGATCTTTGTTCGCAGACCCACCACCGGGGTTGGTATTGCTGGGGTATCTATTCTAAGGTAAGGAATCTGTCACTAACGTGTCTCTTTCAGATGCACAAGTTACTAACTTGTGTAACGATATATCTGTAAGAGACAGTGGTTAGTGACAGATTCTTACCGCCCCACCCATCCTCCACGTTCTGCGTACTGATTTCTAGGGTTAAGGACATCCCTTTCAGGGCCCTAGTATTTTTCAGACACCTAGGTCAGCTTCTTGCATGGCTCTGCGTTCCTGGCGCGGAAAGTCGTGTACAGAACTGACGTCAGCGCGCAGGGGCGGCGTCTAAGTACTGCCTGCGACGTCATCCCGGCGCCGACGACGGACGCGGAGCCGCACGACGCCGCCTACCGACGCGCAAGGGTACTGCTACGCAAAAAACTTTCCGGATCCAGCCTGACGCCTGGGGATATTCTAAGGTAAGGAATCTGTCACGAACTACTGTCTCTTACAGATATATCGTTACACAAGTTAGTAACTTGTGCCTCAGGCATACTAAATTCGACTTTCCACTTTACAAGCTGCTTCTGTGGGTGGCGCAATCAGCGCTGCAGGCCCACCAGCAGCATTCGGTCTACCAGCCCTGGGCACGCACGGTGCACTATACTAGAGACTAACAGGTAAACCAAATGAGCCAATTATGGGAACATCAATTCATACAGTCAATTTACCATAGGGCGCATTTGCGCTGTGGCACGGAATGGCCGTGGCACAGCGCCCAGAGCATCTAACACCAGCAAACACAGGAGACAAAAAGCGAAAAATGGAGGGGAGACCCACGCCAATGGTGCCAGGTCTAACACGTGTCCCCTCCAGCTGAAATGTGGGGAGAACTACCCACCCACTTGGGAGTTCTCATCACTAAGGCGGAAAAATCTGGACAGACCATCAGCATTGGCGTGCTCTGTACCAGGACGGTGTTCCACCGTAAAGTCCATACCCTGTAGGGAAATGGACCACCTCAACAACTTTGGATTCTCTCCCTCATCTGCATCAACCATCTGAGGGGCCTGTGGTCTGTCTGAACCCGGAAGTGAGTCCCAAACAGGTATGGTCTCAGCTTCTTCAGTGCCCAGACCACAGCAAATGCCTCACGCTCAATTGCACTCCACCTCTGTTCCCGTGGAAGTAACCTCCTACTAATGAAGGCTACAGGTTGGTCTAGGCCCTCCTCATTGATCTGTGACAGAACGGCCCCACACCATGCTCGGAAGCGTCTGTCTGAACAACAAATTCTTTTGAAAAGTTGGGCGCCTGAAGTACAGGTGCTGTGCACATGGCAGTCTTCAGGGCGTCAAAAGCGTTCTGACAGGTGTCAGTCCAGTTCACCATCTTGGGCTGCTTCTTAGAAGTCAGCTCAGTCAAGGGTGCAACAATGTTGCCATACCCCTTGACAAACCTCCTGTAATAACCTGTGTGTCCTAAAAAGGCTCTCACCTGTGTCTGGGTCTTGGGGGGGCTCCCACGCCAGGATGGTTTCAATCTTGGGCTGTAGGGGCGCCACCTGGCCTCTCCCCACCTGGTGTCCCAAGTACACCACAGAACCCTGCCCAATCTGGCACTTACTTGCCTTGATTGTGAGGCCTGCCCTTCGCAGTGCCATCAACACTTCCCAGAGGGGGCGCAGGTGGTCCTCCCATGAGGAACTAAACACTGCAATGTCATCCAGGTAGGCGGCACTGAAATCTTCCAGCCCATCCAACACCCTGTTGACCAACCTCTGAAAGGTGGCAGGGGCATTCTTCATCCCAAAGGGCATCACCCTGAACTGGTAGTGCCCATCTGGTGTGGAGAATGCGGACCTCTCCTTTGCCCCATCAGTTAAGGCGATCTGCCAATACCCAGACATCAAATCAAACCTGCTGAGGTACCGTGCAGCCCCTAGCCGATCTATGAGCCCATCAGCTCTGGGGATGGGGTGCGCGTCAGTCTTTGTGACTGAATTGAGACCTCGGTAGTCCACGCAGAACCGAAGTTCTGGGGTGGCACCAGGCGCTGCAGCTTTTGGTACCAAGACCACTGGGCTGGACCAAGGGCTGCTAGAGGATTCAATCACCCCTAAAGCAAACATTTTGGAAACCTCTTCCTTAATGGATGCCCTAACCCGGTCAGTCACTCGGTAAGCCTTGTGCTTAACAGGAGGACTTTCCCCAGTGTCCACTTTGTGGACACACCAATCAGTGACACTAGGCACCAGGGAGAACAGATCACTGAATTGTCCCAACAGTTGGCGACAATCACTCTGTTGCTCAGGGGTCAGTGTGGCGGAGAGGACCACACCCTCCACTGACCCGTCTTGCTCCTTTGCACACAGGAGGTCAGGAAGAGGCTCACTCTCCTCCTCCATCCCAGCATCTGTGGCCAGGAGCATGCCCACTTCGGACCTCTCAAAGTGGGGCTTCAGGCCGTTGACATGCAGGACCCGCAAGGGGTTCCGGGGAGACCGCAAGTCCACCAAGTAGGCAACAGCTCTCTTGCGCTCCACCACCTCAAATGGTCCGGTCCACTTATCTTGGAGCGCACAAGGCTCCACTGGGGCCATGACTCAAACCTTTTGACCAGGCTGAAACTCAATCAGAGTGGCATTCTGATCGTGCCAACGTTTCATCTCTTCCTGGCTGGCTTCCAGATTTGCCTCAGCAAGCTTTCTGAAACGCCAAGTCTGGTTCCTGAAGGCCAGCATGTAAATACACACATCCTGGGGAGGTTTCCTGGGAGATTGCTCCCAGCCTTCCTTGACCAGACTCAGAGGCCCTCTTACCGGGTGACCATAGAGTAGTTCAAAGGGGCTGAACCCTAGGGACTTCTGTGGCACCTCACTGTAAGCAAACAACAGGCATGGCAAGAGGACGTCCCACTTACGCCTCATGGTCTCTTCTAGGCCCATAATCATGCCTTTGAGGGTCCGGTTGAATCTCTCAACCAGCCCATTCCCTTGGGGGTGGTAAGGGGTGGTAAACTTAGAAGTTACCCCACACTCCTCCCACAGAGACTTCATATATTTGGAAATGAAGTTAGTACCCCTATCAGACACCACCTTGCTGGGGAACCCCACAAGGGAGAAAATCCCCATCAGTGCACGTCCCACCACGGGGGCCGTCACTGTCCGGAGTGGGATGGCTTCAGGGTACCGGGTGGCATGGTCCACCAAGACCAGGATGAACCTGTTGCCCATGGCTGTCTTGGGGTCCAGAGGCCCCACAATGTCAATGCCCACTCGCTCGAACGGGGTACTGACAACTGGAAAGAGCTGGAGTGGGGCTTTGATCTTCCCCCCCACTCTTCCCACTTGCCTGGCAAGTCTCACATGTCCTGCAGTGAGCATCTGAGCTCCTGCGCATCTGGGGCCAAAAAAAGTGGGTGACCAGCCTCTCGAAGGTCTTGGTCTGCCCCAGATGTCCTGCCAATGGCACATCATGAGCCAACCCCAGTAGGAAGGCTCTGAAGCACTGGGGTACCACCAGCTCACGGGCTGACCCAGGCTCAGCAACCTTAGGCTCGCTGTAAAGGAGGTCATTCTCCCAATAGATCAGATGTGACCCTGACTGATCACCTGCTGCCTGGGCTGCAGCCTGTCGCCACAGCCCCTCGAGAGAAGGGCACGTTTTCTGCTGTTCACAAAATTACTCCCTGGTGGGCCCTCCTTCCTGCTGCCAATGGGTCAGCTCAGGCAGGTCCCCCAGTTCGGCTACCTGTTCCCCTGTAGGCTCCAGGGCATCCCCCTCAAGGTCTGCTCCTTCCTGGACTGTGGGAACTATGGGGGCCGGTTTCCCGTGCCCCCTACCCCTTCTCTGCAAGGCACGGGCATGGGCCATACTTTCAGGCTCCAGGTCCTTCTGAACGTCCTTACTGGCTGCCATGGACCGAGTGGTCGCACACGCCCACTCAGGCAGACCCAACATTTCCAAGTGAGATTTCCTCTGCACCGTAGCCCACGGGGAGTTTTCTAAATCGTTGCCCAACAGACAGTCTACCGGCATGGCTGGCCTCACAGCTATTTGAAGAGTTCCTGAGCCCCCTCCCCACTCACAGGGAACCTGAGCCACCTCACACTGGCTCTCAGAGTTGTCTGCTGACACTACTGGGCAGAATGCATGGGGGACAACCTGCTCTTTGGACACCAACCGGGAGCTGACAGCAGTCACACTAGCTCCGGTGTCCCTCAGAGCCTCCACCCTATGGCCATTGATGGTCACCCACTGCCTGTACTTCTTAGTGTTATCCAGCAGCGTGGGGTTAGGGACCTTCTCAAAGTCTCCTAGCGAGACAAGGGTCAATTCCACGGGATCCCACCCACCTTCGGCACCCATCTCCTCCCCTCCCAGGGCTACACTAGCAAGCTGGCGGGGTGGTGCGCGGGGTGGGGCATTGAGGTCCCTCTGGGGATCATAATACCGGTGGCCCACTTGATCACATTTAAAACAAGTAAGGGGCCCCCTACGAACAGGCCTACCTGTCGGGGGCACTGGCTTCTTCTCAGGGGGAGACTGGGACACCACTCCTTGGTTCCCTTGGGAAATACTTTGGGGCCCTCTCTGGAACTCCCTCGGTTTACCCCTGTCCCCCCACTTCTCTGCTGGGGACCCTGCCCACCTTTGGCGAAGTCTCCCACAGGACCCTTGCGAACCCGGGTGCTCACCCAGCGGTCCGCCTCCTCAGCAAGCTTCCTAGGGTTAGTTAGCTTGCTATCAACAAGGTGCTGGCGTAGCTCTGGAAAACAGTTACTAGAAAAAGGCTCCCATGCAAACAAATCATACAGTTGCTCAAAAGTTTCCACTTTGCTACCCTTTACCCAGCGATCCATTGCTCTGCAAAAAAAAAAGACACATATTCGACCCAAGTGGTACCCTCTAACTTCTTACAGGTTCTAAATCTCTGCCTGTACATTTCTGGGGTCAAACCATATCGCGTCATCAAGGCCTCTTTCATATGGGAATACACCATCCTGCTCTCTTCAGGCAGATCCAACAGGGTACTAACTGTATGCTGCCACCAGAGGGGGAGATCTCTAAGCTCTTAGCCTTGATCTCCAGCTCCCTCAATACTCTCTCATGCTCCAGTTTCATTTTCTCAAGTTCAAATGCCAACCTGTTATTCTCAATATCCAATTGTTTACTCTCTAGGTCCTTCTGACCTTCTAATTTAGCCATCTCCAAACTATGCCTCCTATCTCTCTCCCTGTCCTCCATCTCTTCTGGAGACAGACCCTTTGAGGACACACTAGTACCTGGATTGGAAAGTGCTTTACCTCCCACTAAATCCACTTTGTCATCCTGCTGCCCTCCAGCATTCTCTCCCTCATTCCTAGCGGACTCTCTCGCTTCTACCCAGGCCTTAAGGGCCTTCTGATACTCCTCCTTCCTAGAGAGACCCGCAACAGGGACTGTGAA
Organism: Calotriton arnoldi; assembly: GCA_963921515.1. NCBI lineage: Eukaryota > Metazoa > Chordata > Amphibia > Caudata > Salamandridae > Calotriton > Calotriton arnoldi. Next base: position 520,850 of record CAWUFW010001639.1, on the reverse strand, counting down.
TCGCTTGCAAAAAGACTTTAGCTGTTTGGCAGTGTAGGTTTGTAACCTCTCTTCCTCAAAGATGAGATCCTCCGAAGCATTGGACGTTGGCCTACCCGTTGTAGACATAACTGGCAATTACAATCGACAATATAACAAAATCAAACCGTACGTGGTTGCGCCTAGGCCTACACTCACTAGTAGCGTACACTGGTTATTGTATGTGGATCACAAATGCAAGTCCTGATCCTCACCACTGACCACCAATGTTAGAAATGGGGATCTCTAGTTGGCCGCGGCTGGCGCCGAGGTCCAAATAGGGATCCTTCTTCCTAAGTCAGAGTAAGGGGGCTACACCCTTTGATAACCCCTGCTCAACCCTGTGGTAACGTAGCACGAGCAAACAGACCTATCTCAGAGGCAGTGTGTGAAGCATTTATGACCATACACAATAACACAGGAGAGACGCTACAAACGGACACCACGAGTAGTTATAGAAAAATGGTTATCTTTATATAGACTGAACACAAGGCTAAAAGCACTCAAGGAGCCACAATGCACACAATTACAGATTCACTTCAAAAGCAATAAAGGCACTCGAAACGGGGGTGGAACGGACTTAGTTCGGGGCCGGGGTCCACGCGACCCGGTGATGCACAATGTAACTGAGATGTAAAGGGGCACGGCACGCAGCCTCACAAGGAAGCCGCGGTGAGAACAGGCGGACTCGCAGCGGCCACAGCTCCCGGCTGTAGCGGTCCGCAGCGTGCACTCACAATAATCCTGGGACGGGGCTTAAAGGCGGGCACCCAGCGGCACCCGCAGGTGGTAACAAGATCCTGGAAGTGGTGACTAGTGCGGGCACTCAGTGGCACAGCTCCTCAGCTGCAGCGGCCCGCGATAGCGATGATTCTCGTAGGACGGCAAATGCGGGCACTCAGCGGCACAGCTCCTCAGCTGCAGCGGCCCACAATAGCGATAGCGATGATTTCCGTAGGATGGCAAATGCGGGCACTCAGCGGCACAGCTCCTCAGCTGCAGCGGACCACAATAGCGATAGCGACTTTCAGCCCGCGTTCTCCGCAGTAGAACCAGAGGCTCTGGACTTCTCAACAGAGGCCTCACCTGCGGGTAGAATCCCCCTCAAATAGGAATCCAGACGGCTGATAGGTGAAGTCTAATGTCCCTGAGACTTCAGCAGGAGGCGAGCTCAAATCAGGCCCTTGGGTAGTTGCTTCAGCAAGATGGATGAAAGTTTCAAAGTCCCTTCCCTCTCGTTACACGGACAGAGGTTCGTCTTGGCATCCAGAAGTAACCCACCCGTGGGGGTTTTCGCCCACATCTTCATACCCCCCTCGCCTTTGTTCTCTCCAAAAGTCACAAGTCACTGAACCCAGTCAGAATCAGTTCGGGGAGGTCCTGGGGGCACGTTGTTTACGAGGCGGCATCCTGCCCTTTAGGAGAGGGGGTCTGCCATCAGACGCACCGTGGGAGGGGGAGCCATCATTCACCTTGCCAGGCGCAGCCCTGCTCAGATCAAAGGTTCACCCCTCCCCATACTCCAGCTGCAGATCTCTCTACTCGACCCAGGTCGGGTTCAACCTACCCTGTCCCTCCAAAACCAGACGGCCAATACACATAACAGCAGAGCACACTGGAAGACTTAGGCAAGAAAATACCCACTTTCCCAAAGTGGTATTTTCAGACACAGAATATAGAAATAACCCTCACTAAAAGATGTACTTTAATATTCTGAGCTCAGGCATACTAAATTCGACTTTCCACTTTACAAGCTGCTTCTGTGGGTGGCGCAATCAGCGCTGCAGGCCCACCAGCAGCATTCGGTCTACCAACCCTGGGCACGCACAGTGCACTATACAAGAGACTAACAGGTAAACCAAATGAGCCAATTATGGGAACATCAATTCATACAGTCAATTTACCATAGGGAGCATTCGCGCTGTGGCACGGAATGGCCGTGGCACAGCGCCCAGAGCATCTAACACCAGCAAACACAGAGGAGACAATAAGCGAAAAATAGAGGGGAGACCCACGCCAATGGTGCCAGGTCTAACAATCACCTACATTCATAGCACAGTCTGTTCATACAGACTCATATCAGGATCCCACAGCAGATCAGTTACACTTTTACGCAGAACCAACACCCATAGATGATGACCCATGGCACAACTATAACATGAACCAATCAGACTACCCTTCTTTGGAGCCATGTCCCATCATGTCGTTGCTGCCTGACGATACCACAGCATAGTGCACAATCCACCAGTATGTGACAGGCCATCATAAGGTGAAGCATTATGTAGGAGAGGAAGATGGTGGTTTCCTCATTGAGACACTGTCATAGTGAGAGTGGTCTGTCTAGTTTCTGCCTGTGTTCAGGAGCATGTACAAATGCTCTGCCGAAAACTGTCAAAGCCAGAGTTGTCACAGCTAGGGTCAAGGAGAAGTATAAAGCTGAGTGGCAAGACTCCATTAGAGGTTATGTCTCACCAGATGCATTTGTAGTGTATATGGTGCACAATAGGGCTTTTTTACGCAGTGCTTAGGGGATGCCCCTCCACCTGACAAAGTTAATCGATACTGCTGGCCAGTGAGAGCTGTGGAGGCCAGCATGCAGTAGCCCATATCCAACACTGTTTTCTTGCTCTCAAGCTATGACAGATACTTCTGGGAGGAGATGTAGGAATTACTATAGCACCCCTCCAGAGGCTTTCAAAAAGTGTGGAAATTTTCTTAAACAGGAAAATAAATATCAACATTAGGTGCGCCCCCGAAGCAGCAGACACTGCCTCTCGAGAAACCAACCAGATGGCTCAATATATCTGTGATCTGGCCTAAAATAGCACCTTCTCAGTGTTCCTTTCGATAGAGAACACTTTTTTTGGCCTACAGGTGAACTCGTTAGAAAAACTGAAGAAAGATAGTAATGCAGCAAAAGCCATGGGGGCACTACAAACCCAGCTTACAAAGTCAAAGGTTTCAAGGCAACAAGCACACGCAGCCATGAGGTCAGTGGCCACCTTGTGTTTTTTGAAGGGTTTAAGTCTTTGGGAATTGGAAATGTCTGAGTGCAGGCACCCTTATGGATCGCTATAGAGGCTGTGCTCCATATTCTATTGTTAGATTATTGTTTTTCACTATTAGGTTCAGAGGTCAGTTTAACTGTGTGGTTTTGAACTTGATCATTTGCAATGGCTGATTGAGTTTCCTGAAAACTCTTGGAGAGGAGGGTTGGTTAGATGTTAATGTACAACACTAAAGGCACAAAGCAAGTGTTACAGGTAAGTAAAGTTTTCTGTCTGCAGCATGTGTTTTTGACAATATGCTGTAAGCGTATTTGGATGGAGATTACAATATTGTGCTATTGGCAAATGCAAACAGATTAAAGTGTTTATAACATATTGCTCTTTTAACTTCTTACATCAATATGTACCATGAAGCCTGTTTGGAAATGTTCCACAGTACTTTCAGTTATATACTTTTTAACACTAGTATGATTGTAATTATTTTATGGCTGGTTAAAGAGTTAACACTTCTCAGAAGGCTTATTAGTATGCTCACATGAATGAATTTAGGATTTATAAAGCGCCTGGTTACTCTGCAGGAGTGTCCCCGTGCTAAGCAGTATCAGGGTCAGGAAAGTCAAGAGCGAGTAGGCTTCTAACTCTGTCTAAAGAGCCAGGTCTTCAGATTTTTGCAGAAACTTGCCTCAGACTGTTCAAGTCTTAGGTTGAGTGGCATTGAGTTCCATAGCTTGGCTGCACGCAGAACAAAGGAGCAGCCCCCCAGTCGTGCACGACGTGCTCTGGGAATCACTGCTAGTACAGCTTCTCCAGATCTAAGAGCTCTGGAAGGAGTGTAAGCCTTGATCAAGGGGAAAAGATAACTGGGACCCCTCCAGTACATTATCCTGTGCGTGAAACACAGAGCTTTAAATGAGATTCTGTGTTTAACTGGAAGCCAGTGAGGTTCAGCCGAACCAGAGCTAATGGAGGCCCATTTCGGTATTCTTAAAAGCATCAGGGCTGCTGCGTTTTGTATTCTTTGCAGCATTGCCAGCCTGCCTCTGGAAGTCCCCAAGTAGAGCACATTGCAGTAGTCGAGCCGCGACACCAACAGGGCCTGCGTTACTGTTTTTTGTGCCGTGGCCTGTATTAGCCTTAGAAACTTCCTTAACAGTCTTAGCACCCCGAAACATGTGCCTACTGTGGCCCTGATCTGACTGGCTGTGCGTCAAAGAGGATGCCTAGATTTTTACTTTGGGTTTTGGGATCGGGGTGGGGCCCAGATCCACCAGCCACCATGCCGAGGACCAGATAGAGGGCTGTTTCCCAACCAACCAGCACCTCTGTTTTATCTGCATCCTCAGGCAACTAGCCTGCATCTATGTCGCTAGGTCAGCGAGACAAGATTTAATATTTGGTGCGACCCTAGCATCATCATTAGCTAGTGTGATAAGCTGAGTGTCATCAGCATATGACACCATTTTCACTCCATGGCCCTCAATACCATCGGCCAATGGGTGAAGGTATAGGTTAAAAAAATTAGGGCTCAGTGCTGATCCCTGGGGCTCTCCCCACTGTAATAGGATAATGTCAGAGGTATATGCTTCTGAGTTACCTGGAACGAGCACTTATAAAGGAAGTCTGCAATCCGGTCAAAAGCTCTGCCCTTTATGCCCTGTGTCCACAGTCGATCCAGTAACACAGTGTGTGAGACTGTATCGAACGCTGAGCTAAGATCCAGCATAAGAGCCCCAATTTTCCCTTTGTCGGCCACCCTACGTAGTGTCTCTGAAGCCAAGAGCAGGGCCAATTCCATACTATACTGTGGCCTGAAACCCGATTGGGTCTCGTGAAGGATATTCTTCTCTGTGATGAACTCTGTCAATTGGGAGTTGATGTGCTTTTCAGCCAGTTTTGCAAGGAAAGAGAGTAGAGAGAAGGGGCGAAAGTTCTTTGGTTTCAAGGAGTAAAGAGATGTTTTTTTAAGGAGTGGAATCACACTTGCGTGTTTCCACTCCGCCGGAAGTCGGCCGGCTTCAAACGACAGATTAAGCACAGAACATAATCTGGAAGCCAGTGCTGGTAGCCCCAGATTCCAAATCACTGGAGGCACCGGGTCTAGTGGCGAGTCAGATTTGATTTTTGCCGCTAGCGAGCATAGCTTTTCCACTGAGATGTTCTCAATCTTGAAAGCACCATCAGGGAGGGTATCAGAGTTCCTCATAAAGGAAAGGCCGTGATTACTAGCAATTTCAGGAAAAGATGCAAATATCGAAGAGATTTTATCCAAAAAGAAATGGGCTATCTCCTTACAACTGTTCATGCTAGGTGCCCTGACCGCTGATACTGTATCCAGGGAAGTAAGGGATTTAACAATTCTAAAAATCTCTCAAGGAGCGTTCTTAGCCTCGTCGATCTTTTGTGTGTAAAATACCGTCCGAGCCACCCCGATCTTTTTATGGTATTCCTTTAGCGCATGCAGGTAGGTCTTTGTCCTGGGAACAATAGTTCTTACGCCATTTTCGTTCTAGGCGCTTGCATAGTTTTTTAGTTTGTGATAGGTCCTCCGTGAACCAACCTGCTGATGGTCTGGCGCGAGAGAAATTTTGTATTTTACGCGGCGCTATTGATGGAGCAAGGACTCGTAAAAGAGACTTGCTCGGAAGCAATCCTCTCATTTAACTCGCTAATGAATTACTAACAGCGTCTTGATAATAACACGCAAATACAGAAGACACACGCGTTAGAGAAGCTTGCATTTGTGTTTACTAACGCTAACAATATGAACGAAGGACTAAAGCGCTCTAACTGGGAAATCTTTACTGCGCATGCGTCAACTGCATCTACGTAGTATGACGTTTAATGCTTGGAGGGAAAACTCTTGCGCATGAGCAAAAGGCACTAAAATGGCGGCTTGAAAGCTCACATGCATGGCACCTGCTTAGCTGAATAGAAAATAAGCTATTTTACTAATGCTAATGCGGAAAGGGTATTAATAAGTATATTGGGTTAGAGTAGAGATGGGTGGTATACAGTGAAACCATTTATTTGTGAAAGTAACATTTGTCTATTTGACTTTCTTATTAGTGCGCATTTGGGCCTCTCGTATGTGACCAGAGTGTGCTAAGCATGTGACCCTCGCGCATGTCTGTTGAGAAGTGAGCCGGAAGCATGACGATGCACTTGAATGCGATCCAAGGACACAAAAGTTACATACCCTGGAAACAAGCACTGAAGACCTCTGGATGAATGGATTTTTCCGACAAATAAAAACAATTGTTTCTATTAAGATGTGAATACGGGTGGGAATAAAACTTTTGAATAAAAAATTAAGGGGTTGGATTTATGAACAATGGGATGATAGACTAAGATGACATATAAGCATGGTGTGATGATCATCCCCCCTTTGCCTGTCCAATAAGAGTTAGTATTTTTGTGATATTGAAACTTTAGTGGGTGGTCCGTGGCCAACGAAAGGTATAACTGAGGTAGCTTTAGTTAGTTAGAGAGACGTCGATGCTGCAGAGCTCGGGATGCTGTCGGTGCTGTGGGTGGTGCTGATACTGAAAAGGACGCTGTGAGATGCTGATGAAGACATCGAATGCAGAACCATCTATCCTTATTTAATTGGGTTAGAAAGAAGATCGCAGAAGAATCTCGAGACGGAAGAGAGTGTCAGAGAGGGGTGCGACGCAGTCGCCGGTATCTTAGAGAGGTTAAGTATCCTGTCCTGATTCCTGTCCTGAAGTCTTTGTCTCCTGATCTATCCCGGGGGACCCTTACCAGCCCTTTGGCCAGAGGGTTTGGTCTTCACACCATCCTTGGTAACTATAAATTCATGGTAATTGTGGATGATGTTCTCTCTCTGTCCTCTCCTTTCCTGACATGGTTATTGTATGTGTCTGAAACTTTTTCCTTAATGAAAGATTTTGATTTACAATCTTATGAATGAGGGTGTTTGTATTGAAACTTTGAGATGGTTCACTTTCATTTAATTTAGATAAAGTTCTTAAAAACTTCCTGAGTCTGTGGTTATTTTCTTTAAATAAAGAATAGTTTATAAGTTACGTTAATTATCACCATCAACTAGTTCAACTAATGGTCCATTGACCAGAGGAAAGAACTTTTTGATCAGTGAAAGGTTAGTTAGGAACAAGTAATAACTAAACCTGAAATATGGAAAATATAAACTAAACCCAGCGGTCTACATTGGATCTGTGTAAGTGTTTATGGGCCCAGGTAAGTATATGGTAGTAGAGTATCTGTTGTTAGTACACCGCTGGATCACTATCATATCTAATGCTTCCTCTAACCACGTCGAGACTTGCAGATTGGCGCCTGTGGGCAGTTTTCTAGGCATGGAGGACTATAGCTCAGGGCAGATATAAGCACCTCCTGACTAATCTTAGTCCAATTTCGAGTTTTGATGGGTTGGGCCTGTGTTCGTTTTGGTGGGGGATGGGTATCCAGAATCTGAAAAGGGATAACAAAGTGATCGGACCAAGCAATAGGAATCGGGGAAGCAACTTTCACTAACACAGGGTTTGCAAAAATGGGGTCAAGAATGTGCCCCTGTGTGTGAGTAGGTTCATGTACCAACTGAAGGAGCTGAAACGACTTTAAGTCCTCCATTAAGTCTACACTATTGAGTGAGGTAAGATCGTCAAAGTGTAGGTTAAGGTCCCCTAAAATTAGGAAATTCGAATGTTGTAAAGCAAAAGCTGGAATCGTATCAAGTAGTGCCGAAGTGAACAAGGCAGCCGCCCCTGGTGGTCTGCAAATCAACCGGCCATTGAGAGAGCAACAGCCTGAGATAATTATGGAGAAAACTGCTGCTTCGGCCCCACTGATCTGGACTTCTGAGAAATTGCAGCGTAGCTGTTGCTTGCATATCACCGCCAGCCCGCCTCCCCTGAGGTCTATCCGACCTAGTCATTGCATAGCCCCTCGGAATGGCATCTAATATATCTGGAGAGGACTGAGCATTGGAGCCACTTTTCCACCACGAAAAGAGCAGTCATCCTTCTAGCCACAATCAGGTCTGCAATTATGGTTAAATATGTGCACTGTAGGACAAGTTACTTACCTTCGATAATGCCTCATCTGGTAGAGACATGATCTAGCTGCAGATTCCTTACCTTTGAATTTCCCTGGCGGATCCGGAAGATTTTTCTTCCAGCAATACCCCTGCTCACTAGTAGGTGGCGTCAGTCGGCTCCCGTGACGTCCACGCGGTTGTGACGTCTACGTCACCTCTATAGGCACCACGTTGGCGCGCTGACGTCGGTTACTTTCCACGCCAGAAGCGCAGAGCCATGAAGTGCACTGACAGTGTTGTGTTTGAACAACTAGGGCCCTGAAAAGGGTACAACCCTGACCCTAAAAACCTGTCCGCAGTGCGGGGAGGATGAGTGGGTGGGTAAGGAATCTGCAGCTAGATCATGTCTCCACCAGATAAGACATTACCGAAGGTAAGTAACTTGTCCATCTGATGGAGCCATCTAGCTGCATATTCCTTACCTTTGAATAAATACCCAAGCAATACCATCCCCACGGAGGGACTGCGGACAAGTTTAGACCAGGAAGTCCTGCAGGACAGAGCAGTCAAAAAGGCCATCCCTGCGGACTTGACTGTCCAGGCAGTAGTGCTTGGTAAACATGTGCAGGGATGCCCATGTTACTGCCTGACAAATGTCGAGGACTGGAACTCCATGTTACAACACCTTGGTAACAGCCTTAGCTCTGGTGGAATGCGCCCTCAAGCTTTCAGGAGGCTGCTTTTTTGCCAGATTGTAGCAAATTTTGATGCAGATGACAACCCATCACAAGATAGTCCTCTGCTGCACCGCATGATTTTCTTTGATCCAGCGTATACCACGAAGAGACTGTCGTCCACCCGGAGCTCTTTAGTGCGGTCAAGGTAGAATACCAATACTCTTTTTGGGTCCAGACGTTGGCATCGTCTAGGTCGGCAAGGTGACAGATTATCCCACATGTGATGCTGTTACCACTTTCTGTAAGAAAGAGGCCTTAATGCGAAGCACCAACTTATCAGGGAAGATGGTCAGGTAAGGAGGCTTGGATGACAGAGCCTGCAATTCGCTCACCCTCCTGGCTTATGTAATTGCCACTAAAAAGGCTGTTTTGATAGTAAGCAGCTGGAGGGGGCAGTTGTGCAGAGGCTCAAATGGAGCGCACATTAGAAAGGTAAGAATCAAATTAAGTTCCCAGTGAGGCATAATGAAAGGAGTAAGTGGGAAAATATGTACAAGTCCTTTGAAGAATCTATTTACAGTGGGAGATTTAAATTATGAGAGTTGGTCTGGCAGCTTCAGGAAGGCAGACAGGCTGAAAAGTACCCTTTGAGAGTGCCCAGTACAGAGCCCTGATGGGCAAGGGTTAAAATAAAAAGCAAAATGTGAGAAAGGGAAGCTAAAAGAGATTCAATAGACCTTTCTGTACAATATTTTACAAATTTGTGCCACCTGCAGGCGTACACGGTCTTGCTAGAGGGACTCCTGGCTGCCAAAAGAACATTGCCCACCTTGGGAGGAAGGTCTAATGCTATCAACTGCTGTTGCTCAATCTGCATGAAAGAAGGCGTAGAGTTGACAGGTGCAGGTGGAGGACCCTTCCCTGCTGCTGCGACAGAAGATCCTCCTGAAGGGGCAGCCTGATCGGAGGATCGCTGCTCAGTTGGAGAAGTTTGGGATACCAGACTCTCCATGCCCAGTCTGAAGCCACACAAATGACTTTGGGCCGGTCGCACCTGATCTGATCCCTGATCTTCTTGAGCACTCCAGAGTGGTATTGGCGGAAAGGCGTATAGGAGGCCTGATCTCCACTCGAGATGAAAAGCGTCTCCGATCGAAAGCCGTCTTAGAAACTAAAGCACGCAAAACTGCTGGCATTGCACGTTCTCGGCAGAGGCAAACCGATCTAACCAAAGCTCTCCCCACTGTTGATGAGATGTTGCACCACCTCTGGATGGAGACTCCATTAGTGATCCGCTAGGCATCGATGGCTGAGTTTGTCCGCCATGGTGTTCAGAGAACCTGCCAGGTGTTGAACTAGCAGGGATATGCCCTGCTGTTCCAGGCACGTCCAGAGACGCAGGGCCTTTTGACAAAAGGTCCACAACCCCACCCTGCCCTGTTTGTTGCTGTACCACACGATGGTGGTGTTGTCCGTGAGCACTTGACCCAACTTCCCCTTGATGGAAGGGAGGAATGCTTTCAATGTCAAACAAATCGCTCAGAGTTCCAGCAAGTTGATGTGGAGTCCCGATTCTGCCAGAGACCAGAGTCCTGTGATCTCCACCTCTCCCAGATGGCCGCCCCATCCTAGAAGTGACGCATCTGTCACTACTGTGTGGTCTGGTTGGGGAAGGGAGAGTGGTCTGCTTCTGACCCAATCGCAATCGGTTAGCCACCACTGCAGGTCCTGTGCAGTTATCTCCGAGATCTGGACCATGTCTGAGAGATTCCGCTGATGCTGCGCCTACTGGAACTTAATGTCCCACTGCAGAGCCTGCATATGCCATCTGGCATGTGTTACTAGCAGGAGGCCATCAGGCCCAGCAGACTCCGAGTCATTCTCACCAAAATCCAGGATATAGGTTGAAACATTGGTATCATAGCCTGGATATCCTGGACTCGCCTTTCAGGAGGATAGGACAAAATTTGCTCTGCGTCTACAACAGATGAAAGGGAGCATCTGAAAAGGAGTCAGGTGTGACTTCGGCACATTGATAGTGAACCCCAGTGAATGCAGGAGGTTCGCCCTAGTCTGGAGGTGGGAGATGACCGCCTGGGGCGAGCTTGCCTTCAACAGCCAGTCGTCGAGATAGGGGAAGATTGACACCCCTGATCTGTGCAGATGAGCTGCGACCATCACCTTGGTGAACACCTGAGGGACGCTGGTAAGGTCAAAGGGGAGCACGATGAACTGAAAGTGCTCATGGCCTACGGTAAACCGCAGGTAGCGCCAATGTGAGCATCTTGAACTTATCCTTTTTGAGGAAGTAGTTGAGGGCTCGCGGATCTAGGATAGGACGCATGCCATTTTCCTTTTTCTGGACCAAAAAGTAGCGGGAATAACAACCACAACCTACTTCTGCCACCGGAACCCTTGGCTAAAAGAGTCATGACTTTCTCCTGAAGCAAAGACGGGTGACCCTCAGTCAGCCTGTCTAAAGTTGGAGGTATGGGTAGTTTCGAAGGGGAGGGAGTAGCACCTTTAGACTTTGGGGGACCCACCTGTCCGAGGTGATGTTCTGTCAGTGGTGGAGGTGATGGCTGATCCTGCCCCCAACTGGCTGCACATGATCTGGAAGGGCTGGACTAGGAAGGTTTGGAAGCTGAGGCTGCAAGGGGTTTGGGGGTCTGACCCGACCTCTGGCTGCCCGGCCCACGGGGCCGCAACAAGCCACGCAGAGGTTGCTAAACTTGCGTGGTCTTGTGGCTGGGGTATGGCTGGCGGGGCTGAAAGCCCTTTCCTTAGCCACGAAAAGGGCAAAAGGCAGACGGGGGACATGTGGCCATTGAGAGGCCCAAAAACTTTGCCATAGCCCGTGAGTCATTGAAGCGCTCAAGCGCCATATCTGCCTTGTCTCCAAAGAGACGGGTGCCAACAAAGGGCATGTCCATGAGAGAGGCCTGGACAGCCCCTGAAAAGCCACAAGTCCTCGACCCGGCATTATGTTGATGAAATTGCTCTGCCAAGCGAGCCGGTCGTGTTGAGACCACAACACATCCCTCCCGTCTGATACTGCTTGGGAGAGGATGGCCTGGGCCTCCTTCGGGACCTGTGGCAGCACTTGCGCAACCGTTTCCCACAAAGTGTGGGAATAACGGCCCAATAAGCATACACTGTTCACCAACCGCAATGTAAGACTGGCGGAAGAAAGCATTTTCTTACCCCAGCTATCCAGCCTCTTGGATTCCCTATCCGGGGGTGCGGAAGGGAATGAACCATATTATTAATAAAGAGGTATATATACATCATCTTGATAGGAGGCGCACAAGCACTTTACCGCTGGTTAGCAGGAGTAAAGTGCACAGAGTTCTAAAGCCAGAAAAATAGGAGTCCGCAAAAAGGCAAAAAAATAATCTGAGGTGAATGTCCGGTTCTTGTTGTTGTATTGTAGGAACAGATTACTAATTCCTTCATATTGCAAAGTTGATTTTGAGATGGGTGAAATACATATACATTTACAGCTGAAGACCTGGCTTTTCGAGTAGTTCCACTAGGCCCTAGGTGTGCAAAACTCACACCTGCTCAGCACCAGGATACCCTCCCGGGTGATAACGCGCTCTACATTTCTGCATGACGTATATTTTTGGACTATTTGAAGTTGTCTTTGTGCGGCATGTGACAGAAATAAGTCCCATTTTTTCTTTTGATTTATATTTGAAGACTATCAAGAGAAGTATCAGGAGCTGCTTGATAGAGAAGATTTATTTTCGGAATTTGAAGAAAATGGAACAGATTTATCAGCTGGTGGAGATCTGTAAGTTCACTGTTTGCTTGTATTTTTTTTATTGTTAGTGGAAAAACCTATTCTGCATGTTGTTTTGTGAGGGTGTGAGGTGTTTTGGAGCAAATTCATAGGGTATGTTGCATGCGTCTTGCATTTAAGCTTTTGTGTTTATAGGCACTGTGAATTATGTAGTGGTTGAAACAGTGTTGCTAAAAGACTTAAATTTATATTTGTTTAAATATATTATTTAGAAAAGTGTACTTTTTGCTGTTAAAAATATCTTTAAAAAAAAAAAAATCTGAAGTGTTTCATGGAAGGGATTGGGTTTTCCAAGAAATTAATGTTGCTTCAGAAGTATTTAATTCCTCCAAACCCTTTTGCCACATTACTTCCAAGTGCGCAGGTATCTTTGTTATCATACATTATTGCACTTAGACGTTCTCAGCTTCCTTTGATTTTGGAACAATTGTGATTGTATGTTTTTTTTCTGTAAAGCCATACACACACAGACACCCACTGCTACCTGTGGGATGTGGCCATTTGTTGGCAATATTTCTTGGCAATATGTACATCATCCCATGATCACATTTTGTATCTCTAAAATGGAAGGGCCTAAATTCAATAGCGCATTAGTGAAACCCACCAGACAATGGTCCAAATTAAACACCCCATGCTGGAAAACCGCTTTAGAGAATTCCACCCCCAGGTTAGATGTTTTATTGAGCTATTACCCAGAGATAATAGACAATCGTTCTAAACCATCTTAATAGAAGGAATTGCATCAGATCATACGAGCAGAGCAGTTAGAAATTCAGCTGCACATGACATCTGCCAGTCTTTCCAAGATGCCCTCCTATTGGCTGAGGCTTACTCTTCAAGCTCAGCAAACAATTCTAGCTATGACTTTCTCTGAATCGTTGTGTGGTCGGATGCAGACCAAGGGAATCCAGCACCTAACTACTGAGTCCAAGACTTTTTAGTCTAATGGGCTTGAGAAAAGGGAAGTTTCCTAAAGTCCAGTTCAAGGCAGATGGCTGATCTTAACAGTGCTCCAGCATTCCATTCTGTGATAGGAACAGCAGCTGCAACACCAAGATCGGATACCACGGCGGAAATAGATTGTTCAAAAGCTGAGACGTTGAAGGGGACCAAAACAGGCTACTGCTGCAGCTCTTAAGGATCCCCTTCTGGCTGTGGCTCCCGCTCTGTGCTGCCACCACCTACTACATTTCACTTTCTCTCACTGCAGAGGATTACAAAACACAATTGGGTACTAAATGTTGTCAAGATTCAATATCAAATCAGTTGGTTTTTTTTCCCATGCCCTCTACATCTCTGAGGTTTTCAGAATTCTTACAGCAGAAGTTTTGACTGTGGAGGCCTAAATTATTTTACATAAAAGGTGATACAGAAGGTCGCCAAGCCCTAGAAGGAAAAAGGCATGTAGTGTGTGTGTGTGTGTGTGTGTGTGTGTGTGTGTGTATATATATATATATATATATATACACACACACACACACGCATACACACACACACACACACATATATGTTCGAGACATGTGTGCTGTAGATACACATGCTTTGCATAAGTCCGCCAACTAGTGCTGAAGTCAGATAATTACAAGTTGTTTTTGTTCCAAGAAGTTTGCTTCGAGTCACAAGGCTGTGTGACTCCTCCTCTTGGTAATACTGTGCATGGTCATCAACAACATATTCAGATAGTTTTTGCCGCTGACAGGTTCAGATGTAATCTCTCATGCTCCGGTTCTAGGCTCCTCCGGGCTCCCTTCGGTTCTCTAGTAGATCTCCACTCGACGGTATTGTCTCGATCGCGTAGTTTTGCGACCGAGCGATCACCCTTCTGCGTAGCAGTTCTTCAGCTCGCTCCCACGGTCCATGCCCGGCCGGGCCTCCTTTCTCCACTTCCAGCATCCTTCGGAGAATGACCGCTTCTGTCCGATTTTCACTTTTAAGTATCCCCATTCCTACCAACACTCAGTTTGCAACCTATGTCTCTCGCCTGATCGAGCGGAAAGCTGTGAGGCTTGCAAGTGTTTCTGATCAAGAAAGACTCTTCGAGATCAGCATGATCGACGCCAAGTAATGCAGCATAGGCAAGCGGACGATGTTACGGATATCTTCGGTCGACAACAGGAGGAAGACGAAGAAGCTTCGGCAGCACAATAGGAATCACTAACTATCCAATATTTCAGATTCTGAGTCCAAATCTGATCAAGACTCTGCTAACATTCAGCCAGCACAGAAGCATCTGACGGTGATCTAACCCCTGATCCAAAGCATCGGCTCCAACCGTAAGAACTACTCACGGGCCACCACTGCACAAAAGCCATGGCGCGCCCCAAAAATCTGACTCGGAAGCCCTGCTCTCCGGCTTGGCTCCGAAAGTTCAGCCTGCAGCAGGGGCCTCCACCTCCTCGACCTCTGGGTCTACAGCCCCTCGATCATCGGTCTCGGCACCAAAACCAAAGCATACCATTTCGGATCTGACCACAGCTCCAACTAAGTCGAAGCTTCCTCCACTGAAATCCTTTGTTTTCAGATCGAAATCTTCACCGGAACCGATCCTCGATCTAATACAGGAATGGCTTGCCCGAAGCAAAAAAATTATCCAGATTCAGCCTGGAACTAAGAAAATAATGCTGCAACCAGTAAAAACTAATTCTTCTAAAAGCAGTTATCTTTCCAAGAGGTTTTGGACGTTCCTCTACAGCCTCCAAAGAAGGAGGCTGCCACTAGCTCATTACACATCCCTATTCCAACTTCACCAAACCCACAAACACCACCCCTACCATCTACTCCACCACATCACTCACCGCAGTTCTCTGAGGCAGGTGGCATGTCTCCTCACTCACCCATTGTAGAGAGTGATGAAGATGTACTACAAAACATACACCCTGGGGATGCTTGGGATTACTATGATATAGAACCACAAGGGGATACAGACCCTGATCTCTATCCCACACAACTATGACCACCTGATGATGATTTTGCATATCAGGATTTCATTGCAAGAGCAGCAACTTTCCATCACGTCCCCTTATATAAAGACACAATAGAGGAGGATATTCTTTTCGAAACCCTAGACTCTGGTAGTCTCTAATGCAAGAAAGAGAGCTAACTCCCAAACATCAGGAGTTGCACCACCCCCAAAGAAAGTCTAAACTAATAGATGCTTCCGGGAAACGTGTAGCTGCACAAGCAGCTAACCATTGGCGTATAGCCAACAGCCAAGCTCTATTAGCTAGATATGACAGAGCCCACTGGGATGAAATGGAGGGGCTCCTCCAACACCTCCCAGAGGAACACAGGAAAAGGGGTTAGGAAATTGTTACTGAGGGAAAGCTCATTACCAACAACTCCATTGAATGTGCATTAGATGCAGCTGACACTGCTCCTAGAGGTATAAATACTAGTATCCTATTACGTAGGCATTCATGGCTCTGTGTTTCAGAATTTAAACTCAAAGTACAACAAGTAATTTTAAACCTACCCTTTGATAATGAACATCTTTTTGGACCTCAAGTGGACACAGTCCTTGAGAAAATGAAAAATGACATGGAGGTCGCAATATCTGTGGGGTCTCTACAAATAAGCACATACCATGGTTCCTTTTGTAGGCCCAAATATAAGCAAGGTGCAAGATCTGCCTCATCAGACAACACTGGGTCAGCATATAAAAACCAGGGACAAACCTCTACCCCTAAAACATTCTACAGAAGTTCCTACAGAGGAAACCATTTTAAAGGAAGAGGTCGAGGAAACAATACCCGTACGTCAAACAACAATACCAAGCAATGACTTCCTTACCATTCCCCCAGACCACTTAACACCTGTTGGGGGTCGCCTACAAAACTTTCTCCCTATTTGGATATCAATCACGACAGATGTTATCCAACATGGTTACTGTCTAGAGCTCATTACAACTCCTCCAAATATCCCACCTCACAAACAACAACTGTCCATTTAACATCAAAATCTACAACAAGAAATACCAGCTCTACTACAACAAGCATTTGCAATGCAATAGGTCTCGCATTTGCAAGACTTTGAGCTATTGGCATTGTTAAATGACAATGCCTTTTTATTTATGTGTTGGTTTTTAAAACCTAAATAAAAGGCATTGTCATTTACAATGCAATAGCTTAAACTCTCTCAAATGCGAGACCTATCGCATTGCAAATGCTTGTTTTTTTGCCATCTGGTGCTGCATTGTGGGTGGAATCTGGCACACCAAGACAATGGAAGGTGCATCCGTTTATGCATCGACTCAAAATATGCGTGCAGAGTGCAGATCAAGGGGTAGTCGGATTAAAATCCTTGCACCTCAGCCTTAAATGAGGCAGTTAACTTTGTTACTATTATTAACACTTGTTTCAAGATTAAAGTAAACAATGTTAGAAAATAATACATTGTTATTACTTCGAAAACACAGTCTACATATCAAGAGTATTTATGTTCGGACACACTTCACACTGAACCACACTGAACCACATTCCGTGTGCGATGCCCAGATTTGTAACCTTGTACCCAGCAGGGAGTTTAATTTTATACCTTGTAGTTTTCCTAGCGAGCTGCCACTTTGGAACTGTAGAACTGCTCAAAAAAGCGCTCCAATACCTTCCGGTCAGGTTCGGACTTGTGGTTGCGGGAGAGTGTGTCCACTCCAAAGAGACATTTGCAGCCAAAGAGTTTCTTTCTTTTTTGGATCCATTTCACAAAAAAACAAATTGAGAAAAGAGGATAAGAGCCCTTTGTTGAAGTCATGGTTTTTAGCAAGTGAACAGAGGAGCAAACCCAAAGCATATTCATGTTTAACATAGCTGTTCGTTCAGAAAATAAACACGCCGTAATTTACATCACACACCTTTGACCTCTCTAAAGGCATCGCTGAGTTTCCCCCTTCTGTCTCCCGTGGCCGCTGAAGAGCTCCTCGTTTTCTGCGAGTTAAACAAGCCGGTGGTCACAACTGCGAATGAGAGACCCGCCTGACTCCTGCAGTTAAGAGAACCGCATTAAAGAAAATAGTGCTTACAGATGCAAGAAGAGGAACCGTGTAATAACCGAAGTAAAAGGGCCAGTCCTCGAGGGAGGTTACAAATGAAGACAAGGAGGTACTAAGGAGGGACTAACAAACCTAATAACGAATCAGAAGCCAGAATTTAGGAAGGATAATGAGACAAGCCAATGACAAAAATGGGCGGAGAGTGGGCGGGGCTTCAAGTACATACTCCAATACAGCATGGCTCGCAGAACAGCGCTTGCACTGCCCAGGCTCGACCTAAAAATGAGCAATAGAACCAGTTTAAAAACAGTTTCAGGGAACAGGAGTATACTCACTATACTCCCTTATTCCCAAAAAAGATGGGTTGCTATCACCCACTCTAGATCTCAGACCACTAAACCATTACATCATATCATAACACTTCCATGTGGTCACGCTTCAGGAGATCATTCCTTTGCTACAAAAAGGAGATTTCATCTTGATGTAATCAGAACTGTAATACCTAAAGCATTTCCTTTAGAAATTATAGAAATGAGAGGGTCTTATTTGCACAGAAATTATGGTTAGCGCTCTAAAAAACTAAAATGAGGACATATTTTCTTAGTTCTCAAATAGCGACAAAGCACTTTTAAATTATTTGTTATCTTTGTTTTTTTATCCAGTTGACCACTTGATTAAATGTTCCGCTTAGGGGAGAGAATGTGGTGTTACTTCCAGAGCTGCAGACTTTGCAACTGGGGAACCAGGTTGGAGTTTCTGCTTCAGCTCGACATTCTGTAATTCTGGTCAAATCACTTAATCTCCCCATGCCTACAACCAAAATGAGTTTGTCCTTGTATGATGTAACCAATGCTCATGTAAAGCACTCCAATACCTGACCAGCCTGAACCATATAAAACTGCAAAAAAACAAAGAATAAAAAGTGTTTTCCACACTTCTGTCATTGGGCTACACGTGGGCTACATCTGGGTGATATTTGTGCTACATTTGGGCTCCTTTTTCTCTGGTGGCCATCTTGAGAAGCTTCAATTCAATAAACTTTATTCGATCTAATTTAGAAACATAGATCATAAAAGTGTACATAAAAACAGTAAATCCTCTTTCTTAATACAATACAATGAGAATTAATTAAAACCAATAGGTAAAAATGGGTGTTACAAAGCCCGGCTCAGAGCAACTTCAGGTTAACAGAACAGTAAAGTTCAATGTTTCGCAAGATCAATCTCAAGTACTTCTTGCAAAATACGCAATAAGGGGTCCAAGTAAGATGCAACGCTCCAATACCTGACCAGTCTGCACTATATAAAACTGCAAAAAAACAAAAAATAAAAAGTGTTTGCACACTTCTGTCATTGGGCTATATGTGGGCTACATCTGGGTGATATTTGTGCTACATTTGGGCTCTTTTTTCTCTGGGCGCCATCTTGGGAGACTTATTTGTTATGAAGTTTCCTAATTTCCTCATTTACTGCAGTCTCCTCAGTAGGAAATGCTTTCAGTTTTTTACTTTGATTCCTTCAAGAAGGCATTCAGATGTGTCACACATTTGCCATAAATTCAGAATGTTAGCACTCTAGTTGCTCAATAGATCACTGTAGTAAAGCTACTGCTCACCAGGGAGTTAACTGGAAGTCTGCTGCTGGTACTGAAAGTGCATGTTTCAGTCTGCATGTCAGAATTTTTTTATGAAATAGAAGAGGATTTGAGATCTCACTTAAAACATGCCCTAATTTTTCTTTCTGCAGCACTAACCATAATTTCTATGGCAAAATGAACCCCCTCATTTTGTTCCTTTTTAAATTAAATGTTTTAAGTGTTACCAGTTTATTCCAATAAAGATGGCTTCAGGTGTGCCATACTTTTGTCATAAGTAAGACTGTTAGCGCTCTAGTTGTTCTTTAGAACACTCTGGAAAGCTGCAGTAGAACACAAAGGAATCAACTGACAGTCTCTGTCCTTTGTTGGATGTACATGTTTTACTGAGAATGTCAGACTTCATTCTCAAATGACTGAGAAAGATAATGTGAATTTACAGAAAATATGCTCTCATTTTAGCTTCTGGAGCACCTTCCAAACCTTTATGGAAAAAGCATGAGAAAATAGTTTTCTCTCAAACATGATTCATGATATCCCAGCAGAAGGCTTTTTCACAGGGTAAAATCACCTTAGAACACACCACAATTCCTAAAGTTAGTATGGTACCATCAACAAATGAATTATAATGTAACTAAAGTCTGTTATCACCCTTTATACGTTCTCCTTTTGGTGACCCTCAAAACCTTCTATTCACTGCAATGCATTTTAATGGGGTGCTATCATGTATATTGGTCCCAAGATGGCTGCCAACACTTCTTGGATGATGTGCTGACAGCCAATCAGATCTCACGATGAGATGTGTGGTTAGGCTCCGCCCAGATATCGATATTTCTTTTTCCTTTAATTTTCCAAAAACTACTTAACGGATTTACACCATTTTAAAGCAAAGAGTGCACTCTGGACCAAGAGCTATCTTTCTGCCAAATTTGGTGTAATTCCGTTCAGCAGTTCGGGCTGTAGCTGCGACAAAAGTTTCCTATGGAAATTAACATGGAGAAAATACGTTTTGGGACCCCCCTTTTTTCTCCGCCTGCTTGACTAATCACTCCCGAAACTTTCAAAACAGGAGCTGACCGGAGTGGCCCATTAGTTTTGAAAATTTCGCAAGATTCGTCAAACGGCGCCAAAGATATTGGCAAATCAAAAACGCTTTTCCTATGGAAACTAGGTCCTAACTAGAACTACCTACTGGCGACCGCCAGTAGGTAATATATATATATATATATATATATATATATATATATATATATATATATATATATATATATAGTTTACTAAATGAGAACTCAGAGAATTGATGTTTGAAGTTGCACAATAGTTTAGCAAAATATTCTTTGTATACAGTTTATTTTGAAAGCATAAATCACCAGTCTTTCTTTCATGCTTATGCCTGCATGTGCGTATAATCGGTGGCCCTCGGGGATTAGAAATGGCCTCAAGTTGTTACATATTGTATGCATGTGCACATTTTTAGACTGGAACCATTGTCTCTAATACAAGCTGTGCTCATAGTTTACTATATTTCCAGAAGGTAAGGCAGTTGGGATATTGCATAGGTCAGAAAGGAGGGATTTGTGAGGATGTAGTCATTCTGGTCACCAGGTAATATGCAGAGGCAGGAGTAACCTCTCCTGTATCTGGTCACCTGATTTTGTTGTGCAAGATTCAGCACCCAATTAAGAAAGGTCTTGTAGTCCTCCTCTGCAGTAGGCATGCCATTTGTTCTTGTTACAAGCACTCTACATTTTCCAGGTTTATAAGCCGCTCCCTCAAAGTGCATATTCAACTCCACAACCCATTATTGGATTACAAAGATCTGTCATTAATTTTCTGTTGATTGTCGGTAACACCCTCCACTAGCACGGGACTGCTCTTAGTCTCTTATATGTTAACCTTAGTCACTATAACCTTTGTTGATATGGATTCAAACCTTGTCTCAACATGCAATATTTCTTTGTAACTTGTTCATTGTGCCATCAGCACTATCTCTTCTATCTGACTGGCCCCAATTGCACTGTCCTGACGCCGGGTTAGGGCCAATAATAGTCCTCCAAAGTTGTTTTATGTCTACATTTTTTACAGAGGCTCTCCTCAGATGGGTGCGCTGACCCTTTTATGGTTTTTCCATGGTTTCTACAGTATTCTATGAGTCCCCTCTCTTGAGGGTAGTAGACCCGTTCCTCCAAACTTTGACCATTGAAGTCTAGCAACAGGAATTAATCTGTTCCCCTTGCTCAGTGACTCGAACAGCCATGCACACCCTCTGTGATGTTGGGTGGAAGGGAGAAAGTTGGATGTCCTTGCCTTCCAATTCTCCACAGCTTCCAAATCAGCTGTGGAGCTGAATGCATTTTACAATTTACCATGTTTCCTAGCACTAACTGTGTCTTACTCCTTTGCACCACCATTGCATTTGGTGCAAACAGAGGAGATGGGGTCCTTCACCAAGGTGTAACGATGAGACAGCTTGCGATAACACTCATCAGGAGCCCTGGAGGTTTGGACACCGCTCCCAGTATTCATTGCCTGCCAACACCAACCTGAGTGACAGAGCTCGCAGAGAAGAGGCATCTACAATGCCACCATCCTGCAGCTACCATAGCCACTAACTGTATCTATTTAAACACCTTTTGTGTGCAAACATAAATCTGAAACTGTATGATGTTTTTTCCCAGTTTGTTTGTCCTTATTCTGAGGATAAATTGAGATATCCTTATCAAGGGCTAAGATGCATACATCTATGAATTTTTACATTGCAGTTGAACTGTTGCATAGGCCAAAAGCCATGACTTGTTATTTTAATAGACCAAACTTGTTCCATTAACCTAGTCTAACTAGTCTAAAATAAAGCATAGCAAGTGTTGGTTCTTTATAGTAACTCAGTTCACTGCTCTTCAATCAATGCATATGCAAAACTCTCCATTGTTTGTGGTCACATAGAAAAATAAAAGCTGTGCCATATATAGACTCATGGCTATTGGTCAGTTTGCCATTCGTACTCCCTCTGAGAATTTAAGGCAACAGGGTCCTTGCTGTCAAACTGAGCCAGATTTGCCTGCATATTGTGTTGCAAGTGGACAAAAGTGGACAGTTATGTCCACTATTGGTCAGGTCAGTGGGAAGGGGCACTCTTGGATGGTTTGTGTGCAACATGAAAGTAACTTCTAATGCAACAGTCAGAATTCAGGGTTATTGATCTAGTTATCCAGTCAATTGCAGTTATCCACAATGTTAAAAAATATTTCAAAAATGTGTTTTAACAGTGAAATCAAAAAACACAAAATTTACATTACCATAGTGTTTTAAGGACTCTTATTATGTTAGAGGCTGGATGTCAGGCCTGAGTCACCTATATACTCAACAAAGTTGATTTAGGTTTTCGAAGTGTTTTGCAAACTAAAGACTATATCTCCAGTCAATAAAATAACTAATGAATTTCTGAGAGCGTCAGTTTTCTAGTTTGGTTGTTTTGGAATCAAAGGGAAACGTAGGATTTGTTGATATTAGCCTAACTATGTTGCGTTAGATTTACAGAGATGCTTGAAAAGGTTATCCTCACCCCAGTCGGGCAACTTCTCTTCGCTTACTTGGATATTTGGATTTCTTTGTCTTTTCTTCAGATCAACCATGCCCACCATGTCCCCTTTACCTCAGAGTAGATGCGCAACAATTTCCTAATAAATATATCTGAAAGAAACACAGTGATAGATTCCTTACCTTAGATTCCTTACCTTAGAATATCCCCAGGCGTCAGACTGGATCCGGAAAGTTTTCGTCAGCAGTACCCCTGCGCGTCGGTAGGTGGCGTCGTGCGGCTCCGCGTCCGTCGTTGGCGTCGTGGTCGCGAGATGACGTCGCGGGCGCTACTTAGACGCCGCCCACGCGCGCTGACGTCAGTTCTTTCTTTTTCCGCGCCAGCAAGCGCAGATCCGGGAAGAGCAGGAACCCCCAGTCAATTTTTGACTGACTTTTTGAGACTTTTGTCTCCATTTTTTCATCGAGTCTTCGACTCCTACGGTGCAGTTAGGATGCCCGGTTTCAAGTCCTGCGGGGATTGTCACCGCATGATGTCGGTGACGGACCCGCACCGTGTGTGTCTTTTCTGCCTGGGGCGCGACCACGACCCCAAGTCGTGCTCCGACTGCCGGGCCATGGCGCCGAAGACTTTGCAGGAGCGGTCCCGAAAGTTGCTGGAAGCCCGGCAGTCGGCTCCGCGCCGTTCCAAGTCCCGGTCCAGAGGGAGGTCGAGGTACCGTGCGCGGAGTCATCACCATCGATCTTCGGGATCCAAGTCTTCGCACTCGAGGTCAGGTAAGGCAAAGCACAAGAAGTCGAAGAAACGCCATCGTTCTCCGACTTCCCCTCGCCGGTCGCACGACGCGGCTGAGGGTATGGCGCAGTCCATGGAGTCCCCGCCCGACTACCCGCCCTTCCCGGGGTCGTCGGCGTCTCCGGCACAGATACAGGTGTGTTCCTGTCGGCCATGGCTCGCCTCTTTGGGCCGTCGGGCCCCGCCGGTGCGCCTTCGGGCCCCGCGGTCCCGCATGGGTGTCCTCGCGTTTCCTCGCCGGCGGCTCCGGCGTCGCTATCGGCTCCGGCCAAGGCGCCGCAGGACACCCTTGGATGCAGGCCTGGATCCCGGTCGACGCCGGTTGACCTCGTTACGCCTCCACCGACGTCGACCCCACCGGCACCGATCCTGACACCGCCCGCTCCTCGGGACGACGTCGACCTCAGTTTCAGCCCCGAGGTGGACACGGCGCCGAGCCGGCGTCGATCGATGCCGTTCTCGACCCTGCTTGGGGAATTCTTTCCCCATGTCCCTGCTCCTTAGTTTCGGCCTGTTGAACAGCCTGAGGAGCAAGGGGAGGACTGGGAGGGGTCTGAGGACCCTCTCACTGCCGCCTGCGAGTCTGAACAGGACTGGGCTGAGGAATTGGGTGATGCTAGTGGTCTGGATACCTCACCAGACTTTGGCATGCTGTCTCCTCCTACCGTGGCTATGGAGGAGGGCGCCTGTTATGCAGTGGTGTTGCGTAGGGTGGCTGAGGCCCTACACCTCCAGCTCCCTACTGTGGCCGTCAGGACTAACCTCCTGACAGAGGTGCTTCAGCCAGCAGCTACTTCTGCGGAGCCGCTGCTTCCTTTCAATAAAGCCCTCTCTGACGTTCTTTTGGGCACTTGGTCCAGGCCCACCACAGGGGCTCCTGTGAATAGGGACGTGGCCCGACGCCATCGCCCAGCTCCGGGTGACCCCATTTTCCTCTCCCAACACCCCACTCCCGAGAGCTTGGTTGTCCAAGCCTCTGCTTCCCCAACCGCCTTCCCTTCCGCACCACCGGATAGGTAATCCAAGAAGCTGGATCAGTTTGGGAAGAACATTTTTTCTTTTACCAGCTCTGCGCTGCGGTCCGTGAACACCGCATGCCTCTTTGGCCGTTATTTCCACTCTCTGTGGGATACGGTGGCGAACGTGCTGCCCCAGTGTCCGGAGGAGGCCCGGCCTGCTCTCTCCCAGGCTGTTGCAGAGGGGAGAGACGCAGCAAAGTTCATGATTCGTTGTGGCCTAGACACCGCCGACTCACTGGGCAGATCGATTGCAACGACGGTGGCGGTTCGCCGTCACGCCTGGTTGAGGACCACTGGATTTTCAGGGGATGTCCAAAACACCCTTATGGACATGCCCTTTGATGGCCGTCACCTCTTCGGCGACAAAGCGGATAGCGCGCTGGAGAGTTTTAAGGACTCATGGGCTACGGCCAAGTCCTTGGGACTCTCGGCAGTCCGCCCTCCTCCGCCTTCCGCTCCTTTCGTGGCACAGGAAGGGGCGCCCCGCATCGTTCACCACAGAGCCACAGGCCGGCGCAGCAATCATCCCAGCGCGGACGCGGGTTCTGCCGTGGCGGACAAAGGGGCCAGTGGGCGGGTCAGTCCACCACCACCCCGGCCACTACTGCCTCCAAACCTTCCTAGTCCGAACTTTCAGGCCCATCAAACGCCAGTGGGCGGCAGGCTCCGCCATCACCTCCCCACTGGCGCACCATCACTTCGGACAGGTGGGTTTTAGAGATAGTCCGGAGGGGCTACTCCCTCCCCTTCGAGACTACCCCCCCCCCCCCCAGCCATGCCACCTCAATATCACCGCATGTCGGGGATCACTTGGTGCTTCTTCAGCAGGAAGTTGCGGCCCTCTTGGCCAAGGGGGCCATCGAGCGCGTTCCGACGCACGAAGTAGGTCGTGGTTGTTATTTCCACTACTTTGTGGTGCCCAAGAAGGACAAAGGACTGCGTCCTATCTTAGACCTCCGGAACGTCAATCGCTTCCTCCGCAAAGAGAAGTTCAAGATGCTCACTCTAGCTCAGGTCTTGTCTGCTCTCGACCCACAAGACTGGATGGTGGCGCTGGACTTGCAGGACGCCTGTTTCCACATCCCCGTCCTGCCAGCCCACAGGCGTTACCTACGGTTCACGGTAGGCCACGAGCACTTTCAGTTTACTGTGCTCCCCTTTGGCCTTACCAGCGCCCCTCGGGTGTTCACCAAGGTGATGGCGGTGGTCACAGCTCATCTATGCAGATCAGGGGTCTCAGTCTTCCCCTATCTCGACGATTGGTTGTTGAAGGTGGGCTCGCCCCAGACAGGCGTCTCCCACCTCCAGACTACGGCCGACCTCCTGCACTTGCTGGGGTTCTCCATCAATGTGCCGAATGCGCACCTGATTCCCTCCCAGAAGCTCCTCTTTATCGGAGCGGTTCTGAACATGGCGCAGTTTCGGGTCTATCCTCCCGAACAGCGAGTCCGGGATATTCGGGCTCTGATTCCCATCTTTCAGCCCTTGTCCCGGGTTTCGGTCAGAGTGACTCTGAGGCTGCTGGGCCTCATGGCCTCCTGCATCCTGCTGGTCAATCGTGCCAGGTGGCATATGCGGGCTCTGCAGTGGGACCTGAAGTTACAGTGGGCGCAGCATCAGGGAAACCTGTCCGATCACGTCCAGATCTCGGAGGGCACTGCACGACAGTTGCAGTGGTGGCTCACGGACCGGCATTGGGTCGACGGCAGATCCCTCTCCCTTCCCCAGCCGGAGTTCACAGTGGTACACGGATGCGTCCCTCCTGGGATGGGGCGGCCACATGGGAGAGGCGGAGATCAGAGGCCTCTGGTCTCCGGCGGAGTCCCGGCTCCATATCAACCTTTTGGAACTGCGGGCGATCAGGCTTGCACTAAAGGCATTCCTTCCCTCTGTCAAGGGGAGAGTAGTGCAGGTGTTCACAGACAACACCACCGCCATGTGGTACTGCAACAAACAAGGCGGGGTGGGGTCGTGGACCCTCTGTCAGGAGGCTCTGCGTCTCTGGACATGGCTGGAACATCAGGGCATGTCCCTGGTGGTTCAACACCTGGCAGGTTCTCTGAACGACAGGGCGGACTAACTCAGCCGCAGGTGCATGCTCGATCACGAATGGCGTCTTCACTCGGAGGTGGCGCAAGGTCTCTTTAAGCAGTGGGGAGAGCCTTGGTTAGATCTATTCGCCACCTAAGAGAACGCGCAATGCCATCAGTTCTGCGCGTTGGAATTTCCAAGGCGGCACTTGCTCGGCGACGCTTTTCGTCGCGAGTGGAGTTGCGGTGTTTTGTACGCCTTTCCGCCTATACCACTTCTGCCCAGAGTGCTGAAGAAGATCAGGCGCGACCGGGCCCAAGTCATTCTTGTGGCTCCGGACTGGGCTCGAAGAGTATGGTATCCCGAGCTACTCAGTATGAGCATCGATCCCCCGATCCGACTGCCTCTTCGGGAGGATCTTCTGTCGCAGCAGCAGGGGACGGTCCTCCACCTCTTTGCGTGGAGATTGAGCGGCGGCAGTTGATTCCCTTCGACTTGCCTCCTGAAGTTTGTGACGTTATTCTGGCAGCCAGGCGTCCCTCTACGAAAGTGGTATACGCCTGCAGGTGGAACAAATTTGTGGCATGGTGCACAGCAAAGGCTGTGGATCCCCTTTCTGCCCCTCTTTCTGAAGTACTACTGTTCCTTCTTTCTTTGGCCCAGCAGGGCTCTGCTCTGGGCACTATCAAGGGCTACCTTTCTGCTATTTCGGCGTTTCTCAGGCTCCCTGATCAGCCCTCTCTTTTCAAGTCCCCTGTTGTAAATAGATTTCTCAAAGGCATTACACACCTTTTTCCTCCTATTCCTTTCGTGATGCCTCAGTGGGACTTGAATCTGGTTCTGACATACTTGATGTGCGCTCCCTTTGAGCCCCTTCACAACTGTCCTCTTCGTCTTTTAACGTTAAAGACTGCCTTCCTGGTGGCCATCACTTCCGCCAGGCGGGTGAGTGAGCTCCAGGCTCTTTCTTGTAAGCCTCCTTTCCTTTCAGTCCATCCGGACAAGGTTGTTCTCAGGCCCCGTCCTTCCTTTTTGCCAAAAGTGGTTACGGCCTTTCACATTGGGCAGACTATTACCTTGCCCACCTTCTTTCCGCCTCCGCATCCTTCCAGGGAGGAAGAGCGGCTCCACCGTCTGGACCCAAAACGTGCGCTCTCTTTTTATCTCAACCGCACACAGCAGTTCCGGGTGGACGACCAGCTTTTTGTTGGCTACGTTGGCACCAAGAAAGGTCGGGCGGTCCATAAGAGAACCATCTCCCGCTGGGTTGTCTTATGTATCAAAGCCTGTTACTCTTTGGCTAAAAAGAACCTCCGGTGGGGCTGCGTGCTCATTCCACCAGAGCTACTGCAGCCACTACTGCATTGGGACGTGGTGTCCCCTGCAAGACATCTGTCAGGCAGCCACGTGGGCCTCGCTGCACACGTTTACCAAGCATTATTGCCTAGACAGCCAAGTCCGGAGAGACGGCTTCTTTGGCCGTTCTGTTCTCCGTGACTTTCTGGTGTGATCTTAGTTCGCAGACCCACCACCGGGGTTGGTATTGCTGGGGTATCTATTCTAAGCTAAGGAATCTAACACTGTGTTTCTTTCAGATGGACAAGTTACTTACCTTCGGTAACGATATATCTGTAAGAAACATTAGTAGTGATAGATTCCTTACCGCCCCACCCATCCTCCCCGTTCTGCGAACTGATTTCTAGGGTTAAGGTCATCCCTTTCAGGACCCTAGTTTCAATGCACCATTGGTCAGTATCTTGCATGGCTCTGCAATCCTGGCGCGGAAAGTCGTGTACAGAACTGACGTCAGCGCGCGTGGGCGGCGTCTAAGTAGCGCCCGCGGCGTCATCTCGGCGACCACGACGCCAACGACGGACGCGGAGCCGCACAACGCCACCTACCGACGCGCAGGGGTACTGCTGACGAAAACTTTCCGGATCCAGTCTGACGCCTGGGGATATTCTAAGGTAAGGAATCTATCACTACTAATGTTTCTTACAGATATATCGTTACCGAAGGTAAGTAACTTGTCCTTTAGAGAGTGAATAACCATTTAAACAATACGTAGACAACGTATTGTTATGCACATAAAGTCGATAAAGGTCTATATGACTTGTAGTTGTATATTTATATGCACCATACATATATAGTGAGTGCTCAGTGTGTTGGGTGCACACCTATTGCTCAATGAATCATGCAGGCAGTGAATTAAGGTGATGACAAATGAAGAAAAACTGTGAAAAGAGAATATATATTTGTTTTTCAACTGTTGATTGTTAATTGTTTCCAAGTGGATAAATGTTCAAGATTGTTTCCACACAGAATTCAATTAAAGAAAAATCTTTTTGTGTCTGCTACCTGTCAACGGCGCTTCGACCTTTGATTATTTAGCAGGTGATAATTACAACAAAAAGAGATTATATAGGTATTCAGTTAATGGAACACAATGCATGGAGAGACCCCCTAAAAAACTGTGTGCAGTAGCCACACAGGGGTCAGAGTTTAAGGCACAATTTACCGTCCAGATTGTTCAGTTAAGGACTATTAGCAGGAGGCAAAATATTCTCTGTGGGACCTAGTGCTACTAGTGTCTTGCGAGTTAGCAATGATGGAAACCCTTTGGCTCCTGATTGACTCCGTAGAGCTGTGACGCAAGTGTTAGAGAGGAATGCAATGAAGACTGATATAAAATGCTCAGTTCGCAGTTACACGCAGACGAATAAAGGCATGTAATACTAAGCTGTGTGTGTGGCATAGTCTTTGGTGGGTACCCAGGTTGGAGAAGACACTGCAATTGGTGACAAGATAGAAGATGAGTAACCCGAAGATCGACCGTGATCTCCGATAGACTTAGCCGTGGTCTAAGCAAACTGCTTGTGCGAGCCACGTGCGCCATTGTCGGAGTTCGGAATCAACGCTTAATGCATGTGAAGTCAAAGCTCAGTATCAGCCGCTGTGAAGCAGCTGAAAATAACTAAATCATTGCAGAGAATCTACACCTCGTTGGCTGATAACCTGCTGGTCAAGTCATACATAAAGGTACCACGCTGCCATGCAAGATAAAGCCATATAATATACGGAGCGTTACTGTCAAAAGCGGATAAGTACAGATACAGAATAGAAGCGCTAAAGACTGCAGTAGTCAAATACAAATAAAATACAGAAAGGGCTGGCTGACGAAACAATTAACAAGAAAGCATCTAGTCATTGCACTTACCAGAGCCTCGATAAGTGGAGCACTACTACCTCAGCACCGATCGAGGAGACCCAGAAAGAAGCACGAGGGTTGTGGTTACTGGGCTGTCCAATACCTGAAGTGGCACACCACCAAAGCTGGACACAAAAAAAACGGAATACCGGACTTGGAACCTAGCTAGGGTGGTGTAAGACCCCAACTCAAGTTGAGTTAGACAGTCTTGTTTCAGACAAGACAGAAAAATTTCTTTCTTGAGTCCCCTCACTCACCAGGGTTTCCCACTGGTGACATGCTTCATCATTGGGGTCCTCTCAATCCGCTGCGGATTGAGGCGTGCTTCGACTTGCGAAATTACGTAGGAGCACTAACGTGAAAATGTGTCGTGCAGTGTTCTGGAGTGGATGGAAAAAGATGTTAAAAATACCTGGCTAGTGGGCGAAATAATTTTATTCTAGCTCCTAGTCGGTATATTAAAAGCAGGGGTACTAGAGAACAATATAACCATGATGAGTTAAACGCCTCTGGTATTGGTCAACTAGTTTCGAGCCTCCCCAGGGCTCTTCCTCAGGACCACACGGGGGCCAGCCCTGTGCGTTCCACTCCTAAGTGACCTAAATGTGAGGTAAATAAATAGTTAGTGATAAGTGATGTCACTCCTACTGTGTGTGCACTATAATACATACGATTTTGACTCAATGGATCGTAGTATCTGTAGGGAATAAAACAGAGCAATGTTAGAAATACGCTTGCCTGCCAGGACACTGGCAGGTATTTACACTGCATACAACACAATGCGTCTGGTTCAAACTCAAACTTTTCGTTGTGTGAGGAAAAGCATCGTTATTGTCTATTTCATCATGCCAAAAAATAGTCCTAGAGAAGGGGCTGGGTTTCGTTCCTACTCCTAATATGGACAAATTTAAACCCTGCTGCGAATTGAATGAATTTATCCGCAGGATTAAACTGCAGGTCTTCTTTAAAGACAAACCACCGATACTCACCCAGGAAGGTGACACAGGACTATATCGGAAGTCTCACTTTACCCCACCATCAGCCAACCTACCAGTAGAACTACTGACTTTCGAAAAAGCCGTTCTCAAGGAAGTGAGCGAAATAGACCCCAGAACCATAAAGATCTTCCACAACACCAGCAAGGTGGAACAAGAAGCGATTCAACTCCTGGTTAACGAGAGTTAAATCACAATAAAACCGGCTGACAAAGGGGGAGCAATCGTCCTCCAGAATACCACTGCATACCGCAAAGAGTGCCTAAGACTCCTGGCAGACTAAAGGAATTACATACGAATAAGAGAAGACCCAACAGAACGATTACGTATCAAAATTGCCAGCCTGGTTGAAGAATCAACAGCAAATGACTGGATTACCAAGAAAGAAGGCGACTTTTTGATGAACACCAATCCGACAACACCGAATTTTTATACAATACCAAAAATACATAAGTCCTTGGACAGTCCACCAGGAAGACCTATAGTCTCCGGCATTGGATCAATCCTGGAACCTCTTTCCAAGTTCGCGGACGCTTTCCTTCGCCCGCTAATACAAGGAACAGGGACCTACTTACAGGACACAAAGGCTGTACTATGCCTCCTCCAGGACCTACACTTCAACCCCACCACCTGTATATTGATTGGCTTGGATGTGGAAAGCATCTATACAAGTCTACCCCACAGAGAGACCTTAAAAATCATAGAGGAAGTCCTTTTTTAACACGAATGGCCTTACCGCACACCTAGACATGTTGTCTTGGAATGCTGCAAAATGGCTCCGACAGAGAATTTTTTCCACTTCGAGGAGACACTATTCTGCCAACAGCATGGTACCAACATGGGGAGCACCTTCGCCCCGAGTGTGGCCGGGCTCTATGTACACCATCTTGAAAAGCACAAGATACTTAACAACACGAATCCTTATACCAACCACATATTGTTATGGAAGAGATACATCGATGATGTGTTACTGATTTGGGAGGGGAATGAGTCTGAGGCCACCTATTTCATCAACTGGCTGAATCTACAGGACCCTTTTCTCAAATTTACGCACACTATGAGCAGGTCACAACTGGTCTTTCTGGATCTGAACATTTTTGCCACAGGAGACTCACTTAAGACCACCACACATTTTAAACCAACAGCGAAGAACTGCCTCCTGTTGTATGACAGTTTTCATCCGAGACAACTAAAGGAGAACCTCCCTTTTGGACAATTCCTACGCCTGCGGAGAAACTGCACGGAGAAAGAGGATTACAAACTTCAAGCAAAAGAACTGTCTGAAAAACTGATTGTAAGAAAATACCCCCATACCTAATAAACAGGGCAAGAAAGAGAGCAGCTAACAACCACAGAGAGGCGCTCCTTGAAACACGCCAAGAAGAGAAATCTGTGACTAACAAAAGACCTATCTGCATCACCACGTTTAATATAGCATCAGACAAGGTGGCTAAAATTGTGAAGAAACACTGGCGCACCTTGAACAGTGGAAATTTGGACATCCCGAGACCAATGTTCTCTCACAGGAAAGGTAAAAACCTGAGAGAAATTCTGGTGCGTACACGCCCCAAAACACCAACTAACAACGGGGGTAACCAGCGGGTATTACAGACCTTACCTAACGGACACTACCCATGCAATAACTGCAGTGTGTGTCACCTAACATCACCCACCAAGAGTGTGGTACTAAACAACAACATGGTTTAGGAACTGTGAAAATTCACAAACTGTAACACCACAGGGGTAGTCTATTTGATAACTTGCACGTGCAACCTCCACTACGTGGGCATGACCACGAGGAAGGTGAGCACAAGAATAGTTGAACATCGTAGCAACATCAGGTGCAAGCAAGCAACCACAAAAATGACCACACATTTAATTGAAAAACAACACACCCCTAATGATCTCAGATGGGTGGTGTTGGAACACATGAAACAGACCGACAACCTGGAACACAGACTCCTAGAAAAAGAACAACAATGGGTTTTTAAGCTACGCACAGACACCCAGGGTCTGAACGACAACATTCCATGGGGGCAGTTCACGAAATAGAGTAATAAAGCCAGGGCGACATAGGTCAGATCTAAGTGCCATAGCCACAACATACGACACATGACAGCCTGGTCTACACGGTGCTTTTCTGATAACCATGTTAGTCATTGCACGTAGTTTCATCGGTGCTTAATAATGACAAATAAGATGAAAGTTAGACGAGCTCTACAAATCTTGAGCCATCATATGGATCTACCCATGCATAAATAATCCATAAATAAACCTATTCGTAAAATGTGGGCATATAAAGTGTTCCTGTCCAACTACCACTTCACAAACGTATAATGAACTGACATGTGACTCATAATCATAATATATGTCGGGGATACCGACTCAGCTAGTTTTCCTTCAATTGAACCCTATTAGAGAGTGCGATACATCATTAGAGATCGCGCTACTCATATGGCCGTTTTCCTTGTTTTTCACGTAACTTGCATATCTGTACTTTAAGTATCTCTACCCCCTACGGGTAGGACCACCATACCGTCGGGAGTGATGAGAAAAACACCAGCGACGAGGTCCGACCTTAATAAAGAATGTCCCGTTTCCACTAAACTCTATTCACCCAACATGGCCGCAGGTTTTGCCTAACTCTGGCGGCCATCTTTAGTCGTACAACAGCTCTAGCCTTCACCCGATGACTGGGCGGAAGCAGGACTACATAACCAGGTACCCAAGGAGAGACGCGTTAATATGCGGTCTCTAGGGGTACGAGTAGGTGAATCACCGGTGCGGCGTGCTCAGCTCAAGTAAGTGCTGCGATTTTTTCCCTCCCATCAGCGCGGCCCCGACAGTCTCTTTCTGGCGGCAAAACAGCAACACCGGGCAAACCCGGCTCCTGTTTTCTCTTGTTCTTAGAGTCGCTACTGGCCTAATATTTAACCATATTGTGTTACCATCCTTTCAGAGTGTGACCACGAGCCCCTCAACCCCTCCAGACCATGGGGCATTTCTGAACCTCACATTAAGTATGTAATCTCGCCGCTGGCATCATGTTTTTATATGTGGTTTGTCACGTGGTGTCTATGTCCGTGTTTTTAACCTATA
Organism: Calotriton arnoldi; assembly: GCA_963921515.1. NCBI lineage: Eukaryota > Metazoa > Chordata > Amphibia > Caudata > Salamandridae > Calotriton > Calotriton arnoldi. The sequence goes on along the minus strand of CAWUFW010001639.1, from coordinate 487,063 downwards.
CTTTAATTAAGATCTCCCTAGGAGACCACACGTTGATTCTACCGACAAGGCACGATGGAATAGACGATAGCGATGCTTTTCCTCGCACAATGAAAAGTTTGAGTGTGAACCAGACACATTGTGTTGTATGCAGTATAAATACCTGCCAGTGTCCTGGCAGGCAAGCGTATTTCTAACATTGCTCTGTTTTATTCCCTACAGATACTACGATCCATTGAGTCAAAATCGTATGTATTATAGTGCACACACAGTAGGTGTGGCACATCACTTACCACTATCTATTTATTTACCTCACATTTAGGTCACTTAGGAGTGGAACGCACAGGGCTGGCCCCCGTGTGGTCCTGAGGAAGAGCCCTGGGGAGGCTCGAAACTTGTTGACCAATACCAGAGGCGTTTAACTCATCATAGTTATATTGTTCTCTAGTACCCCTGCTTTTAATATACCGACTAGGAGCTAGAATAAAATTATTTCGCCCACTAGCCAGGTATTTTTAACATCTTTTTCCATCCACTCCACAACACTGCACAACACATATTTTCACTTTAGTGCTCCTACGTAATTTCGCATGTTGAAGCACGCCTCAATCCGCAGCGGATTGAGAGGACCCCAATGATGAAGCATGTCACCAGTGGGAAACCCTGGTGAGTGAGGGGACTCGAGAAAGAAATTTTTCTTTCTTGTCTGAAACAAGACTGTCTAACTCAACTTGAGTTGGGGTCTTACACCACCCTAGCTAGGTTCCAAGTCCGGTATTCCGGTTTTTTTGTGTCCATGACTGAAAGGAGGGTGGACCTACCTCTATACCTTCTACCTCCCCCCTCTTTTTGAAGTACACCACCAAAGCTGCCAGGTGGCGCCTCAGAACAACTCCAGAGGTCTCCAGAAAGTGAAGAGCTCTATAGAGGCCAAGAAGTAAGTCACAGTACCACAGACTGTCCAGGACGATCCGTAGGCCGCTCCATTTCAGGGCCTCAGATGGTGCAGATGACGCAGATCCTAGTGGACAGTCAACAATCTCTGAAAGAGCTCTACCCTCAATGATAGCCACTCCCATAAATGGTGACAATGCTGCTGCCTTCCTAAAACAACCACCACCTTTCAATACTGCCAAAAGCAAAATATTGGCGATAGATTGTTTGGATAGAGACATTTTATGATTTCATTATGCACTTGAAGAGACTGATGATAAAACAGATTATCAAATACCTCAAAAATCTTGCGAGTGATGGTGTAAAAAAGTCCTATGGAAAATGCTGTGAACTGACAAAGAAATCACATACCATCAGATTAAAGAAACTTTGAATCTCACGTTTAATCCAATGCCCAGTGTAGATTACGAAAGATACAGTTTTAGTCAAGAATGACATAAAGTTGGTGAAACCATCATTGAATTTGGGGAGCGACTCGACACACTCAAACACTGTAAGTTCAATAAATTTAGTGACAAAGTAGCTATACGTCTAAGAGTTATTGATGGATGTTTGTCATATACATTCAGATGACGAATGCTGAAAGAAACTCTTAGTTTGGAGCGATTGTTAATGTCTGCCAGAGCTGAAGGGCATGCCGATAGGCAAACTGCTGACATGGAGACCAGAGGTGCCCAGAATGAATCAGTCATGAGTGTGAAAAGTAAGCCAAAGACTGAAGGACACAAGGTGATGTCTACACGTAAAAATAAGTTGTTTTTAGATGTTGAGTTTCGTTTCCACACGAAAGTCATTGCCCTACCATTGGACAGATATGTAAAGGCTGTGGGAAGGAGAACCATTTTGTGACTGTTTGCAAAGCAAAAGAAAAAGCAAATGCGTCACGGTGTAAAGCCTAAATGGCCGCCGGAACGTCCCAGAAGCAACGTTCGACGCACACCCACAAGGCTAAGAGGCTACATCAGTTAAGACAATTCGACACTGTACTAAGTCAATTGTCATCTAAATCATCATCAAACAGTTCTTCTATATCAGTATCAAGTGAAAGTGAAGAAGGTGGTTGTGCCATGTCGATATTTAACTCAGAAAAGCGTGCGCATGTGTAGAAAAATGTCAGTCAAAGAAAAGACTACATACCAAAGCACCAAGGTTGTCCAAACGTCCAACAATTACACTGAAAGTAAATGGTTGTTCGATACCTTTCATTATCAACAGTGATGCTTCGATAAACATTATGCATGAGGAGAAATATAATGAATTGTCTCCATTACCTCAACTTATGCCGTTGAAAACCAAAGTGTATACATGGGCTACATCGATGCCCTTAAAAAGTCAAGGTTCATTTGTAGCGACAATGAAACGCAAGTAAACGAAGGTGCAAGCACCCATCCATGTGCTTCAAGGTACAACGTCAAGTGCCTGTCTACTCCGCTTCAGCACAGCTGCTGACATGGGACTTATTTCCATTAACTATAACATGAATTCTTACCACAAAATAGGAAGTCAATTCCCTTCATTGTTTCATGGTTTAGGAAAGCTTAAGACTATGAAAGTAAAGCTGCAAATTAATGAGGACGTCCTTGTTGTTGCTCTAAGGCATAGCCGAATTGCTTTTCATTTACATGACGCTGTTGAAAAAGAACTTAAATCGTTAATTAAGCATATCATTGAGCATTCTACTGGTCCCACGCCATGGGTTTCTCCCATAGTGGTAGTACCCAAAAGGACAGTGAAGGAGTTGTACATGCGTCAGGCAAACAAGGCAATTGATTGAGAACGACATCCAAGTCGTGGTCCGTGTCATGTTAGGTCTTTCTAAATGGTTAATCAGTGCGTCCTGCCTTTGCTAAACTTCACTGGCTGCCAAAAGAACACAATTTAAAGCTTTATGTATTGCTCACAAGCTAAAACATTACCAGCACCAATATCCTTCAGCATCTCATTATCCCTTACAGAGGTGGCAGGGAGCTGAGATCTAACCACCTCTCCCTGTTGACGGTCCCCAGAATCAGGAGAGCAAGAGACAAAGGTCATTCCTTTGCATATCCGTTTGCAAAATTATGAAACTCCCTCCCCGTTGGCTTAGAGCAAATACAAATCTGTTGAACTTTAGGAAACAGCTGAAAACAGATCTGTTTAACAAATTGTGTGTCTCTCACTGGGTCCTATTAGCGCTGGGAAGCCCAGTCTTGGGTAGTTAGGTGCTTTACAAAATCCTAGACATAGACTCCGCAGAGCTGTGACGTAATTGGTAGAGCGGACTGAAAAGGACGATTTAGAATGTTGAATTTGCAGTTCGTTACACGTAGACGAATAAAGATGTGTAATACTAAGCTCTGTGTGTTTCATAGTCATTGGTGGGTACCCAGGCTGGGAAAGATGTTACAGTGCTGGTGTTTGAATCCTGAATTAATCACCCAGTTAGAGGCGGATCTGACCGCAAGCAATTAAGACAGCAAGTGAATGATGCAGCTTGTCTTGACATTGATCGAGATAAAGTAGAATACATACGCAAAGGCTAATGCAACACAAAAGCAGGAAGTACAAGTTATTTATCACGAGCGGGAGTTTTGAGTAAATAAATTAATTACTGCTTTGGAGAAACATAAAAAATCTATCATGATGCTAGATAGATTGTGAGATGTGAGAGCTATCCCATCTGTGCTTATATTCTAGCATGATTTAAATTAAAAAAACATACACTTAGTGAATAATACGGATCATGTTGTAACCATACTGTTCCATTCATGAAGTGTATTAAAACCGTTGTTAACAGAATTGCCTTTGGTTATCCAATGACACTCACATTTTGTGAACAGCTGTGATAGATTGCCACCTCTCGGAACTAGTTGTAGTTGTTTCACTACATGCAAAGTAAAGTTAATTTCAGTGTGGTTGTGCATAGTAAAATGTGCTACAAGAGGAGCATTTTCTGTCTTGTAACGAATTCGGTTTTTATGTTGGATAATTTGTTTTGACCATTTGGGTTGTTTGTCTGTCCGTCCATCTCCTTGTGTTTGCTTTGTTCGCCCTAAGTTGGCAGGGTGTGCCCAGACCTGGGTCCCTTGCTCACTTTGCCACTGGATTCAAGCTAGCCTGGCTGATGAGGGGTGTTACCCCGAAACCGGTCGCAGGATGCTTATTTCCGGTCCAGAGAAGACCTGGTTCGGGCTGGACTGTTCCCATGAGGCACAGGGTCAAGACTGATTTGTATATAGCTGGGTCTGAACTGGGGTGGTGAATTGAGCTAAAGAACGATGATGGATTCAACCCAGATCTGTGACTGGGGGTGAGTGTCTGAAAAGTTTCAGCGCTCCGTCCATCATCTCCTTGTGTTTGCTTTGTCCGATGTACAGAAGTCCACACGAGCACGAAGTATCATATATCACATTAATGGATATGCAATTGATGAACTGTGTGAGTATATGTGTTACAGTCCCATGTTTAACCCCTTCGATGCTCATGACGGAATGGTTCCGTCATGAGCATCGGTGCTCCTGTGCTCATGACGGAACCATTCCGTCATGAGAACAGGGGCACTGAATCCCTCTGCTGCAGACAGCAGAGGGATTCCCTTTTTTATTGGCCTCGGGAGGTTGGGGAAGAGCTTCCCAACCTCCCAAGGCCAATTTACATTTTCATTGCACGTCGATTGCGCGCATGGCGCGCCTACGTCATTGCAATGAAACTGAAATGAGCCAAGAGGCTCATTTCAGTTTCACTTTCTACGTGCTCAGGGGGCTATCTCAGCCCCCTGAGTACGTAGAAAGTCAGGAGAGGTATCGGAAAGGGGAGAATCTCCCCTTTCCAATGGTACCCCTCCCTAGTGGATCCCTGCTTGGGGATCGCCCCAGGAGGGCGATCCCCAAGCAGGGATCCACCCACTAGACATCAGGGAGGGGGGAGCGGCCCCTTGGGCAAGGGCCTTTGCTCCCCCCAAAAAATTGGGCATATTCAGTCTTTCTGCCCCCCCTGGGGGGCAGATGGGGGCAGTAGCCACCAATCTGCCCCCCTGGGGGGGCAGAAAGCCCACTTGACACCAGGGATTTTTTTTGCTGGTATAAATAATTAGGGTGGGGGCTGCCCAAAACGGGCACGCCAATGCCCCCACCCCCGCCACCATTACAGCCTATCTGCCCCCCCGGGAGGGCAGAAAGCCCACTTGACGCCAGGGATTTTTTTGTTCCCATATGTTATTAGGGTGGGGGCTGCCCAATATGGGCATGCCAATGCCCCCACCCCTCCCCCCACAAAATTCCAGTCTTTCTGCCCCCCCCCCGGGGGGCAGAAAGCCCACTAGAAACCAGGGATTTATTTTATTATGTAAATTAGGGTGGGGGCTGCCCATTATGGGCACGCCAAAGCCCCCAACCCCCCTCCCTGCACAATAAGTCTTTCTGCCCCCTGGTGCAGATGGGGGCAGTAGCCCCAATCTGCCCCCGGGGGCAGAAAGCCCACTAGACGCCAGGGGTTTTTTATGATTAATTTAGGTGTGGGGGCTGCCATAGATGGGCATGCCAATGCACCCCTCCCCCACCAAATTCCAGTCTTTCTGCCCCCCTGGGGGGCGCAGATGGGGGCAGAAAGCACCCTAGACAGCAGGGATTATTTTTTTTATAGGCCCGGGGTGGGGGCTGCCCAGAATGGGCATGCAAATGCCCCCAACCTACCCCCCCAAAGAAAACTAAAGACTTGCTGCCCCTCCAGGAGGAAGATGGGGGCAATAGCCCCTGATCTGCCCCCGGGGGGGGGGGGCAGAAAGCCCACTAAGCACCAGGGATTTTTTTTTTATGTAGGTAGGGGTGGGGGTTGCCCAGAAGGGGTATGTCAAGGCCCCCACCCCCCAAAAAGATGATAGTCTTTCTGCCTTCCCCCCTGGGAGGCAGATGGGGCAATAGCCCCTTATCTGCCCCCCCCCGGGTGGGACAGAAAGCCCACTAGCCACCAGGGATTTTTTTTCTTCAAAGTTCGGGGTGGGGGTTGCCCAGAATGGGCATGCCAATGCCCCCATCCCCCCAAAAAAGATGCCACAGCCTTTCTGCCCCCCCCCCAGGAGGCAGATTGGGGCAGTAGCCCCTGATCTGACCCCCGGGGGGGGGGCAGAAAGACCACTAGGCGCCAGCGATTACGCTGGCTTTTTTATGCGTGGGGGTGGGGGCTGCACAGAATGGGCATACCAATGCCCCCACCCCCCAAAAAATAGCCACAGTCTTTCTGCCCCCCTTGGGGACATATCGGGGCAACCCCCCCCCCCCCCGCCCCCGATTCCCCTCCAGGGCGGCAGAAAGCCCACTAGGCACAGACTTTTTTTTAGCAATGTGCCTACCTGTGGATTTTGGGCCCTAGCGCAGCTGGCACATAGGGAGACCTATCAAACCTGAACATTTTTGAAAACTAGACGCCAAGGGAAATCCAGGATGGGGTGACTTGTCTGGCTCTCACCAGGTTCTGTTACCCAGAATCCCTTGCAAACCTCAAACTTTGTAAAAAAAAAAACACATTTTCCCCACATTCATGTGGTGGAAAGTTCTGGAATCTGCGTGGATCTACAAAATTCCACCCACCACGCCTTCCCCAAAGTCTTCCGAGAAAAATGGTACCTCACTTGTGTGGGTAGGCCTAGTGCCCGTGACAGGAAACGGCCCAAAACGCAACGTGGACACACCACATTTTCACAGTGAAAACGGACCCTTTTTTTGCAAAGTGCCTAGCTGTAGATTTTGAACCCTAGCTCTGCCGGCACCTAGAGAAACCTAGCAAACCTATATATTTTTGAAAACTAGACACCCAGGGGAATCCAGGATGGGGTGACTTGTCTGGTTCTCACCATGTTCTGTTAGAATCCCTTGCAAACCTCAAAATGTGTCCCAAAAAAAAAAATTCCTCACATTTCTGTGGTGGAAAGTTCTGGAATCTGGAAGATCCACAAAATTCCACCCAGCCTGCATTCCCGAAAGTCTTCCGAGAAAAATGGTACCTCACTTGTGTGGGTGGGTCAAGTACCCGCGACAGGCAAGGGCCCAAAATGTTTTGAGGGGACATCAAAATAGCCTATCACAAAACGACCTGGTTTTGCAAGGGGGGTCACCTGGGTTTTTGGCCCCGTGCTCGGCGGCCATCTAGGGAAACCTACCAAACCCACACATTTCTGAAAACTAGACACCCGGGGGATTCCAGGGAGGTATGGCTTGCATGGATCTCCCAATGTTTTCTTACCCAGAATGCCCTGCAAACCTCAAATGTAGCTGAAAAAAATCTCTTTTTCCACACATTTTTGTGTGGGAAAGTTGTGGCATCACCGGGCTGACACAAATTTCCTACCACCCAGCGTTCCCCCAGGTCTCCCGATAAAAATGGTGCCTCACTCGGGTGGGAGGCCCAAGTACCCGCTACAGGCAAGGGCCCAGAAAGAGTCTTGTAGCCTCTCCAGATGAGGAAGACATCATCAATGTAACATTTCCAGAGGCAAATCCTCTCAAAGTCGGGATTTGTGGGTGTAAGGATTTGATTACACTCGCTTGTCCACATATAGAATCGCAAACGTTTGGCGCAAAGCACACACCCCCTTCTTCTAGAGATAGTAGATGTCTTTGAAAAGAAAATAATTGTTCATGAATGCCATTTCAAGTAATTCAACAATAAATGAGGAGGGTACCCTTACTGGGTGTGGTGTAGAGTCCAGCAGTTTTATTTATAATCAGAATGCCGTCTCGTGGCAGTATGCTAATATGAAGTGACTCAGTGTTGAAGCAAACTAAGATTTCACTGTCAGTCAGAGACCATATTCCCTATGATTCTTATTAAATCCTTACTGTCCCTTAGGTATGGCTGTGTGTTGGATACAAAGGGATTGATTTAGAGTTTGGCAGATGGGTTAGTCTGTCACAAACGTGACGGATATCCCGTCTGCCATATTACAAGTGCACTATATCCAATGGTGCCTGTAGTATGTCAAACAGGATATCCGTCACGTTTGTGAGACAAAGTGACTAGTCTGCCGAACTGTAAGTCAGGCCCAAAGTCTTTATAAAAAACATCTGCATATTACCTAGTGGCTCTAGAATTGAGGCACAGCCTGAGACAACAGGGCAGTACAGAGGTCCTGGGATGATTATTATCGAGAAACAATATTCCTTTTGCTGATGATGCGAGTCTCTAGAGCAGATTTAGTAATTCTTTGGGTGTCATTTTTAATTTGAAGTAAGGGTTACCGGAAAGAAGGTATTAGCGATCACTATTGGATAGTTGCTGCATGATTTCAGCGCCTGGCCCATCATAACTATTCTACCACCCTTGTGTGCCGGTTTCATAATGGCTATATGGTCATGTTTGAGGATGTTCAAAGACCTTCTTTTTAGTAAAGAGTAGTTGAACGGGACATATTTAAAAGATTGGTTTAGTTCCATGATTTTCTCTAGAACTAATCTTGCAAAGGCCAATCTTTTAGGTAGCATACTGGAGGAGGGAGGAATAAATGTAGAGGGTAGGTGGAACTAGTTATTCTCAGTGTTAACCACTTCTGACTTGTCAGAGGAGAAGAATCAGAGTCCGATTCTTCTAAAGAATTTCAAAAGGTCCTCATGTAGTGTGAAAGAATCACTATGTTCAGTAGGAATTAAAGACAATACCCTTGCTGAGTACATGGATCTCAGTAGAGGGGAGTGGGTTATTAGACAACTTAAAAATGGGAAGTGCATTCATCTCAGGATTGAACACATTAACTGTAGTCCGTGTGTTCATGGTTGCCGTTTTGGTAGCCACCATGTTTTTCCTTCTGTCAACACATCTCGCCTGTATTTATTTTAAGACTGAGCATATTCAGACTTATTTGTGAATCCCTTTTAGTTTGTGTGTCATTGTGTGCACACCTTTATGTGCTCTCAATCAACCTCCCACCCTCACACTCCCAATCATATATTTTAAATGTGTTTGCATATTCTTTCTCGTCTTTCAGGTACTTTCTGAACTGAACTCAGAGGTCCCATGGATATGGTCTCTGCTGTAAATACCACTTAATACTTATGTAATCAATATTACAGGATGGTAAAAATTCTCCTCCTCATGCAGCAGCTATTTCCATGTTCATTCCTTCCACTTTATTGTCCCGGATGATGACATGCTAAATTATCCAAGTTTGAAACATTGGTGACAGCTACCCAGCTGAAATAAAAATGTCTTTGAACTTTGTGCAGAAACAATCTTGAACATTTGTCCTTGTGGAAACCATTATCTACATGTGTGAAAAAACATATAAATGCTCTGTTGACAGTTTTTCTTCATTTGCATGTCCACCCAACACATTGAGCACTTACTGTAGATATGTATGCTGCATATTACCATGAAACTATAAAATAAAATTGTATTTCAGGACATCTAGTCTGTGTGTGTAGTGCTTAAACGATTATTCATTCCTGTCCTTGTGGGTCTACTGGCAGCTCCCGTTGTAATTATTTGCCATTTACCTCCGTGAACATCTCTAAACAGGGTTTCTCTGCAAAGAATTATTACTTAAAGTGAAAAGGATGTACTTGGTATTTCATTGTGTGATGTCGCTATTCATTGAAGAACCATCTGTTTTTTCTTGATGCATAAGAATTCAGTAGTGTTAAGAAGGGTAAGGGAACCAAAGGATTGTAAGATTACAAATGGCTTGATTGTTTTTGCTGTTGCGGTGTCTAGAAATTGAGTGCTAATGGAGTGTGACCTAGGAGGTTTGCCAAGGCTACATTTATTCTACAAAGCAAGCTTCAGACACTAGTATCCTCGAGAATACCTTGTTATTGGTACTTTCTGTTAACCATATCTGCATCGGCTTAGTTGTAATTTCTGATATTTTCTGGTACCTAAAGACTTGAGCCAACGTGCTCCATGCATCCAAAAAAGCTAACCAGCAATAAAAAAAAAGGGGAGGGAGCAAGTCATGACTAATCTATTTTCAAGTATTCTTCATGGAACAGTCCCTATGTGCACATGTACATCAAATTCATATATATCTATATATATATATATATATTTGTGTGTATAGATAGATCGATAGATATATATATATATATATATATGAACATACACTCCTACTCCAACTGAAGAAGGCACGTACACAAGGCTGTAGGGATACAGCATTATTTATTTTCTTGGGTCTCCCTCGACCCTGCGACCAGAGATACGCGTTTCGGCTTCGCAGAAGCCTTTGTCAATATGTTTAATAGCTCGCTACTGGAACAGAATCTCCAATACTTTATCCCAAGTACTGGAACATCACACTATTGCCAAAGAGTGCCTCATTGGAAATCCTAGATAATCTGGGCAGTTCCAGGCGCAAGAGTAAGCTGCTGGGAGTTGCACAACGAGATATTGCCCGAGTTTGGAACCACCCACATTAAACCCCCACACACACACACCATGTGGCGTAGGGGGTGGACTGGTGTGCCCAACAGGAAGCACCTATATATGCAGCGATAGGGTATTCACAGAAACATTCTAAGATCTGTGGTAAATGTTGGGAATATTTTTGACTAGATTTGATGAAGCTGACTGTGCCTTGATGTACATTGCTGACGGCTGTTCCCAGAATGTTGTATGGTCACCGGCGTCTGGCTCCAGTACTGGTTTTGTTCATGTGTTACAAAAAAACCGAATCAAATTTATTATCAAAACATATAAAAATCAATGACTTCATCAATGAAAAGGAAGCCCTACAGTGACGCAAAATATTGAATGGACTTTAAAATCAGTTGGTGTCAATGTATGTCTAAATGTTAAAAAATATTGAGACAATTTTGAATTATAAACAGTTCATCCATTAAAAAGTGAAGAAGACTCTTTCTGTTTAATAAACATTTATTTTATTGTTTTTCAGTTATTTTGACGATGATGAGATGGACCCAGAAATTGAAGAAGCATTTGAAAAATTCTGCTTGGAATCAGAGCGGAAGAGGAAACAGTGAACGCTTAAAAAGCAGTATGACAGAATGTAGGCCTGGTGTTTAGCAGAATGTAACCCAAGGATACCTATCACAGTTTAACAAAATTAGCAATGTTCAGTTGATTCAATACTGAAAGTACAACACATAGCATATCTCTTTGCCGAGCCTGCCAAAAAATGTATACTTATGGTCTTGTAAGTTTAAAATTAGTATGTATATAATATAGTTTATTTTATGTACAGTTACCTGAACAGGATGTTTTCATGGCAATAAAACTTGATTTGAAAGAAGTGTGCAGTTTAAAGTAAATATCACTGATGTTTACAAAGTATATACCTTGAATTTCTCAAGAGAAAAGTTCTATAGGGTAGAAAGCAAATTCATTGTTATTAAAAAAAAAAAAAAAGCAGAACTGGAGATTATTTGAGCATAATTATTGAATTTACTGTAACTTCTAAGGCTACAGTTTACATGGTTGTATACACTTTGAAAAAGCAGATCTTGAAACTTTAGTAATTGTTTCGTCAAAGGACAAAATCATGAAAGTTTTTGTTTTAAGGTTTTTACAATAAAGTCCCTTTTTAACTTACAACACGTATGTCATTTAAAGATTTTTCAACAAAATAACTAAATAGTTTAATTTAGTTTGGAAAATTGGTTGCCAAATAGAAAATTCTACCACCTAACATTCCTTGCGTCAATAGTTGTTTTAGCACGGGACAAATTAGTAAGAAAAAGAAGCCCAGACATGTTTGTGTGTAGTACTACATTCTCATATAATAAACAGTTTATTTTCATTTGTCTTAAGACTTCGTTTTAGAAGTCCATGGAGTTGTGATTTCATGTTACCGATCTTTTCTTTTTTTAGTTCCAGATTTTGCATTGGTTTATAAATGTACAGCTCAAACAATCTCTTGCTTAGCATAGACTTTTCTAACACTGACCTAAGCCACTTCTATGAACTTCAGGTCTTATTTCTTAGAGTGACTGGGGTACGGGGTTGTTATGGAAAAAATGCTCTTTTAGTTCTGCCTTAGGTGCAACAACAAGGATTTGTGGCTAGACCAGCACGGCATATGCAACCTCTGCCATTTCTCCTGCGATAACGAGGCCACTTTCAAATTCTGGCTCCCTCCTTTACTGTAATAAAAAAAACTCAAATTTTGAAGGTGAGACGCTAGGTGAAGTGGTATGGTTCACCTAAAACCCAACATCTTTGGGCAAGAAGACTTCATTAACGTCGATCTAGAAGAGGTAGACTCCTCAGTTCTTACACACACAGCAGTACCAGCCCAGAGTCAGTCTTCTCACAGGCCTTTTAGGATGAACAGGAAGAGTTGAGCCTCCAACCCCTAAACCATCTGGACCGAAAGCCATGTTTACACCCATGGCAACGGGTACAACACTAGCTCTCAATGGCAAGGTACCTACACCTCGATCTTTCACACATAACCAGGCAGAAGCAGAGCACTGCTTCAGAGAGAGTCTGGCACAAAGTCTAACCTAGAGTGGTGCCAACTTTAGAGTCCTGCACCACCAACAGGTTCTGTTTGACTCAAAGCATCTCCGTTGACACTCAGCAAGACTTGTTTCAAGGGTGTTGATCCATACTGTTGAATCCTCCTTGCCCCAGAGGCACTTACCTTCCACCTTCAGAGACTGATGCTAAAAGTTTTATCAAGGCCAGTGCCTTTGAAACCAACATCTGATATCATTGTGGGCTCCTTTGTACAGCAGTTGCCTGTGGTCCTTGATTCTGACCATAAGACTGTTCTTTCACCAGGAACATCCTCACAAAACCATCCCCAGCTGAGCTTCCTCCGCATTTCCACCTTTCTGCATTCTACAGAATCGCAAGCTTACTTTTAAGGAAGAGATAACCTTAGAAACACCCATACCTTCTCACCTATAAAGTTTAGAGATAGTGGCACAAATCCACTCCGCCCCCTCACCCTGACTCCAATAAACTCACCTCCACTGTCAGCTTGGCGCCCTCGCACACCACTACCACAACCGTCTCCAGAGTTCTCAGGCAATCCTTACCTTCATCAGAACACTCATGACGTGCCCTCGGTGCCTTGGATAGGGGGGACCTATGGAATCCAGGGTTTACCCTCCTGAGGATCCACATCTAAACCCTTAACCCTCCACCTGCCAGTGATTGAGGCTTCCACCCTACGCTTTAATGTGGATGTTATATATTTTCATTGTGTACATTTTGTGCCTTGTTTTTTAATCTGATTCCACTGTTCTCTCCACCCTCTTTCCTTCCCCTCCCATTCTTACCTATCACCCCTTACCGGTGCTCCATAGAATATTGGAAGCTAAGACTGGCTGGTATAAGCTGGTCATTTGTTTGACAGTTGGCAGTGACTTGAAAATACAGACTCTTCTTTTCATCCTTTAGTTTTTTTTGCTTCATAAAACTGGTGTTGAGCTCAGTGCTGTGCAAGAGGCAGCAGTGATAATCACTCCTCTGAAGCCTTTCTTTCACCATAGTTCAACGTGATTTTCAATTTCTTACAACCGACTAAGATCCTGATGCTCTTCGGACCTTTCAGTCAGCTTGTAGTGTCTGTCCTGTCTACAGTGATCTACACTTTGACGGTTTTGTGAGGTATGGAGCGCATTACTTCTGGCCCTGCCTGTTGGATATTTTTTCCTCAGTTGTCTTATCCTCTTTTATACTGTGTTGCCCTTTTTCTGCGCAGCGGGCCCAGGGCATATTGCTTCTTAATCTCTGCCTGCTCTCCTGCTGCTCATATTTTCAGGCCTCACTGCTATAGGCTACATGACAACTTCATACCGCTCTTCAGTTCTCCTAAGCTACTTTGCCATTTCACTGCTACTTCTACCACTTGCAAAGTGAACCTCTCCTGAAGCGCTACTCTGGGGACCTCACCTGGTTGCTGCTTTTCTCCTAGTCAGCGCCACCTTTCATTACACCAGAACTCTACTCAGCATTGGCCCATGTAGGCAGGGCTCTCCACCAACTTCTTCCTGGTACACCTTCCCACATTGTAATAGAGAATTGTCTCTTAACTCTGAAACGAACCAAAAGCACTGATTTAATAGCTGCATTTTAATAGATACTAGTACTAGATTACCTATAGTCATTGGATGTTTTCCTGTCATGGGGTTCAACTTTTTCCCATCACTTTTTTTTTCAGTACTGTGCTCTTTAGTGCATTATGAGAGTACACCTTTTACACAAACTATTGTTTCCCTTTTCTCTTTAATCTCCTTGTGAAGTTACGGCTCCGACTAGCATGTCCCAACCTCCACTCTTCCTAAATAAAGCTGGTGAACCCATTATACAGTGGAAATGATTGATACAATTATTTAAATTATTCCTCATTTCTATTGGAAAAGACAAGTTTAACCCTTTGCATAAACAACATATCTTGTTACACAATTGGAGCTTGGAAGGAAGGTTTATGACAGTTTGTAGGACCAACCCACAGGTGGAGGAGCAGGTCATGATGGTTGAATAGCTGTACATCAGATAATTTTCGTAAAGTTGGAAGAACATTTTGGTGAAAAGATATGTAGTTGGTGAAAGGCACAAATTCTAAGAGTTCAGGGTAAAAATGAAAAAGTGGCTGGATATATTGCAGTAGTTTGGGAACTCTTGAATACTTGTGACTTTGGACCATTATGTGATTCTCTACCCGAGATCAGCTAGTCAACAATTTGCGCATCCAGGGAAAAACTGCTGGCCAAGAACCATGACCTGAAAGAGTCTATCGACATTTCCAAGGGACCAGAACACGCGGTGGACTGTGTAAGGGAAATTAAGATATTGTTAGTTCAGTTAAGGAAATAGTAAAAGGAGAACCATCTGTCACCAACAATGAGAAGCCTACCAATAAGTTCATACAAGTCAGAGGCAAGGTCAAGTGCTACAGCTTTGGTATCAACCACCACCTCGTCCAAAATCTAAATTGGCAAGTGACGTGCTGCAGGTTTGGGAAAAAAGCCATTTTGCAAAAGTATGCAGAGAACAAGAAAACAGAAGTGTTAACCTTGTGGAACCATTAGAACAAGGTGAAAGGAATTTTGTTTTCCATGTTAGTGAGATAAATGGGAGGATTAATCTGCCTAGTTATGAGATTAAGTTGGAAGATACAAAATGTTTGCTAACTTCTGTTTTCCCTTAACATTGCTAGACAGTCGAGTATTTAATCAGACATATATATTCTTGAACACCCTGATATCAATTAAGGAAGGTACAATTTGGACCGGATTTCTCTTGAAGGAATCAAGAAGATGAGAATATCCTTAAAGGGCAGAGCCACTTTTGGAAAGGTATATGTAGCCAAGAAAGGATATCATTTGCTGACTTGGAGACACCAGGGGGATTTAGAGATCAAACTACACCCCAGCAAAATCAACCTTGTTCTCTTGGTGGGCACCTCCTTCTGTGGTGGTGAGGTTTGCAACGAGTTGCTCGAGGTAATCACTAACAAACTCGGGCTGCTGAATAATTACCAACAGTGCATCAAATTAAAATCCAATAGCAAACCTGTTTACAAGGTTCAGATAATTCCCCATCTTATACAGCTCCTCCCAAGGATAAGTTAGACAAGCTATTACAGAAGGGCTTAATTGAACCCATAGAAAATTGAATGGGTAGCCCCAATTGTAATAGCCAATAAGGACATCTGGCTATGTGTTGACCTACGGAATTTTAGACACACTAGTCCCCAAACAAGGACGATAGAAGCAAGGAAAGATGAATATAGACTCCGAATCAGTACTATATTTCAAGCTGTCCAGCCGGACAGGATTGATTTAATATTCGAAGGATTCACAAAAAATAAAGTGGGACACAATCCTGCATCCAACTAAGTGTACATAAAACAAAAACATAAACAAAGGCTCAGGCAGAGCGAATGCTTGTATGTCATACATTCAAATAAGACAAGCATCAATGTGTGAAGACACCGTTACACATGAGTAATATCAGGTAAAATAGCGTTTACGGTGTACAGAGTCCACGACGTTTCGATCCCTTTTGGACAATTGTGGGATCATCATCAGGACAGTGTTACATGCCTGAGTAAAATTGCCTGTAAAACAATAAGGGGAAAAGGAAAGAAGACAATAGAAGGGTCAGTTTAGAAGGGGTAAAAAAACGGCGAATCAACAGTTACCATGCAGATGTGGGTGAAACGGTGATTAATTCCAAATGGAGAACTACGGCGGAGTGAACAAGTGAAGATCTGGTAAAGCTATTCGAGCTGATGCCAACCCAGCCGTTTGAGCGAGAGGCAACCAGAGGAGGGTTCTACCTGGTGCAGAGGGTGAGAGGTGTTGACCTCAAACTATAGAATACAATTGAAAGAGTACTGTGGCCTTGCAAGGGCCATTGTTCTAGAGTGGATTGAAGAAGTGGTCTAGGTAACCTAAGGGAGAAACGTGTAATTTTCGGCGTGCCACACGGGGTGAAATGAACCAAACAATTGGCCACTAGGGTCTAGGCTTACCGTAAAACCGAAATGAAGCCGACAAGCCAATGAAAAGGACCACAGCAGCGTGTCCTTATAAGGTACATATGGAGCGAAGAATTGAGCCTGTTGAAAATGAGAATGCCGTTAATGCGGAAGGTCCGCGCGCTGGGGGTGAGATGGTGAAGGTTGAGGACCTCCCAAGAATCCTGTGGGGCTGATCCACTGGATGGGTGAGAAATAGTGCAGGACCGCGTCCCCAATGCAGAGAACCTGGGCCAGACGTCCTGATAGACCTAAAGCAAGCGGGAGTAGGTTATTGGTAAATGCGGCAAACCGCATGTGAGAGGAATTATGCTAGGCCTACATGCAGTGAAAGGCTTACCATCAAGGGAAACGAGGCGCATCGATCAGTGCGTCTTCGCTGCGGCGTGTCGGAGCGGGAGACCTGGAGACTGGTATTCCCGCTGTGATATGATCTGAAAACCGGAACAAGTGGGTCATGTGAACAGTCACATGGCTAACGTGAGAGTGTCCGGTATAGTGAACCAAAGATGGCAGCCATCTTGAAACGGGGTGAATTGTAAGGCGATGTGGTTAATTTGAGTGAGTTTTCCGATTTAGAGAAAGAAAGAGTAAATGGAGATAAAGGAATAAATCGGAGTAAAAGATTAGTTGACCTTTGAACAGTTGATGGTTAAATACAGGAAAAAAAAAGTTTTGGTTATGATGACGCATGGAACAATATCTAAGTATTGCGAGCATGAATTGCCAATGGTACTTGTATTACGCAATACCGATGTATGCATAATTGGTATCTACATAATACACTTGCACAATGAAGAATACTTTTAACCATTTAGAAAGAAAATGAAGACATAGAGGGTTTAGATCCCCTAGAGGGTGCCGTGGGACAAGCCCAAAGTTAGATGTGAATTTAAAATAGTATGCAGATAATTCAGTAGGTGAGAAGAGGCAAATCATAATATTGCAAAGAGGGACAGAATTGCACTGAAGGAAGCTTGTGATTTTGGAATACTGGTATAACAAACCAGGTGAGATCTGGCCCGAATGGAGACGGAAGAGACGGATTAAGAAATAGTTGATAGAAAATTTAGAATGGGAAGCATCACATCAAGAGTATCAAAAGGAATAGGAAGGGTCTGAATACAGAAACATGTCATGGAAGAGAATACAGTAGGTTGAACAACTACAGCAGGGTGGTCCAATCCTCTAGTCTGTTGAGTCCTGTGCGTATGCTGCCAGTTCGAAGAATCCACTTCAGTTCTTCTTTGTTGCCCAATGTCTGCACCTCTCGGTGGTGGTTTCACCACACTGATGACAGTCCACCTGATGTCGTCCTCGTTATGTCCAGTGTTCATAAAATGTTCAACAAGGGGGGCATTGGGTGTTTTACAATGGAGACGGCTGCGATGCTGGCAGATCCTGATGCGCACTTTTTAGGTTGTCTGCCCAATGTAAATTTTGTCACAGGGACATAGGATAGCGTAAACAACATTACAAGTGTTGCAGTTCAAAAATTGTTTTAACTGTGCCTTAATGTTACCAAAACTGAATTCTTTACATTCAAATGTGAACTTACACACAATGCAGTTACCACATTTCTCTTCTCGACGGGGAGCCAGTGGAGGTCACGTAGGTGTTGGGTCATGTGTTTGTGCCGTGGGGTTCCGAGGACGAGTCTGGCTGCGGCGTTCTGGATGGTCTGTAGCCTGTGTAGGAGAGTTCTGTTGATTCCGGCGTAGATGGCTTTGCCGTAGTCCAATCTGCTGGTTATGAGTGCGTGGGTGACGGTTTTTCTGCATTCTGGGGGTATCCATTTGAAGGTCTTGCGGAGGATCCGAAGGCAGTTGAAGCTGGTGGAGGCGATGGAGTTGATCTGGCGGGTCATGGTGAGGGAGGAGTCGAGGATGATGCCGAGGTTCAGTGCGTGGTCTGTCGGGGTGGGCGGACTCCCGAGGGCGGAGGGCCACCAGGTGTTGTCCCAGGCGGAGGTGGAGGGTCCGAGGATGAGGACCTCGGTCTTCTCCGAGTTGAGCTTCAGGCAGCTGTTTTTCTTCCAGGCGGCTACGTTTCTCATTCCTTCCTGGAAACAGAGTCTGGTGTCTTCGTGAGGGAGAGGATGAGCTGGGTGTCGTCGGCATATGATACTATGCTGAGCCCGTGTTGTCTGACGATGGTGGCGACGGGGGCCATGTAGATGTTGAAGAGCGTGGGGCTGAGGGATGATCCTTGGGGAACTCCGCAGTTGATCTGTGTGGGTTCGGAGAGGAAAGGAGGTAGTCTGATCCTCTGGGTTCTGCCGGAGAGAAAGGATCGGATCCAGGAGAGGGCGGTTCCTTGTATCCCAGCGTCGTGGAGTCTGGCTGCAAGAGTGCGATGTGAGACGGTGTCGAAAGCTGCGGAGAGGTCTAGTAGGATGAGGGCTGCGGTGTGCCCCTGGTCTAGTAGCATGCGGATGTCGTCGGTGGCAGCGAGGAGGGCCGTCTCTGCTGTGGCTGCTGCGGAATCCGGACTGGGAGGCGTCTAGGATGGAGTTTTCTTCGATGAAGGCGGTCAGCTGGGTGTTTACGAGTCTCTCGGTGACTGGCAGCGAAGGGGAGGAGGGAGATGGGCCGGTAGTTTTTCAGGTCTGTCGGGTCGGCCGTGGGCTTCTTGAGGAGGGGTTTGACCTCCGCCCGCTTCCAGTCGTCGGGGAAGATGCCGGATTCGAAAGAGGCGTTGATGGTGCGTCCTAGTTCGATGGCGGCGACTCTGTGGTAGATGTGCGGTGGGCAGGGGTCCGTGGGGGCTCCTGAGTGGGTGTTCTTCATGGTCACGGTGGTGTGTTCGACGGTGGCAGGATTCCAGGTAGTGATGATCTGCTCTTTGTCGGTGGTGGTGGCGCGTGGGGTGGTGTCCGGCATCTGTTTGCTGAAGTTCTCGTAGAGGGCCTTGATTTTCAGATGGAAGTAGGAGCTGAGCTTGTTGCAGAGTTCCTGAGATGGTGTGATGTCCGTGGCTTCGCTGGGGGGTTTGGTGAATTACTGTATGATGTTGAAGAATTCTATAGCGTTGGTTGCGTTGGTGTGGATTTTGTTCCTGATGATAGTCCGCTTGGTGTCTCTTAAGCGCTGGTGGTACTCCTTCAGGGCGTTCCGGTAGCTGTTCAGGTCTTCCGTGGTTTTCCGGTTTCGCCAGGTTTTCTCGAGGCGTCTGGAGGAGCGCCTGGCTGCTTGGAGATCGGTGGTGAACCAAGCTGCTTCCAGGGGGCGTTGTTTGCCGGGGTGGCGGAGGGGTGCGAGCTTGTCGGGGCAGATGGAGATCCAGCGATGAAGTTCCTGGGCTGCGGAGTTGGCGTCGGTCGTGGTGCAGGGTGGATCTAGGAGGAGGGTGGCGTTGAGGTGCTCCTCTGTGATCTTGCTCCAGTTCCTTCGAGGCCGGCGTGGGGGGGGTTTGGGTCCGGTGGATGTGTTGAAGGTGAAGTGTACGCAGTGGTGGTCCGTCCAGGGGGGCTGCGAGGTATGGCTGAAATGGATGTTCGTCCCTCCTGCGAAGATGGGGTCGAGGGTGTGTCCAAGCTCGTACTCGAGGAAGCCGGCGTGAGGGGTCTGAACGATGTACAAAGGAACTTAGACGTTGTTTACAACCATATACTGGAGAGCGAGCATCGTTAGTACGGACCTCACCACTTTTATTTCCCCACGCCGGAGGACCGTGTGGGTTGGAAATATCACCACACGTTAACAATTCTATATTGAAGACAATTGAGCCTTGAAAAAGTTGCGTGTATATGTAAACAGAAGCGACAAAACACGTGTTGGCTTTCGATCTGTCGTAAAATTTACGTATAAGAAGAATCTACGGAAAAGAATAAAAGATTGAAGAAACAATTGTGACTTGTGTATATACTTGTGTTGACATACAAAGCTACTGCTGTCATTTTCTCTGCGTCTGAAATCTTTACGTGTGCTAGGGACTTTGCAGAAACTTTAACCATGCCCATTTCAAAGTGGAATACTCTGCTAAAATAGGTTCTATTGATTTAAGACTGAAAAGGAATGATTACAAGTTAAATAAAGTGCTGCAATAATGCAGCTAAATTTTCATTTTTGTGCTGCAAAATTTGCAAATCTATGCCACAGTATCCTGGGGGCGGGAGGTCTGGCTAAATACACCTAGACATGTCTTTGAAGGATCTGGTTGGATTCTTTCAGACTTGTGTGGACAGAAGTGTTTATAAATGACTGAGTTGCAATATGACTTTGTCTAGTTGCAATTGGTGTGGTGTTTCCGCTTACTGCAGGAATGTATGGTTAGTTAGCTAACCTTGCGGTTCTTTCTACGTTCTTACCTGACCCTTACTTCCTATCGGTTACGATTATAGTATTGCATTTATTTTGCAGAGTTCTTTTCAGTACAGTTGTATTCTTTAAAGAACATTCCACGATATGTGGCTTTCTAGATTACTATTTACTGCCAGGCGCAGGAGTCTTGACTTTCTCCTTGAGCTCTGTCGATGATAGTTTTTCAGCTGTTTATTTGCGTTTGGTTTTTGATTCATACCTAAACCAGGATATTGCTCAGCCACATTATTATGAAGGTCTGGTCTTTTTCTCCGGTTGTAGACCAGTTTTATTCTAGTTGGAGGCTTTTCGTGGTCTCAGTTCGCAGATGCTCTTCTGGGGATGGCATGCTTTGGTATTTGATTCTAAAGTAAGGAATCTGCGGCTAGATGTCTCTTATCAGGTGAGCAAGTTACTTACCTTCGGTAACGCATTATCTGGTAGAGGGATCTAGTCACAGATTCCTTATGATCCTCCCCGCTCTGCGAACTGAGTCCTCTTTGGTCTCCATAATTTAGTTATGAGACTTCACATACTGCAATAAGAACTGAGTGATTATTTCAGACTGAGTCCTCTTACATCTCAATGTTTTCCTTATGAAATCCACATACTGAATTATAATTCAGTGATTTTGTTTGACACCAAGATTTCTTTTATTTGAGAACACTCTTTCAATTAGCAGTTTCTGTATGTGGCTCAACTTTTGAGCACGTAAATAGTCACAGGAGAAACTGATGTCAGCAACGGGGTTATATGGACTCCATCGACGACACGTGTGAAAATAAATTCCAGATACAGTCTCGTGCCTGGGGGAGGATTCTAAAGCAAGGAATCTGCGGCTGGATTCTGTCTATAACAGATAATGGGTTACTGAAGGTAAGTAACTTGTTCATCACTAGAAAACGGCTTTAGATTGTCCTATGACTAACAAACTTGTCGAAAGAACAAATGGTTTGATTAAGAAAGGTATAGAGAGAGCATGTGTGAATGGTATCCTTGTGGAGAATGCCTCACAAGAACGTGTCTGGCCCCGTCAGACCACAACCAGTAGCGCCACAGGAGTCTCACCTTTTGTCTCCCTTAAGGGTAGGGAAGCAGGCAAGAAATGGCTACTATATGCTTGAATTGGGTAGGCTATTTTAAGGTGAACAGGGAACAGATTGTACAAAACATTAACCAGAGATACAATAACACCTAATGGGTCAGAGCAGCCCCAAGCCTCCCTTTTCAAACCAGGTGATTGGGTGCTGATTCAGAGCCCCCAGGCGCAGAAAGGTGATATTAGAGCTTTTTCTCGACTTTACAGAGTCAAGTGGGTGGGGCGCAATGTTGTTACATTAGAGAATGGCCAGACGTGGAGTGCAGACAGAGTAGTCAAGCATACCTTGTTTTGTTTTTTAAAGCACATTTTATTGCATGTCATGGTAAGACATAGTACATGTTGCAGGTACATCAGGACACATACAGTTGCAGGTAACTCTTCCCAGTTATAATGTTGGTTACTCTTGACATCAGTCCCCAAACCATACAGCACAACATTACAATGCGTAGTAATAAACAGCTGGGAGGAATAGAACCATTCAGCGTAAAATACAATTCTCCTGGTCTCACAAGAGTACCCACTAGTTTTCATGACCCACATTCAACATAAGCTACACCCCCTTCTCCCCGTAACTCGCCCCCTCCCTTAATGGCGTGCCTGGCTTTTCATAATGAGGGATTTAAAGGAGGATTCGTGAAATATACAGATATCCTAGTCTAGGATATATTAGGGAATGCAGTCTCATGGTACTGCGCGTCCGTCTGCCCAACAGGGTGCAGCCCCCAGGGACAAATACTTCATGTGGTCACTCAAAGCACAGTCAAACCAAGGTCTTTATATTGTGCATGTAGTCAGGGTGTGTCAAGCGCCCCTTCTTGAGGTGCAAAATCAGGGTGTCTCATTTCTTCTACCAGTGCTCCCCAAGCCCTAGCTGCCTCCAATGACCTCTGGCCCCTCCTGGCTTCCTTCAGCCGTATTTCTCCTTCACAGTCCACTCAGCATAAAGCCTCTTATTTCCATCCCTCAATCCTAGGTCCCCTCGGACCCTTCCAGTTTCAAGTTATTTCTCTTTTAGCCAAGAGAAGCGCCAGGTCTTGAAACATACTCGCTACCTTAGTCTTAGCGGTGTGTGGGAACCAGTGAAGGAGGCAATGGCACGGAGTGCACCAGACCTCCCTGTCGGTCACTTCAGCTAAGGTATTCGTAATCGCTCTCCAGTAATCTACTAGTTCTGGGCAGGTCCAAAACATGTGAAAGAACTCGGCTCCTATTTCCCCACATCTGGGGCATTTTGCCTTTATTGTTGCAAAGTATCTCTTTATCCTCCCAGGCATCATGTACACCCTGTGTAACACATAGATGTTAATAAGCGTAAATCTAGCGTTTCTAGACCCCTTAGGGACACTGGCCTCTAGTTTGTTCCAGACTCTCTCCTCCAGTGGAGTACCCAGGTCTTCCTCCCAATGTAACCAAAGATTATCAAAAGGGAGCATTGAGTCTCCCCGGACTCTTCAGGGCAAGCAGGTGACTGCTCTGGAGGTCCCTTCCCTGATGAGATAGCTATGTACTGGTATCCTCCAAGCTTGTGGCTCCGTCATCCCTGTCTGCCAATGCTTGCAGACCGCCGATGTGAGTGCTCTGTGTAGGAGGAAATGATCTTGAGGGACCTCATATCTCTCTCGGAAATCTGCAAAGGGGAGCAGTAGTCCCTCTTCAAAATGGCCTCTATGGTTTTGACGCCTGCAGCTACCCACTCCCTCAGTCCCCCCCCAGTTCACCCCATGTGGGAGCTCCCTTACGAACTCCAATAGGAGGTCCTTGGACCTTTGCTTTCTGTAAGCTTCTAGTCCAGCATTTACATAGTACTTTCAATTGTGTGGTTCCTGTACTCGGAGTAGATTGTCTCAACAGTACTCTGGATAAACAGCGAAGGTCTGGGACATTTATACTCAAGCCCTCCCTCCGTGTTATCCTACCCGCCACCCATTGTGTGAGACCTTGTAGTTGTCCCGCTAAGTAATAGTTCTTGAAATCCGGAAGGGCCATGCCTCCCTCCTCGGTCGGTTGTCACATTGTGGTGAAAGCCACTCTGCAGCGTCCTTTTCCCCACTTGAAGGCCGTAGATAAGAAGTCGAGATCTCGGAAATAGCTCAGTGGGATCCACACTGGCAGGACCACAAAGAAGTACACCAGTGTGGGTAGGGCCCCCATTTTCAACAAGGCTACCCGTCCCGCAACAGATAAGGGAAATGTGGACCAAAACTACATACTCGTCCGCAATCCACAAATTGCCTTCTCAACATTACCTTCTAGGAGATGAGTTGGGTTATGATAAATCTTCACCCCTTGGTACGGTAGACACCTGGCCTCCCAAATAATGTCCCTGTTGGCCTGCGTTGGAAACGGGCATGAGTTTTGCCAGTTAACGTGTAGGCCCGAGATCCTCCCCAAGCGGGACAGGAGCTCCTTCGAACAGTAAAATCCTCGTCCACATTGCGGAGGAAGAGTAAAAGGTCATCCGCAAAGAGCGCAATGTGGTAGGTCTCCCCTACAACTTCCAGGCCTTAATAGGCGAATCCATCCCTAGCTTGACAGGCCAGTGGCTCCATGGCCAGGGCAAATATTAAAGGGGACAGCGGGCAACCCTGCCTGGTACCACGGCCCACCTGGTAGCTCTCTGATATGCTGTTACCCGTCCGCACCCTGGCTAAGGAGTTTGTATACAGTAATCGGGCCCAAGCCAAAACGTTCCACAACGGTAAAGGTAGGGCCATTCCAAACTATCAAACGCTTTTTCAATGTTGACTGCTAGAATCACTGCTTCTTCCTTGTTGTAAGTATTGACCTCTAGTACTCTAAGCAGTCTCGGGACATTAAGTGCTGTGTTTCGACCGGGGATGAACCTCGCCTGGTCTCAATGGATAGTGGTGGATTTTGCTAAGAATTTTATAATCTAGGTTTAGCATTGACAACGGTCTGTAAGCCGTCCTAACATACGCCGGTTTACCCGGTATCAGGAGAGGTACAATCAGAGCTGCTTGGGTAGTCTCAGGGAGCACTCCCCTGTCTCTTGCTCTGTTATATAACTCCACCAAACGGGGACCAAGCTCTTCTACATACGTAGAGTAAAACTCCACCAGTAACCGGTCTGTACCAGGGATCTTATTCCTGGCCATGCTTTTTATGGTAGCCCTGACTTCGGAGAGCATTATATCCCCCCCACATCCCCAAGGGGTCGTAACTGACAATGTAAGTGCCCCTAGAAATGTGTCGATATCAGTGGTAGAGCAGGTCACTTTGCTCTTGTATAAATAGCCATAATAGGAGTTGAACGCAAGGTTAATATCCTCTTGTCGATAGAGGATGACAACATTGGCTTCCTGTAGCTCTAAGATCACCAACCCCCTCTTGGCTGTGTTAGCTAACCATGCCAGTAACGCACCAGTGTGGTCTCTTTCTGCATGCACCCGTAACACATAATTCCTGTTATCAAAGCACCTCAACCGTTCAAATTGCTCAGCTACTTTTTCTTTTGCCGCTAGTAATGGCAACTGTTCCTCCCTATGCTCGGCCTGTGTTTCTCAATATCCCTCAATGTTTGCTCCTCTGCCTTAGTCTCTAGCAGCAGTGTCCTCTGGCATCCCACCGATTCGGAGATGCATTTGCCCCTGATCACTTTAAATGCGCCCCATTCTATCAGGGGACTGGGAGTCGAGCCCTCATTGTCAGGAATGTAGTGCCTCAGAGCTGTTCCTATAGTGTCCTGAAACACTGAGTCCTCTAGGGCCCCTGATTTAAAAGGCCATGCTGAGATACAAGGCGGTTCCTCTCCCAGTTTAGCTCAAGGAGCAATGGGTTGTGATCCGATAGCGTTCCCGTTAAATATTCACTAGACATAGCTATCTCATGCACATCAGATGTACAAAGAATCGCATCCAAACTCACATGTAAGTCATGTAGGTGGGAAAAGAAAGAATAGTCACGCTCTCTGGCATGCTACAGTCGCCATGAGTCTGAGGTTTCATTGGGTCTGCCACTCTGCAAAAGCCCTGGCTGTTCGAAATAATCAGGGAATCTCTCAAGGGAGGGTGGGGTCGGTCTAGCCCAGGGCCTGCAACACAATTATAATCGTCCCCCAGTATGGTCGGGCCCACCAGGTAGGGGGCCAGCACAATCAAGAGTCCCGCCAAAAACGTCCCCTTGTCTACATTCGGACCCTAAATGCTTCCAATTGTAACATTACAGCCATCCAACCTACCAGTCACCACCACGTAACGACCCTCAGGGTCTATCATGTGTCCAGTATGCTGAAACGGGACTCCGGGCCTAATCCACACCAATGTACCCCTTGCATAGGCAGAATAATTAGTAAAATAAGCTTGTCCCCTCCACCTACGCTGAAGTGCTGCCCCCTCCTTAGCAATCAAATGTGTTTCTTGGAGTAATGCTGTCTGCACCCCTCTACAGTTAAGATATGCAAATACCTTATGGCGTTTGGGCATGGTATGCATCCCCCTGACATTCCACTACATGATTTTATATGCTACAGTGGTCTCCATGATTGAGCTATCCCATATCTCCACTGACGCCTGACAGCACGCAGCGCCATATTTCTGCGGTTCTCCTCATGCACATACATAAAAAAACTTCACAAGCCAGGCATCCTGTAACCCCTCAAGATACATAAACACATAACTACCCCAACACCCATTCCCCAGGACAAACCGCACTACGTCTTCCATCCAAACATAATACCAACAGGCATCCATTTAACCCCTCAAGAAACATAACTCTTAACAACTACCCCAACACCCATTCCCCAGGACAAACAGCACTACGTCTTCCATCCAAACATGATACCAACAGGCATCCATTTGTGGGTGCACTCACAAAACTACAAGGGGCAAGAGGGAAGAAAAGTGACTAACCGCTCGAGACAGCTTTCAATCCGATCTCCCCCACCCTATATGGAATAGCACATAACTCAGCCCCCAGTAACATACGCTGGAGGCCCAAACGAGTTCCATATTACCATGTAGCCTGCTCACCACTTCATCCAGTGCCGCTCCCAACACAGGGCCCTCCAGTGCCCACTAGATGATGTCATCCGCCATGTCGGATGTAATAATAGGCAGTTCAGTATCTGTATTTTCGGCTGAACTGGTTTCTTTGGTACAGTCAAAGTTCGGGCTGCCTCTTTCACTCATAGAGGATCGTGGGCTCGTACCATTTCTGCCACCTCCCTGATCGCTCATCGGCGTTCTTGTCGTGCCTCCTCTCCCGATGGGGCTCCTTTTCCCTTTTTCTGTTGCTTCCGTCATCTTAGGGGCCGCTGCAGAGAGTCCCTACTAAGACCGTCTTTGGCTGTGTTTCTATCCAGTACCATACCTCTTGAGGGGTTCTGACGAACTGCACGCTTTCTGGTGTAACTACTCGTAGGCGAGCTGGGAACAACATAGCATAAGGAGTGTTCAGCTATCTGAGGCTGTGTATAACCTCCAGAAAGGTGTAACGTTGCTTTTGGTCCTCTCTTGTAAAGTCCAGGAAAATCATAACTGTGCTATTGTCCACTTGCAGGTTTCCTCGCAGTGTGGCCTGGGTCAATATGTGATTGCGATCCCTGTAATAGAGGAGCCTAGCCACCACTGGGCACGAGTGCGCTCCCTGGTCGAGGCGGGCTGGCCGCTACTCTGTGCCCTTTCCAGAGCGTAAAATGGCAGAGAGCCCCTCAGGTGCCACTTTCTCCCTCAGCCATGTCTCTAGGTAGGCCAAAATGTTATCACCATCAATCCGTTCTGGTAGGCCAGTGATTCGTACGTTATTCCATCGCGATCTGTTTTCGCTATCTTCAGCTCGAAGTTCCAGCGTTTTGACCATTTCCTCCATAATGGACAGTCTGTCTCGCAATGTAGAGATCTCCAGAGGTACTTCCGCCAACGTGCGCTCGGCTGTTGTGACTCCTTCTGTGAGATGTTGGTGGCCATCTTTTAAAAGGCTCAGATGTGTCCCAATAGCATCTATCTTTGTTTCAAGTGCTTCACGGATGCAGTAATAGCCTGCATGATATCACAGAGCATAACACGTTCTGGTCTTGGGCATCCTCCGGAGGGAGCGTCACTGGTTCCACCCGTTCTTCTGCCAGGCCTGCTGTCACCACAGGACCAGGCGCATCTGGCTCCCGCTTCCTGTTCACTTTCCCCATGGTTATCTGCAGGCAGTGAAAAGGTCCTCTCAGTCAAATCTTGGCACCTAGTGCACCGCCAAAGGCCGGGATCCCTTAAATCCATCCCACCGCCAGGTTGTAACCGGGCCTGCCGGCAGGAAGAGGCCGGCAGTGTTCTCCCACCTAGTGCACCCAGCGGGGAGCTAGTCGCTCAATCTCGCAAGCTCTTTAACAAATGTCACTCAGATTGTACTGTAATTGCCTGATCCAGCTGGTGGGGGGGCCTGCTTTTGAGGTTACACAGGGCCAAATGTAGCTCATAGCATCTCTCTCCCCAAATAGAGCACATAGTTCGCATCCAAGCCCCACAACGGTTCAAGCACTCTACCAGGAGGGAGGCTCGTAGGTTCCCGACAAGGGCCGGTTCTGGGATTTTCAGGGCCCTGGGCAAAAGGGAATGTGCGAGGCCCCTCTCATTTACATAAATGACACTTTCAGGACTTGGGAAGCTTCTTTGTACAGGCCCCTCCTGGGCCGCAGTTCCTCCTCTCAGCCACCTACAAGGCCCTCTTTTACAGCTCCTATCGGGCTGAAGGTGTGAGAATTGCTTGGGGGCTGAGAGTTGAAACTGCAGGGACGCTAAAGTGCGGACAATGGGCGTCCTGCAGTGTCTCCAAATGGGCAGCCAGAGAGGTGTCCCCCTCCCCTAGGCCTTTCTACACCATCCCTGGGAGGGCCCCCTCAGATGGGCCCAATTGAAAAGAGACACCTTTCTTTCAATTGGATCAGTTGCGGGGCCCCATGCTGGTAGGCTGAGTTGGAGGCCCTGGGCAGCTGCCCACACTGCCCCATGCCTAGCGCCGGCCCTGGTTCCCGGGGTGCATTGCTCTTCGCAATCTTCGACAATCTGGGCCGCACCTCACCTGCAATTGATTAGGGGCCAGTCTTCTCACAGGCCCCATTTAGTGGCTCCTGTCATTGACCATCCCAAGGGCTCCTTCCTCAAATTGTAGGCTCCACGAGGAGATCCTGGCACTCAGTTCTGGGGTGGGGGAGGTGGTGCAACCAGTGGTGCCCCTGTGGTCAGTGCCCCACAGGGAAGATACTCCGGATGCAGCCCCAGCTATGTAGGCCCACGTAGGTATGGGCCTAGCCTATGTCACCCACACAGGAGTCGGGATGGCGCTCACTCGACTGCAGGAGCGGCCGCCTGACCGTCGGTAATGTCCATCAGCGGTGATCACCGCAGGCAGCCCTCCGCACGCCGCCTCCTCGCCTCTCACCCAAGCCTGTACGCACCTCAGGACAGCAGGGTGCCTCTCCACCAGCTGGCTGGCCCATCCCACGGCCTCCAGCAGCTACGCCTCTTCCGGTCACACTGGCTGAGCGCACTGGATTCCGGCGACCTGCTTCACTCGGGCCTCCACTCCTATGTCCCAATGAAAGGACCAACAGTGAGTCTGGCTGCCTCAGGGTCGATCCTGCCGCAACACTCGCGGGCGCCATCTCTGGTACAACAGCACAGGTCTCAGACCCTCTGTCTCCAATTCTCCTTTTCGATCTTTGCGGCCTGCTTTCGGACTCAACAGCCTCAGCCCGCTGTCTAGGGGGTCCCTTTGTATTGTGAGGGGCACACTGGGGGTAATTATCAATCAGGATTTAGGTGGATGGAGGTTCTTCGACGGGAGCTCTGTCTCCTACATCCAACCTCATTCCCGCTTAGCCACGCCCCCGGTCAAGCAAGGATATTGATGATCACTCCTAGTCAGTATACTGAGAATGAAAGCGGAATGAGGACATCGGCCTTATGCACCAAGCTTAAAATGTTTGGGTGGCACAAAGACTTTGTTGTAAGCTAACCCTGGATATTCTTTGCCTCCTTGAAAGAGTCTTTCTTCATACCTGTGGACGTGCGCGTCATGCAAGATGATGATTTCATCGTGGAGGCCGTATCCAAAAGCCGAGAGGTCCATCTAGTACCTTTCCAGGTTAAGGGGCATGCTCAAGACAGCCCCAGTAAAGGCCAAAATAGTCACCCCTTAGGTTGGAGTGAGGTTTAAATCCTCTATCACTTACCAACTTTACATCCGGTGCCAGGTCCCATTCAATTCACTTGTAATTCACATGAAACAGGTGATGCTACTCCGCCTGATAATGAAAGCAAGTGCATGGACACCGATGGCAAGCATGTGCCAATGGGGACACCATTCACTGGTACATTAATTCCATTGGCCACCTCCCGTTACGATAGACACCATTGAAAGGAAATGGAGGAGCTCATAAAGCACCTCCCAGAAGCTACAAGAGAGGACAAGAGCTAGTTGCTCAGGGGAAGGTTATTTCAAACACTAATATCGGGGACTGCTTCCTGAGGCATCAGCACCAGCATCCTCCTACAGCGCCACACATGGCTCTGGATCTCTGGATTCAGACCTTGGTACAGAAGCACCTTCTGAATTTTCCATTCTGTGGGGGACACAGGTCAATCAGATGGTTGGAAAGATTTTTTTAGAAAAAGAAAAAAAACACCAATACCACAAAGTATATGAGTGCCCTACACTCCTCTATGCCAAGATCTACTTTTCAGAAGCAACAGCCCAAAAACCCTAGCATCTGATCAGTGACAGGGATACCAGTGACAGAAGCAGACTTTTCAGAACACCCGGCCTCTAATTTTACAACTAAGTGTGGTATAGCGGCAACGGCCAAGGCAGAGGGCAAGGTGGGTCCAGGCAGGGTGGCTTCACCTTCAAACATTGACTCTCATACCATCCCTTTCAATCACATAACAGCTGTTGGGGGAAGACTAAAGTATTTACTTCTCCACTGGGAGGAAATTACCTCAGACCAATCCGTGCTCTCGGTATTAAGGCATGCGTTCCTTGCCATAGGTGCCATTGAACTAGTGCCCTGACCAGTGAGGACAATAAGTTTACTCCCTCTATTTTCTAATCTCCACAAAAGTATGGATCTTTACCACTGGCCCTAGACCTCAGGCTACTGCACAACTACCTCTGAAGCAGACTCCTAACCGCAGATTTTTCACCTTTTGAATTTACCCACAGGCGGTTAAACTGGATCCTCAAAATCTTCAGCAGTACCCCCTGGGTGCCAGCAGGTGGCACCACAGGATCCACATCGATGCTGTTCTGTGCCAATACTGACGTGCATGGGCCTATATGGGTCTATATAGTTTTACGGAACGTTAGTAACTTGTTCATCCTGTCGGAGCACTTTCACATGACCAAACTGCAGGACATCAACTCAACAAGTGGACCTATGTTTTGTGGAAAGAGAAGAACAGCTACCAGTTAAAAGTTCTGCCCTTCAGAGTCACTATCACTCCAAGGGTATTCACAAAGTACGTGGGGGCGTTAGCTGTGCATCTGCGCAGGAGCACCATTCAAATCTTTCTGTACCTAGACGATTGGCTTATCAAGAGCAACAGCAAACAATGCCAGGCATACGCTCAGATTGCAGTAGCCCTACTGCACAGGCTAGGGTTTACCATCAATGCCAAAAGTTCCCACCTCTAACCCCAATATATCCGGCCCTTTTTGGGCCATTCAGGGACTGATGGCATTCCAAAAGCTGCTGATTGTTTTGCAAACAGGATGTCCTCTTCATGAAAGGACTGTTGTGAAATGGGTGGGGATGATGGCTTTGTGCCTTGTGATTGTGCCGCACACCAGACTGCACATGCATCTGCTTCAGGGGTGCCTCACGAGGCAGTGGTCACAAAGAGTCAATGAGAAGATGTTGTCAAAGGCAAAAACCCAGCTTACTCTTCTGGGGGTAAAACAGTAATAATATGTTGCTTTGCAGGCCTTTCCTTGCCCTCTTCCACAGACCATTACCACTGACACCTCCCTCCTGGAGCTGCTCTTCATCGCATGACAATACTAGGGCCTTTCACATTAACTACCTGGAACTCTTGGCCATCTATCTAACCTCCCAGTCTTCCTGAAGCTCATCCAGAGCAAAACAGTCCTCATAAAGACCGACAATATAACAGCCATGTACTACATCCAGAATCAGGGGGGCTGACACTCTGTCAAGCTGTCTACAATGGCTCAGGAGATGTGGCATTGGGCCCATTGCAAAAACATACATCTGTTAGCAGAACAGTAGCCAGGGGTGGACAACGATTTTGCAGACCTGCGAAACATGACGCATCAACAAGTCTATGAAAGGGAACTGAACCCACAAGTTCTCCACAGGTACTTCTGTCAGTGGGGCACCCGACAATTGACCTGTTTGCCACCTCCAAAATTGCAAAATGCCAAACCTTCGCTCTCGGTACCCACAGTCTTTGGGTGATGCGTTATGGGTGAACTGGTCAGGGATATTTGTGTACACTTTTCCTCTCCTCCCAGTCATTCCCTTTGTGCTTAAGAAAATGAAGTAGGCATCCAAGACTCTCACCCTAGTGGCGCCAACCCACTCCACACAATCTTGGTACTCCATGCTCCTTGAGATTTCGGTCAGCCCACATGAGAAGCTGCCCCTGACGCCGTACCATCTCACTGCATCAGAGCCCACTCAAACACCCAGGCCCCAAACAGCTCAACCTAGCAATTTGGCACCTGAAGCCCTAAACTTCGGGTATGTCAAGCTACTGGAGGAGTGCATGCTCACTCTCCATGAGCGTGTCTGTTATGCAGCAGACAGGAAAAGGTTTGTCCAGTACTACTCAATAAACCCAAAGACCACCTCACGGTCTCTGTTCAAGATATAATTTGCTACCTTCTAAATCTCCAAAATGCTGGGTTAGAATACCCTTCCATCCTCCTACGTTTGACTGCAGTTTCGTATATGCAGAATAGGGAACACAAATCTGTCTTCAAAATCTTTTGTTAAAGCCTTCACGGAGGGCCTTAAAATGGTTATACCTCCCAAAACGCCCACAGGCTTCATCTGGAACTTAAATTTAGTTTTCACATGGCTTATGGGTCAACACTTCCATCCACTCCTGTGATCTCCAGTTCTAGTCTTGGAAGGTGGTCTCCTTAATAGCAATCACCTCTCTGAGGCGCATCAGTGAGCTACAGGCGTTGGCCATAGAGGAACCTTTCATTCAGGTTCACATTGACAGATTAGTCCCAAGTCCTGCCAAAGCTAGTATAATCTTTTTGCATTAATCAAACTGTTGAGCTGCCCACCTTAGCGGAAAAAGGGCTATTTTACACACATTTGATATTAAAAGGGTGCATATGTATTGGATTGATAGGATCAAGTTATTACATAAAACAAAACAACTCTTTCCAGCCTTTGCCAAGCCTCACAAGGAACACTCCACCTATAAGTTAGGCACTACAAGTTGGATTAATAAATGCTTACAGACCTGTTACGCCAAAGTGCAGTTTACCTGTGTTTCCTAGAGCACATTTCAAATGCAGCAAGCATTGGCAAAGCCAATAGGTCTGGCGTTGGCGGTCAGCCTTCTTACAACTCTTGGTTTGTTTTGTCATGGTTTTTGCCAAACTTTATCCCCCAAAAAATCATTTGTTACAGGCAAATGTTTTTTGGTCTCAAAAAGACCACACATGGCTTTGTGGCAATGAAGGGAACTACTTTGTGTGTGGATGTGTTTCAGGTGAAAGTCAGCCAATGCCTGAAGTGGGCTGATGATACATTGCCCCTAATGCATGCTGGAGTGGGTGGAAGAAAAATTTGAATGACCCCAACCACAGACTAATGGATGACATGTGGCTGAAACCACTATAAGTAACTATGTTATACACACAATTTTTGTAAAAACAAAAGGTCTTGGCTAACACAGACCTAAAAAAGTCATTCAGTCTGCCATTGGCTGCAAGTTTTTTGCCTTTGAGAAAAAAAGAAAGCATTAAAGAAGACATGAAAAAAGAAAAACAGAAACAAGAAAAATTATAGGGAGGAAGCAAAGGGAAAGAAAGAAGGAAAACAAAAGTAACCCTGGGCGGAGTTCGCGGAGTTGCACTACGCGGAACACCACGAAGTGCAAAAAAAAACTGTCGCACTACGCAGAGCTCCGCGAGCGGCAGAGTATAATAGAAAAATGCCGTTCGCAGTGATTGCACAGTGCCGGATGCTTGTCCGCACTGTGCAATCATTGCGAACGGCACCATGCACAGCGCAAGCTTTCCTTTTCTGCCGCTCGAGTAGATTTTTACTCGAGTGGCAGCTTTCTCAACGCAAACGGGAAGTTTCTCAAAGCGAGCGGTCGCGAGCCTACGCGACCACTCGCAATGAGAAACCTGACACCCCCCTCGTTGAGAAATCTCGCTCGGATGTTGATTTTCCGCACTCGCCAACTTGATGTTGACGATCGCGAACGAGGAAAAATCTCGCCGGGATGTTGATTTTTCGCGCTTGTCAACTTGATGTTGATGATCGCGAAAGAGGAAAAATCTCGCCGGGAGGTTGATTTTCCTTGCTCGCAATCACCAACTTGACGTTGACGAACGCGAGCGAGGAAAAAAACTCCGCTCCGCAACGCAAAGCGGGGTTTTTCGGAACTCTGCGATCTCCGCGTAACGCGGAGTGCAGAAAACTCCGCAAACTCCGCGAGCGGAGTGGAGTTCACCGCCCAGGGTTAAACAAAAGGAAAGAGAATGAAAGAGTGAAGGAAAGAGAAGGAACGAAAGAGGAAAGGAAAGAGAATGAAAGAAATAAGGAAAGGACGTAAGAGAAGGATAGTGATAGAAAGAAAAGGACAGAGAAATTGCAAAAGGATGAAAGAAAGAATGAGGAAGAAAAAAAGGAAGAAAGAAAGATAAGAGAGTAAGAAGGAAAAAGAAAGACTGAAAGAAGGAAAGAGAAAGAAGGAAACGAGTAAAAAGAGAATAACTTCATGCAGAATAGCTTCAAATGAACACAATATAGTATTATGTGAAATAGCAGCAGTCCGAAAAGGAAAACACTCCAAAAGGAATTTACAACCACATTGGAGGGAGATTTATTTTATTTATAGAGTTATACATAGTGCAAAAATTACCCAAGAGGGTATCAGAGCACTTTACAAACAGTCAAGGAGGAAATGAAACAGGTACAGCAAACAGTAAAAAACAACAATGAAGATAGCGGTACAGGTTGTGGCAGTTCTAAAGGAGAGGGTGGAGAACCACCTCAAGTCCAACAGACATCAACAAAACCAGGCCATAGCGGCAAGAGGTAAACACTGGTGTAGTCACTGTGCCTTATCCGGGGCCCGGAGAGTAGAGATCATGAGAGCTAGAGAAGAAATGTGTTCAGCAATAGCACTTTCACTTCTTTTTAGGTCTCGCCTAGAGTTGCAGCGCAAAGCGCTGCTCGCTCGGCGAGAGATTTTGTGGATGAGGGGTTTTCAGAAAGGGACTCAAGCCCCGCCCCTCATTTCCATTGGCTTGCGTCACCGCTTATGCTAAACGGTGGCCTGCCATTGGAAATGGGGTATTTTGGTTGCCGCCCTTTCGCTTTTTGGTCCGGCCCATCCGGACTGGCTCTGCCTGCTTTGCGTCTGTCGCAAAGCACTTTCTATCTTTATGGGGCCATGTGTTTCTAATTAGCGTGGAGGAGCGCACTGCCTTCTCAACCTCTCAAAGGAAAATAATCTTGGTTTTGTCAAGATTTTTTTCCTTTGAGAGGTCGGGGGCAGTGCGCGCCTCCACGCTAATTAGAAACACATGGCCCCATAAAGACAAGAGATCGATGCTTGTTTATTGTTCTTCTATACTGACATTGAGGTTTTTGAGGCATTATAAACCACACGCCTGAATGCCGATAGGTTTGTAAATACCACCAGATCCTCGAGATGGCAATCTAGGGGCACATTAAACAGTTTTCCTAAAATGTATCTTTTTATTTTGCATGTTTGGGTGGGTGAAATTAGCGTTGCTAATTTCCAAACAGGGAAATGTTTATTGAATGCAGCCCTGAAATATTGGACTGGACTGTTTATGGCCAAAGGGAAGATAAATGTATTTAAATATGTAGTCCAAAATACACGGTTTCAAATAAAATGTGCATTGCTTTTGAACAAAAAAACATTTTAGTTATAGAAATTAGAGCTTGTCGAGGCTACTCTCAGCAAAGCAGAAGAAACAAAGGGCTTCTCTGTTATTAGAAATGCAGCTTTCATGAAGGATTACATAAGACACGGTGGCTATGCTCGTACCTTTTAGTCAAACCTGCAATGTTAAGTTAACATTGGGCCCTGATTGCCTGTGGAATGTTCACTTGATTTCATTTAGCATGTTTAGGTTCTGGTTTGCTTTTCACAACTAGAGTGTCATTTAAACAACGAGCAATGGCTGAACTCAGAAGTGTTTAACGTTTCCCTTGTAATGTTCAGCAAAGGAACAAGTGGTTCCATTGAAATCTGAATGGCCTGTTTTGGTTTACTTTTCATGAAGAAGTCACTAATAGAAACAACGGGCTGGAATGAAGCTCTGCAGAGGTTGTCTGTTATGAACGGTGTTATTTCTACAAAGTGTGGTCGAAACCAGCGAAATATGGGCATAAATCCAACATGTAACGTATGAGTAGTGGCTGCTACCACGCGAATCTGGCATTTAAAGGCAGGGCAATTGAAATTAAGTGATTCTGAGGCTGTTGCCTTTTCCACATAATTCATGATCTGAGCACTTGTGCACTTGCCAAATAAACCACCACCTTTCACCAAAAACACTGGCTCTACGGATGCCGCATATTTCCGGCCGAAGAGGTGACACAAGGCTGCCGTAAACCGACGAGGATGTCGCGACCTCCGCTGCCGGTGGCCCAACCAGGCCCGGCAGGGGGTCGATGGTAGTTATAGTGAAATGTGTGATTTCATTTCTCGTGCAACAGGGCTGTTGACAAACACCCGTCTCCTTTCTAGGTGAACTACCAAGCCCTGATTTTGGTAAACGCAGGGGCCCGGAGACATCTTTTAGATAAAAAAAGCAAAAAAACAATCATTCACTTACGAAAACTCAAAAATGTTCCGCCTCTCAAAATAAAGCTATTTTCGGTGGGGTTACGATGATGTACTGATCTGATTTCACGTTACTGGCATACGCGTAGGAGCAGCGATTGTGCTAAAGCCATTTTTTTCAGAGCCTAACCGTTTTCGACTAGGTTAAGGTTTATTTAACAGAAATATACATTCAAACGTGATTTGCTTTTTTGTCGGAACACCCAACACTTTGGGCGATATAGGTACAGGCTTAACAGGAGAACCCCAAAGTCACACATATGTGCAAAGACGTCACCAGGCCTTGTTATTATTGTGTTAATAACGCGGCGAGGTCAGACAGGCTCATTTAGAAATATAGCCAAACTTTGAGTCTCTTTTTCGCATTAACCCGATTTCTGTTTTCGTGCGCCGTCACCCTCTAATAGTCTCACCCCCTGGGGCCAGGATCGATGCGTAGATTACATTTATGCAGAAAAGATCTCGTGTTCACGCTGCATATGAACAGCCCGCCCTGTCCCACTTCGAGGCGGGCGCCAGGAGAACCTACTTTCTCCCCGTTTGAAGGATGAACCATAATTCCAAGAGACAAAAGCAGCGACCAGTTAACGGAGGCAGAAGGGGCCGTACCCATCTCTCTGATTCGCTCCAGGGATAGCAATCTTTGAGGGTAAGAATGCCCTGCCTTTACCACGGAACAAACAAGGATGTCCACAGGGCTGGAGCTAAGAGAGCCTCCCTGTAGGAAAATACCCCCCAGCCCATCTGTTTTGCTAGTTTCTCTGTGCACTGAATAGACTGGAGGCCCTAGATTCTGGCTTCCACCTGCAAGGCGTGAGCTCGAGCTGCTGCAAAGCATGGCGGGCGATGGGGAGGCTGGTTTAATGCTACAGGAGAGGCTGAAACGGGGGTCCAACGAGGAGCTTCTCCAGGAATACGAGTGTTCATGAATATATATGCAGTGATAGTAATATCACACCTATATCTGCAGTGATAGTGATCTCACACCTGTAACTGCAATCATAGTAACAATACATGGGTATATGTAATATCCACTCAGTCCTTAATCCAAAATGAGTGGGTATTAACATTTTTAATGCATTAGATTAATGTGATAAAAAATAAAAACCATTAATAAAAGCCCGTACCATTTACAATACAAAACTCACACTAGTACAAATGCAATGCAATAGATTTCGCAATTACAACAAAGTGAGCTATTGCCATTTTGCATTACACCATTTGATTAATGCTTCACGAAGGGGGAAAAAAAAAACGACATTTACAATGCCAATAGCTCAAAATAATGTCATTGCGAGACCTATTGCATTGTAAATGCTTGTTTGAATGATGCAGTTGAAGGGTTCACGCAGATTTCAGGAGGTAGGAAATTCCAAATTGTCTGGGCAATGCCTGAGAAGGCTCGATTGCAAGTTTTCTTTTTGTTACATTTCTGAGGTTTCAACAGGAAGGAAGTGGTTCTTCTTGAGGTTCTGCATCCACCAGACAGCTCCAGTTTTTGTGCAATGTATCTCAAGGTGTTGGACTGTATGGCTTTGTGGGTCATGCAGGCAATTTTTTATTTAATCTTTGCCTCATATGGAAACCAGTTTAGAGATTTCAGATCAACCTTGATGTGGTTATGTAGCTTAGATCCTCTGATGAGCTTGCATCAGAGTTAAGGGACGCCCTTAGTGGCGCCAACTTCGATTTAGGTAGGCCGCAAAGGGTACACTTCCGTAGTGCAACCTAGACATCACTAGGGCTTGAACAACGGACTTGAAGTCATTGAGGAGGAGGAAGGGTTTAATTTTCCTTAAGATACTCATTTGGAAGTTCACTCTTCTGGTAGCTGTACTGATGTGCTCCTGCATGTTCAAGTTCTTGTCTGGTGTTATTTCCAGTGATCTTGTGGAATCCAAAATGTGAGGTATGCAATTAAGAGCTGTTAAATGGTTCATCTATTCAGCAATATTGGGTGATTGTTTGGGTAGTGCAATTAAAAGGAATTCCATTTTGAGAGCATTTAGTTTGAGGTGGATGCAGGTCAACCAGTTTTTCTTGTGTAGAGTTGTGTTGAGAGACCTAATATCTTCAGGGGAGGAGATGTTCAGGTAAAGTTGGGTTTCATCGGTGTACATGCGATAGTTGATGTTTGATGATTCAGAATTTCGTTTAAAGGCTCCATGAACAGTTTAAAGAGTGGGTGAGAGTGTGGTACCCTTAATGTGACAGGTGTGGAATTGGACAGGGACTGATTAACCTTGATTCTTTGGGATCTGTTGTGGAGGAAGGAAGCAAACCAGTCTAGGTCAGAACCTGAAAGCCCCATTCTGCGTTCCAATAAGTCTAGGAGGCTATCATGTTTGACCGTATCAAATGCTGGGAAGAGGTCAAGGAGGATTAGTAGGCAGGATTCATTTTGATCAAGCATTTTTAGCTCGTCATCCACTATGTGTGTTAGGGCCGATCCAGTGCTGTGGCCCTGACAGAAGCTGGATTGGTATTGGTCTAAAAGTTGGGATTTTTCTATGTTATTGCATAATTGGGCAAGGACACGTTTCTCAAGGAACTTTGACAGAGTCAGAATGTTGGCGATAGGGTGGAATTTTAATGGGGGTTAACTGCCCAGACTTAAGGCAGTCTGGTATAGTGCCTTGAAGTAATGAGGCATTTACTATCTTGGTCCAGAGTGGGAGTATAGAGGTTTTGATCTCACTG
Organism: Calotriton arnoldi; assembly: GCA_963921515.1. Taxonomy (NCBI): domain Eukaryota; kingdom Metazoa; phylum Chordata; class Amphibia; order Caudata; family Salamandridae; genus Calotriton; species Calotriton arnoldi. The sequence continues at coordinate 447,568 of CAWUFW010001639.1, read as the reverse complement.
AAGAGATTCGAAAGAAGTGGGTCGCTGAAGTGGTTTGAGGGTTTTAGTGCTGTTAGGATTTTTAGAATGGTGATTTCATCAAAGGCTTTGAATGAGTTCCACAAAGCGTTGTTTTTGGAGGTGTGCCCTGGAAGCTCAGCCATCTCAGGCGGGGGGGCTGATGTGTGAAAAAACCGGAAGGTGCTCCAATGCTGTCCGTAAGTCACTTTCAATCTTTTCCGTCTTTCCCAGGAAGAAGGCGGCAAGTTCCTCGCAATTAGGCTGTGGACTAGACCCAAGTAGAGGGTTGGGTTGCTGTTAGATTGAAGGTTGACAAGTTCGAACAGTTTTTTAGTTCGATTTTTGGTTTCATCAAGTTGGTTTCTAAAGAAGTTTGCTTTTGAGCTACGTATGCGTTTGTTATAAATGCTCCTCAGAGATCTCAGTTGCTTGAGTTGTTCGAGGGAAGGAGAGAATCTCCACGATCATTCAGCTAGTCTCAGATAGCGTCTTTCAGCATTAAGGCTACCATTGAACCAAGGTTTGGAGTCTTTGGTAGTCACTATTTTTAGTTGGAAGGGCACAATTGAGTCTAGAATGTCGTCATGGAATTGTTGTAGTGATCAGCAAGGTCCTGGACATCTGACATGTCCTCAGGAGGGGGTTGGATGTAATTGCTGAGAGATGTCAGTTCATTAAGATTTATGTTTCGTATGCTCCTTTTCCAGTGTCTGTTTTTTTAAATTATTTTAGCCTTTTTTGAGGTCACTGATTCTGTGATGAGGAAGCTGATGCAGTGGTGGTCTATCCAGTCACAAGGGATAATATATTCAAGTTCGAATGGAATTGGCCTTAGTGATGATTAGATCCAAGGTAGCGCCCAAGTTGTGGGTAGGACTTTCGCAGATTTGGATCAGGTTAAGGTCTGCTAGGAATGGTTTTAGGCTGTTCACTACCTGGTCATTTGGGTCATTCCAGTGGAGGTTAAAGTCACCAAGGAAGATAGGGCGCAGTGTTGTCCCGAATTGGTTGTGATGATTTCCAATTTGATTGATAAATGGTAGGTTATCTCCTGGAGGATGGTAGAACGCATGCAATTTGCATAGAGGCCTATCTTTACTCACAATATCAATGCATAGGAATTCACAGGAGGATATAGTAACGTTTTGAGCCTGTTTCATCGAGAGACAGTTGCGGTGTATGCAGGTGATACCTCCACCTGGTCTGTTCAATCTATTCTAATGATGTCACAGCTAGGTGGTACTGGTATGTCCAGGATTGGTGTGGAGGAGTCATTTAGCCATGTTTCAGTCATGACTAAAAGGTCAAGTTTGTGTGCAAGGATGAGGTCAGCAGTGTCCACTGCGTGTTTAGATGCCGATCTGCAATTGAGTAGCATACATTTCAAGTGGGGAATGGTGTCAACTGAGATAGCCTGTGTGATGGGAATTTGCTTAAGTTTGGAATTGTTTACAACTCTGGAACTAAGCCTAGGTTCTCTGTGAGGGTCTGCAGGAATTGTCTGGATTTGACTCAAGTTGTCTGGGATATTGTAGTGTATAGAATTATATGACAGGAGGGGGAGTGAATTTCCTTGTTGGATAGTGGCTCTTTCATCCTGATGGGCTGGGTAGAGTGGTGGGGTAGGGTATGGTTCTTCAGTTCAAGTAAGGAGACGTCGTTGGATGGGGTGATGACGGCTGCCTAAAGTGGTAGTTATTTGATTTAGGACTGGAAGTGTCTATTCTTCCCTGGAGTCCTGATGGGCCACTAATAATTTGCTAGCTCAGGGGTGATGGTGATTAAGCTTTGTAGGTCTGCCTTAAGTTGTTGTAGGTCAAGAGTAATCTCACTAAGTCTGGAGTCTAGTGGTGTGTGGGAACAGGTGGTCGTGGGTGGGTCGTGGGGCCAGGAGGTGAGAGGGCGCTCAAGCCTGTAGTGTTAGACTGCTGCTGAACTGGGGGGAGGGCGGATTGGAGATGGAGTTAGGTTTGAGGGGAGGAGGTGTAGAGCTAGTGAGCTGGCTGATAAGTGCTGGGTATGCATAAGCCATGTTGCTAGTCTTGTTTGGGAGTTCAGACTTTGTGAGTATCATCGTTTGGTCCATAGGGAGTGTCAAAGGTGCACTAGTAGTATCCACAAGGGTGTGTTCGGAGGTCGAAGGTAGACTCAGGGTGAAGGTGTTAATTTTGAAGCTATGTGTCTCAGTGATTGCTGCTCTAGAGGAGTAAAGTGGGTTCGGTCTATTATTGCGACTCAAGTGGGAGAGACTGGCTCTCCGAGTAATGATGGAGAGTTGATGTTGGGTAAACTGTTCGCCGAGGATAGGGGAGGAGGGGAATGGGATGGACCACTTAATGTGGTAGGGATAGGGGAGGACACCACTTGAGGTTCCTGTGGGTTGTCTGAAGAACTAGGACTAGCTTGGGGCGGGGAGGATTCCTTACCAATGACAGAGTTTTTAATGAGAGAGACAATTTCATTTACTACATCTAGGTTGTGTTGAGATGATTGGATGAGGATAATCCCATTGTTATATAGGGAGATGGTGTCGTGTAGTTCCTAAAAATACATAGGATCTGCGTGTTTGTTGGACAACATAAACTGAGGGATTGGTGTCTAGACTGATTCCGGAAACCCCCAAAGGATATGTCGGCCTATAGACCAGCTAGCTCACAATGCCGCCATAAGTCCCCTAACCTTACCAAGGAGCGAATAGTGTCTGGCAACCATTGAACATGACAACCCTTGACCCTTTAGGGATCGTGGAAACAGTACAATACTTTTCGCTCAGTCAATCGTGCTCACTCAGTCTCAGAGAGATACACAGAATAAACGTTGGGGACGTTTTCAATAAGCATTTATTGAACCAGCGTCATTCTAGCATAAAACATGTTTGCTGCGACAATCAATAGACCGAATCTAATTTAAGAGATTACAAGCACCAATAGAGTGAACAGAAGGTAGAATTCTACCATGGTGCTAAAACAGTGAATATATGTAGGCATATAAAAATGACAGTAATCAAGCGTACTCCTACGATGCGGACCCTACCCAAGTGTACCTAACATGTATGTGGGTGTAAAGCCACAAATCCCCTAGGAAAGAGCCAACCCATTACCTGATGGGAGAGAATGAAGGACCCTGTCTTGGTCACGAATTGGGGACCCCACAATGGATGTCTGACCGATGCGTGTTGAAGCTTCAGTGTGCAGGGACCTCAGTGTCTGTGTCAGCTTGGAAGCGTCTCCTCTGGTTACCTAGTGAAGGTGTGGTTCTTTTATACCAAAAAGGTAGCCTCGGGGGTTCTACCACAAACTATATGTTGTGACTACGATTATGTAGCTGAGCCTAAATCAATAGTTGCAATCATGCAAAGTAGCCCTGTCGCCCTAGGATGAAGATAGCAATGGCTTTTGTACAGAGTATGTTAATCCTGTTATGTACGTCATGTGCAGGGGATTTTACCAAGAATCCTCATACATAATAAATGAGGCTAGTTTCAAAGAAACCAATCGACATTTATTCATCACATAACTGGGTAAAATGTCAGTGCTAGAACCGTTATGCAGAGCAAGGTAGGACAAATGTAGGTAAAAGGTCACTTTGCTACTTAGGCCTAGGTTAAGGAACATAAAAATGGTTGCTTCTGCTCTTCAAGCGAGAGAGGGAGCTACAGAGAGTCTTAGTCCATGTGGGGTTTTCTTGGATGTAGTGATATGGAGAAGTGAGTATCAATCAATCACGGAATTTGTAGAGCGCACTACTTACCCGCGAGGGTCTCAAGGCGCTAGGGAAGAGAAAAAAAAAAAAAGGGAAGAAAAAGGGGGGTGGCCGGGGTGCCGCTACTGGTCGAACAGCCAGGTCTTGAGTAGCCTCCTGAAGGTCAGCAGGTCTTGGGTCTGTCGTAGGCTGAGTGGAAGGGTGTTCCAGGTCTTGGCGGCGAGGTGGGAGAAGGATCTGCCGCCGGTGGTGGTTCTTCGGATGCGGGGGACGGTGGCGAGGGAGAGGTCGGCGGAGCGGAGCTGGCGGTTGGGGGCGTAGAAGAAGAGCCGTCTGTTGAGGTAGGCTGGGCCGGTCTTGTGGAGTGCCTTGTGTGCATGGATGAGGAGTTTAAAGGAGATTCTCCTGTCGATGGGGAGCCAGTGCAGGTTTCTCAGGTGGGGGGTGATGTGGCTGTGGCGTGGTACGTCGAGGATCAGGCGTGCCGAGCGTTTTGAATGCGTTGCAGTCGTTTGATGAGCTTGGCTGGGGCTCCTGCGTAGAGGGCGTTTCCATAGTCGAGTCTGCTACTGACGAGGGCCTGGGTGACTGTTCTTGTATCTGTCGGGATCCACCTGTAGATCTTGCGGAGCATGCGGAGGGTGTTGAAGCAGGAGGAGGAGACTGCGTTGACTTGCTTGGCCATGGAGAGCGTTGAGTCGAGGAGGACTCCCAGGTTGCGTGCGTGGTCGGTGGGTGTCGGGGCTGCCCCCAATGTCGTAGGCCACCAGGAGTCGTCCCAGGCTGAAGGGTTGGAGCCGAGGATGAGCACCTCCGTCTTGTCCGTGTTCAGCTTTAGTCGGCTGCTCTTCATCCAATCGGTGACGGCCTTCATTCCTTCGTGGAGGTTGGATTTGGCGGTGAGGGGGTCCTTGGTGAGGGAGAGGATCAGTTGAGTGTCATCGGCGTAGGAGATTATGTTGAGGTCGTGCTGTCGGGCGATGCGTGCGAGCGGGGCCATGTAGATGTTGAACAGTGTCGGGCTGAGGGATGATCCCTGGGGTACGCCGCAGATGATCTCGGAGGCTTCGGATCGTAACCGGGGGAGGCGGACGCTCTGGGTTCTGCCGGAGAGGAAGGAGGTGGTCCATTCCAGGGCCTTGTCTCGGATCCCTGCGTCGTGGAGGCGTGCGCGTAGAGTGCGGTGGCAGACAGTGTCGAAGGCGGCGGAGAGGTCCAGCAGGATGAGGGCTGCGGTCTCACCGTTGTCCAGCAGGGTCCTGATGTCGTCGGTGGCGGCGATGAGGGCAGTCTCGGTGCTGTGGTTGCTGCGGAACCCTGACTGGGATGGGTCCAGGATGCTGTTTTCTTCGAGGTATCGGGTTAGCTGTCTGTTGACGATCTTCTCGATGACCTTAGCAGGGAAGGAAAGCAGGGAGATGGGCCGGAAGTTCTTGAGGTCTCTCGGGTCCGCCTTGGGATTTTTGAGCAGGGCGTTGATCTCGGCGTGTTTCCAGCTCCCTGGGAAGGTCGCGGTCTCGAAGGAGAGGTTGATGACGTTGCGCAGGTGGGGTGCGATGGAACTGCTGGCTTTGTTGAAGATGTGGTGCGGAAAAGGGTCTGACGGGGAGCCGGAGTGGATTGTGCTCATGGTCTTGATGGTGTCATCGAGGTTCACGTTGGCCCAGGCTGGCAAGGGGTCGTGGTCGATGGTGTGCGGCGAGTCTGGTGTGTCGGTGTCTGTTGGGGCTGTCTGGGTGTTGAAGCTGTCGTGGATGTCGGTGATCTTGCGGTGGAAGAAGGCGAGGGAGTCGCACAGGGCTTGCGACGGCGGGATGTCGTTGGTGTTGGAGCTGGGGTTGGAGAGTTCCTTCACGATGTTGAAGAGCTCCTTGCTGTTGTGTGCGTTGCTGTCGAGGCGGTCTTTGAAGGAGATCCTCTTGGCGGCCCTGATGAGGTGATGGTGGTTGCGGATGGCGTCTTTGTGGGCTGCGTGGCTGTCCGGTGTCTTTTCACTGTGCCATTTCATCTCTAGATTCCGGCAGGTACGCTTGGATGCTAGGAGTTCCAGGGTGAACCAGCTGGCTCTCTTGCTGGTGTCTCTGTAGGTGGGTTTTTTCAGCGGGGCGAGGGTGTTGGCGCAGTCGTCAATCCATCGTCTGAGGTTGCAGGCAGCGTCGTCGGTGTTGGAGAGGTCGGTGGGTGGGCTGAGAGCGAGCTTTGCCTGTAGTTGGTCTTCGGTGACTTTGCTCCAGCAGCGGCGTGGGATCTGTTGGGTGCGGTGGTGTGTGGTGGGTTTCTGGAAGGAGAAGTGGATGCAGCGGTGGTCGGTCCAGAGGAGTTCGGTGGTGTGGCTGAAGGAGACGTGGGAGCTTGAGGAGAAGACGGGGTCGAGCGTGTGGCCGGCGGAATGGGTCGGCGTTGTGACGAGCTGTCTCAGTCCGAGGTTGGCGAGATTGTCGATCAGGGTGGTGGAGTTGCTGTCGTTGTTGTTCTCCAGGTGAAAGTTCAGGTCTCCGAGGAGGATTTAGTCGGTGGAGGTTAGGGCGTGCGAGCTGATGAAGTCGGCGATGGAGTCGCTGAACTGGAGTCGGGGTCCGGGGGGTCTGTAGACGGGGGGTGCCTCTTAGGGTGGTGTTGGGGTCCGTGTGGATCTGGAAGTGCATGTGTTCGGCGGTGCTGAGAGTGTCGTCGGTGCTGGTCGAGACCCTGATGGTGTTCTTGTGGACGATTCCTCCTCCTACTCCGTTGGTGCGGTCTCTGCGGGTGATCTTATAGCCGTCTGGGATGGCTATGGCGATGTCGGGTGCGGAGGAGTCGTTCATCCAGGTCTCTGTCAGGAAGGCGACGTCCGGGGATGATGTGTTGAGCAGGTTCCAGAGCTCGACGGCGTGTTTGCGTGCGGAGCGGGTGTTCAGTAGGATGCATGGGAGGTGGTTGGGGTCCTTCTTGGCGGGCGCTTCGGTGGCTCTGAGGCTGGTGTAGCTGCAGTTCCGGCAGGTGAAGGGACCATGAGTGCGTTTCGTGGCGGCCTTGAAGCAGATGTGGGTCCGTCCGGGGGTGAGAGCGTGGAGTGTGCTGACATCGTAGCGGCGGCGATTGTCCTGGTGGGCGCAGGGGGCGTGAGGACCAGGGGTCCTGGCGCTGGGCGCGGTCCAGGCGCAGACGGGCTTGCCTTGGGCGCGCCCGCTGCGCGGCCGCCATATATGGGGAGGTGGGAGGGAGGAGCAGCTGGGTGGCGGGAGGCAGGGGCAGCGAATTGTCGGTGAGGGGGCGGGGCCGTAGGGAACGCAGCGGCGGGAAACGGGAGCGGCGAGGGACACAGAACTGGGCACGGAATCAGGGGCACACAAGGGGAAACAGAAGGCAAAATGGGCACAGAATCAGGGGCACACGGGGAAACACAGAAGGCAAAACAATCGGGCGCAGGGACAGGGGCCACACGAGGGGAAACAGAAGGCAAAGGGCACAGAGTCAGGCACACGAGGGGAACAGAAGGCAAAGGGCAAAAGGGCAACAACAGGAAAAACGGGCACAGCAACGAGGGGGCAGTGGGGACAGAAGGCAAGAGCACTAACCAGCAGCAGCAGGGCAGCACAGGCGGAGCTGTGTGGTGGGGGAGCGCCCTACCTGGCAAGGTCAAGGGTCGCTCTCCTCACTGCGCAGCGGCCGCCATATATGGGGAGGTGGGAGGGAGGAGCAGCTGGGAGGCGGGAGGCAGGGGCAGCGAATTGTCGGTGAGGGGGGCGGGGATGCAGCAGCGGGAAACGGGAGCGGCGAGGGACACAGAACCGGGCACGGAATCAGGGGCACACAAGGGGAAACAGAAGGCAAAATGGGCACAGAATCAGGGGCACACGGGGAAACACGGAAGGCAAAACAATCGGGCGCAGGGACAGGGGGCACACGAGGGGAAACAGAAGGCAAAGGGCACAGAGTCAGGCACACGAGGGGAACAGAAGGCAAAGGGCAAAAGGGCAACAACAGGAAAAACGGGCACAGCAACGAGGGGGCAGTGAGGACAGAAGGCAAGAGCACTAACCAGCAGTAGCAGGGCAGCACAGGCGGAGCTGTGTGGTGGGGGAGCGACCTACCTGGCAATAGGGCGTTCCTCCATTGTGCTTTTCTTTTAGTGTAGAAGATAACATCACTAATAGTAGCTCCTTTTTTGTGCAGAAGTATGGGTCAGAAATTAGGGTTTCTAGGTGAGATTTCAGAAGTCTGTGTTTAAAGTTCTCGGATGCATTTTTAGTTCGATTAGGAGCCTATTTTACAGTGTAAGCATTGCGGCCTGCTGGTACCAGTTTGGTGTCTGATGATCTTCGAAAGTTAGGATCCAAGACTGAGGGTACACTAGAGCAAGAGAGATAAGAGGAGAGGGACAGAGAGTATCTAAAGCTCCCATGGGGAGGGAGGAGATGAGGAATGGGTAAGGTCAGTTGGGGAACAAAGAGCTGAGGCAAATCATGGTATGATTCATGGCTCCATTCTAGGATGGCCATCCTTTTATCAGCATTATTATTAATTCTTGTATAGCGTGTAACTACTTATAAGGTTTCCCAAAGCTGGAGGACATTGGTTAGTAACCTACATGGGTTGCCTAGAATAGCCAGGTTTTCAACTGTTTGCGGAACGAGGTCAGAGAATTACTACCTCTGATTGACTCCCGAAGTGTGTTCCACAATTTGGGACCGATAAAAGAAAAAGACCGGCAACCTATGCGTGAATGTTTGAATCTAGGCACAGAAAAAAGAGACTGGTTACTAGAATGCAGTGTATGACAGGGGAGGTAAGGCACGACTAGCTTTTTCAGAAATTCAGGGCCTATGTGGTCCTTGATCTTGTACATAAAGCAGAGAGCCTTAAGGTTGATGCGTTTATCCACAGTGAGCCAATGGATATCTTGAAGGAGGCCAGATACTGAAGAATGTTTGGGTAGACGAAAAAGCAGCCTAGCGTCCGATTATTGCCTTGTCAGCACCCAAATATAGAATGTTGCCATAATCTAGGCTGGAAAGGATTGTAGCCTGAATGACCGTTGTTTGGGCTGTAAAAGGGAGCCTCCATAGAATCCTTTTAAGCCATTTCATAATGGCGAAGCAGGAAGAGGTCATTTTAGCTACTTGAGGTTTCATGGACAGAGTGGCAGCCAGCCAAATGCCCAGGCTTTTCACCTTGTCGGCCAGTGTGGGAAGGGAACCCAGAGTGTCGGGTCAGAGCTGAGGTCCCCTTAGTTGAGGATTTTTACCCAGTAGTAGCACCTCAGTCTTATCCCCGCTAAGTTTAAGGGAACTAGTGTTTATCCAGTTGGCAACATCACTGAGGCAAGATTTGAGAACTTGTGGGCCTGCTTCCTGATCCGATGACAAAGAAAAAATGATCTGGGTGTCATCGGCATAGGAAAATATGGTTAAACCATGGCTTTCTACTAGATCCGCTAAAGGGCGGACGTATATGTTGAAGAGCAGAGGGCTAAGAGCAGAGCCCTGTGGGACACCCAAGGTCAATGGGTGTGGACTTGAAAAAAACCTGAAAAGTTCGATCAGCCAGAAAGGATTTTAACCACGCAAGTACTGCATTTTCTAGGCCGAGTTGAGCCAGTTTGTTAATCAGCTTATCATGAGACACAGTGTCAAAGGCCGCACTAAGGTCCAAAAGGGTCAGTGCGGCCATACCACCCCTATCTAGAAGCTCACGCAGGTGTTCCATGACTCCTAAAAGGGCGACTTCCATGCTGTGGTCTGCACAAAATCCTGCCTGGTAAGTTTGAAGGGCGTTTTGGGTTTCTACATAGGTGGAAAGTTGGGTATTGACATGTTTTTCACTAATTTTGGACAGGATGGGCAAAAGTGAGATGGTCTATAGTTTGCCCAGTTGGCATGGTCTAGATGGGGCTATTTTAGCAGAGGTAGTACCATGGCGTGTTTCCAGGTTTTGGGCAAGTGGCCTTCACACAGTGAGGAGTTCAACAAGTCCATGAGTAAAGACAGAAAACTTGGGGCGCACAGCTTAGAGGGTAGAAGGGGGTCCAGCGGGGAACCCGATTTAATGGATCATAGTAAGTCCAGGAATCTAGCATCCTCCAGAGGGGGTAAAGAATGTAAATAAGAAGGTAATGCTGCGCTATCTGGTAGAGTTGTTTCGGTGTAAGGTGCTAAAGTGCTAAGTTGCCGGCCAGGTAAGAGCTGATCCTTTCAGAGAGAAGAGAGTCTGTATCTCCCACAGCCAGAGTGCGGCAGATATTTCTTACCTTATTAACAAAGAAGTCTGCAAGGGCTTCACATTGGTCCTGCGAGAGTGAGGGGGAGGGTGCAATATTGCTGGGGTTGGATAGATCTTGAACAACTTTGAAGAGAGTCTTGTGACAGTTTTGTGTTTTTAGTATTAAGTCAGAGTAAAAAGCTGTTCTGGCGTTCCTGCAATTACCATGGAATATGTTCTGAGCTTTCTTAAAGGTCGATTTGGCGGCATTATCATAGTGTTTTCACCATGCTCTTTCCAGTTTTTTACAGGATTTGTTTTCTTCCAGTTGGGCCCCATTAAACCATGGGGTAGGTGGGCGTTTTCTAGCCCCAACTCTAGGTTTAGCCAGCAAAATTAGATAAAGGGAGTTCCTTAGCCAGTTATGGACCACAGGGAGGTCAACGTCGACTTGGGATTCTAATGAAGGGACAGTCTCTGAAAGATTATTTTTAAGAGCAGTAATGTCCAGTTTCTGGTCATTGCTTTAGGTCTGGTGGCTGTGAACAGGGAGGGGGAGGTGCATGATAGGAAAAAAGGGACTGCAAAATGATAAGTCCAGGATAGCGGTAGGGGTGGAACTGTAGTGATATCCGTGATACTGGAAAAAATAGGATCAAGCAAATGGCCGGCTGTGTGAGTGAGGGCGGAGTTGATTAAGACAAGGTTGAGTGAACCCAGGTTGTCAATCAGGGATTGGCTCAAACTGCATGGCCCCTTGTCAAAATGCATGTTCAAGTCACCCAGAAGCGTAAAATTCGAATATTCAAGTACATACGGAGAGATTATGTCAGGTAGAGTAGAACACCAATTACTGGCAGGACTTGGCGGGCGATATATTAAAACCCTGGAAAAAGTGATGTTGGGGGTAAGAGTCAAAGAGAAGAGAAGTGCTTCGCCTGCCAAGGAGGAAGGTTCTCCGTGTTACATTGGTACCTGTTTTTATAGACAATAGCGATGCCGCCCCCTTTTTTTATGTTTGCGGTCTCTTCTAACCATGCAGTATCCATATGGTAAAAAGGAAATGATATCAGGTGTAGATGACTCATTCAACCAGGTTTCAGTCAGGAAAATAGCGTTGGGTGTGTTGTCTGAAAGGAAGTCATAAAGATGTTGTTGATAGCTAAGTGAGCAACAGTTAATGCTATAAAAGCATAAATTATTTTTTGCGCCCTTTCTACTGCAGTTATTCCTTTCTTTGACAGCGGAGGACGGAACGCGAGATATAGGGAGATTGTTTACCAAGAGGCTTTTATGTTTCCAGGAGAAACCGCATGTTTTACAGCAGGCATTGATGGTAAGGGGATGTAATGACGAGATGCAGGCATCTGCGCAGCACAGGCGAAGTGCTCCGAGTTGATCTGAGGAGCGGATCATTCTGGGAGATGTGGAAGGAGCAGGGTTCCTGGCCTCTGGTCCCGGCCAGGCGCAGACGGGCTTGCCTATGGCACGCTGGCGGCGCGCCCACTGCACGTTCAGGCCTGCCAAGTATCACGCAACAGACGTGACTCTAACGCATTTCAGTGTGGTGTTCCGCATCACCGAACTGAAATGCTTTGTCACGCATTTTAATGGCACTGTCTCTGCTGTACCAGCCGCGCTGAAGTAACTGGCTACGCCAGACTGTTAGCGCGCGGCGCGCCGACCTGTGACACCCAGAGTGCTAGAGTTAATGATGATCTTATGCACTCACTGCTGCTGCTACAATGTGTGTTGAAATGTGTTGCTGAAACTCCCGCCCGCGGTGCGGGCGCGGCTGAGTCACTCACTACAGCCCTGATGTCACCCGGCCGAGTGGCAGTCCTGTGCCCATTCAGACACCATAACCCGCGGCGGGCGGGGCCTGCCCTGTCAGCAGTGGTTGCCTACTGGCGCCGCCGGGGAGGGAGTGGGATGTGACCTCACGTCCTGGTTGTGGAGGGAAGTGAGGTTGGATTGGTAGGACATACGCGGGGACTCGACTGGAGATTGGATTGCCGCGCGCCGGGGGCAGACGGAGTCACTGTCCTGTCCGCGTCCCGGCGCATGAATTAACTCACTAGTCAGTGTGCGGTGCTGCGCATATTTTACCGGTGTTGGACGCGGGCCGCATCACTCAGCAGCATGGTGTCACCGGTCAGCAGGCGCGGAGCCGCGGCTCGTGCAGGTGTATGAATCCGTGCGTGAACTCTTATCTCCTCTCTCCCGGCTGTGAGCGTCTCTCATCCCTCCAGTTTCAGGACGCGCAGTCTCTGTCCTTCCTTGGGTTTATTTTCTATTTATCGAGCTTCAGGAGACTTTTGAAGAAATAAAGGTAAATACGGATAAAAACACAAATTCGAGTATTGTGATGCAGTATCTTTGACTGAAACACTATACTGTCATGGATGTATATTCACCAGAATGCCAGGCGTCAATCACACCTGATGACATCACAAGGTTGACCCCTTGTGTCACCTTTCGCCTGAAATGGCTCTTTGGTTGGGGGCTCTGTCTCACTCTGCCCTGGGGCTCATTCTGTGGCCCGGCGCACTATGCTTGAGAGGGTCCGGTCCGTCTTTGCACTGTGCTCTTGCTGCTTAGGAGGGGTGGAGGCAGGCGTTAGGGGATCACGCCCTGACTCAGGGGCGCATTGTGGTACTGCAGAGCCTGGGGTGGAGGGTGCTGATTGTTTAGAAATTAAATAATAGCTTTAAAAGCACCTGCTGCAGAGTTCGACATCCTTGTTGCTCAAATGAGGTTAATTTCTGGTATTTGTCTATTTCCATTGACTCCATTCCATGATTTTGGTCGCAAGCAAGTGCCACTCTATGTGTTACATATTTAGTCGTTGCCTGACTCTCTTAAATCCACTGAATCTATGAAAATGTCACACATAATCAATCTGAAACATTAGAAGCTATACTCAAATGGGTGTACTTTCCGATATTTACACGATTCCCTCGTCTTCATTGCTTGATTTTGCTAGCGAGAAAGTGTCACTCATAGTCGTTGAAATGTCACTCATAATTACACTGAAATTATGAAAATGCCACACATAGCAATCTGAAACCTTGGCAGCTATGCACGTTGGCGCCAGGCTGCTGTTTTTGGGGTAGATGAGCGTCCCAATTGCCGCTCAACTGCACGCAAACCGTCCAAGTTGGTGGCCGCCAGAGCCCAGAGAAGCAGTTCAGGAGATGTATCCCAGCTCCCTCTGCTCAATCGGACAAGCCATAGCAGACCGAGGAGCTTGAAGATACAAACGGCAGCAGAATGGCGGTATGGCAGAAGGTAAGCCTGTTCCAAGCTTGAAAGTAAATTGAAAGGCAATGGGCCCATGTATTTTCAATTAAAGAGAAAATAAAATAAATTCCACTAGTGACACCCCCGAGCTGCTTGCATACAAATTAGAAGGGATACAGTTTTTAAAATCTTTAAAATAGCACTTCCAAAGAAGTGTGATTGTGCAAAGCTAAAAATAAAAAGGTCCCACTGGTGTGGAGCCTTCAGGTTAACTGCCTCATCATGATAAAGGTTGTCCAGAGAGATAAGGCTTCTCTTTCAGTTTCAGGTTTCCCACAGGTTAGAATCGAGGAACTCTTTATAATTGGTGGAAATCAGATTTCCTGGAGGGGAAGGGGGACCAACTACATTTACAGGTAACTGACAGTGTAGTGAAACTATTTCAATCAAATTAAACAACTGTGTGATAGTTAAGCAAGGTTGAACACGGTTTTGTTAGAGAGCATAGGGATGTTGTGGTGGTCAGTGAACTAAGATGGAGGGATGAGGGGTGTGTAGAGACAGGCTTGGACACACCCTAACCTGTCACGTCATGGATACCCAAGAAATTAGGAAACAACATCATTCCAAGTTTGCCATCTCCTTGGAGTAATTTATATGCTATTGATCATAGGAGTCCTCCTTTCATGTCCATGAAATGGTCTGACAGAGTCCCATGTCGGTTTCTAATCTGTTGGTAGAGCCACCATTTTAAGTTAAGCAGGGACCTTTGTGAGGGAAAACGACCCCAAGATGGGGTCTGAATCTGAATCAGAAGCGTTCTGCTATCACATCAGACTCTAAACACAAAGGCAACACTAAAGTAATTATAAAGTAAAAACAAAAACACTGGCACTAAAGGGAAGTAGCTTGTGAGCGGATGTGCTCTTTGTGAGAGAGCAAAATACATTCACAGTGAAAGTAACATGTGGCTTAAGTAGGCTGACCTAATTCTCCATCCTATATGCTGTAGTGGGCGGAAGCAAAATGTGAATGACACAACAGACCAATGGATGAAGAAAGGTGGCTGATAGCCCCTATATTTAAGTAGTAATAAAAAATTTTATTGTACAGTTAATTAAAACCATAACAATTAAGGATTAAAATAAACAGACAATCAACAACAATAATCTAAATTTTCAAATACTTAATTAACACAAAAATCAGCGATATTCCATTATTATCAGCACAATATACCTCACTAAAGTGCAACGTGCCTCGAGCTGCCCCAATCTAAAGACACAATTTCTTTTAATTCCTCCTTGGGGGAGAGGAGTTGGCCCAACGGCTAGGGCGGTCGACCTCGAATCTGGGGAACTGGGTTCGAGTCTCGGCAATGACACTGAACATCCTGTGATTCTGGGCAAATCACTTAACTCCCCGTGCCTAACATAAATGAATGTGTCCTCATGTAACGCAACTGGTGCTCTTGTAAAGCGCTCTGATACTCGATACCTTCGGGCCAAGTTCGCGCTATATTTAAAAAAAAAAAAAAACGTAATCTCATATACACTAAAATTCATGTTCAATATAAAATATTCATAATAAAAAGTCAACGATATGTACACAGATCTAGTTCATAGTTATGGTGAGCCGGATTCCAATAATGTCTAAGTCTTTTCCATAGGGCCCAACGGATCGGTGCGATCTGAGGGGACAGATTGATTATTGCCCTCTAGTCTTATCATATTTAAATCTTCCATTGTACTTGCTTGAGCTTAGTGCCTGCTGATCTTGTCCCTCTCCTTACCTCTGACCTACCCTCCTAGTACCTCCCTCTCCAGCAAGGAATGCCAAAAAACAAAGGTTTCCATAAAAAAAATACCCACTGTAATCTTCTTGTAGGGACCTTAAAATGCCCAATATTCCTTCTAAGACGGATTAATCCTCGCTACGGGTGATCGTCCATCCTAGGGGGCCACTTTTCTCCAAATTCGCTCTTACTTACACCCCAGCTGTTAAGCAGGTAGCCCAGTACTAATTGTGAATGATGTAAATGTTAACTGACATTGTTTTAGTGGAAAGGCTATCGCCTGGGCATTCGACAATAATTTATTTAAAATATTCACAAATTTAGCACATCTCCCCAGCCCCCAGGTGGACTACTGCTAAAGCAAAAGGAAGACTCCTGTGCGCAAGAACAAACTCCCTCTGCCAAAAAGATAGGTTTTAACAATAGTCTCCTTTGATGTTCTATGGCAGGGCAACAGCATAGCAAATGGAACCATGATTCTCGATAGTTGTGGCATAGTCTACAATTGATATCACCCCCTAAGCCAGCCCAACGCGGGTTAAAATCTCTTATCCGTACCGCAAGCACTCTCATGTAAAGGATTTGATCCCTAGTAATTGCATTAATAAAGTCCGAAAAATATTTTTGTGGCTTCCCAACATGATATGACTCGGTTAGGGGCTGTACCAGTCCTTGGCACCCAACGGTACGCAAGTCTTGTTCCCAGGAAGACTCTTTCATTTGCTTGTTAATAGCTGTCTTCCATGTCCTATATGGGTTATCACCGTCCCCGAATGCGGACTCCTCAATCTTAAGTATCAGAATCGCCTCATTAAGTTGTCTAGACCATGGGTTACCAGGATTTTCGTGAATCGATTTCATAAGATTTTTAGCGAATTCTTGGGAGCCATCCTACACTTGATCAAATATTTTAACATGGATGCCTTACACTCTATTGATTGGATTACTAACCCTAGCCCGAGTCTTAATCTGGAGCGTCGGACTTATCGTGGTTGGTGGAATATTTTTTTGTATGCTTTAATGTGACATAACTCCAACGCATCGTCCAGTGTGCCAGGATAAGCAAAATGACTATACTGCAGGGCTGGGATTAAGGTTGCCTTTATTACTCTTAAAATAGGGGAAGCAGAAGCGCTACTTAATAAGCGATTCAGTTGGACAATTCCATAAGTAATAGCTGCTGCTTTCTTATTAAGATCTTTGATTTGGGCAACAGCAGAACTAGATTCACTAAACCACACGCCCAGATATTTATAATGGTAAATATCCTTCACAACAAATTTTTGACCCCACATACCATTACTCCGCATTCAAGTACTACGCAAGGTGCACCTACCCCGCATACCATTACTCCGCATTTTTTTACAACGCGTGTGCATTTACCACGCATGCCTTTACAACGAATTTCGTTGTAAAGGTATGTATGGTAAATGCACACGCGTAGTAAAAAAAAAAGGCGATCCACGTCGTTGTGAGGAAACAGAGGCTCTTCCGTTTCCTCACAACGACGTGCACTGCCCCTCAGAGACAGACAACGTGAAGCAGGAACCAGGAGGAGAGATGAACCACGAGGAGAGAGAGGTAAGGGGGATTGGGCCTGGGGTGGGGGTTAATTTTTTAGGGTTTAGGGTAGTCTCGGAGGGTCGTGCTGGGGGTAGTGTTTTAGGGTTTAGGGTAGTGTTGTGGTGTTTGTGTAGTGTAGGGTAGTGTTTTAGGGTTTAGGGTAGTGTCGGGGATCGTGCAGGGTAGTGTTTGAGTGTAGGGACCGGACTGGGGGTCGGGGGGGGTCGTGCTGGGGGTAGTGTTTTAGGGTTTAGGGTAGTGTTGTGGTGTTTGTGTAGGGTAGTGACTGGGGTTTGGGGGGTCGTGCTGGGGGTAGTGTTTTAGGGTTTAGGGTAGTGTTGTGGTGTTTGTATAGTGTAGGGTAGTGTTTTAGTGTTTAGGGTAGTGTCGGGGGTCGTGCAGGGTAGTGTTTGAGTGTAGGGACCGGACTGGGGGTCGTGCTGGGGTTAGTGTTTTAGGGTTTAGGGTAGTGTTGTGGTGTTTATGTAGTGTAGGGTAGTGACTGGGGGTCGGAGGGGTCGTGCTGGGGGTAGTGTTTTAGGGTAGTGTTGTGGTGTTTGTGTAGTGTAGGTTAGTGGTTTAGGGTAGTGTCGGGGGGGTCGTGCAGGGTAGTGTTTCAGTGTAGGGACCGGACTGGGGGTCGGGGGAGGGTCGTGCTGGGGGTAGTGTTTTAGGGTAGTGTTGTGCTGTTTGTGTAGTGTAGGGTGGTGACAGGGGGTCGTGCTGGGGGTAGTGTTGTGGTGTTTGTGTAGTGTAGGGTAGTGATTTAGGGTTTAGGGTAGTGTTGGGGGATCGTGCAGAGTAGTGTTTCAGTGTAGGGACCGGACTGGGGGTCGGGGTAGGGTCGTGCTGGGGGTAGTGTTTTAGGGTTTAGGGTAGCGTTGTGGTGTGTGTGTAGTGCAGAGTAGTGGTTTAGGGTAGTGTTGGGGGGTCGTGCTGGGTAGTGTAAATGTAGGGAGAGGACTGGGTGTCGGGGGAGGGTCGTACAGGGGTACTACATTAGGGAGCAGTGTAGGGCAGGGTACTCTCACTTACCTTTTAAACTTTTACCATGAGTATACCTTTACCATGCATGCCTTTGCGTTGTAATAACATGCGTGGTAAAGGCATAGTCGTTGTAAAAGTTTGCGTTGTCAAAACTTGCGGGGTCATTAAATTTGCGTTGTCAAAAATGCGTGGTAATGGTATGCAGAGTGTTTGTTAGCGGGGTAACATCATATATTCATTTATAATGCCTTGCGGTGGGGATGGTCCCACCTTCCAATTGCCAGGTTGCCAGCTTCTTCCTTCGGTAACCCCCGAAAATCAGGACTTTAGTTTTGTACTGATTTACCACTAGATGGTTGGCCTTTTTGAATCTACCCAAGGCATTTAAAGCCCTTTGTAAACCCGACTTGGTATGATCCATGACCACGATATCATCAGCGTATTCAATTATTTGTAGTAGGACTGAGCTTAAATTAGGGGGGACCGGACTACATCCGTCCAGCGCTTTCCCTAGGTCAGCCGTATACAAGTTAAACAACATGGGTGCCAGGACACAACCCTGTTTTAGCCCACAGTTTGTTTTTACTTTCTGTATTACTGATGTTGCACTAGTTTTCACCCGCACCCAGGTCTCTGTATATAGTGGTGTCATAGCTCTTAACAGATTCGATGGAATACCCCATGCCGCAAGCTTCCTCCAGAGGATAGCCCTATCCACTCTGTCAAAAGCTGCACTGTAATCTATAAAACAGCACAGGAGAGGTGGTCTATTCTTCTGGAGGGCATGGTGCCTGAGGACAGAAAGAGCTTGTATATTATCTACCGTAGATGCCCCCGCTCTGAACCCTGTTTGAAAAAACGGCAAAATGCCCTCCTCGACCACCCAGGATTCTAAGTGTTCTAATAGAATTTGGGCATAGATTTTTGACTCAATATTTAGTAGCAATACCAAAGGGAATGATGGACGGAGCGTTAGAGCAAATCAAACACTCAACCCCAGTCAACTGATCTGGGTTTAATCCATCATCATTCTTTAGCTCACTCCAGCACCCCAGTTCAGACATGGCCATATGCAAATCAGTCTGACCCTGTGCCTCATGGGAACAGTCCAGCCCGAACTGCCAAGCCATGTCTTCCCTGGACCGGAAACAAGCATCCTGGGACCGGTTTCGGGTTCAAAACCCTCATCAGCCAGACATGGCTTGGCAGTTCGGGCTGGACTGTTCCCATGAGGCACAGGGTCAGACTGATTTGCATATGGCCATGTCTGAACTGGGGTGGTGGAGTGAGCTAAAGAATGATGATGGATTAAACCCAGATCAGTTGACTGGGGGTGAGTGTTTGATTTGCTCTAACGCTCCGACCATCATCCCCTTTGGTATCGCTTTGTTCGCCCTAAGTTGCAGGATATGCCCAGACGTGGGTCCCTTGCTCACTTTGCCACTGGATTCAAGATAGCCTGGCTGATGAGGGTTTTGAACCAGAAACCGGTTCCAGAATGCTTGTTTCCGGTCCAGGGAAGACATGGCTTGGCAGTTCGGGCTGGACTGTTCCCATGAGGCACAGGGTCAGACTGATTTGCATATGGCCATGTCTGAACTGGGGTGGTGGAGTGAGCTAAAGAATGATGATGGATTAAACCCAGATCAGTTGACTGGGGGTGAGTGTTTGATTTGCTCTAATGCTCCGTCCATCATCCCCTTTGGTATCAATATTTAGTAGGGCAACCAATCTATAATTTACAGCTGTAGTCCGATCTCCACTCTCAAATATAGGACATAAAATTGATCCTCTCCAACCATCTGGTATATCCGTGTTTAAAAAATAGTAGTTGTAAAAAGCTGACAACACTGTTGCCCAACCTTCATACGCCTTCAAGGCCGGCTTGTGGAAATCTGAAATAATTTCTGTTAGCATAGGCTGAAACCATCTTGTTTGTGGCATACATTTTGTTAGCTATGTAATTCTTCCGTCTTCACTGTTGCTTGCCCTTCTATTCTGCTTGTGTCATCAACTCTAGTTAACTCCTTCTGTACTGAGCTAAAAGCAATGTGCTGAGCAAAGGCCTGTAGCTGCTAGAATGCACCTGGCTAAATATATAACTGTCAACTGTTTTTTGCTGATGTAAACAGTTCTGTTCCCCCTCCCACTCTGCTGACTAAGTGATCTTCCATCTGCCCATGTTTGTAGGTAGTTATTCCTGTGTATCCTTGTACCTTCTATTTGTAACTACATGCTTACTCTGCAACAAACTCTGTATATAAGCACCATGGTCTGTGACTTCAGTGTACTACCTCAGGCAGCACTTGAGAGTGCTGTGTGGACGTAGTCCCACTCATGAGTGATTAATAAACTTGTTATTTGAATTCCAGCTTCAGTGCCAATCTCTATTTTGTTGGTCTATGGACCCGTGGACAAGAGAAGGGTGACCCCTGCACCGGTGTGCTCATCAAAAAGCACATTTCCTCAGTTGGCGCCCGATACGTGGGGCCTCATCGAGGACGCGGCCGTCTGAAGGAGTGGTCTTGACGGAAGAGTGAAATATTACTGAGGAGACGTCCTGCATGAGGAGACCCTTGTCTTTGCAGCCAAAGTGACTTTTCCGGTTTTTCGATTTGACCCTGCAGGTGGCGGCCGGTCCTGACTGAGGTATCCTTTGGCGTTATTTTTGCAGTGACCATTAGGTCGATCAAGAGATTGGCAGTTGGAGGTTGGAGACTTTTGTTTGGTAAGGTCGCTGGAGCTGCACTCTTGTTTGCTTGGCCAAGATTCTGGTTTTGTTTGTTTGATTTATTTTTTGCAGAAAATAAAGGCAGGTAATGTGGAGATTTTTCTCTACTTTTGAACAATTTGGAAACGTAATATTTTACAAAAACTTGGAAGCATGCCTGTTTCCAGCACACTCCGTAGGTTGTGTTGCTGTCTTGGTGGTACCAAAATGGATTTAGAAAGAAGTCAGCCGGCTCCCTTAGAGGGAACACCTAATAGACATATGTATATTAAATACGGTATTTCTTCCATAATGTATAGTACACTGTGGAACAAATATACAAAGAAGGATCCTGATCTCCAATGGCCTGTGAATGGGTCAATTGACTTTAAAAAGATTCAATATGTAGAACAGTGTTTGTTTAACAAAAAAGTCGACAAGATATGTTTGATTGTGTACGAATGTGGGAGAAAGAAGTGAATGAAAGAGCGAAGAGAGAAGCAGCTATAGCAGAGAAAGAACAACGAAAAACGATATATCAAAAAGCGCTAGAATTAAACAATAAGGAGATGATGGAAATAAAAGAAAAAGAAGAGAGGGAGCGTCGTTTAGAGGTAACTGGCCCGTACCCTATTAGGCGCCCGCTTTATCCCATGCTTAATAAACCTCAGGATGATTCTATCTTATTAGATCGACCTCAGCCCCCGTATAAATTTCCCTCTGCCCCTGAGGAGGATCCTTCCGATAAAGACCATCATTCTTCAGACGATAAAGATATATAGATAAGCAAGATGGGCGACAGACTCACTCTACTTTAACTACTGATGAAAAAGCCACCATTAGATCCACTGTTCGTTCAGAAGCCCGTAAGAAAACTCTTCCTTCAGATCTTGTAGCAATGGTTCAGCAGTGGAAAGATTTAGAACAGTTATATTTTGCAGAGAAGTTTGCTTGGGAAGTTATACTTAATTTTAGAGACCTTTCTAAAAACTTAGAGCCCACTGATATAAATTCTGATTATAAACAATTGAGTGATGGAACTTTCCTTTGTTCAAACATACCTGATTTAATTAGGCGAGTGGTTAAATTACGAGATGAAACATTTCGCTTAAAAGCGGAGAAAAAAGAAGCTAGTAAAACTAAAACTGTACAAGTAGCCCAAACCCCAGCGCAGATAGTAGAAACTTCAGAGACAAATAATGGATCTAGTAGTGCTGAAGTTGGTATACGACCAATGCGCGAAGC
This sequence comes from Calotriton arnoldi, assembly GCA_963921515.1. NCBI lineage: Eukaryota > Metazoa > Chordata > Amphibia > Caudata > Salamandridae > Calotriton > Calotriton arnoldi. Next base: position 426,146 of record CAWUFW010001639.1, on the reverse strand, counting down.
TGCGCCTTTGTATGTTCCTCCAAAGGGTACGGGAAAAGATGAAGATAAGACTTCAGATGATGCGAAAGGGTATTTTATTTATAATTGGGTTTATACCCCTTGGAGTAGAGCAGATGTTATGGCTCTTAAAGCCGCTTTGCCCGATCCGCGGAAAAATCCTGCCGCTTTCTATGAAGAAGTAGAAGGAGCCATTAGCTCCTGTACTATGACTCTGCCAGATATTGATATGTTTTTGGACTTATTTTGCCCCCTGATATGTGGAGAACAATTCGGAAAATAGATGATAATGTAGCATATGGTGATACTTGGGTGCATTTAGAAGAAATAGATGCGGCTAGAGAGCCTGCGCAGAAACCACAACAGGAGATATTAGATCTTCCTAAAGCTATTGTGACTAAGTTGAAAACTCTTATACCCCCTAAGAAAATAGATTGGACTACGTTAGCGTCTTGTAAACAGAAAGCGGATGAGTCAGTTTCTGATTTCTTTACACGATTTGAAGAGACATTCCATGACTTTGGTGGGCAGTCCTTGACAGATGACACGGGTAAGCATCTGTTCGTCGACAAATTTGTCGCTAACATGTTGCCAGAAATAGCTAGTCGCCTTAAGGCCAGCGAGAGTTCATGGACTACGTCTTCCCCAGTCTCCCTTTGACTATGGCCCAGTATTATGAGCGTCAGGAATTGGAAGCAAAGGGCAAAGAGGATAAGAAGGTTAAGGATTTAAAAACAAAAGTTATGTTGGCTCAAGTATATGGTCCACCATTCAGAGGTGGTGGTAGAGGTGGACGTGCAGTATATACACCTGGTGTACCCCTTTCTCTCAATCAACTTTGTCTTCTGATCAGTGTGCTTATTGTAAAGAGATTGGACAGTGGCGATCTGAGTGCCCCCTTTTGCGAGGTCAGCAGTATCAACGGGGTAGAGGAAGTATGAGAGGACGCCCAGGGAATTCAGGAAATAGGGGAGGAATAGGAACTCGTCCCAGGTTTGAGGTAGTTGAACATGGGCCAAATTATTCTAATACTTTTGATAGACGAAATCAATATCAAATGTCAGATTATTCGGCTGATGGTCTTGGGGATTCTTTTTATGCATAGGAATACCTAGGATGGGGTAAGGAACCGGTTGAGGTCCCAGTAGATCAGAAGGGTCCTTATGTTGATGCAAATGTCTTGGGTTCTACTGATCGGTTCCTGGTTGATACAGGAGCTACTCGTAGTGCTCTGTCTAAAAAATTGGTTCCTAGGGCTCCCCTGTCTGGCGCAATGATAACATCGATAGGATTCGATGGGACACCTACACCTAGCCTACTGTCACAGCCACTTGCATTTAGTCTTGATAAATTTACTGCAGCATGTCCATTTCTGCTTTCCCCTAACATGCCGGATAATATTGTGGGCATTGATATGCTTAAACATTTTCGTGCTACAATACGTTGTTCCCCAGAAAGTGTGCGTGTTATCTTAAATGATAACTATCCAATGGTTGAGAGGTCTTGTCTCATCAAAGAAGATATCGCTTTGGCATCTTTACCTAGTACTTTGTGGGCTACATCAGATACCGATGTGGGACATATGGTTATTCCACCAGTGCATATTCAAGTGAAGGAAGGTGCTTCATTGCCTCGATTGCCCCAATATAAAATATCTCGGGAAGGCGAAGAAGCATTAACACTCATTGTTCAGGATTTGATCAAGGTGGGGGTTGTGGAAGAAGTCCCTTATAACATTTGTAATAGTCCTATCCTTCCTATTTTGAAAAAGACACTGATACTAAAATGTACAGAATTATTATTGATTTACAAGAGGTTAATAAAATCGTGGTGCCCCAATACCCGGTAGTCTCTGATATCACGACACTTCTCACCATGGTTCCTCCTACTGCCACTACATTTAGTGTAATTGATTTAAAGAATGCATTTTTCTCAATACCTATTCACCCTGACAGCCGTTATTTGTTTGGCTTCACTTTGAATAATAGATCATTCAGGTTCTGTAGAGCTCCACAAGGGTATACAGAGAGTCCTAGCATTTATAGTCAGGCGTTGAAAAGGCAGCTTGATTCTGTTCCTGTACCGAAAGGGGTGGCTCTTATTCAATATGTCGACGACATCTTGTTGGCTGCTGATACCCCTGAACAGTGTAAAGAAGGAACACTGTCATTATTGTTATTTCTTGCCTCTCATCATCACAAAGTCTCTAGGAAGAAACTGCAATTTTGTAGACAGCAGGTTACCTATTTAGGTCACCTCCTGTCTAAGGAGGGACGTGTACTCACACCAGATCGCATTCAAACTATTTTAGACACTCCCGTGCCCCGTACTCAGAAGGATGTCCGTGCACTGATTGGCCTTACTTCTTTTTGTAGGCAGTGGATCCCTAGCTTTTCTCACATTATTAAACCCTTGTTGGCCCTTTTGACTAAAGACACTCCGATGCCTCTCCCATGGACTACTGAGTGCCAGGATGCCTTTCAATAGTTACGTCAAGCTCTTTGTTCTGCACCAGTATTAGGAACTCCAGACTACACTAAGACCTTCACACTCTATGTACACGAGAGGGAAGGTTGCGCTCTCTCAGTTTTAACACAAACACACGGTCATAAACAACGTCCTTGTGCATATTTCTCAGCTGTCCTTGATCCAGTTGCCCGCGCGCTGCCTGGTTGTTTTCGAGCGGTGGCGGCAACGGCTGTGTCCATACGTCAGAGCGAGGGAATAGTCTTGTCACATAGATTGCTTGTGTTAGTACCCCATTCAGTTGATGCCTTGTTAAATCAAACAAAAACACAGCATCTGACTAGTGCTCGCTTGACAGGATATGAATTGACACTTTTGGCCCCTCATATCACGTTAAAAAGATGTTTGACTCTGAACCCTGCTACATTATTGCCATTTCCAGCTACTCAGTCTCAGTCACAAGAGTTACATGATTGTATATCCCTTACTGAAGAACGAACAAAGGGTCGTGTTGACCTACAAGATACACCTCTTTCTAGTGTTGATGGGGAATTGTGGGTTGATGAATCCTGCCTGAAATTGCCTGATGGCACTACATCTGCTGCTTATGCAATTACAACACTTCAGACAGTAGTTGAGACAGCTCGTATCCCACAGAAGTCAGCTCAAGAAGCCGAGTTGATAGCACTAACAAGAGCATGTGAGCTTAGTACAGAGTTGCTTGTTAACATTTACACTGATAGCCAATACGCCTTCGGCGTGGCTCATTACTTCGGGCAACTTTGGAAAGAAAGAGGCTTTCTCACTTCACATGGGACACAAATAGTGCATGGGGAATTAGTACATAATCTCCTTACTGCCTTGACCTATCCTAAGAAAGTGGCAACTGTTAAATGTAGTGCACACAAGAAAGTGACTGATAAAATAGGAGCAGGCAATGCCTTTGCGGATTGCACAGCTCGTGAGACTGCAATGCAGCGAAGTACCACATCTATGTATGTAGTTAAGTCACAGGCTGAACGTTGGCATGATGCCAGGCAAGAGGTGCTGGACATGCAGCAATCTGCTTCAGTTGATGAATTAGACCAATGGTCCAAGGACGGAACATTGGATGACGAGGGCTGTTGGAGGAATAAAGAAATGACAAAATGGAAGTTACCCGCAGCCTATTTACATCCTATGATTCACATGGCACATGGGCCGGCACATGTTGGAGCATCCTCAATAGCAAAGCAACTTATGCAAGTTTGGGATCATCCAGAGATTGCCGGTACGGCTAAGAAAATAGTCCAGTCCTGTCTGATCTGTCTCCAGTATAATCCTGGAAAGGGAACACGAACTCCAACAGGAGGGTTTGCAATACCAACTGCACCTTTTGAGGTCCTGCAAATGGATTACATCCAGCTTGAGCGCTGTAACAACCTAAAGTATGTCTTAGTAGTGGTTTGTGCCTTCAGTAAATGGGTGGAAGCATACGCTACGAAGGATAATACAGCTCTTACGACAGCAAAGGTGCTCCTAAAGGAGTTCTTTCCCCGATTCGGCATTTGCCGAGTTTTGTGGAGTGACAACGGACCCCATTTTATTGGGCAAGTTGTTGAGTATCTCATGAAAGGGTTGGGAATTAAGCAGAAGTTTCATGCTGCTTTTCACCCACAATCAGCAGGACTAGTGGAACGTTACAATTCTACCCTGAAACTGAAATTGGCTAAGATACAGGCTTCCACATCTTTGAAATGGCCTGATGCATTGCCCTTAGCATTGCTATCCATTAGATCGATACCACATACACGATCTGGCCTCACACCGTATGAGGTGGTTTTTGGAAGGCCAATGAATATTTGGGGGATTCCTAAGCCACGCCCTATACATGATGCACCCTATGTATTGATGAATGACTATTTGTCTCAGTTGACTGACAGTTTGTCTTCTATTTATCAACAGGTTCGGGAGACTCTTCCAGACAGGTCGCAAGGTGAGGGCCATTGTTTACGGCCTGGTGACTTTGTGGTCGTAAAGTCATTCCAGAGGACCAGCTCCCTAGCACCGAGGTGGCGAGGACCGGAGCAGGTACTACTGGCTACCAGGACTGCAGTTCGAGTGACGAACCGGAAGAACTGTGTCCACGCAACACACTGTCGAAAAGTGTTGCAAGACCTAGTGAGCCCAGCTGTGTTGGCAGATCACCGCGATATCCTGGTCACCGAGAAAGGACAAGCTGTGTCACCTGAAGGACCTGAGGAAGTCTTCCCGGACCACACGATTCCTGGTACATCTCGATATCAGCTTCGACCCGGGAAGAAAGACATTTCATTGAAAGAGACTGTTTGAGCCACTGTCCTGGGTACTTAAAGCCTAACTACAAAGGGGGGTAGTCTTTTAGTGACTACTCGTCTCAACGTTAGTGAAGAAATCAATGCCTGCCCAGGACCTTAGGGCATCATCTGCTTTGTTGTTTGACGACGAAATGCATATGTCTAAGGAGAAGAAACCAACTGCTGCAAGAGTTTGTAGCAAAAGAACAATAATTGCTACTGGATTTACTTTGACTAGTGTTATTGTTGCTATAATAACATGGATTGTAGAGGAAGTAGCTCCTGTCCGAAATCTACTGACTACTACTACTCCTGTCCCAATTGAACATCATTATTTTACTCTTCCTTATCATGAGCAGAAGCACAGAATGTCCTACCTCAATAACACTTTCATCCAAATGTTGCACCATACCCACAATGCCACGAACGTTACCAATTGCTGGGTATGAGGAATGATGCCAGCTCATCAGAAAAAGGGAGGAACGCCTTTAATTCCCTTGCCGTTTTCACATAATGGCTCCTGCAGAGCCTGGTTTGCATTGTTGTGGGCTTCTGAAGTTGCTAATATTACTTATGCTGATGTAGGTGGACTAAACGCTCAGATGAATAAAGTTTGTTACCCCGATGAGGAAGGAGATCCACAAGCTAAAGGAACTGTGTGGGAAATGGAGGAGTATCGCCGAGGAAATTCCTCCATACACTATGTTTTCCCTAACACTCGAACAACTAAGGGGAATGGGCCTCCTGTTATTGCTGTTACTAGAGCTCGAGCGGATCTCTGTGTGAGCAGTATTGGCAGTATTCCTGTGGGAAAAAGTGACTGTACTTTAGTGTTGAACATTACTGGAATGAACAATAGCAGCTTTTTGTCCTCACACAACACCTATTTTATTTGCGGAAGTAAAGGTTATTACCATCTACCTATTGGTTGGTCGGGAAGCTGCTACGTGTCCTTTTTGCTTCCACCTGTGCTTTTGGCACCTGCATCCTACCATAAAGACTATAAACTGTATAATGACATTTCCAAGAACAGTTTAAAAAGGACAATAAACAATGATGAGGTGGATCAAACTGATACTGCACTACAGCAGTATATTGACTTTAATTTGGGACTATTCTTCTTTGTTGGTGCGGCCCTAAACAGTAGAAAAATAAGGCGCTTGACACGTGTTGTAGAGGCTGTAACCAATCAGACAGCAATGGCGCTTGGAAATGTCACAGAAGAACTACAAATTGCGAGAATTGTGGCGCTCCAAAATAGGATGGTCCTTGATGTCATCCTGGCCGACCGTGGTGGAGCATGTCGCATCATCGGGAGTAGCTGCTGTGTCTATATCCCTGATCACACCCCTTCTGTTTTTAACACAATTTCCAAGTTGCACAAAATAGCCACTGAAATCCATCAGGATTCAGGAACTTGGACTTTGACTGGATGGCTATGGAACATGTTTACTGTATGGGGCTGGAAGCTATTGTCAGCCTTATGTATATTTCTTGCTATTCTTTTCACTTGTTGCCTATGTATTCAATGCGGCCCAATGCTTTGTTCCCTTTGTGTTTCTACTTGCACCTCGTGTATACCGGCTAAACAAAATGTTAAGAATGTAAATGCCTGATTAGCAAGTGATCAAGAAATTAATGAATTAATGCAGATAGATGTACATGATATTTTCCGTACTCCTTATACAGCCTAGAAGATGTCTTCAGCATATGCTAAAAGGGTCATCTGTGGAAATCTGAAATAATTTCTGTTAGCATAGGCTGAAGCCATCTTGTTTGTGGCATACATTTTGTTAGCTATGTAATTCTTCCGTCTTCACTGTTGCTTGCCCTTCTGTTCTGCTTTTGTCATCAACTCTAGTTAACTCCTTCTGTACTGAGTTAAAAGCAATGTGCTGAGCAAAGGCCTGTAGCTGCTAGAATGCACCTGGCTAAAGATATAACTGTCAACTGTTTTTTGCTGATGTAAACAGTTCTGTTCCCCCTCCCACTCTGATGACTATGTGATCTCCCATCTGCCCATGTTTGTAGGTAGTTATTCCTGTGTATGCTTGTATTTGTAACTACATGCTTACTCTGCAACAAACTCTGTATATAAGCACCATTATCTGTGACTTCAGTGTACTACCTCAGGCAGCACTTGAGAGTGCTGTGTGGACGTAGTCCCACTCATGAGTGATTAATAAACTTGTTATTTGAATTCCAGCTTCAGTGCCAATCTCTATTTTGTTGGTCTATGGACCCGTGGACAAGAGAAGGGTGACCCCTGCACCGGTGTGCTCATCAAAAAGCACATTTCCACAGGCTGGCAAGCCATTCGGACCAGGGGCTCCGTCGGATTTCAGCTTTTTTAATAGTTTTGCCACCTCCCCACTATTTGTTAAATTGCTCTGAGCCTCCTGGGTCTCTTCTTCAGGCTGGCCCGGCCCAGCTCCCAAGTCCTCTTGAAGTACTAGACTTGGTACAGATGCCACCAATTTTCCTTTAAACGATAACATTGTGGTGGAGGATGATCCAGCCTCTATTGAATTGTCAGTCTGCTCCACATATAACTCCACAATATGGCGCACCCAAGCTGCTGCTGAAACCCCATTTTCCCTGACCATATTACCATTTTTTAATTTACTAATGTGGGCCCAAAAACGCCCTTGATTAAGATCTTTCAATAAGTGAAAAATGTTAGCCCATTCTTTGTCCTTTCTTTCCTTCTGTAACTCCCAGACCATTTTTTTAATGCAACCTTCTAGCCAGTTTTACTGCTGCACCTGTAGTGTTAGAAGGATTACACCGGTAAGCTCGCTGTGCTTTATGCAGTATTCTTTTAGAAGCAATAATTGCCTTGCAAAAATTATCTGGCCTTACTTGTTTGTGGCCCCCTGTTGAATTTTGGGCCAACCCTCCTGTTCCAATAAATACTTTCGTAGGTTCCCCATAAGCCTCCCCCAACCCTCCAGGGCCCCTTCTAAATGATTGGTGTGAGAAGTTGGCACGGTATATGCTGTCCACTATTTATAGTGGGCACCTTGCACCAGTCCAAACAACCCCTTATTGGAGATAGGTTAAAGACAACCTTTATTGAAAGCTATCCTAGTGGTAGCTATGGAGAGCAGCCTTCAGGCTAAGTCTTGAAGGAATGTAAAGCAGCTTGTTTTACCAGTCTATAATCTCTTGAGTGACCAAATGAAAGAGGACCACACCAGGTATATATTCAAAATATATGTATTTATTGCTAAACACACCCCTCTAGTCTCTTTATGAGGCTAGAGTTCGAAGTACAAAAGTTATAAGTTAGTTATCAACAGTAATAGCACAAATACACGTTTGAGCCCTAGGGGCGTACCAAACCATATACCAATAAAGTGGTATAAGAACCACGACTGAGCTAGACACAAGGCCTAGAGCCTGTAGAAGTGCTTGGACCACAAGGAACCACCCAAGGTAGTGACACAGGGGACCCACGGGGGACGCGTGCAGTGTGAGAACACAGCCGCGAATCGCCGTTGACTTCTATGGGGAAAGTCGCGGTTGGAATTTTAAAGAAAAGGGACACTTAGAGGAGGACTTGCAGCAACCCCCTTTAGAACTGGGTTGTTCTAGAGTCTATAGCCACGGGAGCACCGGAGTACTCGAGTTACCTCACCCAGGGAAGCCGGGTGCATAGGTGTCTTTCGGGGTCGGGTTTCGTCGTCGTTTTCAATGGTGATCTGCTGCAAAGTGCTGCTGGCGGCCAAGTCGAAAGTGTTCGGGTGGATCCAAAGGTGGATCGAAGATCTGAAGAACCTGAAAGCAGAGGGGACAGAGTCTGGGTCACTAGCCAGTGGCCAGGAAGGCGATGAGCGGATGCCCACCGATGTCGGGTGCTTCAGGTTGGTTGACGGTCGTCTTGACTCTTCAGCCACGAGGTCCAGGAGGCGTCGACGACGACCAGGAGCTGGATTCGAGCTGTCCCATGACGTCTGTCGATTGCAGGGGTGTCGGCGGCCGGATTGGACCCAACAAGCCTTGGCAACGGCAAGTCTTGTGGAAATAGAAGAAGGACGGTGGTGCAGACCAGCAAGGTCTGAGGGACTCACCCAGCGAGGGTAAGTCAGGGCACGCCTGGAGCAACCAGGGAAGCCCAAGTGTAGTAGTGAGCCTCAGCAAGGCCTACCAGTGCTTAGGGGTTCACCCTTCTCTGCACAGAGTCCTCAGACACTTAGGAAGAAGTTGGCATAGAAACTGGAATAAGAAAGACAGAGTTTATTAAACCTCATGAGGTGGAGCTAAATTCGCACATCACCCTTCAGTAATGCATGAAGTAGCACACTGAATGGAAGGACCATGGTCCTTTTATACCCACACAGGGGCTCAAATGAAGGCGGTACAAACACAAATGCTGGTTTTAGATACATATAAGGTCATACAGAAAATGCACAGTCGACAAGTGGGTGGAGCTAACAGTTTCTACTTCTAGTAGACACATCCTGACATTTATAAACTCGGAACAGCTGCAAGCTCAACTGAGCATGTGCAAAGCAAGAGGAACTAAATATAACTTGTCTCTAGGCAGATTTCAAGAGCAGTTAACAGGAAGGTAGGACAGAGCACATGGCAGCACATGGCAACCAAAATGGCTGCCAGAAATACAAAATGGATTCCACAAAGCGGACAATTTAGCCTCTAAATACAGGCTGTCTTTAGCCAATGCTTAACTTAAGTGCTGCCAAATTACAACAGACGACCCTTTCAGCATTGGCTGAAGACATTCGTTTATCTGGGGTAATCTAGATATTCATCCCGTACATCTATTAACATTATTTCGGCCACCTCTTTATTCAACATTTGTTGGGCCTTTGTTTCAGCAACGTTCCCTTTGGCAGGTATACAAGCAGAGATGCAAATGGAGCAAAGCATTGGACCACATTGGATACATACACAGCATGAAAAAAATATCAACATTACATACAGGATAGTCAGTAGCTTCCAGCCCCAAGCAGAAACAAGAGTCCAAAACCATCTAGTCTAATTCTAAGTTTCAGGGCTCTGATGTATTTCAGTGACTATCTATTTCAATTTCAGAATAGCCAACAGCACATACCTAATAAAAACATTTTCAATAGACTTTCTCAGTATTTTTTATGATGGCTAAAGTATCAATTAATATACTTAAGGAAAGAGTAAAGTAACATGCTCAGATGAACTTTTCTCGTGCAGAATAAACATTACTCTTAAAAAAATATTAATGCAGTCAGACATATTATTACAAAAACAATCCTGGCTCCGGGGGACCAGGAGGACCACACAGGGCCATAGGAATTAGGACAAGGAGCCGCAAAGGGCTGTTCCTCCTCAAAAATGGGACGACCAAAGGGGTACATTACTAACAAAAAAAGAGTCCTTGGGAAATTGTAGCCGCTGTACAAACCAGCCAGAGGGGAGTCTTCTCCCTGTGTCCGTTTGAGCCTCACAGGCAGGCTCTTGTTGTTCCCACGGTGGAGCTGCACAACTCGCAACTCAAGAATCACGGCCCAGTTTGAGAAGAAAAAGTCTTTCTTTCAGAATAGGGCAATCACCCCCCAGGGCAAATACCCTCAACGATCCTGTCCAGTGTCTCAGGCAGTGCACCAGTTTTCTTCACTTTAATCTAACAAGCACCAAGGGCACAGCACCTGTACCCTAAACTCAAGTCCTTCCCTAACTCCTGTATTGCACCACTGGCGCACTGCTCTTTTGTTGGGGCCACTGATTGTAGCCAATATGCTCAGGCATCCCTTGATCAACAAACAAAGGCGTAGACTTGCATTCACTTTGGGACCAGGACTCAAGGCCTGAAGCAACCCTTGTTTCAAAGGGGGTCACCTCAAGCAAAAGCCTCCTTGAACGTCCTTATCGGTCTGTGACTCTCTCAGCTGGGCGGCATCAAAAACTGGATCCACAGAAAGATTTCTTCATCCTGATTTGTGACCCCGTCTTTCGCCTAAGAACGTGGCAGGGGTACACACTTTACGTCCCAGTGCTTCCGGCCTTCACTGAGGTCCTAGTTGCCAGCAACGTCTGTGCTGGTTCCCTTTATCTTGACTGTAGGCTGGACTGGTGCTGACTCCCAGGCTGGATCTGATGTCCGGGCCCCTCTGGCAATGGTTGTAGGGCAGCAAATATCTATTGGTGGGCAGAACAAAAAGTCTTTAGACAAGGCATAAAAATAATCTATCAACAGAGAGGATAGTCTCAGGATACTCTCTTAGTCCTGGGGCCCCATTCATTAGCAAGGCACCCAAGAACCACTTCATCTTATCTGAGAATAAAAAAAACACCCTAGACCTATTGGCAAGTATAAAAGGAACGTTTTGGTGAACTGACAAGAGTAATACATCACCCAATCCCAAACAGCCAAGGAAGTCTGTGTTCATTTACTAAATTCTGAGGAAAAAGAAAAACAATACAGACATACTCCAAATCCTTACATTTGTATATTCCTATATTATTCATCTGAAGAACCTCAAGAAAAAGAAACTTTTCCTACACTACTACTTATGAACCTTGCATTACTTGTACAGGACTGCAGACACTTCTAAAATACTTTCTCTTAATAAAAACACCTACATGTTACACTTAAGGTCATGCTTTCATGTTATAGGCGCAGCAGGAAAAATCTAAAACTGCTAATTTAACAGATTCTTATTGCAAAAAGAACTAAACTTCAACATAGTGGGTACATTTTCTCCAGCAGAACATGTTATGACAAACAAACTCCTATAAAACAATATTTTCCTTCAAAATGTTTGCTAAGGATCACATGGGCGTCTTTCCTGCATTCTACTTTTCACGATCCGGACTATGCAACATCATTTTCAAAAGGAAAAACCCTATCTCCAGCTCTAATAAGGGCTGTCAGCTCAATTACACAGACTAGCTAATAAAAGACTAGCAATGCCCTTGCAAAACTGTATAGAACATGAGAATAACATAAACAATAATGGTATTGCCACCTGAGATTTTTGAACAGAAACCCCCACTATACAGTTCCCTTTAAAGGTCAAATAAGGGAACATCAATCTGTTCTACTCATTCTTTCATACAGGATGGGCAGTAACATAGTATATATGTTTCATCATTTTATTAATTCTAACAATTTTTAAAACAGTATTACTGAATAGCCAATAACTATCTCATGGCTATTTCCTAGACAGCTTTGACAGACTCAAGAGAGAGTGACAAAAGAGAGAGAAAACATAATTTTGCCTACCCTTAATTTGTATAGGAGCTAGCCTCCTTCCTCCATTTTGACAGTAGGAAAACCTGAAACAGGTTTACCTTCTGTCAACACTATTTACCCCTATTTGTGGCAACTGGGCACAAACAACTTGTAGGACATATCTTAGAAAGTGGCTATTTTCTGATTCAGCCTAACACAAGCACATTGAGTACTGTGGAAAGCGTTAGTAACCAATGTACCAATTCCTTCAGCAATTGTAGTAGATTAACATGAGGGCGCATGAATGCAAACTAAAATCCATTTCCTCCTTATCTTAGCCCTTGCACAGTATTCTTTAAACTAAAACCATTATTTTTATATACATGACAGATCAATGCTCAACTGAGGGCTGCTTTTCCTTCGTTTCATATGACTGCGCAAAACGTGTGTTTGCCAAAAATAGGAAGCAAAGCTTCTCATTCCTCTCTCTGCGCTGTCATCTCGTCTTTCAAAAACTTTTTAGAGGTCGAAGTGGCCAAGCAAACCTTACCCTTCACCCTGCTAAGTTGCTAAATGCAGAACTCCGACCTTTGACCCGTTCAGCATCTGGTCATTTTTTTTTTGTGCAAGGCTTGCCATGCGGTTTTTGTAATTCAAAGCAACTCTGGAGAATCAAGGCTGATAGGCAGTCCTCTCCGGTGTGTTTGCCAGTAATTTAAAGGTAGGATAATAACTTCTGCTGTGGTTTCTGTATACTTATTTTCATTTGTGTACAGTGTGTTGGGTGCAGTAGGTCAGCTGTTTATTCTATACTTGCATGTATACTTTATTGAAGCCTCTGATCAGTTTAAAAATTGCCCTGAGTGGCAGAATTGCTTTTAAAATAGTGACTTTTGCTCAATTTCGACTTTGGTGGTAGGGGCACTTAAAAATGAATATCCTACAATATTTTGGCATATTAGGGATCACCAGGGTGTCCTCTAGATATCCCAGAGATGGGGGATCAGAAATGTATAAGGTATACCCTTATAAAAATGAGGTTTGTACGGCTGGGTAAAGTGACATTTCACATTTAAGTTTCCTTTTGTTTTTGGTACAGCACTGCTTAAATCCAACTTTGATGCTAGGAATTCACAGTATGATGATTAGGCTTTATAAAGATGAAAAACGAATTTAAAGCATTTATTTTTAATAATATATTTTTTCATATAATTTTTTTTATTTTTTATAAAACCAACCATTTTGATGATTCCACATTTGAAAAGCAAGCTTCATTCGTAGCCTATCATATTTAAACGCATTCATGTATAACCCTAAGCACAGAAGCCTTACTTGAAACATGAAAAGTCTGCGCCACTTTTAAAAGGACAGTTATTATTTAACAGCAGAACCACAGATGTACTTGTTAAAAAGGCATTAAGAAAGGAAATCCCTACTTTCAATTTTGTTCTCTGTTATCCAAAATAATGAAACTGGTTTTTTGAAACTTTTAAAATAATGCAGGCCTTCATACCAGTTTTACACTGACTTAAAATTTCGCTGACTCAGCATTCCTGTCTGTGGCCGTGATCAGGAATAGCCATATGCTATTTATGCAGCTGTTGTTTGTCAGCAGGCGTCGAATTTTCACGCCTTTCTCAGGAAAAACCCCTTTATTATTTGAAATACCCTGACAGAGTTAAATCCCCATTTGCTGTGTCAAACAGTTTCTTTTCAGTTAGTCAGTTTAAACACAGCTGTTGGAAAGCTTTTTTTCTGGGGTGCTGAAAGAAAAGCATGTCACAGTCTATTTAAAAACTGAGGCATTTCAATGCAGTCAAATCTATCTTTCTATAATGTGTATTTAGTTCAGCAACGACCAAATTCACTCAAATTATGTGCATGCCTTTTAATGTCTAATACAATGTATCTAAGGAAAATGCTGTAACATGTTGTATTTTAGTCTATTGATTACAAAACACACAATTTCGTTTTTCTTCCTCTGTATGAGGCCTATTTTAATCCTATTGAATACGAATTCTAATTTTATCTTTAGAATTGTGGCAATTTGCACACATGTATAGTGTCTTACTCTGTCAATTTAATAGTAACATGCAGCTGTTTAGCATATGTTATATAATTCATTTCTGGATTTTTATTTAATATGTAAGTAACTAAATGACAGTTTGCATAACAGAATGATGACAGCAAAAAACATAAACAAACTCATTGAGCTCATTCCAGACATTTACAGAAGGGGGTCATACACTCAGAACACACAACACAGCGCGCTTAAAGCTAGCCATTCTTACACAAAGAGCGCAATCGCTATTTACTCACACAAGTATCACCAATGTCAAACCACATAGACATTGAAACACACATTTAACCCACAAATCAACACTTAGGACTTTAAGACAGCTTACAAATTGTACGCAAGACCAAACTATTTGTAAATACTAATTGGAAGTCATATTTACAAGAAGAGCTCTCAAAAGTAGCCCAAAAACTGTTCCATGGTCAAGAAGCCAAAATACACCAAATTCGCCAGTTTTGGCTGGTAGAACACTCAAAAAGCGCTCTGCATATCACCACTTATGAATGTTACTAAGTGCACAGATCAGGATCCGTTTTATGTACATATTTAGTTCCATGGGGTACTTAGTCACCAAGAAAGAAATATCTTTTTACTATATCTAAACCTATTTAGGTATCCCCTCTGAGGGGAGTCAACTGAGTACTTACTAAATCCCTATTGGTACCTCCAAAACAGCAACACTTTCTGCGAAGTGTGCTAGAAACAGGCATGCCAAAAATAGTGCAGAATATGCAGTATTATAATCAAAGTAGCGCTTAAGGTACTCTTCGTACGTTGCGCTGTTCAAACAATTTCAAATAGAGAAAAATCTCCTCATTACCTGCCTATATGAATTGCAATGCATATATAACTTACAAAACAAATTCCAAAATTGGCCAATCATACAAACAAAGCCACAGTAAGTGTTACTAAAACTACCTTACCAATCAAAGGCATCAAACCAACAGCAAGTGCCGCAAAACGGCTCTTACCAATCAAATGGTGTCCAGGTTCCAACTGCCAAGTTCTCAAATCGACCAAATGGTCACTGCACGGCGAATCAACAAAAGAGATCTCAGTCAAGGACCGGCGCCGCCGGGATGGTCAGATCAGAAAGAAAGGAAAAACGCCATGGGTGCCAAGACTCAGGTCTCCTCAGGCAGCGATCGCGTCAAAGAGCGAGATTCCAATCCTTCGTCTTGACCAGTCCTTCAGGCATCCGAGTCGCTGATGAGCCCCACGTTGGGCGCCAATTTGTAGTAGTGAGCCTCAGCAAGGCCTACCAGTGCTTAGGGGTTCACCCTTCTCTGCACAGAGTCCTCAGACACTTAGGAAGAAGTTGGCCTAGAAACTGGAATAAGAAAGACAGAGTTTATTAAACCTCATGAGGTGGAGCTAAATTCGCACATCACCCTTCAGTAATGCATGAAGTAGCACACTGAATGGAAGGACCATGGTCCTTTTATACCCACACAGGGGCTCAAATGAAGGCAGTACAAACACAAATGCTGGTTTTAGATACATATAAGGTCATACAGAAAATGCACAGTCGACAAGTGGGTGGAGCTAACAGTTTCTACTTCTAGTAGACACATCCTGACATTTATAAACTCGGAACAGCTGCAAGCTCAACTGAGCATGTGCAAAGCAAGAGGAACTAAATATAACTTGTCTCTAGGCAGATTTTAAGAGCAGTTAACAGGAAGGTAGGACAAAGCACATGGTGAGCACATGGTGAGCACATGGCAGCACATGGCAACCAAAATGGCTGCCAGAAATACAAAATGGATTCCACAAAGCGGACAATTTAGCCTCTAAATACAGGCTGTCTTTAGCCAATGCTTAACTTAAGTGCTGCCAAATTACAACACAAGCAGAAGAAGATTGGCCTTCGGGAGGGCCTACTAGCCAACGGACTAGCGACCGTGAAGGAGCCTCGAGTGGACACACTTAGAGCTGGCTCACGGGACACTCGTGGAGTGGAGGCCAGTGATCTTCGGTGCAGTCGGTGCTGGAGGCGGGGGCTACTCGAAGCCCAAAGCACAACTTTGTGGAAGACCACGAAGAGGATGCACTTGCAAATGCGCTCGGTGTCCAGGGGTCACGGTTCCACGTAACCCACGACAGCTACGGGCCTCAGCTTTGCTGGGGACTCAGGGCAGCCTCGGGGAAGTCTGGAAATCCACCTCTGGTGATGCAAAGACTTCGGCGTCCGGCGGGAGCTTCAGCGATGCAGACCGGACAATTGCTTCGTTGGTGCCTGCCAAGGCGGGGAGTCACTCCTTGACCCCAAGGGAGATTCTTCAGTCCTCTAATCTTAAAGTAGAGCATCGAAGGTCCAGGATTCTGTATCAGAGTTTCGTCCAGGTAAATCTAAAGTCCTAAGGACTGGGGTCCCATACTTATACTAAGTTAGGGGTTGGACATACTCTGGGGACCCACCTATGGGAGGGTCAGGGAAGAGGGGTGGTTACACCCATTCCCTTTGTCCAGTTTCGCACTAGAGCAGGGGCTGGAAGCCCTGAACCAGTTTGAACTGGGGTATGCACAGGGACACCAAGTGTGCCCCCAGTGCAGGACTTCAAAGCACCAGAGAGTGCTCCCGCCCAGCCCCAATACACATTATCCTGTCTGGGGGCACACTTGACCCATCATCAGGGTTCTGTGAGAGCAGGTCAGGGAGTGGGTCACTCTCTTCCTCCTGTCCCTCATCAGTAGCCATGAGCAAGCCCATGTCTGCCCTGTCCACATAGGGTTTTAATCTGTTGACATGGAGAACCCTGTGGGGACTCCTGGGTGTTCCTAGGTCTACTAAGTAGGTAACCTCACCCTTCTGTTCAACAATAGTATGGGGTCCACTCCATTTGTCTTGGAGAGCTGCTGGGGCCACTGGCTCCAACACCCACACCTTCTGTCCTGGCTGGTAAACAGTCAGTACAGCCTTTTGGTCATGCCAGGCTTTTTGAAGTTCCTGGCTAGCCTCAAGGTTTTTAGTTGCCTTTTTCATGTACTCAGCCATCCTGGAGCGGAGACCAAGCACATAGTCCACTATGTCTTGCTTTGGGGGCTTGAGAGGTAACTTCCATCCTTCCTTCACCAAGCACAATGGACCCTTGACAGGGTGACCAAACAAAAGTTCAAAAGGGCTGTAGCCAACCCCCTTTTGAGGCACCTCCCTGTATGCAAATAAAAGGCAGGGCAAGAGTATGTCCCATCTTCGCCTAAGCTTCTCTGGGAGCCCTTTAATCATGCCCTTTAAGGTTTTGTTGAATCTCTCAACTAAACCATTGCATTGTGGGTGATAGGGTGTGGTGAACTTGTAAGTCACTCCACGCTCCTTCCACATTGCCTTCAAGTATCCAGACATAAAGTTAGCACCCCTGTCTGATACAACCTCCTTAGGGAAGCCCACTTTTGAGAAAATTCCCAGGAGGGCTCTTGCCACCACAGGTGCTGTAGTGGTCCTGAGGGGAATAGCTTCTGGGTACCTGGTGGCATGATCCACTACCACCAGGATAAACCTGTGCCCAGAAGCTGTTTGGGGATCCATGGGACCAACAATGTCAATCCCCACCCTTTCAAAGGGAACCCCCACCACAGGTAGTGGTATCAGGGGGGCCTTTGTAGTGCCACCTGCCTTGCCACTGGCCTGGCAGGTTACACAGGAGCGACAAAACTCCTTGGTGTCTTCAGACATGTGGGGCCAGTGAAAGTGAGGGACAATTCTGTCCCAAGTCTTGTTCTGGCCCAGGTGACCTGCTAAGGGAATGTCATGGGCTAGGGTCAATAGGAAGCCCCTGAACTTCAGAGGTATAACCAACCTCCTGGTGGCACCAGGCTTGGGGTCTCTACACTCTGAGTACAAGAGTCCATCATCCCAATACACTGTATGGGGACCACTAGCTTTCCCAGCAGCCTCAGCAGCAGCTTGCTGTCTGAGGGGTTCAAGAGAGGGGCAGCTCTGCTGCTCCTAGCTCAGATCTGCCCTGGAAGGGCCCCTTGTCCCCAAGAACTCAACCTGGTCAGGTTCAAGCTCCTCTGGGACAGTTCCTTCCTCAGGACTGAGATCATTCCCCCTCAAGAGACTGATCTTCCTTCTGAGCCAAGGGGGAAGGCACTGCCTTTACCCTACTACTCCTCTTCTTGGAGGGCACTTGGTCCATTATTCCAGAATCCAAGGCCTGTTCAGTGTTAGACATTTTGGCTTGTGACCTGGTCACAGCAAACACATCTGCAGGGATGCCCAGCATTTCTGCATGGGTCCTGAGCTCCACTTCTGCCCAAGCTGAAGTTTCTAGATCATTGCCAAGCAAGCATTCAACTGGTAGGTCTGCACTTACCACAACCTTCTTAAGGCCAGTTACCCCTCCCCAGGAGAAGTTAACAACTGCCAGAGTATGGTCTGTTCTGACATTGCTAGCATTGGTCACTTGGTACATTTCACCAAGTATAATCTGCCCAGGATCCACAAGGTCTTGTGTCACCATGGTGACACTTGCCCCTGTGTCCCTAAATGCCAAAGCCTCTTTTCCATTGATTAAGGGCTGTTGCCTGTACTTGCCCAGATTACTGGGACTCACAGAGGAGGTCACATCCATGCCTCCATCACAGACTAGGACAGCCTGAGTGAGTTCTCTGACTAGGTCAGAGCTCATCTCCTTACCCAGGGTCAACCCTACTAAACCCTTGGCTTGTGTAGTCCCACCACCAACTGTAACTGCACTAGGGGGAGCAGGTGCCTTAGGGGCATTGGTTGGGGCTGGAGTAGAGTCTTTGGACTTGGTGCAATCACTGGTCCAGTGGGTCTTTTGCTTACAGACCTTGCACCAGGGTTTCTTTTGGCCTTTCCCTTTGTTAGACTGTGAATCCCCACCTGAAGAAGATTTTTGGGGGCCTTGTGAAGACTTCTGGTCTTTACCCTTCTCCCCACCCTTATCAGAGTTCTTAGAATCTTGCTTCTTTGGGTCACCACCTTGGTTCTGTACCTTCTGCCTCACCCTGGTTCTGACCCATTTGTCTGCCTTCTTTCCCAATTCTTGGGGAGAGGTCAGATCAGAGTCCACCAGGTACTGATGCAACAGCTGATTTTGACAGTTATTAAGAATCTGCTCCCTCATAATAAGATTGTACAATCCTGTGAAGTCACATACCTTACTGCCCATCAACCAACCTTCCAGAGCCTTAGCAGAACAATCCACATAGTCTACCCAGTCTTAAGTCTGTGCTTTTTGGGTATCTCTGAACTTTAACCTGTATTGTTCAGTTGTTAGGCCAAACCCATCAATCAGAGCACTCTTCAAGAATTTGTAATTGTCAGCATCCTCTTCTCTTACAGTGAGGAGCTTGTCTCTACCTTTGTCTGCAAAGGAGAGCCACAAGATTGCTGCCCACTGCTCCTGAGGGACCCTCTGTACCTTACAGGCCCTCTCCAGTGCATCCCCACTCTGGTAGGGAGGGACAATCTTGCTCAGGTTTCTATGGTCATAAGACCTTTCCCTATCTCTGGGGAAATTGCTGCCACCATGGGACTCTAGTCCCAACTTTTTTCTAGGGACTCCCTGTCTATAGCCAGTTGCTGTTTTCTGAGTTCAAGCTGGGCTTGCTCATACTGAATCAGTCTCTTCCTCCTCTCATGAGAGGATTCCCTTCCATGAGAGGAGACAGAGGTCCCTACTGAGGTGTCAGAGTGGTTAGACTCCTGAGAAGGAGATCTAGTCCTTCTGGGCACACTCACAACTCTTCCTGGGGGGGCAAAGGGGAGGTCATTTTGATCCTCCTCCTCCTCCACAGGAGGAATTGGGTTTTCCAGGTCAAGGTCATTTTCACCTTCCTGGCCAGTTTCAGAGGGGGGCCCTGGGTTTCTTCACCCCTGACCCCTTCCTCATTTTCTGCCCCACCCTCTCTGCCTACCCCTTCAGACCCTAGGGGCCTGCTGAGATCATCAGCTAGTAGCACCTCTCTGAGGTGTTGGGTGCTGGCACTTTTGCCTGCCTTCAGCTTCCTAGTATTGCACAATGCTCTCAATTCCAAGAATGGGAGATTATCATACTTGGAGGGAAGAAGCCCACTGGCTTCTGGCAAGGACTCACTGGGTCCTGGCTTTGAAGACATTACTAGTGAGGTGTGGTGTATGCACTACCTACTCTAGTGTGGCCTACTAAACTCTCTTGAGTTGTAGAAAGGGTGTGCTATCCCTTAACACACAACTCTAAGTTCAGTAGAACTTACTGTATACTAAGCTTGATTTATATGTACCTAAGGTACCCTTAGTGGTTTTCAGTTGATCAATTCAATTGAGATTATCTGGTAAAACAATAGCAAGCTGGAATCCCACACGCTGCACACCAAAGTGAGAAGTTGGCCTGGTATATGCTGTCCACTATTTATAGTGGGCACCTTGCACCAGTCCAAACAACCCCTTATTGGAGATAGGTTAAAGACAACCTTTATTGAAAGCTATCCTAGTGGTAGCTATGGAGAGCAGCCTTCAGGCTAAGTCTTGAAGGAATGTAAAGCAGCTTGTTTTACCAGTCTATAATCTCTTGAGTGACCAAATGAAAGAGGACCACACCAGGTATATATTCAAAATATATGTATTTATTGCTAAACACACCCCTCTAGTCTCTTTATGAGGCTAGAGTTCGAAGTACATAAGTTATAAGTTAGTTATCAACAGTAATAGTACAAATACACGTTTGAGCCCTAGGGGCGTACTCAAACCATATACCAATAAAGTGGTATAAGAACCACGACTGAGCTAGACACAAGGCCTAGAGCCTGTAGAAGTGCTTGGACCACAAGGAACCACCCAAGGTAGTGACACAGGGGACCCACGGGGGACGCGTGCAGTGTGAGAACACAGCCGCGAATCGCCGTTGACTTCTATGGGGAAAGTCGCGGTTGGAATTTTAAAGAAAAGGGACACTTAGAGGAGGACTTGGAGCAAACCCCTTTAGAACTGGGTTGTTCTAGAGTCTATACCCACGGGAGCACCGGAGTACTCGAGTTACCTCACCCAGGGAAGCCGGGTGCATAGGTGTCTTTCGGGGTCGGGTTTCGTCGTCGTTTTCAATGGTGATCAGGAAGGCGATGAGCGGATGCCCACCGATGTCGGGTGCTTCAGGTTGGTTGACTGTCGTCTTGACTCTTCAGCCACGAGGTCCAGGAGGCGGCGTCGACGACGACCAGGAGCTGGATTCGAGCTGTCCCACGACGTCTGTCGATTGCAGGGGTGTCGGCAACTGGATTGGACCCAACAAGCCTTGGCAACGGCAAGTCTTGTGGAAATAGAAGGACGGTGGTGCAGACCAGCAAGGTCTGAGGGACTCACCCAACAAGGGTAAGTCAGGGCACGCCTGGAGCAACCAGGGAAGCCCAAGCAGAAGAAGATTGGCCTTCGGGAGGGCCTACTAGCCAACGGACTAGCGACCGCGAAGGAGCCTCGAGTGGACGCACTTAGAGCTGGCTCACGGGACACTCGTGGAGTGGAGGCCAGTGATCTTCGGTGCAGTCGGTGCTGGAGGCGGGGGCTACTCTGAGCCCAAAGCACAACTTTGTGGAAGACCAGGAAGAGGATGCACTTGCAAATGTGCTCGGTGTCCAGGGGTCACGGTTCCACGTTACCCACGACAGCTACGGGCCTCAGCTTTGCTGGGGACTCAGGGCAGCCTCGGGAAGTCTGGAAATCCACCTCTGGTGATGCAAAGACTTCGGCGTCCGGCGGGAGCTTCAGCGATGCAGACCGGACAATTGCTTCGTTGGTGCCTGCCAAGCAGGGGAGTCACTCCTTGACCCCAAGGGAGATTCTTCAGTCCTCTAATCTTAAAGTAGAGCGTCGAAGGTCCAGGATTCTGTATCAGAGTTTCGTCCAGGTAAATCTAAAGTCCTAAGGACTGGGGTCCCATACTTATACTAAGTTAGGGGTTGGACATACTCTGGGGACCCACCTATGGGAGGGTCAGGGAAGAGGGGTGGTTACACCCATTCCCTTTGTCCAGTTTCACGCCAGAGCAGGGGCTGGAAGCCCCTGAACCAGTTTGAACTGGGGTATGCACAGGGACACCAAGTGTGCCCCCAGTGCAGGACTTCAAAGCACCAGAGAGTGCTCCCGCCCAGCCCCAATACACATTATCCGAGGTGGTTACACCTCCCTGGGACAGGAAACCTATTGTCCAGGCCTCCCCTGCCGGAGTTTCAGTCAGCAGCAGGAGGCCAGACCCGTGTATGTGGCAGCGGCATCCATTTTGTGATGCCAGGGCTTGGAAAGAAGTTACCGGGCAGGCCGGTGTGTACATGTCTCTCCCTCTAGAAGGTGGAATGCTACCCCCGCCGCCAGAACTGGCGGGGGGGTAGTATTCCAAGATGTTTGACACCGAACACGACATGTTTCCGTGCAGCCATCCCAAAGTTAGCATTTAACGCGAGGTTATAATGCGCTTAAGAGTATATGGTCAGGCTGCACTACAAACAGCATCAGAGAAGGGTCTCCGAACGCTGCAGAGGGGCTCTGCTCATGCAGGGGCACCCTCTCACATAGGAACCAAGCACTCTGCCTTCAGGATTGACAAGGCCTGCCATAGGAGTGACTTATAGGTTTATATGTGTGTATGGATGTAGTGATATAGGTAACCTATATCACAGTAAGGGGTGCATGCACCACCTTACCCAGGCTGCAGTAGCAGACCTGTGGTGTCCTTTTGGCTGGCCTTCCAGGGGTGGCACAATACATGCTTCAGCCCCTTGCAGGCCTCTGAGGTACCTATGCCCTGGATACATAGTATACCATATACTAGGGACTTACAAGGTCTCTCCAGATTCCAATCAGAGATGTGCCTAAGGCACATGGAAACCATTTTAGAGAGGAAGCAGCTAGGCTGGGGTTCTGATTAGCAGGGCCCCAGCCAGACTAAAGTCGAAAAACAGTGAAGCATCAGCAAAAAGTGGGGGTACCCATGTAAAAGCAGATCCTACTCTCCTACAATTGGTAGTTAGAGTATACTCCCGATCTTTTAGCCAGGTACTAACCTTGCATTTGTATTCAGATAGCCACTTAATTCTTATGACTAACTTCCCAGACTCTTCACCCATTGAGAAATCCACGTTAATGGATTTATCAGCTGGTTTTGAGTCCAGACGCCCGGTGCCTTCTTTGCTGGAGGGGAGAGAGGACCACAACCCCCAGCTCGCCCTGCGGCATTCCACGCCGCGGACTGCAACTCGCGCGCCAGGAGGTGCATATAGTTTTCTTGGGTCTCCCGCAGCGCGGAACGCCCGTTGCCTGGTTTGGTGCCTTCTTTGCTGGAGGGGAGAGAGGACCACAACCCCCAGCTCGCCCTGCGGCATTCCACGCTGCAGACTGCAACTCGCGTGCCAGGAGGCGCATATAGTCTTCTTGGGGCTCCCGCAGCGCGGGACACGCATGGGCGTGCCCGGACCAAGGGCGGGCCCGTCTGCGCCTGTCAAAGCCCAGAAGAGGCTGGGCTGGGCCACCCCCCTGAGATCTGCCCCAGGATTCTTCGTGTCTTGCGTTTGGCTGGGTTTTCTAGCTGCCACCATGACAAGAGGTACAGTGTTTATTCCCCCTTAACTTATTTCCTTGTTCTGAGAATGGTGGCTGAGGTCTGTTGGCTTCCTGTTGTTTCTTCGTCTGCTTAGTTCATTCGTGTATTCAGCCTCATGCCAACTTGCTCCACTTTAGTCCCTAACTATGGGTAAGAGGAAGGGGACTCCCAGCGTGCCTAGTGTGCTACCTCCACCCGCACCCGTTCGACTATCGATAATTACCTAACTCGGGCAGTAGACATGGTTACCAATGAAATACTACTGGTGGAACAACGCCTTTCACTTACTGCTGAAGACAATGTCATTGTTGCACCCTTGCTTCAGCCCATCAACCAACGCTCCTCTGAGTCGCTGCCGCTGATGAGTGTTTCCACCTCAACAAGTCCAGCTGCTGACTCATTGGGCCGTGTTTGTCCCGTGGAGACAGGACAAATTCCCGGTGTCACCACAGCTTGCTTGGGGGTTTGGTCCTCAGTGCCAGGAAGGGGAATCGAGCCTAGCCCTACTGGTACGGAGGGTGGTGACCACCATTGTGAATGTGATCTAGAGTGTGGCCCAAAGGCAAAGCGCAGGAGGAAAACCGCTAAATCAATGAAAACCAGAAATCCTGCTGTAAACAGCAAAATGGCTCCGGGTAATAGGGCCTGCAATGATGAATTGATTGGGCCACTGACTGCGGCTAATGAAAATACTTGGAGCAAATTGAGTATGCGTATAGGTGAACTTTTGGACTTCAAATTGCGTCCCATTATTGATCGACTATCCCAAATTGAAGCTAAATTAGAGAAGCCCTTGGCTCTCAGGATTTCTGCATGCACTCAGTATTCGGTCACTGATTTATCCCCTATCAAATTTGCTCAGAGCATGGAAGTGCATCACTCAAAGGTTAAATTTCCTGAAAAGCAATCGGTAACACGTGTCGCAAGCCAGGCTCCCTTACCCCTGATTGATCTCCCCCCTGCATCTGCTCCTTACGTTGTTACCCTGACCAATGTCTCCAGGCTCGCAGCTGACAGTATGGAAACCACCAGGGGTTTAATGAACAAATCTATACACTGGTTGAACAGCAATGTTGCTGGCAATTGGGACATATCAAAAGAGATCTCGCTTACAAGACGTGTGGGGGGGATTGGCGGGGGGAAGAGGGTACAATGGTGATGTCATTGTGGTTAATTTCCGTAATCCTAAGGTTGTTCAGGAAATACTGTGTAAAGCAAGTATAGGAATGGTTAAATCTAGTCCGGTCAAGATTTTGCCACTTGGCTTTTTTTATCAGCATCTCGTTAACCCACCATGTATTCCTGTTGATTGACTTCACAAATGAGTGTGCTGCCTGGCCTCCCCCCTCAAGCGATAATCCCCCTGAACAATAGATTCTCAGCCTTGGCTGGGTTGGAGGACATCGATTGACGGTTCAGTGGGGAGCATGGTTGCTCCGGTGTACTTGAGAATGGTGGGGCACCTGTTAGTTCCATCCCTGTTGTCCAATTGACCACTAATCCTGTACTGAACCATCCTTGTAAAGGGCCTGGTGCTCTGGACAAGGGCAGGGCACCTGATAGTCCTATCCCTGTTGCCCATTTGACTACCATTCTTACACAAATTCTTTTCCCACAGAGCCCGGCGCGAGCGCCTCCATGGATGAAGTTCCAACAGGCAATGCATGTATGAATTTTTTAAGCTGGAACATTGCGGGTTTAGCCTCCAAAATCTCAATTGATGGATGACGATCTCTTATTGCTAATTTCGATATAGTTTTCATCAGTGGCGGCTCGCTGAGGGAGTGGTGCGGGGCGGTGAGGCGGGGCAGGGTGGGGGGGGGGTAGTGAACTCGGACATAAGCCGGACAGAACTCAGATGGAGTTCTGTCCGTTGTAAGTCCATGTCCACTTGCCCCCCCACCCTGCCCCTCCCCCGCCCCACCGCCCGCACCACTCCCTCGGCGAGCCGCCACTGGTTTTCATGCAGGAAACTTGGGAGATAAATGAAATGGTTTTCAATGGTTTTAAGTGCTTCAGCTTGCCTGCGATCCCATCCTCATTGGGCAGAGCTAAAGGGGGATTGACTGCCTGGTTTAAATTTAATATTGGCTGTTCAGTTTTACAGCTCTATCAGGAGCAGGGGGAGGTGCAGGCTTTCTGCCTTAGCTGGAATGATATCCATAAGATCTATCTGGTAAATTTTTATAACAACAATTTTTCGTGTAAGGGCGATTGTATTTTCCAAGGTCTCTTTGTAGTGATCGATATGCTTGTGGAGAAAGAGGCATGGGCGGAATGCCCCCTTAAGCTGATGGTGGCAGGGGACTTCAATGCTAAACTGGGGAACCCGCCGTCTCTATCTCCAACCACCTTTGACCTAATTGCTCGAGACACTGACTGTAATGTGATGGACACTAGGGGGCGGGTCCTATCTTCCGTCCTGGCAGAACGGGCCTGGTCAACAAAATCCCTAACTTTACTGGGCAAAACCAAAGGGGATGATGGACGGAGTGTTGAACATTGCAAGCACTCACCCCCAGTCAACCGATCTGGGTTTAATCCATCATCATTCTTTAGCTCACTCCGCCACCCCAGTTCAGACATGGCCATATGCAAATCAGTCTGACCCTGTGCCTCATGGGAACAGTCCAGCCCGTTCTGCCAAGCCATGTCTTCCCTGGACCGGAAACAAGCATCCTGGGACCGGTTTCGGGTTCATAACCCTCATCAGCCAGGCTATCTTGAATCCAGTGGCAAAGTGAGCAAGGGACCCAACTCTGGGCATACCCTGCCAACTTAGGGCGAACATAGCAAAACCAAAGGGGATGATGGACGGAGTGTTGAACATTGCAAGCACTTACCCCCAGTCAACCGATCTGGGTTTAATCCATCATCATTCTTTAGCTCACTCCGCCACCCCAGTTCAGACATGGCCATATGCAAATCAGTCTGACCCTGTGCCTCATGGGAACAGTCCAGCCCAAACTACCAAGCCATGTCTTCCCTGGACCGGAAACAAGCATCCTGGGACCAGTTTCGGGTTCATAACCCTCATCAGCCAGGCTATCTTGAATCCAGTGGCAAAGTGAGCAAGGGACCCACATCTGGATATACCCTGCCAACTTAGGGCGAACATAGCAAAACCAAAGGGGATGATGGACGGAGTGTTGAACATTGCAAGCACTCACCCCCAGTTAACTTTACTGACCAACATCTTCCAACTTTCATAGGGCGGGGCGCTGGGAGCACTATTGACTACATCTTTACCTCTTGGAGTATGTCCCCAGCTATTATTAATTGTGAGGTCCTCACCCAGATCTATATCGACCACAACCCCATTTCTGCAAAGATACAGCTGCCACATGTGCAATATAAGTCTAAGTCTTTGCCTCCCCAGGTCCTATCTACTAAGGGCGCAGGGTGGTATGGCGATCCGCGAACTTGAAGAGCATTATGTCTCGGGTTGTATGCAATAGTACTGCCCTGGTGAATAGCTGCAATCGCATACCTCGCGATCCGGCTCTCATTTTAACTGATTTCTCATATCTTCTATTAAGGATAAAAGTGATGCTTTCTAGACCCATTGCCCAGCCACGTCGCCATGCTAAATCATGGTTTGACAAAGCATGTAGAGCAGCCAATGATTCTTTACGCAGGGCCTTAAAGCAAATCCCCAGAGACCAGAGTGCGATCCTGGAAAGTAGAAAGACATATCAGCAAGCCATTAAAAGAAGGAAGTCGGCCATGAAGGAGGTGAAATGGGAGTCCATTGTGGGTGCCTGCCATCTAAAGACCCACAAGCTTTTTGGAAAGCAGTGCGGTCTGTTTTATCCCCTGTATTATCACCAGATAAAGTAACAGCCCATATCTCGGCTGAGGCATGGTTGGCGTACTTTGCTGTTTTGTACTCTACCGACTGCAAGGCTGACGATGCCCCAGCGTCGATGATTCCAACGTGCTTAAAACTTGTTTTTAATGAGGAGGAGGTTTTTAAAGCAAGTGTAGACAGTAAATGTAAGAAGGCTCCGGATCCGGATGGCATTCCGCTTGATTTATTCAGGGAAGACCCAGTGTTCTGGACCCTGGTCCTCACTTCAGTTTTCAACTCTGCGTGCAGCCAGGGGGTGTCAAGGTCGTGGCGTTCATCTATAATTGTCCCGGTTTTTAAAAAAGGAAACATGCATGATGTTAAGTGCTATCGCCCGATATCCCTTTTGGATTCTTCAGCAAAAATTATTGGGAGAGTTGTACTGGACCGTCTACTGGATTGGATTAATGCCAACAGTATACTTGCTCCAAGCCAGTATGGGTTCAGAAAGGGGCTCGGGACAATTGAACAGTGCCCAGATCTCCACCTTATTGTGGCAAAATATAAATATGCCAAGGGTGTCTCCACCCACTTGGCGTTTATGGACCTGTCAAGCACCTTTGATTACGTCTCCCGCTCAAAGCTGTGAGTCATCTTAGAGAGTATGGGTGTGGATGTGGGGCTGGTTATATCCTTAAGGCACCTCCACCATGACCTTACAGCCTCAGTCAGGTTTGGGAGTGCTGGCGAATGCACAGAGCCATTCAGCATTAAGCGTGGGGTGTGCCAAGGTTGCGTCCTTGCCCCAATCCTTTTTCTCCTCTATACGAACGACCTGGAGAAAACATTGGTTTCTGTTGGGGTGGACATTCCTTTTGTGGAGAAAAAGGCCGAGCCCGCACTGCTATATGCTGACGATGCAGTTCTCCTGGCAAGGACTGCCAACGGCCTTAAAAAACTTATTGTCAGTTATGTTAGCTTCATGAAAGACCTGGGCCTGGAGCCAAATTTTAAGAAAACATTCACAATGATATGTGGCCCAAAATACCAAAACCTGTACCCTAAATATTGATGGCAAACCCCTAGAGCGGGTCAGTTCCTTCTCTTATTTAGGCTTGAAGTTTGATGAAGGATGTTTGTGGCTCACATGCATTAAAAATAGAATACCCCAATATACTCAAGCTGAAGGCACTACTTTCTCGCTTGCCATGTCTATTGGTAAAAAGCCCATTGCTCCTATACTAGAGATATACAACCGGAAATGCCTGCCGATCTTAACACATGGTATGGGTATCTGGGGTTGCAGGGATGTTAATGCAATGCAGATAGAGGAGAATAGATTCTGCCACCGGTTATTAGGCGTCCCTCCCTCATCTCCGCATTTCTCCCTTCATCTGGAGTTAGGCATGGAGTATGTCCAAGACACCATTAATGCTGCCCCCTTGGCGCTCAATTTGGTCCAACCCAGAAGCCGATTTTAACCGGGCTGTTATTAGAGATTGTAACTTGCGCCCGTGGCCTGACCATCCCATGGCTTCAATATATTAAAAACTGCTTTTCGGCACTTGACTGTGTCTCATTGTTTGAGTCAATCGAAAAAAAGGACCGAAAGTGGGTCCGGGATAGTTTTTGCAAGCAAAAACAAATCTTTAGGGAATTATCAGAAGTGGCAAAATCCTCAGTTGGAGATTATTGCCTTATTCATGCGACTCCAACAATTGCTCCGTATTTGTTATACGTCACCAACGTTTATGAAAGAAATCTGTTGGCAAGATTTAGGCTGGGTTCTTTTCGCTGGATGATATGTTTTCCCTTAGGACAGTACTCCCCCGACACTGTTGCCATTTGTCCATGTGATGAGCTATCTAGTCAAACTATTTTACACTTTCTTTTTTTGTCAATTTTACCTGCCGTTTACTAGGAAGTTTTTAATGCCGCTATTGCGCAGACACAAATTCTCCAAGTGTAAAGCGGCTCTCTTCTACTTACTGCAACTTAAGGATTGTAATGTCTGCTATGCAGTTGCTAGTTTTCTGAAGTGTACTCTAGCTAAGAGAAGGAGTTTGCTTTTTTGACAAAAATCATTTTATTGCTTTTTAGCAATCATTGACCTTGCATTATTTTTTAAATGTCCATTGTTGATGTTAATTATTAGTTATTTTGCACCTTGGTGATGCCCTTGGATCTAGAATTCTTGCACTGTCACTTTATTCAATGTTAAATCAGTCCTCTTGCATTGTCACTTTATTCAATGTAAAACAACACAAGGAATTTGTCTAAAAATGTGGGAGTTTGTAAATTTCATGTCATGACGCACTTGGAACTCCATTTCTTCGGACTTTTTCCCTTATACCTGTACTTGTACAAGGACCTGCTCTATTTTTTAATATGTGGGTGTCATTTTTAAACATATGTGTCGATAATGTAGTTTGTTTTTATTGTATGTATCTTTTATGATCTGTCCTCGGAAGATCGAATAAAGACAATTTGATTGATTGAGTCCAGACTCTGCGTGCTCCTTAATGGATTATGGTGACTTTCTGCTCTAATTGAGATATCAAAGTGATGTAATCCTGCGGCCAGACCTATAGATAAAAAGGTATAATCAATAGTCGATACATTTTTACAGGTTGGGGGAAATATCAACTTCTTATTTCTTAGCTCAAATTCCGACTGAGCGGCCACTAAGTTGTGATTTTTCATTAAACCATTGATTCCATGATCATCCTTACTGTTAGAAGCTCCCACAGTGTTCTCCCCCAGCCCCCTAATATTAAAATCTCCAGTAATTATAAATTCACAATGCGGATAATCTAACATGAGGTCTTCAAGGCTTTCAAGAAAGTGATTTACCAAGTCTATCCTTGCTTTCCTAGGAGCATTCAAATAACAATTGACCACAATCAGAACTGTTTGTTTGGTATTTGATTTCAACCCTTTTATACAAACCGCTTGGGCAGCTGAACAATTACTATCAAGAGCCATCACAGTTAATTTGGCAGTATTGTTGATGAAAATTTATAAACCCCTCTGAGGGCCGACCGAACGGACTTAGACAGGAGGCCGTAGAAAAAAATCTCATAGAAACCTGGTAGGGCAATGGGGGCCAATGCCCATGTTTTTTGAAGGCAGAGGATGTCACCAGTGCCCAAATACAGACACCCTTCTTTGCTTCCCATAAGTTTTTTAAGCCCTGCCACATTCCATGAGATTATTGAGATCTCGGAGTTTGACATCCATACTGAGTGCTTTCGGCCTTGCGAATTTATTAAGGCCCTCACATTCCAATTCCAGGTCGGTTGACATATACTGCCATCAGGACTGAGACATAAGGCCCAATGATCTATGTGTGGTCTTTGCCACTCGTCCTGCCTCCTGCCCAATGGATTCTTTAGGACTAAATCTCACCTCTCTCTGATTATGCGATTGTATGATCGTTAGTGCTCTTGCTCTCTTTAGTTCCTCTAATTCCCAGTTTCTGCTTCCGCCTGATGAGCCCTTAAGAACACTTTGGGCTAGTTGGTCTGTAGATGGATTTAATAAAACATACGGGTACTTCAGGGGAGTTGGTTTCACGAGTTCAATCCCCCAGTCGGCAAAAATTTCCTTTTCACCCCACACTGCGTCTCTCAAGATTCCACTCCTCGAGACTCCTCCTATAGCATTCAAACCGGGGGGTCACATTTTACCCATAAGAAAAGGTCTGAGGTAATATGGTTAAGAGCTGGGATATGGGTACAAAGTTTCAACAAATTCCCCCGGTTGAGCGTGTCCTGAGGACCTTTAAGGCAAAACCTGGGGATGAAGATCAATTACCGAGGCTCGCTGGACATCACCCCTTTATTGCCCAGTTGAACGGAGCTTGACTGCACCAGTTGGGTTGGTCGGGTATCCTCATATTCCATTCTTCCTTCAGTTGTGTTCCAATTGAGTGGAAGCTCCTGAGTGGGAACTCTTTGTAGGTGAATGGGTCCTTGAATTCCACATAGGTTTGCCAGCTCTTTTTAGTAAACGGTTTTTCGTTTTTTTTTAAACTTCTTTTTTGCCCTCCTTGAGAGACTTGTCCCTGCTGTGTTCTCTGCAGCACTGCAGGTTTGGATGCCCGCGTCTAGATCATTCACAATTCGGGGGTCGCTTAGCATCAACCTTTTTTCTTGATCCCACTTACCCGGTTGAATCATGCCGTCTATCTCTAACTCTGAACCAACTGTATTTGATTGAATACTTAGTAATTTGTCCCCCTGACTCCCCTTCGATGCACAGGCCAGCTCCTCTGATGTTAAGCTTGATTCCAGTGAAGATGTATCTATCAATGCGCTCATTACTTCTGGGAGTGCACTGAGCTTATTAATAATAGAGGAGCATGGACAAGGTTTGTCCAGACCCAGTACACTTAACTTAAAATCCAGTTGTGTTAATTTGCTCCCTATTTCTGCCAGATGTGTTGCAAATGACTGAAGCAGATCTATCTGGAGTTCCATTTTACTAGACTGCCATAGGAGCGCCCTGGCCATTGTATCCTGCTGGGCACTTATATCCCCCAACGTTGAGATCTTTTCAGAAACCAGATCTGAGACAGGGGAGAAATTACAGCCCTCCGTCCCATCAACGGCGTTTGGCTAAGTGTATCCTCTATTTTCGCTTCCATGGCAGTTAAAAACTGAAGCGAAAGATTTCCTTGCTCTTGAGCCATCACATTTTCACTTCCAACCATTGCTGAGGTGAAAGGTGGAGAGTTTGCGACTGTAGTTGCCAATAAGTTAGTTCCTGAACGAGGTTTCAATTTGATGGGTAAAGGTGAAACTTGATCACTCCCTGCCTCCTGGCTTTGCAGCACTAGAGCAACCACTAAGATTTTATTATTCATTGATTCTTTGGGTTCATTATTGCCGATCTTGTGGGCCAGGGACAGTAAGGTGGATACTTGGTCCGTTTTATCCCCGTTATTAATAAGGCTGGAGGCCGTGGTAGGGTACTAGGTACTCTGCTTCGCTAGCTTGAAACTTAGATTGTCTCCTACTGAAACTTCATCTACCAACTTCAGACTTGGTTGCGAACACTGATTATTAGTGCCCGCTGCCAAAGGAGAATTGCTGCTGGAGCTGTGCAAGTTAGACTCCAGGGATGGAGAGGGGCCTGAGCTAGTCCAAATTGGGACCAGAGCACCATTAACTGATGACAAATCCAAAGGCACGCTGGTAGCCCGAAAATAGTTTCTAATTGACCCTGTGGTAGAGCGGGTCACCCGACCCTCTGTATCAATACAGGGTGCACGCTGAGCCTCCCCTTCCCTTTGATGGAATACCTCCAATTCTGGTGCTGTTGTTTCCATACTAGGCTGCGTGAGTTTCCGTTTCCCCATTTAAAATTAAACTAGTACTTAATGCAATGACTGGCGGGCTCCCCCCCACCCCCCCGATCTAAAGGGGAAGAGAGGTGCTTTTTTCCAAACCGCTGGACTGCAGTTCGACCTCTACCTCCACCTCTACTGCTGCCTCTACCTCTCCCTGTTAGTACTGAGGGTGGATGGGTCAGAAGATGTTAAAAACCCTATTTCGGACTGACCATACTGGTGGGGGGTAGATGGGGGCGATAGTGAGTGGGGCCTTTAGGCGTACCGCAGGTTGCACCCGAACTAGTTTTGAGCCGCCTGCGCAGCCCACCTGGTGCTACTCTCTGCGGCCGCCAAGTAGCGGCTGCCGCACTCACAGGATCCGATGTTGACAGAATTTTACTGTTTCTTCTCTACCAGGGAAAAGAAGAGCAGGGTGGCTTAGGTAGACTGGACTAGGACTATAGACTAAGGCTTATAGGTGCAGCTTAAGCATGGGCTTGAGCTAAAAACAGACTAAAGCTGAAGCTGGGGCTGAGGAGGTGGCTGTAACCCCCCTCTGGCTCCCCCCCCTTATCCTCTTACCAGGCCCGGCTCCAGGAATTTTTATTTGGGTGGGCCAAGGGTGCATTCGGGTGGGCCACTACCGGCCCAATTTGTCGCTTCTGGAGGTAGTCTACAAGCCATAGATTACATCATATCTACTTGCAAACAGTCACTATGATACAAGGATTGCTTCTGTGTGTATACAGAGCATGTGGAGAGTTATTTATTGGCGCCCCACCACTGACCTCTTTCTCTGTAGATACCTTTACTACCACCCTCCACAAGTGCCCCTCATCTCTCCGTATCTCCCACCCTCCCCCCATGACCTCCTCCTCGGATTCCCTCACTGCCACCCTCCAACAGTGCCCTTCATCTCTCCAAAGGCCCTCCTCCTCATGACCTCCTCCTTGGATTCCCTCATCGCCACCCTCCACCAGTGCCCCTCATCGCTCCATAGCCTCTCCCCCTATTGACCTCCTCCTCGGATTCCCTCATTGCCACCCTCCACCAGTGCCCCTCATCCCTCTGTAGCCCCTCCCCCAATGACCTCCTTCTCTGATTCCCTCACTGCCACCCTCCAACAGTGCCCCTCATCGCTCCAAAGCCCCTCCCCCTCATGACCTCCTCCTTGGATGCCCTCACTGCCACCCTCCAACAGTGCCCCTCACAATCCCTCCATAGCCCTTCCCCCTCATGACCTCCTCCTCAGACTCCCTCACTACCACCCTCCACCAGTGCCCCTTATCTCTCCGCATCTCCCACCCTCCCCCCATGACCTCCTCCTCGGATTCCCTAATTGCCACGCTCCACCAGTGCTCCTCATCGCTCCATAGCCTCTCCCCCTCATCACCTCCTCCGAAGACTCCCTCACTACCACCCTCCAACAGTGCACTTCATCTTTCTGTAGCCCCCCCACATGACCTTTTCCTCGGATTCCCTAATTGCCACCCTCCACCAGTGTCCCTCATCTCTCCGTATCTCCCACCCTCCCCCATGACCTCCTCCTCCGATTCCCTCACTGCCACCCTCCAACAGTGCCCTTCATCTCTCCAAAGCCCCTCCCCCTCATGACCTCCTCAGATTCCCTCACTGCCACCCTCCATCAGTGCCCCTCATCTCTCCATAGCCTCTCCCCCTATTGACCTCCTCGGATTCCCTCATTGCCACCCTCCACCAGTGCCCCTCATCCCTCCGTAGCCCCTACCCCAATGACCTCCTTCTCGGATTCCCTCACTGCCACCCTCCACCAGTGCCCCTCATCTCTCCGTATCTCCCACCCTCCCCCCATGACCTCCTCCTCGGATTCCCCAATTGCCACCCTCCACCAGTGCCCCTCATCGCTCCATAGCCTCTCCCCCCATGACCTCCTCCTCGGATTCCCTAATTGCCACCCTCCACCAGTGCCCCTCATCGCTCCATAGCCTCTCCCCCCATGACCTCCTCCTCGGATTCCCTAATTGCCACCCTCCACCAGTGCCCCTCATCGCTCCATAGCCTCTCCCCCTCATCACCTCCTCCGCAGACTCCCTCACTACCACCCTCCAACAGTGCACTTCATCTTTCCATAGCACCCCCCCCCTTGACCTCCTCCTTGGATTCCCTCACTGCCACCCTCCAACAGTGCCCCTCATCGCTCTATAGCCTCTCTCCCTATTGACCTCCTCCTTGGATTCCCTAATTGCCACCCTCCAACAGTGTCCTTCATCTCTCTGTAGCCCCGCTCTCATATTCGATTTCATTTGTTGTATAGCGCTACTCATAGTGTAGGGTGTCACAGTACTTTACACCATGCACACATTATGCAGAGACAATGAATCATACAAGTATGTAAATCAGCTTATAGGGAATGTCACATAAGCCAATGAGGATTACAAGGTGTAGGAATCACATGTCATCCATACTGGTGGGCAGTATGTTTTAAGAGGGTTTGGTCTGGAGAAGCACAAACGCAGGATATAAAGCATACCCCAGTGGTTGCGGGGTTGGCTTTACTGATTAAAATGTATATCTGCCAAAACAAACTCTTTATAGCAACATTAGAGTAATGAAAGACTGGGGAAATTCTAACTATATTGCAACACAAAAAAAATAAGTTCTAATTATACCATTCAGGTTTGTATGCAGCTCTTTGATGTCAGTTCATAGGTCACTGTCCTATTTTAGGATTCTAACTTCTGTACTGCAAGTAACCCACTGAGCTATCCACATAAAATACAGTTTATCTGCATTTAAAAATTAGGAACAGACAAAATATTGCTCTCCAGCAGGATCATTAATCACCCGAGTTATCTGGACATTTTAGTAGTTGTGTCTTGCATCCGTCATGATAACGATACAACGATATAAATTAAATATACACAGCATACACGAAGTATGTGTCTTGCTAGGCCCTCACAGATTTTTAAAATATTAACTAATATACACACATTCTCGAAGCATACACGAAGTATGTATCTAGCTGGGCCTTTGCAGATTTTAAAAAACAGAACAATAGCCACACATTCTCTTACCTGCTCGTTCAAACTCTGTCACAGCCGAATCTGATAAACAGCTGAAGGGGTCAGGAAAGGTGAATCAGGATCAACAAACTCCTTTTCTCCAGCGCTGAAAAGGATATATCCACGCAGCAGGACAGTATGCACAGATTACCCGGTGCCAAAGAGGATTTCTCCCCTTCGCCATGCCCCTGCACGAGTGGGCGGGGACACAACCCACCTTTCTAAAAGGAGATGCGTTTTTGGGGGTGCCTGTGAGAGAGAGCCCATGCCCAATCACGCAACTCCTAGAAAAATAACGTTCAGATGAACGTTTTAAATTGCAGTGGCCATTTTCAGTTGGCCTTTCTGACGTCACTGCGAGGGCCAAGGTTCATGTTTGGGTGGGCCAGGCTCATGTTTGGGTGGGCCTGGCCCACCCGGCCCACCCGCTAGAACTGGGCCTGCCTCTTACCCCAAACCTCCTTACTTCTTCTTCCTCAGCACCCCCCGCTCCAGGCGAGTCCAGGCGGCTGTAATGGCCGGCACTCCTTGCTTCCTTGTCCCCAAGCCCCTGTATCCCTGTGCCCTGAGGCTCCTGTCTCAGGCCGGAAAGAGGGAAAAAAGGCAGAGAGGCTGACGCTGAAAGAAGCTCCCCCTCCGGGCTAAAGAGCTAGCGGCTGGCGAAGGGCCCGGGGCACAAACGGCTCCGTGAAAGAAAGAACAGACCCGCGGGCCCACAAGCTGCCGGGAGCTGCTGAGAGCCGGAAGCCACCCGACACGGACGCGGTGAGCGTAGAGCGTAGAAGGCCGTGCACTGAAGCAATTTTTGGCTTCTAAAAATAGGTATTCTCCCGCCTGAATCATGTCTGTTGGCGTGTAAGCCAGATGTAAGTATATTATACATATTTTAGTAAAATCAAAATGTCTTGGCTAACGCCAGACCTAAAAAAGGGTGCCACTAAGGCAATTTTAGGCAGCACCCCTTTAGAAGCCATCTGTAAAGCTGCTACTTGGTCAACTCAAAATATATTCACAAAACACTACTGTGTGGCAGCACCGAATGGCCCCCCAGTATTGCTATTGGAAAATAATGTAGACCCTGTGCCAGAGCAGAAGAAAGGGCTATACAACGAGAGGAAGCCAGGGGACTCCGTCGACATCCCATAGCAGAATTATGGACAGATATATTGAGGGCTTGGAACACCAGAGTGTCCGAACATATGGGTGAGCAGGGGGACACAGATGAGAGCACGGAATATGATAGTGTCACCTCTGTGAAAACATAAATGGTCAATGGTCAGTAGGTATTGAAAGTGAGAGATCTCCCTCCCAGGGCAAACACACACCCTTCACTCTCCCCTCGCAGCAGCGAAAATTGGAGGCAATACTAAGTTGACTTGTTTCCCAGTGAATGGGACATTCTGTTTACTATTATAAATAAGATATGGTTACTAGATACACAGACAGATGCCACTCCCCAGAGTACATAATGCTACTTCAAAACAGGAAATATTATTAGGAGGTAAAACCGTACCAGTACACCATGTTGAATAAGGGAAATAAGGCAGAGCTGTAAGTTTAAGTTGTATAGTTAGAGATTTATTGATGTTCTTCAAGATACACTTTCTGTACTTGGTAGGACAATGTGTATTAACAACACCTGTATGTATGCAAAACTGAAAAGTTGAAAATACTAATGAAGACATATCTAAAAAAAAAACACTACTGTGTGGCAATCCAAGCTCTTTAGCCGGCTTTAGTTGTTCAAACTGTGTTAAGAACCCTGTTTCAAATAGCAGCTTCATCTGTCGCTAGCCACTGTCTTGGGGAGAAACTGCTTTAAGTTGTATGCAGAGCAGTGCATTTATAGCCACACCTGCTGCGAATGGAAAATGCTCTCTGTAAGTAACTGTTGTAGGTTGAAATGCTCCTACGCTCATTCGCGCAAACCACCAATGATCACAGCTATTTTTACTCTCTTAGCTTACCTTTTCACAATATACAGTACACTTTTCTTGGACACTGCACTCCAATTACGCTCTTCACCCGCTGGGTGAGAAAAGAATCTGAGATGGAGCTGCTGTACTGGTGCTTTGTAGACTAAGGGAGGTGTCACAACAAACCTTTTAGAGTCAGTACTTTTTTTTTATTTTTTTTTTTAAGAAAAACAAGTAGAAAACATCTGGGACCAACAGTAGATGGTAGGAGTATGCAGAGCATGCAAACCTACAGCACTAAGCACTATGTACAGATAGTTACAGGGTAAGTAACACTTTCCATATGTTTTCACTGGGAAAAAACAAAGGTAAAGTGATGTTATTAAGAATTGTAATTATATCTTACTTTACATCAAAAAACCTTAGAACATTACTGAAAAAAACAAATGTTAGCGGGACCTTATAGTTAGATGAAAATTTCAGTTAAAACATACAGCTTAAAATTAACAAAACCACTAAAATTCACCAGTTCTAGTTATCTCAAGTACCTATAACTTGTGCCCTAAAGTGACTATAATGTGCACCCCCGCCAAGCACAGTGTTGTCATCAGTGATGTCATTTCAGATGTTGCAGTGATATTATCAATAATGTCATAGAACATGTCATAAGTGATGTAATATATGAGGTAATTAGCAGTGCATGGCCCTGCTCCAGTGTATTACCCTGCCCCACTATATGTTTTTTTCAACTTTGTTCTACGGCAGGGGCCTGAGTCAGTGAGTTCTAAAATGGCTGGCATCACATCTTTATTGATGTGGTGACAGCCAATCAGATCTTATCTTAAGGTCTGCCGGCTCCACAGCATTAAATATACAAAGTTTTTGACCGTTAATTTCACAAAAACTACTGAAAGAATTTACACTAAATCACAAAAAGCACGCTTTCTGGACCAAGATCTAACTTTCTGCCAAATTTGGTGTATTTCCGTTCAGCAGTTTTTGCGGTATTGCTGTTTAATTTTCCTATGGATAAATGAATGGGGAAAATGTGTTAGTGACCCCTCCTTTTTCTTGGCCCCCCTGCTGGTCGGATCACTCTGAAACTTTCCAGGAAGGGGGAGAGGTGGATGAGACTTTTTTCTTCGAAAAGTTTCGTTAAGATTTGTCAAACAGCGCCAAAATTTATAAGCAAACAAAAAAATGCTTTTCCTGTGGAAACATGGTGCTACCTATAACTATCCAGCGGCAACCGCAACTGAATATTATATATTTATTTCTGATAGAGACTTCTAACAGCAGGTTCTTCATCTTGTGAATTCCCCCAGATGCCAGACTGATCCTGGAAGCTCTTGATAGCAGTTTCTTTGCATGCCGGTAGGTGGCGTTGTGCTGCTCTGCGTCGGATCCATTCCACCTCGGTTGTGATGTCGGGGGTCACTATATCAACACCACTTCGAGGACTGACATCAGTTCCTTACTCTCTGCACCTTCTGACACGGATCCAGTCCTCTATTGAGAACCCTTCAGTCTGACAGAATTTCTTCCCTCAAAATTTATCCAGGGTGCAGGGGACATGTCCCTTCCAAAAACCACAGGGTTGCAAGGACTGTAACAAGCACCCACGTATCTGTCTCTGGTGTTTTGGTTCCAGGCACAACTCCGCATTATGCGACTGCCATGTGAAGATGAACAAGAAGGCGATCCGTGACCATAAATCCAAGCTTCCTGTCATGAGAACTTCAAAGGAAATCGAAGAAAGCTCCATTTCAAACCAAGTTGAGGGCATGAATGCTGCCTCGAT
Source organism: Calotriton arnoldi (assembly GCA_963921515.1). Classification (NCBI taxonomy): domain Eukaryota; kingdom Metazoa; phylum Chordata; class Amphibia; order Caudata; family Salamandridae; genus Calotriton; species Calotriton arnoldi. The sequence goes on along the minus strand of CAWUFW010001639.1, from coordinate 386,695 downwards.
CCCCAAGCCGATCTCTCGATCGTTCATCATCAAAGTCCAGGACTTCAGGTAAATCTAAGAAACACAAGAGGCCAAAGCACTGATCTCCATGGTCCCGCGATCATTTAGTCGTGTGACCTCCCAGGTACCTCCAGGCCACTTAGTCATTTGCCTTTTTTGGAAGAGATTCTACAACTGATCCTGATGTGCCCCAAATTTCCCGGACCATCAGAGAGGCCTCAGCTACTAGTTGAACTGAAACTGGCCTTGGACAAATTTATCGATTATCTCAATGGATCTCCCTGGAGCAACTATGGGCCCTAAGGATCCGAGGTGTCCTCCAGTCAACTTTCCGGTGGCAGAGCAAGACTCCATTGACTTGAGCTCTGGCACAACATCTGACTACGCCTCTGGCACTGAGACCGATGCCACAACCCCAAGTCTCAACACCGACCTTGACAGCAGGAGGGTGACAGAAGTTTTGGACCTCACCCTGCCCACAGCAGAGGTAAAGATCTAACCAAGGTGCTCAGCCAAGGTCAACGAGCCAAGAACCTTTACTTCCTTTCAATGAAGCTCTCACTGATCTCCTGGTGGGCACCTGCGCAAAGCCAGGATCTTGCCCTCCAGTTAACAGACAGGTGGCGAGGTGAACTAGACTTGCCCCGGGGGATCCGGACGTTCTCATACAATAGCCCACCCTGGAGAGGTTGGTGGTACAGGTGTCCACGAATTGCCTTAACCCTTAATGCTTTTTCTACATCTCCTCCTGACAGAGTTGAAACACACGGAGACATTTGCCAAGCATATATTTTCCTCCGCCAGCCTTGCCCTTAGATCTGTCAATACTAGTTGCCTCCTGGTAAGGTACTCGCTTGTGTTGTGGACAGATTGGTTGGCATTCTGCCAGCTATCCTGGAGGACATCTGGCCAACCCTGCAACATCTCATCATGGATGGCCAGAATGCAGCAAAGTGCTCCATTCGCTCGGGCTTGGATATGATTGACTGTCTGAGTAGAGTAGTCGGAACAAGCGTGGTGCTTCGGCGCCATGCCTGGATTTGCTCTATCGGCCTCTCTACCAGAGTTCAACAATCTTTGATGGACATGCCCTTTCACAGCTCTAGGCTATTTGGAGCAAAGACGGACTCAGCCTTAGAAAGATTTAAAGATAGCAAAGCCACAGCTTACTCTCTGGGCCTAGCTCTGCCTGTTCTGCAGTTTCCCTAGCAATTTCGCCCCTTTCAAGGTTTTCACATGGGCTTCCGGCAGAGGCAACACCAGAACATGCCTCAACAACAACAGGCCTCCCAGTCCTTTCCAGGTGGAGGCAAGGTATCAGGCCGACAGCTCCCAGGCCTCAGGGGCAACAATCTACCCAAACACCTGCTTCCCCCATCCCACCGCAGCCAAAGCAAAACCATTTTAAATAACCCTCTGTGGCACACATTCACTCAGTGGGAGGTTGCATCACCTCTGACCATGGGTGCTCAAGATTGTAGAACATAGTTACTCCCTGCCCTTCCTGTTACATCCCTTGTAAATGTCACCCACACCACAGCACCTCCCGGAGGACCGCTTATTCATATTTCATGGAAAACTTCAAGCCAAGGGAGTAATAGTGGTGCTAGCATCAGAGATCGGGACTGGGCGTTATTCCCATTATTTTCTAGTTATTTTCTAGTGCTCAAGAAGGAGGCCTTTGTCACATCCTGGATCATTGCCCTCTGAACTTCTTCCTCCGAAAGGACACGTTCAGAATACTCCCATTGACCCAAGTTCTGTCTGTTCTAGATGTTTTGGTGGCGTTGCAGTATACCTATTTTCAGATTTCAGGTAGGCCAAGAGCTCTTTCAATTCTCTTTGGCCTTACCAGTGTACCTTGGGTGTTCACAAAGGTGATAGTGGTGGTCTCCATCCATCTGGGGAGGTTTGGAATAACAGTCTTCTCATACCTTGACCACTGACTAATTAAGGTGGGCTTGCCTCAAACAGTCGAATGCCTACTCCAGACAACAGCTGACCTATTTGCATCTTTGGGGTTCTCCATCAATATGCTGAAGTCACACCTGACTCCTCCACAAAGGCTCTCTTCTTCTAAACCATTCCCTCAGGCCTCAGCGAGTCCAGGACATTCAGACTTTGATTCCAATGTTTCAACCATTGATCTGGATCTCGGTGAGAGCAGCTCTGAGGCTTCTGGGCCTCTTGGTCTCCTCCATCCTACTCGTGGACCATGCCAGGTAGCACATGAAGACTCTGCAATGGGATCTGGAGTTACAGTGGGCTCTGCACCAAGACAATGTGTCAGACTACATCCAAGTGTCAAAGAAGACTGTGCAAGATTTTAAGTGGTGTCTAATTGACCACAAATGGCCCAGTGGCATACCCCCTCCCTATCTATTCCGGACCCAACTGTTGTGATGGATGCATTGTTGCTGGGTTACAGAGGTCAAAGTGGGAGAGTTGGAGATCAGAGGACTCTGGTCTTTGGCGGAAACTCGCCTCCAAATCAATTTGCTAGAGTTGTGAGCGATTTGCTTGGCACTGAGGGCGTTCCACCCGGCCATCAAAGGAGAACTGGCACAGGTAGGACTTTAAGTGGGCTGGCTCCCTCTAGGTTTCCGACTTGTTAGTATGTAAGAAAGGACATTGAACCAAGTCCCTATTGGGCCCTATATTCAACTCCTTAACTTTAAGTGGCATGAACAATAAATGTAAAAAATGTTAAAGTAATCCATGTCAGCGATTCAGTACCTGTTTATATTTCACAGGTTTTATTTAATCTCTTAATCCCTAGAGTGTTGGCGATTTCCAGGATGATGTGTTTCTGTATTAATTTTTTTGTGCATAGCATATTACTCTTGTATAGTGCATACTTTGAATTTAGTAGCATCCAAGTGTTTATAACGGGTCATGATTGCGATCTTTGGAGTTGAGGCAGAAGGCAGTGTGAGTTTCTAACAGTGCCTGTCAGTGTATCAAAAATGTTTTCAGAATAGATGGTCATCATTCCATTTGTCATTGTGATTTTTATGCAAATGTGTGTCGGAATATTGCCAAAGGGAAAGGAAAAGGAAATGCTGTGCTTACAGGTGAGTGAGTGCGTTGTGTGTTTGGGTCGCTGAAGAGAAGGAGATGCTGGGAAGTGCTTTCAGGAGAGAGTGAAAAGAAGGTGCTGTAAAGGAAAGTGATTAGGTGTAAGAAATGGCGATTGGGGAGATGTGGAGAGGAAATTGTGTACATGTCTAACATAGAGCGAACATAACAGGAGTGATTGATACACTCTGTAGACCGCTACCCTTTTCACAGGCCTCAGAAATGTTTATTCACAGTCACACAATTGAAACATTTTCAATATTAAACATTTACAACAAAGTAATTGTTACTCATTTATCTTGAACAACTAACAAACATTGACAAAGCCAATTATATAGCTGGATGCAATAACGGTAAGCTCCGAAAGGAATCAAAATACTGGTTGGATGGCACACTATGGGAATCACCGTATTATTATGCCGTTTCTTGTAAGGCACACGTTGCTACCCATATACAGGCTTTCCAGCGCTGTTGTTTAGTTTGTGTCTAAGCCATGCCTTTAATTGCGTAGGCCACTCCCCTTTTAGAGACATCCCCACTTTTTTCATCCCACTTAAAACCCTGGGTATAGGTGCTCACAGACAGCACGACTGTCATGTGGTATTGCAACAGACATAAAGACATGCACTCAAGGATCCTGTGACAGGAGGCTCTACGCTTCTGGCTAAATGATCACAGTTAAGTAATTAGTGACTGGATGACCAATCTTTTGGCTGTTTTTTAGGTGCAAAAAAAGGGCGAAGTGGTGAAGAGAACCATTTTTCGATGATGGACTAGTCAAAAAGCAGCCCCAGAAGGTTTGTGTGCTCATTCCACCAGAGCATCTTCCTGCTGTCTAGTGCTGTGTGAGGACATTTGCAAGTTTCCAGTATTGATATCTCATGACTCCTCCCTTAGTCCACAATGCACAAGAACAAAAACTCCACCTTATATTGTTTTATTCTGCCATCTGGTTCATATGTTTCAGCTCAAGCTCTGGGTATTTCAACAAATTCTCCGCTACTTTCGGTGCCAGTCGCGGAGGATCCTGAGCCAGTGACATAAGAACTATCTACTATACCAACAGTCACCTTTCTTCTGCTCCAAACTGCCACGAAGCAGTTTCCTCACCCCATATTAAGTGCCTATATGGAGATGGTGTTATGGAGAATACTCCTAATCATTGTCAATACTGTAATCACAAATACCCATGCTTGGATCACCATTGGGTATGTAACCTCTGCCTGTCCCCAGATGATAAGGAGTCAACCTGCTCGGCCTGACAGGCGTTTAAGATTAAAAAGACAATCTAATGCGACTGACCATGCTTCTTGGCTCGTCATAAAATGTAGTATTGATACCCGTCCAACTTACTGGACCTTTTCAGCACAGAGAACGATGAGATTGAGGGTAGAAGCCCATCATCTCAGAGAGAGCGAAACCCTGTCTTCTTATGTTATGTTATGTTAAATTGATTTTATAAGGCGCACAGCTACCCAACAAGGGTTTCCCAGCGCCAGCCTGAAGGAACAAAAGAATCGGAATTTATTGGTTGAACATTTGAGGTCCAGGAGAAAGTCTCATTGGAACAGAGCCCAGAACCAGGATACAAGGCCCTGAGCCACTGTTCCTCCACACTCACTTGAGGATCAACCTCCTGGGGTTCAACCTCAAAAGAACTCTCACAGTGCAGTCGAGCACCAATCTCGACTGAGTTTGGCATCCTGCCCCGAGACTAGCTACAAGAGTCACCGATGCTGAGATGTCTGGATGCAAAGCGACCCTCTTTGGTTCCAAGAAAGCCTTCAGTGAAGAGCTCCAATTCTCTGCACCCACTGACACCAAGATTACCATGTTGATCCACAGAACAATGCTCACCTAGACCCCTATCCTGTTAAGGTCTCCCCTGCGGATGACACCATGGTGTACCACACTGACAGACCACCACAAAGTAAAACTTCATATTGTTGAGGAGCAAAACTACTTTTTGGTGAATACACATTCCATGACCGAGACGTCTTCTCAGTAACTAACAATGAAGAGCCAAATACTGCACTGAAAATGTCATGAACCTAGTCAAAGTATGAATCTTGACCCAGAAGGTCAAAAAGAAATATAAGCCTGCCCTGGAGTACCCCATGTACATCGGGGGACATGTTTTGTCAGACTCCTTTGGTTGTGTCCATGGTCAGGAAAAGATCTTGTGCGCAGGCAACTAGGGAGTCCTTCTTCTGGATAAAGAGAGCAAAAAGATTGACGGAGCAGCATTGAAGCAAGTGTCTATGGAGGCATACACTGAGTGTAGAACTGCCAAATCAATCTGATTGCTCTCTTGCTACAATAGAGACCCCTCGGAGAAGATGGAGCAGGTTGTCAAGCAGCTGCCAGAGGAAGATTACAAAAGGAGCCAAGAAGTTGTGTCAAAGGGGAAAATGATCTCCACTGCTAACATACAATACGCCATGGATTACGCCGACACAGCATCTAGTAAGGTAAACACCAGCATCATAGTCCATTGCCATACAAGGCTTAGGGTGTCTGGTTTCAAGCCAAAGGAACAACAGCACCTCATTAACATCCCATTCAAAGGGGAGCACCTGTTTGGGCCTCAAGTGAATAGTGTGCTTGAGAAGATCTAGAAGGATATGGACACTGCTAAAGCCATGGGTGCTCTGCAGTCTCAAACACCTAAATTTGCCTTGCACAATCAGCAAGCGAGAGAGAATACCAAGGCTGCAACCCCTCTCCAAAGATAGGCTTACCAGCAATATCAGTCTTTTTTAGGAAGACTAAGCTTCCAGGGCCTCCGGAACAGATGGCTACTGTGGAAATGGCAGAGGCTAGGGTAGAACCGATTCCAGCAGTGTCTCTTTTGTCTTCAAAAAGTGATTTGACACCATTTCTCCTGATCACACCTCACATGTTCCTGGGGGGGAGGTGGGAGGAATAAAGTTATTCCTTCTACAATAGGAAGAAATAGCCGCGGGCAGGAGGGTCTTCCCAGTGGTACAGCGGGGGGGTACTGCCTAGGGTTCTACCCCACCAAACATGCCACCTCGTTATACAATGAGTCAAGAACACCAAAGACTATTGCAGCAGGAAGTATAGGTGCTCCTTTTCATGGGTGCCATCGACCCAGTATCCCCCTCATCAGTGGGGCTAAAGAGTCTACTCCTTCACCTTATTTTCGAAAAGGATGAAACTTGGCAGCCTATTCTAGACCGCAGGCCGTTGAACCAGTGCATCCTGTTGGAGCACTTCAAAATGCCAGTCCTGCACAATACCATATGGCGACCTGCAACCTCAAGGACGCCTACTTCTACATTCCCTTCCACCCTTTGCATTACCGCTACCTACACATTTTGGTAAGTGGACAACTCAAACTTCCACCATTCACAACAGCCCAAAGAGTAATTCACCAAGTGCTTGGCACTTACAACTGCGCCATTCATGAATTTCAGTACTTGAATGACTGGATGATTAAGAGAAGCAGCCAGCATCAATGCCTAACACACACTCAACAGGCATTGTCTCTAACACACACCGGGGATCGCCCATGCGAACAAGTCACATCTCCAACTTCTCCAAACCCAGCCTTTTTTAGGAGCTCTGCTAAACCAAGAGAAGATGATGTCATTTAAAGAATTGCTGTTGTTTTCAGACATCATGTCACAGCACAGTCAGGATGGTGAGTAACCTCTTGGGGATGATGGCTTCATGCATAGCAATCGTGCATCATGCAAGACTGCACATGCATCCACCACAGGAGTGTTTAGCGAAGCAGTGTTTACAACCATAGGGTCAATAAGATCTAGTGTTCGTGGAGCCCATTGTTCTGCAGAGCCTTAATTGGTAGGACAAGAAGAACTTGTTACTGGGCAGGCCATTTCTCGACCTTCATCTGCAGGTGACCGTTACCACTGATGCCTCCTTCATGGGCTGGAGGGCGCACCTCAACCACATGATACTTCAGGGTACCTGTTTTATGATTAATATGTTTTTTTTTCTCCAAGTATTCACCTTTTAGTTTGCACATGTTATTGATGTTAATCATTAAGAAGTGAATGCATGTGATTGAAATAAAACGCACATTTGTTTAAAGCCAATTTTTCATTGGAACTTGATGATCATGTCTGCTCAAATATATTCACACTATTTAATGTGAAGCTGACTATTCTGTTATTTTACAGAGTTTTATATAGCGCGAACTTGACCCGAATCGGGTATCAGAGCGCTTTACATAGCACCAGTTGCATTACATGAGGGCACATTCATTTTTGTTAGGTACGGGGAGATTAAGTGATTTGCCCAGAATCACAGGATGTTCAGAGTCATTGCCGAGACTGGAACCCAGTTCCCCAGATTCGAGGTCGACCGCCTTAGCCGTTAGGCCAACTCCTTCCCCAAAATTGTTATTGAACTGTGCGCAAAGTTTCATAGAAAGCTGATTGCTACTTGTTTTGTTTATTGTTAAAAGAACACAGTCTTACAGACTGAGAATAAGTAAAAAGGCAACGGGACACTTTCTGCTAATTATTTATTCTGAAAGGTACAACGATATCTAAGTAATGTTATAAAAGCTAGGCTCAGGTTATGAGGAGTTAGAGAGGAACTTTGTGCGAGTCGACAACAGACGAGACAGGCCATGCAGAATCACATTACCTGCTTTGGCTGAAGGCAAATGGGAAAGCATTCATTTCACTTGCTACGCTTATCATCCCAACTGCTGGCACAGGAAAAGAATAGTAGACTCTACTATTATGGTCTATTTCATTTTTCATTTAATACTTTATTTAGGTTTTAACAACCATAACACTTCATAAACCAACCAGGTTTTTTACTACCTCATTAGAATAAAAACAGTAATACTTTAAATTTGTCAAAAAAGTAATAAAACCTCTTCATGTACATCATATTAAAACACAAGGAAATTTGTGTATGGCTTGGTCCAAACTGGAATGGCGTGGTGGGAAGGACCTTGTCTGGCAGTTCGGGCTGGACTGTTCCCATGGGGAGCAGGGTCAAGACTGATTTGCATATGGCTGGGTCCAAACTGGAATGGCGGGGTGAGCAAAAAAGCAATGGATTTACGCCTAGATCTCATTACTTGGAGTCAATGTTTGACATTGTTCATCATTTCGTCCATCAATTGTTCTTTTTTGCATTTGTCACCCTAATTGGGGTGGATATGCCAGGACTGGGTCCTGTGCTCACCATGCCACTGGAGTCAAGCTATCCTGGCTGATGAGGGGTGATACCCCGGAACGGGTCCTTGGATGCTTATTTCTGGTCCGGGGAAAACCTGGTCTGGCAGTTGGGGCTGGACAGTCCCCATGGGGAGCAGGGTCAAGACTGATTTGCATATGGCTAGGTCCAAACTGGACTGGCGCCGTAAACAAAAAAAAACAATGGTTTTAGGCCCAGATCTCTGTACTGGGGGTGAATGTTTGACATTGTTCAGCCTTCCATCCATCAGTTGTTGTTTTCGCATTTGTCACCCTAAGTGGGACGGGTATGCCCAGACATGGGTCCCCTGCTCACCATGCCACTGGAGTCAAGCTATCCTGGCTGATGTTATGTGATTTGTAAAGCGCGTGGCTGCCTCAGCAACGGGGCGTCCCAGTGCTAGTTTCGTCCGAAAGCCACAATTGTGAAAGAGAGACCTGGGGGAAAAGAACAAGACCAGCAGGACATTTAGATGGTAAACAACCAGGTCTTCATCGATTTTCTAAAGGACAAGTGGTTCTGAGTGCGCCTTAAAGGAAAAGGGAGGGCATTTCAGAGGGCAGGGGCTTTGGCGCGTAAAGACCGACTGCCCGCCCTTGCAACACGTCACACAGGCTAGATTATGATCAGCAGAGAGCAAGGACATTGAGAGGGGTGATATGGAATCAACAAATTAGATAAGATGGGAGCCCCCTGAGAAAAAAGATCTTATGAGCCATGCACAGTGCCTTAAACTGAAAACGCTTATTCACCTGGAGCCAGTGTAATTTACGAATGGCATCCGCAGCTGAGCAAAATTTAGGTAGGGAAAACAGCAACCTTGCAGCTGCATTTTGAGCCAACTGGAGCCTTCTAATCACAGGCTTTTTTGCTCCCAGGAAAAGAATGTTGCAGTAGTCCAACCGGGAGAGAATGACAGCCGGAATGATGACTTGAGTGTGGGGATCGAAAAATCCCCAAATGGGTTTGAGCCCAGGTAGCAACCCAAAACCTTCGCCTGTGCTTCAAATGTTAGGGCATTATCGACCCAAACACCTAGATTCTTAACAACCGACTTGGGACGGGGGGAGTCCCAAGGGAAGAGGGCCACCAGTGGTCTCCCCAAGCATGAACGTCCCTGCCTACAAGAAGAATTTCCGACTTGCTGGTATTCAGCTGCAAACAACTAGCCGCCATCCATTCTGCAACAGCCTTCAAACCTTTTTGGAAGTTGACCAGATCTAATGAAGGAGTGACGGAAAAAGAAAACACAAGCTAGGTGTCATCAGCATAAGATACCAACGCGAACCCCAGAGCTTTCACCACCTGAGCCAAAGGCCGAATGTAGATATTAAACAACGTGAGGCTCAGGGAAGAGCCCTGGGGGACACCGTGGTGTAAAATGTGCCAGTTGAAGCTAAAAGGCGGAGACACCACCTGAAAAGAGTGGTCTGCAAGGAAAGAAGAAAACCAGGTAAAAGCAGAGCCACCGACCCAATCTCTCACAGGCGCTGGAGCAAGATGTTGAGACAAACAGGGTCAAAAGCGGCACTTATGTCAAGTAGAATCAGTACAGAGGAACTGCCTTTATCCAGGACGCCGCGGAGTTGCTCGGTGACTGCGAGAAGAGCCGACTCCTTACAGTGCTGTGACCTAAAACCATTCTGGGAAATGTCCAGAATGTGATTTTTATCTAAGAAGTTGGTTAGAATGGAATTAACATGAGTCTCTGTAACTTTTGCAAAGATTGGCAAAAGAGAAATAGGACGGACATTTTACAGTTTTGAAGCATCCAAAGTGTAGTTTTTCAGAAGAGGAATAACTCTGGCATGCACCCAGGATTTAGGTACAGATGCCGACGTCAGTGAAAGATTAATCAATTCAAGACAGGGTGTAGCGAGGCAGTCCTGTAGTTTCAGAAATAGGTGTGGCCTGAGAGTGTCGGCAGGTGAGCCCGATTTGACCTTCTTCTATAAGATGTGCAACTCTGACAGGAGCAAAAGGAACAAATGATAGAAGGAATGCTGAACAATGCAAACATTCAACCCCAGTCACAAGGATCTGGGTTTAATCCATCGTTCTTTTGCTCACCATGCCACCCTAGTTTGGACCCAGCCATATGCAAATTAGTCTTGACCCTGTGCCTCATGGGAACAGTCCAGCCCGAACTGCCAAGCCAGGTCCTCCCTGGACCAGAAACCAGCATCCTGGGACTGGTTTCGGGGCATCACCCCTCATCAACCAGGCTAGCATGAAATCCATTGGCGCAGTGAGCACAGGACCCATGTCTCGACATACCCTTCCCACTTAGTGCGACAAAAGCAAAAGGAACAAATGATGGACGGAATGCTGAACAATGCAAACATTCACCCCCAGTCACAAGGATCTGGGTTTAATCCATCGTTCTTTTGCTCACCACACCACTCCAGTTTGGACCCAACCATACGAAAATCAGTCTTGACCCTGTGCCTCCTGGGAACAGTCCAGCCCGAACTGCCAAACCATGTCCTCCTTGTACTGGAAACAAGCATCCTGGGACTGGTTTCGGGGCATCACCCCTCATCAGCCAGGCTAGCTTGAATCCAGTGGCGCAGTGAGCACGGGACACACATATGGGCATACTCTTCCCACTTAGGGCTACAAAAGCAAAAGGAACAAATGATGGACAGAATGCTGAACAATGCACTGCATTGTCTAGGTCCAAACTGAAAATGCGTGGTGAGCAAAAAAAGCTATGGATTTAGGCCCAGATCTCTGTACTGGGGGTGAATGTTTGCCATTGTTCAACATTCCATCCATCAATTGTTCTTTTTGCACTCGCATTTCACACCCTGATACAGAGGGGAAAAATTCCTCGTATAGGCAGACAACATGACAGCCATGCAATATATTGAGAAACAAGCTCAGACCAATTTGACCCAGCTATCAGCACTAGCTTGGAAAATTTGGCATTGGGCCACTCGCATTCAGGTGTCAGCGAAGCATCTACCTTGAGTGGACAAAAACTTGGCAGCTCTGCTAAGCAAGATACATCAACAAGTAGAACAAGCATTTGCAATGCATCAGGTCTCGCATTTACGCGAGTTTGAGCTATTGGCGTTGTAAATGACAATGCCTTTTATTTATGTTTTGGTTTTTAAAACATAAATAAAATGGCATTGTCATTTACAATGCTAATAGCTTAAAGTCTCGCAAATATGAGACCTATTGCTTCATTCCAAATGCTTGTTTTATATTGGGCTTACCGTGGTGTGGGAGCTTCTTGAAGTTTTTGCAAAGTGCGCGCTCTCCAGCTCGCGCTGCAGTGCGAGGGACCGGCTTGTTACCAAGGAACCCGGTAGTCAAACATTCCTTGGAGGACAGTGTCTCCGACTTTCATTCCGTGGAGTGGAGAAGCTGTACAAGTCAGGTCCACTAGCAACACAAGCATTTGCAATGCAATTGGTCTCGCATTTGTGAGAGTTCGAACTATTGACGTTGTAAAGGACAATGTATTTTACCTATGCGTTTTCTGTTTGGAGTGGAGTGAATGTGTGTGGTGTCAAGTGGACATATATGGTTTGAATTGGAATTGTTAGTTGTGGAATTGTGTTGTGTGGATTGGATCTGTGTAGTGAAATAATGTGGCAAGGTGTGCAGTGTAATTATGTGGATAGTAATTGTGTGGTATTGAGTGTACTGGAATTATGTGGAGTGGGATTGTGTGTCATGGATTGGGATTGTGTGTCTTGGAGTGAGATTATCTGGAATGGTATTTTGTGTTGTGGAGTGGTATGTAGTGGAGTTTACTTATGTGGTGTGCTGTTAAATATTGTAGCATGATGTGGAATTTTGTGGTGTAGATTGGATGTATGTGGTGTGTTGTGTAATTGTGTTGGTTTGAATTATGTAGTTTGTTGAATTATGTGGTGTGGAATGGAAATGTGTTGAGTTGAATTTGTGTGACGTGGAAGTGTGCGCTGTTGAGTGAAAAATGTGTTGAGTGGTATCATGAGTCATGGTGTGAAGTGTAGTTATGTGGAATGTTGCTACGTGGCATAGACTGGATTTATGTGGAGTGTATTTATGCAATATGTAGTAGAGCATAATTATGTGGAGTTAAATTATGTGGTGCTGAGTGGTATTATGTGGAGTGTAATTATGTTGTGTGATGAATTGTGTGGGGATGAATTGTGGAATTGTGTGACGTGTGGAATTATGTGGCATGCTGTGGTGTATAATTGTGCGGAGTGGAATTATGCAGCATGTTGCAGAGTTGTATTTTGTGGAGGTTAATTATGTGTTTTGGAGTTGAGTGTAAATATGTTGTGTGAAGTATAATTATATAGGTTGAAGTGTAATTATGTGTAGTTGAATTGTGTTGTGTGGAGTGTAATTATGTGGTTTGGAGTGGTATTAAGTTGTGTGGAATGTTATTATGTGATGTGGAATTATGTGGTATGGAGTGAAGTGGAAATATGTGTTTTTTAATTTTTAGGATTGTAATTATGTGGTATGGAATGTTGTAGGGTTAAATTATTTATAGTTGAATTGTGTGGCATGGAATTATGAGAATTTCAAATGTGCTGTGTGTCGTAGAATTAGCATAGCTGCCAAGGTTTCAGATTGCTATGTGTGACATTTTCATAATTTCAGTGTAATTATGAGTGACATTTCAACGACTATGAGTGACACTTTCTCAGTGAGCAAAATCAAGCAATGAATAGGAGGGAAACATATAAATATCAGAAATTACACCCATTTGAGCAACTAGAAACTCTTAGAAAGTCACTGAACTAAAGTGCGCTAACAGCAGGCTACTGAAAACTGAGCAGAGTCAGACTGCGTGAATGTCACCCATTATTACAGTTAAATTATGAAAACGTCACACTTACCAATCTGAAACCTTGGCATCTATGAGTGAATCAGTGTGAAAAATGTGCTCTAATTGAGGTGTATTCCTCTGCACCCTCATGGTGAACAGCCTGCCAGGTGTCTTTGCAAACTTGCAATCGCCAAGCAGTTTTCCATCAGCTACATGTTAATGTAACTCTACAAAATAAATACATAGGATGTTCTCTGCAGAAATCAGAGGTTTGCCTGCGCCAGGTTACACTTACTCCAGCACTTTAAAAGTGGCAGTTCATTCAAGGTCCAATCAGGCCTCCCATAATGTGTGGTTACTCTGCGTAGAAATGCTGCAAAGTTTTTTAAATGCTAATCTGTGGTCAGATTAAACCTTCCAAAAAGAGCTGCTTTCATCTATGAGTAATCAGTCCGTTTCTGGGATGCTAAAATCACAGTAAGACCCAGTGACCTACCCTCTAGTGCCTCCTCAGTGATGTTCTGTCTGAGATCTGGGGGAACTGGGATCTAACATGTTTTAGGACTATGTGGTCTAGACTGCCTTGGGCTGAAGTGTTTCGTCCATTTAGCCAGGAGTGTGAGAGGAGGGGAGATCCGAGCCTGAAGCAGTATGTGCAGTGGTGCCTCTGATGCTCCCAGACTAGAGTTAGGCCACAGCTCCCTGCGCCACGGTTGGCACCTAGACCCTTGGCGCAATCAGCTAGTCTGTGGAGCAAGGTGTAGGTGCATTAATACAACACCTGCTGGGTGGAGGGGGACCTGAGGCCTCTTCTATGTGTGCGTAAATTGGGCCTCACGGGCCTGCGACCAGCAGGCAGAGGCCCGAACTTGAGAGGCTGGATGAGGCAATATAGTAGACTGTTAGAGCATGCCTCTCGATGGACTCTAGTCAAAAGAGGAGCATTGAGGACCGTGGGAGGGCCAACAGGCGTTGGATGGCTGCAAGGTGATTGACCACAGTAACAGGTGGAACTACGAGAGATGGCTGGAGGCGCTAACCCTCTGAGGAGCAATAATTCATGGCAGTAAGGGGAGGGGAGGTTATGTCTATGCACTCCGAGAGTGTAATGTGCGGTATCAATACAATGTCACCTGGGTAAAGTAACGCTTTCGGAAACCATTGTCACGCATTTAGCAATTACTCAATGTAACACCCCTAATCAGCGCAGCTATATATCTATCTTGTATCTGAAGTAATCAACGCTCTGACACAGGTAAGAGGTACCAATACACCTTGGTCACAGGAGTTACGGGACCTTCACAATTAACGTTTTTGTTTTTCATTCCGGTATGTCTGCTGCTGAAAGTAGCTATTACCGCCATGTGAAAGTTTCGAAGAAAACAAGTAGGAATCAGCCTGGAAATAGACTCCTGCATGTTATTCCTTTAATACTTACTCATCGTTATTTCCGTTCCCCCAACAACAAAACAGCAATGAAATTGGGCACTTCAGCACTGTGGTGTCATCGTGTTGGAATCTTAGATCCCGGCTCCTCCATGCAGAGCGGCCGTTTTTGCACATCGCTCCCCGCAGGGAGGCGGAGGTTATCCCGGGTCACATCACCCACGCCAGAACTCCGGTGCCCTTCTCAAGCCCCTAGCTCCCTTCAGGAACCAGTCCTTGCAGATGTCGCACTCGAAGCGGCTTACATCGTAGGGCTGCCTGTTCATGGCGCACGCGCGCGCGCCTGCAACAAATCCTCGCCAGACCTAACTTTATGGACACACTACGGAAATACGGCAAAATGTTGTGGGCATAGAAAAGGGACATTCATTACAGGACTACCACACAGGCAGCTGTACTGCATAATGAAATTTACTGCATCGCGTTTAGGAGACAGGGAAAGCACCAGAAAACAGACGGCGGCCACATGGAAATAATACTACACCAGCATTGATTAGCAGCACTGGTACCCGAGGAGCAGCGATGCCTGTTATGCGAGATTTTGCATTTCAGTGCGGTGATGCGGATCACCACACTGAAATGCGTTAGTCTAACGCCAGATGGCTGGTACTTGGTAGGGCTGAATTAGGTGGCGTGGATTTGGACAAGCTGTGCACGCTAAGGCTTTTATGTCATGGGGTATAAAGTAGACGTTTGTCTATTTTTCTTTACCTTCCCGTACATTTCTGAACAATTTGTTAAGCTAAATTGTATTGTTGCATCGTGTGCGCATGCAGGGAAGAACGACTGTCTGGCAGGCATGCAAAAAAATCATCCTAAGTCTCAGTATTAACTTCCACACTTCTAAGCAGTAATTCCAATCCTAGAATGAGTTACCTGTTTGCTTTACAACGACAGTTAGTAAAACAAGTAAGTGCTTTGCAAGCCTGTATAAGTATCAAAGGTTTTAAAGGGACTAGTTTTCGTGCAAGGTATTGCTTTTCCCAGTTCACGGAAGGGATAAAAAATATCTCCAGATAATAATAGGGTTGACAGGATGGTGCGATAGCAGAATATTGATACGTGTGGATCTGGTGAGGACTGCGGGCAGCAAGTGCTTGATACGCTATTGGCGTAAGAAAATACTATATATTTTTTTCGTTATCCTCCATTAGTTATTAGTAAGGATGGGGGAAGAGAAGCGTTCCCCGACAGCATTCGGTTAGTCTTAGGGAGACAAAGAATGCTGTGGTCTGTGGTAGATGCCGCCCAGAAGTCATAGGTATATGTATCAGGAGCT
The DNA here is from genome assembly GCA_963921515.1 of Calotriton arnoldi. Classification (NCBI taxonomy): domain Eukaryota; kingdom Metazoa; phylum Chordata; class Amphibia; order Caudata; family Salamandridae; genus Calotriton; species Calotriton arnoldi. The sequence continues at coordinate 370,904 of CAWUFW010001639.1, read as the reverse complement.
GCCATTGAAAGGAAGTGGAAATGCGCTTTAGATGTTGCCAGTATTGATGGCTACTGTGTGGTTGCAGACTTCGCTGGGCTGACAGTGGGTGGGGAAATGCTACGTTATCACTGTAGGTTTAATTACATGAATCGCGCATTCTCTCTGGTGTTTGTCCTTGGAGTACTTGCTGACTGGTGCTACACATGGGATCAGGTTTGCCTTTGACAGGAGGTATGGTTTAGTGGGGTACATAGTGTAAATTAATGTTGGCGTGAGGAAACAAAAATCGGACCCTTTGTACATTTAATATTATTGTGTGCATCATGCAGAGGATGAAAAGTAGTAGGAACGGCTTTGATGCCGTGGAGGCTAGCAGGAAGAACTGTTTTGGGGTGGTCAGTTGAAGAGATTGTTTAACATGTTTTAAACTACCACAGTGGCATTGGGGAGGGCAGCAGCTGAAAGGCTTTGTCTTTACTGGTAGGCAGTGTTTAGATGGGGACCGGCCATCAGTCTTTCTGTCGGTGGTGGACAGGGGAGCAGTGGGCGGCGGTCATGGGTTCACAGTGACATCCGAAGGGTGGTTTTTAAAGGCGGGCGGAAAAGCATAACTGCAGGTTTCGTAGTGGTGAGAGTGGAGTGTAATGGATGCGTTAGTAGCAGGCACGAAGGCAGTGGTCTGGGTTTGGAGGTGGTCAACTGAGCGGGCTTCGCTTGGAGGTGGGTCATCAAGTAGGAGGATGTGTTTGGTGGGCCGGCTGGAGGCAGTGTTATGTAACTTTGCTGGAGGGCGCAGCAGCAGTATTTACTGATGTATGTAAATCGCCAGATGAAAGGGCGGATGTGACACATGGAGGAACCAGATCCATTTTTTATGGCTGGGGTGAGCCCCTGCAGTATGGCGTGTCGCTGGCCTGAGAGCTCTTGACTGACGTGGAGAATGGGGGGCCCCCTCCATGTACTTTGCAGGGGGGCCCCCTCAAGTTACGTTACGCCACTGGCAACCACTGTCCAATATACTCAGATGGAAGCTGTATATGGTGCAGGTCCACAATTAGCTTGTGACAACAAAAGAGACCTCTGGCATTGTGAAGCACTATGCAGCTAAGAGTGCCTCCTGTCAGATCTGGGCCAGGGGGGTGCATGTGGGTGTGGCGGGACCTGTTGTGCCCCCTCGTAATTGCACCCCCATTCCTGCACGGTGTAGCATGCATGCTGCAGGCACTGTCATGGCAGCAGGTTGCATGTTAGGCTCTCCTATGAGCCTAACAACCCACCGCCATGAGACCGCTGCAGCACCGCCTGCCCGCCATGGATTACACTTGTAATCTGGCGGGCGGGCGCACTACTGGCTTGGCAGTCCTTCTGTCGGCGCAGCTGTGGCAGGCCGACAGGAGTGCCAAACTAGAAATAAGGCTCTATGTGTTTGTTGACACTCTCCTCTTGCTGGAACTTTTGCACATAGATGATCTTCTATTTTTGTGTTGCTTCAGTGTTATTTGGTCATGATTTTCAATGAGCTGCATATACGTTGTTGCTTTTCCTGTCACTCTTTACCTGTGTACAGTGACGTTCCATTCATCCTGAGTCTGACACCTGCTATATAAAATCCCACTAAAAAAATTAATTAATAAAGATCAAATGGATTTTTTTTAGCAAGTGCATTGTATTAAAAAACATAGACTCTAGCCTGTTTATTGTGTCCTCTATAATTTGATAGGCACTTCCATTTATAGATCATCAAAGTCTTCCTATGGAATTTTACATGGGTTTACCGAATTGTAGAGCTACAATTTAAAGCCAGTTTGCCTCTTCATTATCGCTTTGATATTGTGTTTTATTTAGTCAACTGAATTACATCCTTGTTTTAAAGAAAGTAGAAAGCAAGATTATTTAACCAACCTTCACTGTCAGTCTTAAACACTTGTCAGCAGGATGGGCAAGCATCCCATGAGTGAATATGAGAGTGTACCTCAGATTGACAATAATGCCCCCTCTGGAATGACTGATGGAGTACTCAGTTATATTAGTTCAGGATCATGCAGAGCAGTAAGTCCACCAGCGTCGATAGACTAATTGAGCAGTTATCTAATTTTGTGGAAACCAAAAATAGCCAGCGTATAAAACTGGGACAGTGAGTTTATTTGGAACATTCTTATATGTATGTTACAGTGATAATGTGGCAGTAGACAACAGCGCTGCAGTGGTCAGTGTCAATATTGACGGCAACCACAAATGTCACCTCAATGTGTGCTGAGCTGCACATTGGACGGTTGGGGAGTCAGGGGCAAATGCCGTCTCTACAATATACATATAGGCAGGGCTTTAAGTGGGCCGGGTCTCACCGGTGCTGAGCACCGGCAGTTTTTTAAAGGGGGCCTCGAAGCGGGTCTCTTTCGGGCTCTGTTTTGTGCCCTTGCACAGGCGGGCCGTGTATTTCGGACTGCAGTGACAGCAGGCACATCACTCGTGGAGAAGTTACAGCATGATGTCATGCCAGGTGAGCATTGTAGGGGAAGGAAAATCCTTTAAAGAGAGTAATTTTCTCTCTGGATTTCCCTTCTCTTTTTGAAACTCAGGAGCAGCAACATTGTCGTTGTGCCATCAGGGCTCTAAGTAGAAGCTTTTTAGGTCTCGCCTACGCAGCGCGCATGCGCTGCATAGGAGGGCCTTTAGCCGTCGCTCTGCTCTTTTTGAAGCACATACTCGTGCTTGTGGCGGCATCCACCTTGCGAGAGCGAGCAGCAGCGTGCATGCTAATTGGCTGTTGCTCGCTCCCGCAAGGCGGATGGTGCCACAAGCACGAGTGTGCTTGAAAACAGCTGCTGCTTGTTTAGATCGCGCGCGCACCACTCGCGGGACGCTGCAGCAAGCGTGCGCGCACCACTCGCAGGACGCTTTCATCATGTCACCATGACATCACTACACCACGGGTGATACCATATATGTTCAGGCCAAGGGGGAGCAGCGTAAGATATGGAGAATATCTTGACAGGATTAACCATTACGTCCCTAAAACTGATCCAATCATGCGCCTGAAAATATGACTCCGTGTTTCCTAACATATTGACTCAACAACGGCTCCTCCTCACCGCTGCAGTAGTGGTCTGCCCCGTGTGGCTTTCCTTGTCTTCACGTGCCCTAGACCTCGTGACATCACAACGCAGGGCTACCACATCACTAGCATTCTCGTCACGAGGTGCCGCTTCTGGTGCTGCTATGATTGGATGAAGGCTTTCAAATCAATTACAGTGTGTACATTTTCCTCCGTCCTTGTTTAAAATAAATGATACATTCAACATAAGGCTCATGCTCCCAGTTTGTGTGCCTAGACCTTTTCCAGTTATGGAAGCATTTACACTGGCCAAGTCCACATCTGTGTCCAACTCGCTCCTCCGTCTGGTAATAATGTTCCATTGTCCAATTACCTACTTTGCTCATCAGAATAAATTCTGATTTCACTGCTGTACACACCGCAGGAAAGATATACATGAAACTGGTCCCAATCTGTTGGGTGGACCGCTCTTTCAGTTTCAAACACTCACCTGTGTTGCCGGCTGTCTTACGTCGTTCCTTACCTCTGTAGACATAACTTCAGGGACTGGCTGTGGTTCTCCCCGCATCTCACGAGGGCACTGCTGTTACGTCTGTTTTTCCTTCGGTGGTGCCCCTCCTGTGCCTTGGCAGAACACTCGCTCTCCGCTATCTGTTGCTGTTTGTTCCACTTTGAAATCACCAGCTGGGATATTCAGTTCTGAGTCTCCGCAGGTCTGATTGGGTCCCCTCTCATCAGGTGTGGTAAAGATGGAAGGAAGATTCCTTATATTTGGTGGCACAACCAAAGCGTTCAAATATTGCAAGTTCTTATCCTCGAGCACGTAATGTTCGTACTCTCATGACCTCTATGTGCTATATAGTGCCCGAGTACACAGGGATCAGTATGTGCTTGTTAGGATGATAACCTGCAGAAGGACCAGGCTCCTCCCTGCCCTCCGTGCCCACAGCTAGCCCGAGCTCTTTAGTTGTTTCACAGTATTCAGTGGTCCCTCTATACATGGCTAAACATGTAGGATGTCTGACGGTATTTTTCTGTATACGTCACAGAGGTCGTTTTGCTGCTCCACCATACTCTGTCTTGAATAACTGGCTATATGGGGCTGCAAGGCCCCCACATCCTAACCTGATGTTTACAGAAAGAGAGAGCGTAAATCTTGCATAGCCAATAGGTCTCGGTTTTGGGACCTTATAAGTATTTAGTTATGCAGCACAATATCCTTGGTGCAACAACATCAACTGTTGCATGGCTCAACACTTATAAGGTCCCAAAGGCGAGACCTATTGGCTATGCCAATGCTTGTTTAATATTATATACAAGTCATAGTTGCTGCTTATTTATCTTATGCAACTAACAGCCATTGACTAAGCCAATAGTCCTGACTTCTTGTAGGTATGATGTTACTTGTTGTATCATATATCTGGATGCAAAGACAGAAACAGCAAAATACAAGTCGGGCGGCACACCATGCTAAGCACAGATTTTTGGCTTACATGTTTTTAAGCCCCGCTCTTAATAACATTGGCCACGCCCCTTTGAGAGACCCTCCAGTTTTTTCATCCCACTTAAAGCCCTGCTTATAGGCTCGTGTCGAATGAACTACTATAAAATAATTGCACATCGACTGAATCAGCTGATATAAATCACCCACATGTAGACGAAACAAAAAGCAAAAAAGAAGGAAAGTAATACAGCACTGATAACAGAAAACTTCGATTTTTCTAAAATGAGCTCAAAATACAGAGCCTTATCAGCCATACATGAACATCAGCCTAAAACTCTTGATATTTCACTGCGTGTGTCATCACTGTCAATCTGTACACAAACCAAGACACTGAATCGTGTGCCATAAAAGCACACGCTGATGAGTGCAGCGGCTCAGGCGTTCAGAGGTGCCTGCTTCTTTTGCCGCCGCCAAACGTCCCTTCAAGACAAGCAGAGCGTGCTCCTGACTGATTAATTAAACCTTTTTTTTAGCCTATGGCAATCTTGTTCGTGTACAGTGACAGTTGTGCAAGTACTCCGCACTCCCTGAATTGCCTCTGTTTGTTTGCTTTAGGTGACACTTACGCAACTTCGGACACGCTGACTTATGACACTTTCACTGCCCTCTTTCTGGGCTGCCCAGGAATGTGTCCTAACTAAGCAGGGCCTGCCGCCGCCGCGCACCTTTAAAGAGCGCGTGGCAAGTGAGAAATGTGATGCAAATGACGTGACAAAACCAAGGAGTGAAACTGATTTCGGGAAAGCGAGCTGTAAATTCGTGGCCTGGTGCCTGCTGCTCGCTCTGCCTTGTGGCCAAGGGGCGAAGAATCCCCCCAGGGGATGAGAGAAACCAGATACAGTCAGGGATATGTAAACAAGCATTGGCAATGCAATAGGACTCGCATTTATGTGAGACCTATTGCATTGAAATCGGGAGTGCGGGTGGGCGCGAGAAGGCACAAGCACAACCGGGAGTGCGCGGGAGGGGGGTGGGGGGCCCCAAGAAGTCACGGACTGCGGGAGGGGGGGTAGGGAGGGACGGGAAGAAAGTAGTCTGTGCAGTAAAGGGCCAGTAGCCATGGAAGGATACAAATTACTGACATGGCTGTCATGGGGAGGGACTAACAAGCTTAAAACCAATCGGGAGGCAGCATTTATAACCTAAGCCAATGAAGAAGATGGGCCAGAGAGTGGGCGGAGCTTCCACACTATAGTGTATACTGCATGCCTCGCAAAGCGATGGCAGCGCATTCGCGCTGCAACGCTAGGCGAGACCTAAAAATGAGAGATAAATCCACAAATACTTCACACATACTTCTAAAATTGGGTCACGTCCGCAGTCTGTCTGCCACCATAAAAAATGCCAAAGCTTTGCTTTCAGGTACTCGCATCCCATGGGCAATTCACTATTGATGAGTTAGCCACAGATTTATACTTTTTTCCCTACATTTCTTCTGATCCCCTGGAAATGAGGCAAAAATTAATCGCCAAGATTCTAGTCACCCCAGTTTGGGTCAAACAGTCTTGGTATTAGATGCTTCTGGAGATGTCAATTAATCTATACGAAAAATTGCCACTGGACCAGACCTCCTGACACAGCTCAGACAGCCAAATCTCAGGGAGATGAACCTCACCATCTGGCACGTAACGTCTTAGCATTTGGTTATCTTCCGACACGTGCAAACCCACCACATATCCTATTACACAGCCAAGTGGAAAAGGTTTGTCTATTACTGCTTAAGTAAATGCATCATCCCCTTTGGTATCGCTTTGTTCGCCCTAAGTTGGCAGGGTATGCCCAGACGTGGGTCCCTTGCTCACTTTGCCACTGGATTCAAGCTAGCCTGGCTGATGACGGCTGAATAGCCAGAAACCGGTCCCAGGATGCTTGTTTCCGGTCCAGGGAAGACATGGCTTGGCAGTTCGGGCTGGACTGTTCCCATGAGGCACAGGGTCAGACTGATTTGCATATGGCCATGTCTGAACTGGGGTGGTGGAGTGAGCTAAAGAATGATGATGGATTAAACCCAGATCAGTTGACTGGGGGTGAGTGTTTGATTAGCTCAAGCGCTCCGTCCATCATCCCCTTTGGTATCGCTAAGTAAATGCATAGAGCCATTTAAAGCATCATTTCAGAATATCAAATCTACTGCTGCATCTTCAAAAGTTTGGATTAGCATACACTGGTAATTGTCTTCATTTAGCTACAGTAACAGCATACAAATAAAGCAGAGCTTACCTCCATTTAAAATTTCCTGTGGTTAGTCTTTATGAAGGGCCTTAAAAGGGTAATTCCTCCAAGAAGGTCCCCTGCCTGGGAAATCAGTGTAGTATTAACAAGACTGACGAGCCACTACACTCTTGTGAAATGCATTTATTTCCTTGGAAGGTGGTCATTACCTCACTAAGAAGAGTTGTTGAGATGCAGGCACAAACAGTGGAGGAACATTTCAGTCAGGTGCACAGGGGAAGAGTGGTGTTACAAACAAAGTGTCTTCCAAAGGTGGTTTCCCCTTTTCATGTAAACCAGACAATAGACCTATCCACTTTCTTCTCAGATTCAGAATTAGCGGCAGAAAGGGGATTACGCAAACTAATGTATTACATTAACAGGACAAAATCCATCTGCCAACCTAAGCAGCTGTTTGTCACTTTTACAAAACATCACCATGTATAAAGGTGGCATAGCCATATGGATCGTCAACTCTATTCAAATGTACTACTACACTACTTGCAGTTTAAAGGGTACGGTCCACTCGTAAGAAGGGAGAAACTGTGGCCTGTAGAGTTGCTACATGGGCAACATAAAACATGTTCACTAAGCATTACTTTGTGGATATTCAAGCCAGTCAAGAGGCTTTAACTGGCCAAACTGTCTCATTGTTTCAAATGTCTTCATCATGAGCTTACTAGCCATCGTTAACAAGAGACACTGCTTTACAGTTAATGCAGAGCATGTGTGCCTACAGCAACATATATTTACTGCTGGTACTCACAATGCACAGAAGATGTATTCTGTCTGGCTTCATTATATTTCACTTACATTACCCGCTGATGGAAAAACAATCTGAGCTGGAGTTTTTGTCCTGGTGCATTGTGGGCTAGGGGAGGAGTCATGAGAAATCTTGAGACTAAACACTTCTTCGGAGAAAAACAATTTGCAAACGTCCATACTCAACACTAGATGGCTGGAGTATGCAGAGCATGTGAATTTGCAGCACTACAGGCTAAGAAATATGTTCCTAATCATGTCTGCCATCTCAACTGACTACGACCCCAGAAGCTCACCTTCCTCCTTGAATTGTCATCACCCAAACACTTCTAAGGGAATGAAACCAGGATATTTCAAACATATCTCAAGGTACTCTTCTTACACAGATGAAAAGCTGCAGAAGATCAAACCCACAACCCGCCCATAGTCAACATCTTTAGAAGGACCCGACAATGGCCCTTATGCATGCTCCACGAGACATAAGATTATTTGCCTCACACTTCATTGTAGCCATGTGCTACTGACCAGAGCACAAATCTTTACTCCAGTCCCCACAATGTAAATTTGATATTAAACTTATGCTGGGTCACCTGAATGAGATGGAATATAGTCTGCATAGCTGCTCAGCACCTTTATCCCCCTCACCTCACCAGGGAATTACTGCCGCTTCCAGCCATCATTCACCTCAACGTGGTGAGAGTGCTGAAACATTGCCAGTACTTCTAATTAGAACTCCTAATTTACATGTGCAGCAGCCACCGGGTCGAAACCGTCTTACAACACCCATGAATTATGGAAGTTGAGGTTTTAAAAAGGAGATTTTGGGGCAAAGATTTACTGCCACAAGCAGTGAGCAATCGAAAGGCTGCGTGCCTCCAGTGTCAATTGCTATAGGCTTGCTGCTTATCAGCTCAGAGTATTCCACGATTTGTATTTTGAGAGCACTGATAAGTTTAAGGGGATTTGCAGGAGATCCTCAGGACTACAAATCCCAGATTACACTGATGGTGCTAGCAGAAATGTATCTTCTGTGACATTTTGGTTGTAGTTTCTTGTAGGTCCCACACTGACAACGTAACAACATTTATCAACTTAATCCTTGGAGATCTGGTGTCTTTACTGGGGTATCTGGGCCCCATATTCTATTGTGTGTCCAAGTATGCCCCTGCCGCTAGATTCTTGTGTGATTCTTTGATATGAGGTTTCCAAGTGCCAGTCACCAAAAACGTCAGTTCCTAATTATTCGAAACGGTACCACTTTTCAATGATTTATTTGTGTAGATAGAAATTATTCTTTAGTGTGGCACCTTTTGTTGTGCTTTATTCCATCGTTTTTGTATTATGACTGGTCGGTGCCTTTGCTAAGGGCATGGTGCCATGCATTAAGAGACACGCCTCTACTGGACTTTAGGGTATGGCAAATCTTTATATCACAGTTTTCACGACCTAACATGCTGCAGAAAACATTGCAAATGTTATCCTTGGTGACATCAATATTGCCACTGACCTCATCACTGTGACCGAAGCTGCTCAAGGACACTCTAGAGTCCACTGGGCACAATATTGGCACAGTATTTTATTTTCTACATATATAATGCTCCATATCTCTGATGAACTTCCAAAAGCATGTAGCACAACACATAATTTAAGAGTGGTTATCAAGTCTTCTGAGGAGCTCTTTAATACCCTACCTTCTTCTTTAATGACAAAAAATAATACTAATACTGAAAAATGCCTTCTTTGAAAATATTATCATCTGGGCAGCTTCTAACTACCCCCTATCTACTGGACTGCTAGTAAGCCAGCTTTCCACCTATGAACGATCCCTGTGTCTAAAGACCTGCAGACACTTCTTCATCAAGGAGGCAGAGCTGTACTGATTCTTTTAGATCTGAGTGAAACATTTGATACTACATCTCATTGAATCTTAATCCATCATCTTTCCTATTTTGGCATCCAACACAAAGCCCTCGACTGGATCAACTTGATTCTCTCACACCAGACTTACGTGGTTTGTCTTCCTCCATTTTGCTCCTCGCCTAAGCCACTTACATGTGGAGTTCGTCACGATTTCTCTATGAGCTCTGTGCTCTGTAATCTTTACATTACTCCGCTGGCCTGTCTCATTCGATCTCTGTAGTTTCATCTCATGTTTTATGATGATGAGACCCATAATGGTTTCCGATAACGATGATTCTAGGTCTGATTATGACTGATGTACCAACAAGGGATGATTACCAGGGTCAAATTCAAGATTTTATTCAAGATCCTACCAAGTGTTGGATGAAGTCCTGACAGGGAGACGTTACTCAGGAGGTGATTAGGGCGTCACACACTCCGTCAGTAAATAACATCTCACTTGAGTTTTTCGTTTCCAGTCATGAATGAGGACTTAAAAAAAAAACCATGATGATTGTAGGTCCACTGTGGAAAATGTCCATTCTTGTATGTCTGCTGTTGCCCTAGGGATGCAAAATAATTCATTAAAACTCAACAGAAATAAAACTGAGGTTCTCCAGCATTGAGCTTTCCTAGATTCACATACTTGAATCATTCCCATTCATTAAGCTGGCAAATCCAGGTACTTTCAAAACAGTAATAAACAGTGTTAAAATGGCCGTAGGCCCAGCAGGGTTGTCTTTAGTAACACATCCACCTCATTTGATTTACCCCGATATCACAGGGAATGAGGCCACTAGAGCTCATATTTCTCCTGCTATTTCTGTGGGTGTGTGTATATATATATCTGGACAGAGCTCTATCTCAAACCTTCCAGTGACTGGAATTTGACATCTGCTAGCTCTTCCCTAGGCTTCAGCCAGCTGTAGATTGAGCGTCAACAAACTGTGAGTTGTTTCAGGGGTTTTGGTCCTAAGATCTAGCTCAGGAGGACGCATCTAACTGTCAACATGGAGTAGAAAGAAAATGGATCTCTATTCAAGTTCTGCTCAGATTGCAAACAAAAGAAGATTTATACGGCTGCTCCACACAATTAGTACATTTAGTGACTTTATCGATCTCAAAATATTTGCTGTTATATTTTAAAACACATTTCTTAAAAACCCGTAAGGAGGCTGGCCTTGCATCACTTTAAGAAGAAGAAAACTTTCCCCGGTAAAGGGGAAATCTGGGCATGATTCCGTGAAAAGAGCTTCTACAGGCACTTCCACAAAGGCAGCACAAAAGAATAAGCATTAGGAACTCCCTCAGCTCAAATTCACAACTGAATGGCCTGCATCAACCTCCATGAAGGCAAGAACATGCCTTCCTCATATAAGGCATTGAAAAAGGCCACACAGAAAATGGAGCAAAATAACAGCTCTGCTGACAGCCTGTCAGCAATTCAGCCTTAACAGTCATCAACAAAGACTCTACCGTCAATGACAAGAAAGATTTATTTCGACAAACACTTCACTGGCAAAGACCATCCCTTCTGTTTCTAAGAATATCCCGTCAATGATGATACCATTGATAACAGCCCCCCAACTTCTTGACGAAACCAGTGGTATCTCCCTTGATTGTGACCGCATCTCCTGCTACTGTATCAGTATATACAGTGCCGCAATGGTTCTGTCAACGATCATCTCCACAATGACAGATTTGGCCTTTATACCATATATGGGGCCACCACAATCTATTTACACTAACCACTGAGGGGTTCAGCTCATTTACAAGTGCAGTTTTTCGACTCCAAGTTGGAGGCTGATGTTAGCGTCCAAGACCAGGTCTCAGCACATCCTCCTGCCCTGTGCAGTTGGATGTGAGCTACATTCCGACATATCAAGAAGGGGGTTCTGATAACCCCAGGAGCCTCCGTTAGAAGGCTTCAGAAGAAGCTACGGAGCTTAATATGACCCCAGACGTCTTTATCATAAACCCACTATGAAGCAAGTAATGGTTTCCTTCATGACCAGTCTATAGTCCATGATGGAAGGTTTTCAAAGATTGATTCATCAGCCACAGCATCATCGCCATCCATATGGGCCTCCACCAGGACCACCTCAGCCTTTACCACAGAAACAAATCCCTGTGCCGCAGGTACCATCTCCATAACGCCCACCAAAGTCACCTCCAGTGTCTCGGCCGGCACCACTAACACCGAGAGATAGGGGGGTTGAACACACTCCTGATAATGATTGAGACACAGATCCTGAATAAGAGGAAGTCATAGAGGAAAAGCAGGAGGAAGATGATTAAAGCCATGACAAAAAAGAATGGAGAATCCTGTGTACAGAAGGAGACAATACCCCCACTCAACCAGACTCTCCACCAGATGGAATGCCCATGTTTTATGCCTTCTCAGAATGAGCAGTGAAGAAGTTTGATCTTCCAATGTCTTCACTGGGGCACCAATGTTTTTATGCAATTTTTAAAGAACAGCCGAAACAGATGACGAAATCCATCCCCATGCTAGATTATGCGTTGAAGGAAGGGTTGAAACTCATGCAAACACCAGCCACCATACAATCAGTGGTGTTGTGACTCAAAATAAATACAGGGTGTCCAACACCTTGTCAGCATGTCTAACCTGCCAGCCGAAGCCAGACTCTATTATTGCAGCAGTAGCTCAGAGGCTTTCAATAAATCCTATCACACCTAGTTCCATTCCCTTTCCCGATAGAAATGGGAGACAAATTGATAAATTGGGTTATAGAGTAAGTTCCATAGAAACATAATCCATAATGTCAGCAAATGCACTTGCCATCCAAGGCTGATATGACCACCAGAAGTGGCATGATATTTCATCTCTGATAGGCACAATCCCTGAAAACAGAAGTGATTGTGGAAGAAGGGGCATTTATGCAGCATTAGGCATTTTAATGCTGGATTCTGACAGCTTGCAAGTGCAGCAGTACTCAGGAGGCAGGGCTGGCTCAGATCCACTGCATTCCACCTGAAGGAGCCAGCAAAAATGCTAGAATATCCCTTTCAATGGCCACCTAATTTGGCAATGTGTAGACAATACCTTGCACAGTATTTTAAAAAGTACTGATATGGCATGTTCGCTAGGAGCCCTGCAGTACAGATGCGCCTTCTACATTCTTTTGTGGCTCCAAATGTTCACAGATGACACTACAAACATTATGGCAGATTGTGTCACCAATTCTTCCCCTCTAGACATTCAGGTGTCTGCCAAGGCTACTCTTCTTGAAGATGGTACGGCCGTCAAGGTTACTACAAATTAGAAGGGAAGAACGTGAGTGCCTCGCACTTCTGCTCCCGAGATATGACAAAATTTGCCTGACTTGTCAATGCTGCCCCCTGCTGTCCCACAAACAGACTAGTGGGTACCATTCCCTGTTTAGATACCGCATGGGCACATATTACTACAGATAGCCGAGCACTTCAAATTGTACAGTCTGGGCTCATGCTGAATTCCTGGAAAAACCTCCAAATCATCTAGTCAAGGAAGAACATCTGCACCTATGGGAAATAGAATAGGATATTCTTATTCTCAAAGGAGCAATTAAAAAGGTGCAAAGGTCCAAAAGAAATCTGGGTTTCCATTCCAGATTCTTCCTGGTTAGGAGGCAAACTAGAGTAGAGCTCCTTCCTGGGCCTCTGAGAAATCAACAAGTTTCTGTGGAAACAGTTCTTATGGATGGTCATCTTACAGGAAGTCCTTCTGTGGCTTCAGGAAGGGGAATTCCTTACCTCCCTGGATCAATAGGATGTTTCCTTCCATTTCATCAGAATACAACCCAAACCATAGGCAATACCTATGAATCTCTGTGACATGGTAGCACTACCACTTCAAAGCAATCCCTTTCGGCCTCAGATTCGCTCCCCCGATAGTTACAAAGTGTCTAGTAGGCAGCTTTCCTATGCGGACATGGCCACCAAGTGTACCTGTACTTGGAGGACTTGCATGTCACGGCCCTTTCAGAGGAGGAGGCTTATGCTTCCACGGCTGCGTGGATCAGTATTTTACATAGATTAGGTCTGACGCTATATGTACAGAGGTCATCCATCCATCCTGCAACAAGAATTCTGCTACTATGAGCAATCCTGGACACACAGCTCAGCAAAGTGTTTACCATGGCAGAATGAGTCTCCAAACTCCGAGCATTACATACGGACATCTTTTGCAAGCATCCATCCCAATCAGGATTTGTAATTCATTACTAGAATTCATACCATCCTAGATTAGACTGGTGCCTTTCCAGCAGCTTTGGATGTTACTGATTCAGCAGGAGCTACACCTACAATGGTGACAATCAGCGGAAACATGGAATGACAGTGGTGGTGTCCCGACGCCTAAAACAAACTTTACGGTGGAGGTAACCCCAGACAACCTCAATGCAGGCCTTCCGTTTCAACCTACTGTGGACAGACTTATAATGGCAATGGATGCTTCAATGGGGGTACACCCAGACAACCTCAATGCAGGCCTTCCATTTCAACCTACTGTGGACAGACTTATAATGGCAATGGATGCTTCAATGGGGAGCGTATATGCCGGAGATGTCAACAAGAGGCCTCTGCTTGGAGGAGGAGAAGTAATTCTACATAAACATCTGCGAGCCATCAGACCAGGCCTGCAAGCACTCCTGCTGAGACTGGTGGACCATGCCATCTTGATCAAGATGGATAACGCTTTTTTAATTTTCTTTTTATTAAACAATCGTGGTGGTACAATGACAGGCAACACAACCATTCAGCGGCAACATAATCAAGGAAAGTATTCGTACATGATACGCAATTTACATCGCAATAGATCATATCACTAGACAGGAAGATCATCAATGGCAGTGGCGTTCCTGCGCAATTCAACTGATGGTGAAATACAAATTTCGCCCCGAGACACATTCCACTTTGCCCATTTATGATCCCACTTCGCGGGACAACCTTTATGCTTGAACACATCCTTCTCTGCAATCATGGCATTATCCATATCATTGGCCCATTTTGAGTGTTTCGGTAGAACTCCGGTCCCCCATCCCTGGGCGATATTTCTCTTTGCCAATGCAAATCCCAGAGACGCCCATGTGCGTTCCGTTTGCGTCAGGTCGGTAGCTTCCCATACATTCAATACACAAAGCCGTGGGGACATGGTGATAGCTTTCCCACTCACCCTAGCTAATTCAGAAACAATTTTCTCCCAATAAGGCTGTAATCGCGGGCACTCAAAGATTATGTGAAAGAAAGTACCCTCGGAAGCACACCCCCTAAGATAGTTAGCATCTGGTCGATGGCCCATCTTAACCAGTGTGTGCGCGGCTAGATAAGCTCTGTGTAGGATTTTGAGCTGGACAAGTCGGAGGCGCATAGGGATGGCAACCTCCCGAGGGGAGGAAAGAGCTTCTTGCCAGTCCTCATCCTCCAAGTAACCCAGATCCGTTTCCCACAGTTGACGAAGTCGAATCAGTGGGTCAGGCATATTATTTATCAGCTAGTGATAAGTGAGCGAGATCGCCTTGCTTGTCAGGGGGTCGGTCAAAAGTCTGTCTTCCAGTGGGGAGGCCTCAGGCAGAGTCTCGCCACTAGCGACAATGGAGGTAATTGCATGTCGGACCTGAAGGTAACGGTATGTCTCGGAATCGGCCAGTTGGTACTCTCTCTGGAGATCGGCGAACGATATCATAGCATTTCGCCTCCAAAGATCACCCACCACAGAAAGTCCAATAATATCCCATTTGTCGAATCCCGGGCATCTACTCAGTGTACCTAATCATTCGGATTCCCATAGGGGGGTGAGCAGTGTGATTTTATTATGCCAGCCCATTTTCCTAGTTACAGTATGCCAGAGTGTCACTGTGTGGGCGGTGAGGCCCGTAAGGTGCAGCCTCCTGGGATTAGAATAGAGTGCATGCTGGTATTCTCCCTTAGGCAACAACCACCTATCCGTGCGTAGTGCAGGCTCCAGCGGAGGGGCAAAAACCCACTGGTTTACCACTGCAAGTTGGGCGGCCCAGTAATATTGTTTTAGGTCAGGCAACGCAATCCCATCCTCATACCACCCCCTGGTGAGCTTGCGCGTCGCCATGCCTGGGCACTTCCCATCCCAAAGGAGATTCCGGACCTCACTCTCCACACAAACAAAGTAGGCGTCAGGGACCCGGTGGGGAGTGTTGTGCAACACATATAAAAAACGTGGGAGAGCTAGCATCTTATACAATGCCGCTCTGCCTATTATAGTGAGGGGCAATGATCGCCAGTGAGTTACATCCTTCCGGAATCTGACCAGTGGGGGCAAGAGATTAGTATCATAAAAATGGGTCGTGTCAGGTGTTATATACATACCGAGATAACGAAAGCCCTCCACAGCCACCGTGATAGTAGTGCCTTTAGGCATCTGTGGCACTGGACCCTGCAGCATAAACAAGACCGACTTTGTCCAGTTAATGGTGTAGCCAGAGTGGGCGCTGAATAGTGCGAAAATGTGTAGGATTCGATGTATCGAGGCCCTCGGGCCGCCACGTATAGCAAGACATCATCTGCATAGAGGGAGATTCTGTCCTCATGCTGATCTGTCCACTTCAAACCCCTAATCATAGGGTCACCCCTAACCCAGGTCGCCAGCGGTTCCAGTATGAGAGCAAAAATGAGGGGTGAAAGGGGGCAGCCCTGTCGGGTCCCTCTCCCTAAGTGAAAGCTACGAGAAGTATGTTGATTGACGACCACCTGAGCTGTGGGCTCCGTGTACAACAGCCAAACCCACTGGATAAAGTGAGGGCCGAACCCCAGCCGTTCAAGGAGGGCAAATAGATAGGGCCATTCGATAGTATCAAATGCCATCCTTGCATCCAATGATAATATTGCCGCATCCTCAAGGATGGTGTCGGTTCTCCCCAGCACTCATTGTAGTCGTCGAAGGTTGAGGGCCGTGTTATGGCCAGGCATAAAGCCTGACTGGTCGGGGTGAACGAGTTTGCATATAATTGGCAGAAGACGGTTGGCCAAGACTTTAGCCAGGATTTTAGCCTCGGTAGTCAACAACGAGATGGGGCGGTAAGACTCGCATCTCGTGGCCGGTTTACCCGGTTTGTGTATTACGACAATAGACGCTAGCATCAACTCCCTGGGAAGGGAGCCCGACTGATAGCTCTCCACATACATTGCATGTAGTGCGGGCGTTATCTTGGAGGACACTAACTTAAATAATTCTATCGGGAGCCCATTTGGGCCCATCGCCTTGCCCGATTTAATACCACTGATGGCCGTCACGAGTTCCTCCTCGGTTAGATCTCCCTCTAGACTGTCACGATCATCTGCCGTAAGGGCCGCCACTGGAATTGTGGCAAGAAGGTCTCATGAGTCCTGCAGCGTGGTATGAGTGGCTGGGGAGTATATGGAGGTGAAGTAGGAGGCGAAGGTCTCAGCGATATGCTGTGGATCTGTCACTAAGTCCCCCCAGGTCCGTCTCTATAAGGGGCACCCATCTCTGAGCCGCCTCACGTCTCTCTAGCCATGCTAACATCTTACCAGTGTTGTCGCTGAGCTCATATATTCTGTGAGCAGTTGCCTTCTGTTTCGCCTTGACCGCCTCCCCCGCCAACTGACGATAATCTAGACGTTTGGCACTCAGTGTATGGGCTAATTGCTCCTCATCACTTGTTGCCATCTCAGCCTCTAGGTCTCTTATCTCTTGTTCTAAGGTTACTAATCTAGCAGTCCGTTCCTTCCTGTGGCCCGCCATTAACGAGAGTGCCAAACCCTTTATTACCGCCCCAAAAGCCCCCCACAGTGTGCTGCTGGACTGAACTGTGTGCGTGTTTTCGTTGAAATAATGGTCAACTCCGTCGATAAGGGCACTTCTAATGTGCGGGATCTTTAGACTCCAGGGGTTGATAGATAAGGTGAGGCGGCAGCGCTCCTGGGAGAAAGTCAGCCGAGTCAGGACCGGAGAGTGATCTGAGATTCCGCGAGCCAGTGTTGTAACGTCACTAAAGTTGGGAAGATCGTCAGTGTATGTAAGCAGTTAGTCAATGCGGGACTGGCTGCCATGCGCCCCGGAGTGAAAAGTAAAACTCCGAGTCAGGGAGTTGAAATGGCGCCAAAGGTCTGCGAGGCCAAATGCCATGAGAAAATCCTTCAAGGGGAATGTATCATGTGGGTCAGGTCGAGGAGGTCGTCGATCTACTCGGCCATCTAATGCAAGATTTAAGTCACCACCCAGTAATAATGTACCAGTCGGAAGTTCTAATAGTAGTTTGCCCAAGTCTGACAGCGTGCCGGAGGGACATATACAGAGATGATATTAAGGGGCCTCCCCTCCCATGTGCCAGCTACTGCTGCGTATCTCACCAGGTCATCCATCCAAGTGTTGCGTATTATGAAGGGACACTGTTTCCGGAGGAGAATGCCTGCCCCTCTGGAGCTAGATGTGAAACCGGCATGTGCCACTAATCTGTAGCCCCATCGTGTCCAGTGCCTTACAGCTATTTCCATGGAGATGTGTCTCCTGGAGCAGGGCGATATCTGGGGTCTGCCTTTTGAGATAGTGGAGTACAACTCCACGCTTTAGTTTGTCGCCCAGTCCATTGACATTCCACGTGAGGACGCGGAGCTCTTTTGTCACGTTATGGTCAGGCATGTTACATGTAAATGATGTGAGGTGTCGCCTATCCATGTCGCAATTGTGTACAGTAAAGCGCAGTTTACCACGTCTACGTGTTCAGCATGTACCTGCATATATGATGTGAAACATATCACCGCCACCACAAGAAAACAACATTCAACACAATTCAAACAATCCCCCCCCCCTCCCCAACACCCAGCGCCCACCCTGCCTCCCTGCACGACGGGCACAAAACCTCCCGCCACCCCAAACTTGCAGAGTGCCTATCGCCCACCCTTAACAATGTCGGGAACGTGATCCAACCCCACTCCCTGGGGCATCAATTCGTTTGTACATCTGTGTCCCTAGCGATTAACCCCACAGCATGTAGTTAGGACTTATCACTTGATGCTTATCACAGAATGAAAACAGTAATTTCACCCTCACAGGAAGCAAGTACAATTGCACAGCTGACCATACAAGATCTGTGTTGTGTTGAAGTTCAAATGTAGGATAAACTAATGACAGAACAACCCAGGTCAATCAAGGCCATCTCCACAAGACATGTTAGCCAAAGACCAGGTATACCCCCTTTCAAACCACCAATTTCTAACCAGTTGGGTCCTGTGTCTCTCATTCATCGCCCGGCTGTGATCCAGGCTGCTGACTCGACCTGCCGTTATTTCCATTGTCACTAGCGGGCTTACGTTGTCGTTTGCTGACCGTTCGCCAGCCTTCGAGCCAGTCCCATGCGTCTTCAGGTCTAGTGAAGAACCATACCTTCCCCTCAGATTCCACTCTCAGCTTCGCGGGGAACAGCATGGCGTATTCGATTTCTTGGTCCCGCATCGCACGCTTCACGTCCAGGAAGCTACGACGTTGTTTCTGGACCCGTAGAGTAAAGTCTGGAAAGAAGGTAACTTTGCTGTTGTCTATGGCTAGCGGTGGGGCTGCTCTCGCCGTGTGGAGTATGGCATCCCTGTCGCGAAAGTTGAAGACTCTAGCCAGGAGAGGTCGAGGCTGCACACCAGGCTTAGGCCTCCCTCCTGGCACCCGGTGTGCTCGTTCAACCGAAAAGTATTTAGAGAGGCCTTTTGGTTGGAGGCACTTAATGATCAATTCCTCGACAAAGAGGTCCGCCGCCTGTCCTTCGGCCCGTTCCGGCACCCCTAAAATGCGGATATTGTTGCGCCGCATAAGGCCTTCATAGTCATCAAGTTGCAGTGTCATTGCATCTTGAATAGTTTTGAGTTCGGCTACCTGGCGTTTGATGAGGTCAGTGTCCGTCGACAGATCCTTAGTCGTGAGTTCGACTGCATCGATGCGCTCAGCCATTTTCATCATATCCGCTCTTATCAAGGAAACTTCCGAGGCAACGGTATCAATGCGGCCTTTTAGGGAGGTGCGAACTGTTGTTATAGCTGTTAGAATGTCCTGCAGCGTGGGGTCTGGCTGATCCCCACTCGGTTTGGGTTGAGAGTGCGCCTCATCTTGGCCCTTCTGCCATGCATATTTTTCTAATTTTGTTTGGAGCGTGCCTCGTCCGCTGCGGCCGCTCGACATGGTGTAGTTGGCGGATAGAGTGTTTCAGAGAGAGGGTCGGGCCGTACTGGTTACTCACCGCCGCCTACTTGTGAGACCAGCCCACACCGGCCTGTCGGTTTCCGCCAGCAAGGCCCAGACCTGGATATATTTGTCGTTCAGAAAAGGCCCCACAACGGCGGTGGAGGCGGGGAAAGAGGGGTGCCGATATCATGTAGGGGGCAACACCAGCTGCGCACCGTATCGCGTTGTGCCAAAACTTAACTGTACGGGAAGCAGCAGCCAGCAATTGGATGTGCACTAGTCTCCAGTCCCCCTCCTTTTATAGTAAGTTTCCGTGGCCACTGCCCACACCGCAGGTGCGTTGCCTACCTGCGCAGTCTAGATGTGGTTTTCTCCCCCACCTCCTGAAGTTTTAAATGTCCATGGCCCCTAGGGCTTCACCCCACTCAAGGCCTATTGAATTATTGCGTTACTGCGACGCCACTCCCTTGCACTCAGTCTCCTCGGAAATGGCGTCTAAGTCCCCGCACAAGGCCCAGTCCACGACAGAGGCACTTAGTATGTTTCCGGTGGCGCCGTCGGGTGCACCGCGGCCGCGATGCACCGCGCCACACTATTCAGGGCCGAGGGTGATCGAGGAGGTAGAGCGTGTTGCTTTTGCACGGGACTTATGGGTCCCCAGTGATGCCTGAGAGTGAGGGCAAGTCCAGATCAATCCGCCAGATCGGGGTGGCGTACTCAGAGCCTCACTGCCGGCTCCGGTGTTTCTGGGCCCGCAGTGCGTATTCCAGCCGTCTGTGTGGGCCACCGCCGGACCGTATGACACACCGGCAGTCGGCTTGAACGCAGTGGGTGGCCGGCCGGGGGGCAACGCACTCACCAGCAGCACCGCTGATGTCTGGTTCTCCGCGCGGCCCCTTCGTCGCAGGCACAGGCCCTGGTCCCTCTCTGCAGCCGCGGTGTGGATTAGTTGTGCGCCGCCGGATAGCGATGCTGTGCGTCCCACGCCCCTCTGCGCTGCCGCTCGATCTTGGTCACTTTCGGCCACCCATGTGCCCCCGATCCGGGCAATCTTCGGTCCACACAACGGGCACGCTGTCAGGGCCAGATGAGCTCCGGTACAGTCCGTTTCATTCGGGGCATATAATGTTAATCAGGATTTATCGGGAGTGGCGCGACGGAGCGGAGCTACCGTGCAGCCATTTCCCTCGGCTGTTGGCCATGCCCTCCAGATAACGCTTTCTTGATTTATTATATCGTCAGTCATGACGTCTCGCACTCTGTTGCAGGAGTTGTAGATGCTGTGAGAATGGGCCATGCCGAGTAATGTGGACATTTCTGTGGAACACATGCCAGAGTATCCAATAAAATAAGGTGGATGTACCCAGTTGTGGCATGCTAGATTGCCACAAGTAGGAGCTTCAGCAGTATTAGCTGTAGCATGGCTTCATAAAGTAGGGCCATCCAACTATATTTGCCTGTGTGCAGAACAAGTAACGAATTAACTAAATATGTAGGTGCTGGCAACTGGAATCCTAGGGTAATGCCTCTTTAATGACAATGTTGAATGTCTTCGCCTATGCCTTTCCATTGTTCCCCCTTTTTAGGTCTCGCCTACGCAGCGTGCATGCGCTGCATAGGAAAAAAGACCTTTAGCCATCGGCACAGCTTTGCGGGCAAAAACGTGCACGCGTTGCATTGCTTCCAATGGCAACGCGTGCACGTCTGGCGATTCCCTTGCGGGAGCGAGCTTTTTCGCCATGTGTTATCAATTATCTCTCCTGGCGCTGCTCGCTCCCGCAAGGGAAACGCTGCCTGCTCTCGGCCGCCCCCTACTTGCGCAAGGCGCGCGCGCTTGTTTACTTTCTTTCTGCGTTGCTTCAATCACCAGCCGTAGGATCCAGGGATCACAGCCTGCGTAGCTCTGCCAGCTCCCGCTGCCGCATTTTCAGGTGATCACAATCGCCATGGTGCTCATTGCGAGTCAGTTAGCGGCTTCCTCCCCGTCGATGCCTTAACCTCAGCCTCTCGCTACGGGTTCCTTTTTGCGGGGAACCGGGGACTGCAAGGGTGCCGGGGCCTGCTCACTATTCAGCTTTGTCTTCCTTCGCAGACCCTGCGCCTTGTTCTCGGTGGTGATGAAGGACCCCCATTTCGATTTCATTGGCCCAATGTCTGCCCTGCCCTTATTTCAAAGATATGCACCAGTCATGGTGGATTACAAGAGCAAGTTGGAAGAAATAAAGTTCATGAAGGAAAAAACAATGGCTAGTACTATTGATTTCATGGAGAAAGTGTTCAATAAGGAAGGGCTACATGAGACGATAACAACAGACAATGGAATTCAGTTCACCCCATATTGACTAATAAAACAGGCCATATTGCTGGCTATGTGAAGTAACATGAATATAAACAAGCATTTGCAATGCAATAGGTCTCGCATTTACGCAGGTTTGAGCTATTGACATTGCAAATGACAATGCCTTTTATTTTTGTTTTCGTTTTTAAAACATAAATAAAAGGCATTGTCATTTACAATGCCAATAGCTTAAACTCGCGTAAATGCGAGACCTATTGCATTGCAAATGCTTGTTTCCAGAGTGCTGAGAAAGGCCATGGTGGATTACTGATCACTTCAGCATGCCAATGTCAATTCTGCTATATGTGCCTAGTGAAACTTTCCCGATAGCCACCAATTCAGTTCAATCACCCCAAGGTTCTCTTCAGGTGCAACAGCTAATGCCTTCACCACGACTTGAAGTGGCTTAACCTGACAGAGTAGTTCCTGCTGCCTTAGAATTCAGTCATCCCAACATCCCTACACACTGCAGAAAAATTCTAGCACAAGCACAATAATGAGTATGACTTATGATGCAAAATGGAGGCGCTTGTGCATCTGGTGCAAAGATAAAGGTAATAATACCATCTTGATGCAGCCACATCAAGAGGTGCCTTACCTACTGCACCTAGCTCAAGAATTTCTCATATATTCATTGGTCAGATTTAATTTGGCTGCTGCATTTAGATTTAGGACAGATAATGCTTCATTATTCTTCTCCTAGAGAAACATCAAGTAGTTGATTAATGTTGGATTCAGGCAGATGCATCAAGTTTTATGTGGGCAAAACTAAAGAAATATGTGCTTTACACCAGCTATTTATCTCGTTCAACCACCCAGCAGGGGCCACCTGCTATCCAAACAGGGCATTGCCACTGGCTGGCTGAATCACATTTTGCCACAGTAAAACTAAGCCACAAGAAGCATGGCAACAACAATTGTGATCTTCGCAGGAGTGTTCTCTTTGATATCTGCCATGTAGCCACTTGGAAAAAGCCACACTTTTACCAAGCACTACTGTCTGGTGTTCAGTGCGGTAGCTGACCCTTCGGTGGACCAAGTAATTCTATGCAACCAATTTCAATAAAGATGAGCCTGATGGTCATTTTAGTTACATGTAATGTACCGCTCAATATTCTGAGCAATATTGATGTAAAGTATGCAAATCCATGAAAGATTCAATGTTGTAGAAGAAATTAGTTACTTATAACTCCGGTTCTCCAACTCCCTTATCTTTCATAGATTCAAATGCAACTCGCCCTCCTCGCCGGTCAGAAGTTCACTACCTAATAATAATAATAAAACAATGTATAAAGCGCATGGCTACTTCGGCACAAGTGTCCCAGCGCTGATAAGGTCTAGCTACCGAAAAGAGACACAGAAAGACTGAAGGAAACCCGTGAACTATCTAAACAACCACGTTTTTGAGATTTAATTGGAGTAGAAGCTCTGTCTTAGACTGTCTGAGGTGCAGCGGAAGAGAGTTCCATAGCATGGGAGCCAGAAAGCTAAAAGAACTGCCCCCAATACGGGCTTTCTTAACAGTGGGGACTTCAGCCAACAGAGCCCCTGAAGATCTCAAATGCCACGGGGTGGGGGGTTGGATGAAGCGGTGAAGATAACGGACAACTGATTTGTTAAAGGCCCTGTAAAAATAGCAGAGAGCCTTGAAGGATAGACGCTTCTTCATTGGAAGCCAGTGCAGTTTATGCAGAGCCCATTGAAGCCCGTCTTGGAAGCTTCAGCAGTAACCGAGTCGTAGAGTTCTGTACGCTTTGGAGCCTCATCAGCTGAAACTGAGAGACTCCCAGATATCGGATGTTGCAGTAATCCAGCCATGTGATGACTAAAGCCTGGATTACTGTTTTCCTAGCAGCTTCCGGCAGAAGCCCGATGGTCTTTTTGAGGGATTTTAACATCCCAAAGCACCTGCCTGTTAAGTCAGTAATCTGGCTATCGAACGTGAAGCCTGTGTTGAACAGGATGCCAAGGTTCTTAACATTGGGCTTCGGCGCCAGGAGGGGACCAAGTGACGGTGGCCACCAGTCGTGGGTCCAAATAGAGACTTGCCTCCCCCAGGATGAGGACCTCAGTCTTGCCTGCATTTTATTTCAGGAAGTTAAGGTCCATCCAGAGGGCCACCTCAGACAGGCAAGTCCTCAGAGAGGCCGTGGCCGAGTTCTGTGACATGGTGACAATGATCTGAGTATTATCAGCATACGATATGATGTCAAACCTGTGCTGCTCGATGATATCCACCAGGGGGCGCATGTAGAGATTGAATAAGGTAGGGCTCAAGGATGAGCCCTGTGGCACACCCTGCTGCAGTGTGGCAGGATCTCCGATTGAAAGGGTTTCTGCAGGACCTGAAAAGTGTGGCCCTGCAGAAAGATGCAAGCCACCGCAGGGCCTTGTAACCGACAGCGTAGCTCCACAACCGCTCTAATAGAAGGTGGTGGGACGCAGTGTCGTAGGCCGTGCTCAGATCCAGCAGCAATAATGCTGCTGTGTCACCTATGTCCAGAATCTGGCGCATAGACTCAGGGGCCAGCAAAAGAGTAGATTCTGTGCTGTACCGAGGGCTAAAGCCCAACTTAGTTCTATGCAGTACATCCTTAATCTCAATGAACATTGAGAGTTGTTAGTTAACAAGTTTTTCCACGATGTTTGTGGAAAAAGGAAGCAATAAAATGGGCCTGTAGTTCTCGGGTTTAGAAGGGTCTAGAGAAGACTTCTTCAGGAGCTGCACTACTGAGGCATGCTTCCAACTAGTGGGGACCATTGCAGAAGCAAAAGAGTTATTAATGAGATTTCCCAGCACTGGGTGTAACTCCTCGGCTCCTAGTTCCAGGATAGCAGGGGAGGCCACATCAAGAGGAGAGCCAGATTTTTTGGAGAGCATCAGAGGCTGTAACTTATTAAGTGCAATATGTTTGAACTGAAGCAAACGAGAGTGGCCCTGTGAAGGTTCAAACCAGACCTGTAGACACGGAGCATTTCTAGAAATCTCCGGAAAGGAGTAATAGATGGATGCTACTTTGTCCCGAAAAAAAGTGGCAAGAGCGTTGCAGCCCTCCTCAGAGGGAGGACTGTGAGCTGAGACATGGTCCATCAAAGACAGAGACTTGACAATAGCGAAAATTTCTTGCAAAGAATTCTGCGCCCCTTTGATTTTATTAGTGTAGAATTCATGCCTCACTTGTCTAATGCGATTATGATAGGTTTTTAAAGTAGAGCGATAATTGGCCTTGCTAGCCTCATCAAAATCCTTTCGCCATGTGCACTCACATCTCTTGCATTGCTTTGTGAGCAGAGCTAGTTCTTCATTGAACCAGTCGGCAGTGGGCTTTGTTTTGCGATCTGCCCTATCGACCATTTACCTGTTTGTTCACTGTGGTAATGCAGTTATCAAGTTTAGGGCGGCTAGTAGTCAGGGCTTTAGTGAAGCTAGTGGAGGTATCCTAGCCCATTTCATTGACTTTATCCTAAGTCCAGATACAGATTTAGAAGGATTGCACACAGGAACCTGAAAAGGTGCCACAGAGTGGTCAGACCATAGAAGAGGTAATGAAGGATCCACAATTATATTACTCGGATTGGAAAAAACAGGATCAAGCATATGACCACACCTACGCGTGGGAAAAGAAACTAATTGTGGTAGCTGAAGACCTTCCAAATCCACAACTAATGTGGATAACACAGGACACTCAATGTCTTCAAAGTGGAGATTCAAATCTCCCACAATAGTGAAGTTAGCATAGTGCAGACCAAAGGGGGTAGAGCTTATGCCAGAGATTGAATAAAACTGGAGGCGGGGCCCGGTGGGCGATAGATAAGAATCCCAAATAAGGCAAAGTTACTAGAGCAGACAAGGGAGAAAAACGCTGCTTCACAACCAGCTATGGAAAGGTCAGTAAAAGTGCAAGAAACAGAGGGGCCGATTCCGATCTCGGTCGGAGGCGCACCTAACACCATTCGGTCGGGAAAAAAGCCATGCGAATGCCTGTTTCCCGACCGATCCGCACATTAATCCGAACGAACAAGTACGATGCGCACAACAGCACAGATTCCGACCCAGTCGTACTCACCCAATCCAGGTCCTGTTCCCCGACCGAGCCGGATCCGTAAACGCAGATTCGAGTCGCCCGGAAGCCAAAAGCAGCCCCGTCCGGCCGGACAAGTACGATGCGCTTCCCGTACGTGCCGAACCCGTCGCTACGCACGGCACGTCAAAGCATCCGGGAGAGGCGCACATAAGCTCCGATTCGCGCCACAACACGATCCACGGCTACGAGACGAACACGCAAGCGACGAGGACGAGGCGAAGCAACGACAAAGACGAACGAGACGAACCAACCATGAATCCCATCGTTCCGATCCTACCAATATTCTACATCTACTACCGGAACAGGCACGGACGCGTACGGCGCAGAAGGTAAGTCAGACACCAACCACAAAATCAAACTACACGTACCAGACATATCACACACACACAGAGGGATGCACAAATTACTTACACCAGAAACAGCAGCACCATAGGGGCGGGATGCCCATCACCAATGCCACATATACACATAGGGGCCCGGATGCCTGTCACCACTACCACCTCGATCCAGGGGGGGCTGGATGCCTGTCACTATTACCACCCTCACCCAGGGGGTGCCAGGTGCCTACCACTACTACCACCTCTACCCAGGGGGTGCCAGATGCCTACCACTACTACCAACTCTACCCAGGGTGTGCCAGGTGCCTACCACTACTACCACCTCTACCCAGGGGGTGCCAGATGCCTACCACTACTACCACCTCTACCCAGGGGTGCCAGGTGCCTACCACCACTACCACCCTTACCCAGGGGTGCCAGATGCCTACCACTACTACCACCACTACCCATGGGGGCTGGATGCCTACCACTACTACCACCTCACCCATGGGGGCTGGATGCCTGTCACTACTACCACCTCTACCCAGGGGTGCCAGGTGCCTACCACCACTACCACCCTTACCCAGGGGTGCCAGATGCCTACCACTACTACCACCACTACCCATGGGGGGCTGGATGCCTACCACTACTACCACCTCTACCCAGGGGTGCCAGGTGCCTACCACTACTACCACCTCTACCCAGGGGTGCCAGGTGCCTACCACCACTACCACCCTTACCCAGGGGTGCCAGATGCCTACCACTACTACCACCTCTACCCATGGGTGGCTGGATGCCTACCACTACTACCACCTCTACCCAGGGGGTGCCAGGTGCCTACGACCACTACCACCCTTACCCAGGGGGTGCCAGATGCCTACCACTACTACCACCACTACCCATGGGGGGCTGGATGCCTACCACTACTACCACTACCCATGGTGGGCTGGATGCCTGTCACTACTACCACCTCTACCCAGGGGGTGCCAGATGCCTACAACTACTACCACCTCTACCCAGGGGGTGCCAGATGCCTACCACCACTACCACCTCTACCCATGGGGGGCTGGATGCCTACCACTACTACCACCACTACCCATGGGGGGCTGGATGCCTACCACTACTACCACCACTTCCCATGGGGGGCTGGATGCCTACCACTACTACCACCTCTACCCAGGGGGTGCCTACCACTACTACCACCTCTACCCAGGGGGTGCCAGGTGCCTACCACCACTACCACCCTTACCCAGGGGGTGCCAGATGCCTACCACTACTACCACCTCTACCCATGGGTGGCTGGATGCCTACCACTACTACCACCTCTACCCAGGGGTGCCAGATGCCTACCACAACTACCACCTCTACCCAGGGGTGCCAGGTGCCTGCGACCACTACCACCCTTACCCAGGGGGTGCCAGATGCCTACCACTACTACCACCACTACCCATGGGGGCTGGATGCCTACCACTACTACCACCACTACCCATGGGGGCTGGATGCCTGTCACTACTACCACCTCTACCCAGGGGTGCCAGATGCCTACCACCACTACCACCTCTACCCATGGGGGCTGGATGCCTACCACTACTACCACCTCTACCCAGGGGTGCCAGATGCCTACCACTACTACCACCTCAACCCAGGGGTTGCCAGATGCCTACCACCACTACCACCTCTACCCATGGGGGCTGGATGCCTACCACTACTACCACCTCTACCCAGGGGTGCCAGATGCCTACCACTACTACCACCTCTACCCAGGGGTGCCAGATGCCTACTACTACTACCACCTCTACCCAGGAGTGCCAGATGCCTACCACCACTACCACCTCTACCCATGGGGGGCTGGATGCCTACCACTACTACCACCTCTACCCAGGGGTGCCAGATGCCTACCACTACTACCACCTCTACCCAGGGGGTGCCAGGTGCCTACCACCACTACCACCCTTACCCAGGGGTGCCAGATGCCTACCACTACTACCACCACTACCCATGGGGGGCTGGATGCCTACCACTACTACCACCACTACCCATGGGGGGCTGGATGCCTGTCACTACTACCACCTCTACCCAGGGGCTGCCAGATGCCTACCACCACTACCACCCTTACCCAGGGGGTGCCAGATGCCTACCACCACTACCACCTCTACCCATGGGGGCTGGATGCCTACCACTACTACCACCTCTACCCAGGGGTGCCAGATGCCTACCACTACTACCACCCCTACCCAGGGGTGCCAGGTGCCTACCACCACTACCACCCTTACCCAGGGGTGCCAGATGCCTACCACTACTACCACCACTACCCATGGGGGCTGGATGCCTACCACTACTACCACCACTACCCATGGGGGCTGGATGCCTGTCACTACTACCACCTCTACCCATGGGGGCTGGATGCCTACCACTACTACCACCTCTACCCAGGGGTGCCAGATGACTACCACTACTACCACCTCTACCCAGGGGGTGTCAGATGCCTACTACTACTACCACCTCTACCCAGGGGTGCCAGGTGCCTACCACCACTACCACCCTTACCCAGGGGTGCCAGATGCCTACCACTACTACCACCACTACCCATGGGGGCTGGATGCCTACCACTACTACCACCACTACCCATGGGGGGCTGGATGCCTGTCACTACTACCACCTCTACCCAGGGGGTGCCAGATGCCTACCACCTCTACCCATGGGGGGCTGGATGCCTACCACTACTACCACCTCTACCCAGGGGGTGCCAGATGCCTACCACTACTACCACCTCAACCCAGGGGTTTCCAGATGCCTACCACCACTACCACCTCTACCCATGGGGGGCTGGATGCCTACCACTACTACCACCTCTACCCAGGGGGTGCCAGATGCCTACCACTACTACCACCTCTACCCTGGGGGTGCCAGATGCCTACTACTACTACCACCTCTACCCAGGGGGTGCCAGATGCCTACCACCACTACCACCTCTACCCATGGGGGGGCTGGATGCCTACCACCAACAACACCCCCACTCACAGGATGGCAAATACATGCCACAAAAAGCACACACCAGCAGAAAGAATGCAACACAAAGACATCCCCCCAACACCATGACAAGCGTGTGTAGACTGTGTCAAATGCCTACAACACTGAACAGGACTATGAACATACAATGTGACCCCCTATCACAAGTGCCACACATAAATGTGTGTGGCACCCACAATGCAAGCAGGCCATGACCATAGTGGCAATGGGGTCCAAACCCCCATCATCACAGTGCCCAAAATGTAAGTGTGAGGTCCATAGCTGAAGCACATTTAGAACATTGTGGCAATGGGGTCCAAACCCCCATCATCACAGTGCCCAAAATGTAAGTGTGAGGTCCATAGCTGAAGCACATATTGAACATTGTGGCAATGGGGTCCAAACCCCATCATCACAGTGACCAAAATGTAAGTGTGGGGTCCATAGCTGAAGCACATATTGAACATTGTGGCAATGGGGTCCAAACCCCCATCATCACAGTGCCCAAAATGTAAGTGTGGGCTCCATAGCTGGAGCACATTTTGAACATTGTGGCAATGGGGTCCAAACCCCCATCATCACAGTGCCCAAAATGTAAGTGTGGGGTCCATAGCTGAAGCACATATTGAACATTGTGGCAATGGGGTCCAAACCCCCATCATCACAGTGCCCAAAATGTAAGTGTTGACAAAGAAAAAGCTGCAACTGCCAAACTGCATGGATGATTCCTGGTCACAGAACAACAAACACATCAGTGGCAAAGTAGTGCTTGTGTCCCATAGCAACATAGAATGGGGGAGGCAAACAGTGCAGTGCAAATAAGACATACCTTTGGCCATGTGCAGACAAACATCACCCATGGGGGCTGACACTGTCAACATTCATCAATGACACAATGACAGAAGTGACCATCAGAATGCAGACTCACATATTTGCACCAATGGGCACACAAATTCAGATACCCAGTGGAGACTGTAGATGTGAGGTGAACAGATACCATACCATGGCAGCAATGGGACACACACACAATGATCATTGTGCTGACTGATGACCTAGGAGTCCCAGTGTCACATGCACACTCGACTCACCGGAAACCAGGAGAGGTATCCCCCCGTCTTCCGAGGATGTTAACCTTCCGGGAGCTGTCTGCAAGGCCTGGTCTTGGATGACAAGGTGGGGGACCGGCATGGATCGGGAGGACGAGTGTTCCGACATTCGGCGAGAGGAACGCGCGGTCGGAAGGAACTACAGTTCCCATGAGGCAAAGCGGGAGTTCCGCGATTGCCTCATGGGAAAGAGCCACGTGACCCGGAAGCAGGAAGAGTTCAAAAGAACCTCCGGTGCCGGACTCGGGGCTGATTATTCTGAGTAATACAGCGCTGCGCTGCCGGCCTCGTTGGTGTTTCCTGGTACTGGTAAGGGTGCACATGCACCACTAGAAACAAGAATCGATAAGTATTTCTTCAAATACGCTTGACCAGCAGACTTTGAAATACTTTGGAGGCAATTGGGAACTGTTGACCAGCCACGGGTTGGTGTGCTTGTACTTTAACCTGAGGGTTCATGTCCACAACCTGGTTGCATTTTCGAATTACTAGCACCCATGAGTGCATTAGGTGTTTAGGAACTCAGACCGTATGGAACAGACAATTGCGCACAATTCATATGGCATGATTTAAATATGAATCCAGAGACAGTTAACCAAAAGAAGTATTTTGGGGTGATTGTTATTTGTATATTCTAACAGGGGGTTCAAGAGGCGGCCTTCTGCTCTTCCCCTGTGAGGCGGGCATGGTCAGTCCTGATGGTGTGTACGGTACCGCAATGAATGTTATATGTAATAGTTATGTGTGAGCCATCTATTGCTATAGTGAATTGGGGTGCTTATGGATCCTTCTGTTTTTTGGCCCCTTTCCTAGCGCAATCCCCCTTTCACTGCAAACCAAACAATAAGGTTATTCCTACAGTCCTCCTTGGGAACGAGGACAGTTATTTTGTGTTACAAGTACGCATGGCTCAGTAGGTACCGTGAAGGCTACTTAGTTTAAGTCTGTACTTACCTGTGTTGTTTTTGCCTTACAGATCTCCCTCCCTGCAGTCCCCTTCCTTTCCTTCCCCCACTTGATCATCCCACTCACCTGTGCTATTATAGCATTCAGGGTTGGGACTGTCGAGAGGCGGACCCCTTTTTGGCATCGAACCGTTCCCGAGGAATCATCGAGCTGACAGAATAATCAGCCCACGTATTTTAATTCCTCCTGGGCGGATCGATACAAAGATGGCCACGTTAGAGGACGTCATAGGTGTCCTAGCAGGGCTACAGAGTGAGCTAGCCGCCTCTCGCGCAGAAACCGATAACCTGAAACAGAAGATAGATCAGATGCAGCGAAACCCGTTTGACGTAGGCGTAGGGAGGTATACGGGGGAGGTTTTACTAATCCTTCGGCACCCTTTGCGTAGAGATGCCCACGCCTATCCCGCTTGCTGCACCAGAAAGGTTCTCTGGGGATCCCTGTAAGGTTCAGGTGTTCCTCACCCAAATCCTATTACACTTTAATTGTAAGCCCAAGGCCTTTACTGCCAATCAAGCTCGGGTAGCGTTTGCCATTTCCTATTTAACAGGAGACGCGGCGCAATGGGCGGTTCCACTGGTTCGCCGAGATGACCCTTTACTGTACGATTGGTCGGCCTTCCGTACAGAGTTCGAGAGGGTGTTTGATCGTAGAGCTGCCGCCTTTACAGCGGACAGGGAATTACTTGAATTAAAGCAAGGGAATAGAGAATTACTAGTGTACATTAACACCTTTCAAAGATTGATAGCGGAAACCGACTGGCCCGAAGCTAAACAAGCTGCCTTGTTCTACCAGGGTCTCAAAGACGATCTGAAAGATGTGTTGGCATCAATAGACCCCCAACCCACTACGTGTATGGGGCTAATTAGTTTAACCTTGCGACTGGACCATAGACTTAACGAACGCAAAAGTGACAAAAGACGACTTGACCGACCAGCACCTAGGTTCGAGAGAAACAAAAGCTCGATGGGGAGCGGCGGTAACAACACAGAACCAATGGAGATAGGCTCCATAAGAGCTTCCCTCACCACTGAGGAAAGAGAACAACGAAGGAAGAACGGGCTCTGTTTATACTGTGGAAGAAAAGGCCACTACGTAAAGGATTGCTTAATCAAGCCTAAGGGTCGGGCTAGAGAAGGGCAAACCACAGCCGTTATGGAAGTACAGAAAACGGAAAACCCCAGAGCTCAAGAAGACAGGAAGGGAAGTTCTTGGGCATGAAAATGATACCTTCCGTCAATCAGGAGTCAGGAGAATCCTCTGTTCATTTTTATGTTACCTTGCAGATATACATCGATAACCAGTGGCACTCTTGTAAGGCCATGGTCGATTCAGGAGCGACGGGCCTCTTTATGGACACTGAATTAGCCAAAACTTTACAGCTAGAATTTGTGAAAAACGGGAACCCGAGTCTGTGGTAGCTGTTGATGGGAGACGTTTGGCGTCAGGGCCTATATGCTATAACACTCAGGAATTGGAAGTCATGTGCGGGGAGAACCATAGGGAATTGCTTCTCTTTAACATCATCCCTGCCCCTCAATATGGCATAATCTTGGGACTTCCATGGTTGCGAAAACACAATCCTTCTATCAATTGGAGTGATACTTCTCTGGAGTTTGGGTCCCCCTATTGCTTACAACACTGCCAACAGTCACAGAATAGACCCGCCACAGCGTTATCCCAGATACATATGATTGCCACCGCCGAAGAGCAAGATATCGACTTGCCTTTACCTTATCATGATCTGGAAGATGTATTCAATGAAAACCAGGCCAACATCTTACCCCGCATCGAGCATATGACTGCCAAATCGACCTGGTCCCTGGAGCAGTGATACCTTGTGGCAGGATTTATGCGCTTACTGAGCCAGAAAATGAACATTTGAAGAAATATCTCGATACCTACCAGAAGAATGGGTTCATACGACCATCCAAGTCCCCAGCGGCTTCGCCTCTTTTTTTTATTCCAAAGGCTAACGGAGAGCTAAGGGCTTGTGTGGACTTTAGAGCGCTGAATAACGTTACGGTAAAAAACAGGTATCCTTTGCCATTGATACCGGTTTTATTGGACCAGGTTCGCCAAGCAGTGATTTTTACGAGATTGGATCTGAAGGGCGCCTATCATTTGGTAAGAATGCGCCAGGGGGACGAATGGAAAACGGCCTTTCGGACTCGTTATGGTCTATTTGAGTACAGAGTCATGCCGTTTGGGCTGTGTAATGCCCCTGCGGCGTTCCAATTCTTTCTAACAGATGTGCTCCGAGAGTTCCTGGATATAACGGTCATTGTATATATCGACGACATCTTGGTCTATTCCAAGAGTGAAGAACAACACATCTCCCATGTAAGAGCGGTGCTACAGACGTTACGTCGGAACCATCTGTTTTGTAAGCTCAGTAAATGTGAGTTTAATGTAC
This sequence comes from Calotriton arnoldi, assembly GCA_963921515.1. Classification (NCBI taxonomy): domain Eukaryota; kingdom Metazoa; phylum Chordata; class Amphibia; order Caudata; family Salamandridae; genus Calotriton; species Calotriton arnoldi. The sequence goes on along the minus strand of CAWUFW010001639.1, from coordinate 337,086 downwards.
GTAAGGTGGAATTCTTGGGAGTCATGTTGTCAGCGGAGGGACAGGAAATGGCTAGTCGCAAGATACAGGCCGTTATGGATTGGCCCCAGCCCAACACGGTTAAAGATGTGCAATGCTTCCTGGGCTTTGCGAATTTTTACAGGCGTTTCATCAATCATTTCTCACGGGTGGTGACGCCTATCACAAGACTATTGAGAAAAACCTTCCATTCCAGTGGACAGACGAAGCCCAGCATGCCTTCTTGGTGTTAAAACAAGCATTTACGTCAGCACCAATATTGGCACATCCGGATAATAACATCCCTTACGTTGTGGAAGCAGATGCTTCGGGTACCGCAGTAGGAGCCGTGCTATCACAGAGGAATAAGGACACAGGACAGCTTCATCCGGTTGCCTACATGTCCCATAAGCTGAATCAAGCTGAATCTAACTACACCATCGCCGAAAGAGAATTGTTAGCTATCAAGGTAGCCTTTGGAGAATGGAGGCATTACCTGATGGGGGCAAAACATACAGTCACGGTCTATACAGACCATCGGAACCTGCAATTTATGAGATCAGCTCTGTCTGCTTACCCCGAGGCAACTAAGATGGATGCTATACTTCGCTGAATTCGACTTTGTGGTGACGTATAGACCGGGTGTAGACAACAGAAAAGCAGACGCCCTATCCAGACAGAACAACACAATTGAACCAGAGATGCCACGAAAACAGGCCATCATTCCTACCAGTAAGGTGATTGGCCTTGTACAGACAGATCGTTTTCTTGATCAGATTAAACGCACAGTACAGAGAACCAAGTGGAAGAACTGGTTACAGAGTAATCCCACCTGGCGGCTCAAGGAAGGGTTGCCTATGAGAAAGCAACAACTGTTGATACCTTGCCCTGAGTTACAGAAGGAAATCTTCCAGTGGTGTCATGAAAACCCCTGTGCAGGACACCCTGGAACGGAGAAGACCTTGGAGAACGTGTTACGCCGCTTCTGGTGGCCCACCATCCGAAGTGACATTCAACAAAAGGTCAGAAGTTGTGAGATCTGCAACCAAGCCAAGATGGATAAGGGGAAACCTAGGGGTTTTCTTCATCCCCTACCTACACCAGATAGACCGTGGGATCATATCTCGTTGGACTTTATCATAGGGTTACCTAAGGACAAAGGATGTACCACGATACTGGTGGTTGTTGACAGCCTCACAAAGATGGGGCATTTTATAGCGTGCCCTGCTGTCCCATCCGCTGCTCAATTGGCTCGGCTGTTGCTCACGAATATTGTACGTTTGCATGGCTTGCCGACAGTCATCGTGTCTGACAGGGGTTCACAATTCACCAGCCAATTTTGGAAGACCTGGTGTAACATTCTTCAAATCTCTGCTAACTTGTCAACTGCTTATCACCCGCAGACGGATGGTCAAACGGAGCGAGTCAATCAGACTCTTAAACAATACCTCCGATGTTACGTGGACCACACCAAGAATGCATGGGTGGACTTATTGTGGCTTGCGGAAGTAGCGTACAACAGCGCCCATCACAGCTCTATTAAGATGGCTCCATTTTATTGTACCTATGGAGTACACCCTAGACTCATTCCCTTGGTTCATCCTCTAAAAACAGAAAAAATCCCGGAACTAACCGAACGCACCAAAAAGATACAGCAGACGTTTAAGGTTGCACGACAATACCTGATGGAGGCCAAGGAGCGTTATAAAAAGTATGCAGACAAAAACAACGCCCTGGTCCGAGCTACAAAAAGGGGATTACGTATGGCTATCAACCCGAAACATAAGATTCCGCCGGTACAGCATCTTTAACCCTAGATTCATAGGTCCATACAAGGTTGTACGATGCATCAATCCTGTAGCGGTACAGTTGGCGTTGCCTTCCGGCATGAGAATACATCCGGTATTCCATGTTTCTCTGTTGAAACCCTCTGGTAGACCAATAAAGAAGCAGCCTACACCAATCTGGGTAGACCAAGAACCTGAGTACGAGGTTAAACGCATCCTAGACTCGAAAAGAAGGAAGGGTTCCTTGTGGTATCTCATTGCATGGAAGAACTACGGTCCTGAGGAAAACTCCTGGGAACCAGCCACGAACGTTAAGGCCCCACGTCTTACTCAAGCCTTTCATAGAAGGAATCCTGACAAACCCCGGCCGGCGAAGAGCCCGCCAGGGGAGGGATGTGCTGTCACATGCACACTCGACTCACCGGAAACCAGGAGAGGTATCCCCCGTCTTCCGAGGATGTTAACCTTCCGGGAGCTGTCTGCAAGGCCTGGTCTTGGATGACAAGGTGGTGGACCGGCATGGATCGGGAGGACGAGTGTTCCGACATTCGGCGAGAGGAACGCGCGGTCGGAAGGAACTACAGTTCCCATGAGGCAAAGCGGAAGTTCCGCGATTGCCTCATGGGAAAGAGCCACGTGACCCGGAAGCAGGAAGAGTTCAAAAGAACCTCCGGTGCCGGACTCGGGGCTGATTATTCTGAGTAATACAGCGCGCTGCGCTGCCGGCCTCGTTGGTGTTTCCTGGTACTGGTAAGGGTGCACATGCACCACTAGAAACAAGAATCGATAAGTATTTCTTCAAATACGCTTGACCAGCAGACTTTGAAATACTTTGGAGGCAATTGGGAACTGTTGACCAGCCACGGGTTGGTGTCTTGTACTTTAACCTGAGGGTTCATGTCCACAACCTGGTTGCATTTTCGAATTACTAGCACCCATGAGTGCATTAGGTGTTTAGGAACTCAGACCGTATGGAACAGACAATTGCGCACAATTCATATGGCATGATTTAAATATGAATCCAGAGACAGTTAACCAAAAGAAGTATTTTGGGGTGATTGTTATTTGTATATTCTAACAGGGGGTTCAAGAGGCGGCCTTCTGCTCTTCCCCTGTGAGGCGGGCATGGTCAGTCCTGATGGTGTGTACGGTACCGCAATGAATGTTATATGTAATAGTTATGTGTGAGCCATCTATTGCTATAGTGAATTGGGGTGCTTATGGATCCTTCTGTTTTTTGGCCCCTTTCCTAGCGCAATCCCCCTTTCACTGCAAACCAAACAATAAGGTTATTCCTACAGTCCTCCTTGGGAACGAGGACAGTTATTTTGTGTTACAGGTACGCATGGCTCAGTAGGTACCGTGAAGGCTACTTAGTTTAAGTCTGTACTTACCTGTGTTGTTTTTGCCTTACAGATCTCCCTCCCTGCAGTCCCCTTCCTTTCCTTCCCCCACTTGATCATCCCACTCACCTGTGCTATTATAGCATTCAGGGTTGGGACTGTCGAGAGGCGGACCCCTTTTTGGCATCGAACCGTTCCCGAGGAATCATCGAGCTGACACCCAGGGACAGCAGGGCAAACACACCAAACAACATACAGCCAATGGCACACCTAAGATATGCCAATGCAGTGGTGCCGATGCACATACACAAACAGGCAGACCCACACTGCACATCAAACACAACAGGTGAGGGGGGGTACCAGTGTCCCCAGGCAACCACACAACACATGAGGAGGCCTGAATACCAATTACACAGATGTGCATACAGTGCCACACAAAGGTAACTCATGGATCCAAATCCCCTATGTGGGCAATGAGGCATTGTCAGATGAGAGGGAGCACAAATCACACATGTCACACAAGCATGTAGGAACAGCAACTGACACAGCAAGACACAGAGACACCACAGCACTACCCCCAGGGCCCCCACAATGTGGTGACCCTGGGCTGCATTACAATCCCACTGTGATGACAAAGCTAGATGTCGTTCACACTGTGAACCACAGTCATGTGTCCTGAGCAACAAACTACCATCACACCTACACAAGCACAAATCAATCAGCACGGCCTGTCAGCCAAGGCCAACATGGAGGCCGGGGTCTAGCCGGGCAACAACTCTCATCTGCACACACTCAACACCACACACCTCGACCTCCAACAATGTGCAGCAGTGAAGCTCACATGCACTGGTGACATTGCACATGCACCCATGACAATCCCAGGGGGTGGTGGGAACCAAGGTGCAGAAACACATCACACATGGCCACTCAACCAGACTCCTGAATGTCTGACACACTGCACACTACGCTGTACATGGACATGACGGCAATACCACACCAACCAATGGGATCCCAGCCACAGTCACACACCTATGAAGAAGCCAAGGTCACCCACAAAGAACACACATAGACAACTACCAACATTGCAGCCCTCAGGAGTGCCAGCAGTCACACACACAACGTGTCACAACCAATGAAAGCTAACACAAACAAGAAATCACATGACAGGAGTAAACAACAAGTGCAAAGGGGAATCCTGACTGTGACACATCAGCGTCTGCCCACAAACTCAACCCTGACAGCAAACACACCTATGGGTGACACCCTGGTGACCAGTAATGTGCCATGCACCTACATCACAGAGAACCCAGGGAGAAGACTTTGGGGGAACATAGGTCAACTCAGTAAGCATCACAAACAGGAACATCACTACGGATCCCAGCATGCACAGCAAAATGGAAGTGAACACACAGACATGCTCATACAACACACACCTTGGGCGCACGAGATGTCACAGGAGTACACACTGCCATGAGGGGACTCCACTCCTGTGTGAGGAAAGCTGTGCCATATGTCGCATCAGTAGGGCTCCATCATGTCAGCAGAACACTTGGTCACACAGTCAACAATTAGCACAAAATGAAGGCTCCCGTCACATCAGCCTGGTCATGGGAATGTCAACGAAATCAACAGCACAGATCCAACACACATGTATAGCAAGTTGCACTGACAACACAGATGAGTCCTTCCCCATTGATGCCCAAACCTGCATGTCCAGTGGAGATGGCCGCACGGTCAGGGAAGTAGACTAATTGAACAATGGCAAACACAACAGATGTGCATGGGTGGAACCCACAGATGTGACATTGCTAATGTAAGTAGGAAATCCCATTGCCAAATATTGAAAACATTACACCCTCAGATGCTGCTAAGGATGACATGGATACACCACAGGATAGGACACTGTGCCCCTGGACCACATGGGTTCCTGCACAGTAACACTTCATTTTCATGAGACCAAATATCACCATCACTGCAGCAAGGGCATGGTTAGCATCATCAACATCATGTACATCAGAAGTAAAAGCACTAGTGAACAGAAAGTTGCTTTATTCAGCATATGTGGGTTAATAACTTGGAAAAACTGTAAGCAATCAACAAAGGCCAATGGCCAGTCCATCAAGGAAGTCAATACAGGGTGACAGTGGCAGATGTCACCCTACGCATGCCTGCACTGATCAAAACCAGGGACAATCCCCTAGGAGGGGCATACGGGGGGAAGGCCAGGCACCGCAGGGACAGGATCAGGGCTCACCAGGAGGAGGCAGGGAAGGGGTGGTGGGTGCTGGAGAGCCACTGACAACTGCAGTGGAGGTGTCTGACATGGTGTGTGCCGGCACAACTGGGGGCATGACTCAGATGTTGTGGGTGCCGGCACGACTGCAGTGGACCCTGCAGATGGAGTGGACAGGTCCGCCACTGCAGTGCCCAAGTCAGACAGGGTGATAGCGGACTCCACTGCAGTGCCTACCTCCAGGGGAGGAGAATGGGGATCAGGTAAGGTGGGCAGGACAGAGGGGGCGGACACCCTCACCACATCAGTGGTACAGACAAGCGCAGCGGGGGGTGTGGGGCCGGAAGAGCAAGTGGCAGGGGGTAAAGGCCTGACCCTTCTGGGGATGGTGTATCTGTGGGTGGGGGAACCTGGGGCAGGGTGTGGTGGGGGCACCTGTGGAGTGGGGGCCTGAGGGATGGAGGAAGGAGACTTGGTGCCTGAGCTGCAGGGCGGCGGCGGGGTCTTGCTCTTCCGGGACCGGGGGACTTGCGGGTGGGGGCCTCAGTCGGTCTGTGCCTGGGGGATGGTGTCCGGGGGCCAGGGGCACTCCGCTCCGTGTGGGTGGGCTTCCTCTTCCCCTGAATGCTGGATCAGCTGGGTCAGAGGGGAAGAGGCCAAGGTCACAGAGGAAGAGCCGCTGTGTATTTGGGGTTGCAGGTGAGGCAAGGGAGGGGTCTTTGGAGGGAGAGGCAACTGAGGACTGCGCAGTGCTTGTGGATGCGTGTGTTTGTGCCTGTGCCCCATCCCCTGTGAGTGTGGTTTCAGTCCCCTGACGGTGCGTGCGTGTGCGTCTTGTTTGTGGCGTGTGTGTCTGTCTGCTGCATGTGTCTGTGCTGGTGTGTGCATGTGCCAGTGTGTGTGTGCTTGGGACGGGTAAGGTGCTGGGGAGTGTGGATGGGGCAGAGGCAGGAGGGATGAGGGACTGTCGGAGGAGGGACACTGCTGCCGTCAGGGAGGAGTCCATGGACCTATTGCCCCTCTGTAGGTCAGACATGCCCGATGAGATGCCCTCCATGAATGACACCAGCTGAGTCAACAGACTGGTGTGTGCATGGAGGACACTCAGCATCGCTGTCTGTCCTACATGGAGCTGGCGGAGGAGGTACACAGACTCTTCACTCAAGGCAGCAGGGGACACAGGGGCAGGGGGTGCGGTGCCTGGCCCGAAGGAGACACGCTCCCGAACATGGGAGCCTCCACGGACCTCGGGAATGGGAGCCAACGGGAGGGCGGTTGTGGTGGTGGTGGTGGTGGTGGTGGTGGTGGTGGCGGGGACAGCAACACTAGCTGGGGTGTGGTGGCTGCTGACACCCGCCTCCATAAGGGAGTCATCGTCCGAGTTGCTCTGGTCCTCAGCTGAGGTGGATGGTGCTGAGGACTCCTCGGTGTGGCTCCCCTCACCCTCCGTGCCACTGGGTCCCTCCGACCACTCCTCGGCTGCTGACCCAGTCTGGCTCTGCAGCTCCTCCTGGTCCGTGGAGCTGTCCCCTCCTGTGGCCGTGGATGTATCTGCAATCAATAGGGAAACAGACAGACATCAGTCACCTGCACCGAACGCACACACCACAGTAAGTACAGCACATTACAGAGCAAGCCCTGGCATCCTTAGTTGAACATTGCTAAAACTGCACAAACAGAACAGGAGAAGTCAATTGTCAGTCTGATGGTCAACCATGGCACTCACATCCCACCTGGCCTTGCACCCATCTGTCTGGTGTCTGTTGGATGGCAATACCCCAGTGTGGACACATGCACCACCTACACAGTATTTGGACAGTGCAGAGAACCCGGTGAAGCATGTGGACATGCACACATCACAACTCTTGCCACTGAGTCAGTACAGGTGTCCGGATGTAAGGGATGCCCAGAGTCAAATAGGAAATGCATGTCATGCATACCAGTGACAGACACCATGATGCACCCATGTCCTTAGCCATTGCCACAATGGTGTGCATGTAGCACATGTCACTCCCCTGCAGGATCACTAATAGGAAGTCACATGCCATGGCACAGCCATGCCTGCTAAGTCATACATCACTGTCTCCAGTCACATGGGCAGGGCAGCCAGACAACAACACTCTGCACTGTGTCACAATAGTAGATCATGGGGAATGCAAGTCCTGGAGCTGAACAAGTGCACATGTACATCCCCCACACACCACATCATCTGAACCCTCATCTGTCCAGGTCATACCCATTGGACATATGGGAGACCTGTAACACTACCCTCTGCACCTGAGCACCTCACAATCTGCTGTGAATGGGAAACAGCTGCCTGAACTTCATATTCGCATACCCCAGTCTGCACGGTCAGGTGATCAAACACCTATGTGTCACACATGTATCATCTCCTATGGTCACATCTCCGGTGGCATGCGGAGCCCCAACCGAGGAACACCCCAGCAGACCTGACAACGAAGCCACAGCACACTGACACAGAGGCAGACACCTGAGGGGACAAATCACTGAGCAAAACGTGTCAGCTGATACACGGCAGTGGGAGTACAGAGTGTATTGTATGGCCTGGAGTAGGCATGACTGTCCTGCCCCACATGAATGAGGGATGAGCCCTGGACAGTAGGAAGCTGGATACGTATGTGTGACCCCCTTTATATACACACTCCTGGGGCCCAAACATTGTTCCCACCCGCAGCATGGGTGTGTGCCAGATACCCCAGGCACATGTGGTGGATCAGCTCAGCAATTGGGCCACATATCAAAGTAACACGCAGAACGCATGTCAGAACACAGGCATTGTGTAAGCAATGGACCCACCCATGATGCCCACCACAGAGTCAGGGAAACAGATGCTGTCCCCCACCTTGAGTCAAGCAAACTGCAGGGACACAGTACCCAAGTGACACAATACCCTGACTGTAAGGGCCACACCTGGGTATCAGATGAGGAGTGGGCAGTGCACAATAGAGGGACATGGGTCCTGGACCACAAGACTGATGTACTGTGGAAGTTTAACCAGGCCAGAGGAGGGCACATAGCATGGCAGACATAGTTCACAATGCAGACATGGACTCACCCCATCCTTGCTGCTCTCTGGCCTTCAGCTGCCCATCCAGATCAGGGAAGACCACCGCCAGGATCCTGAGCATGTGGGGGTCAGGGTCCGGTGTCCGCCCCTCCTGCGAGGAGGCGACAGCTTCAGCTGGACCCATGCGATCCTCCGGGTCCAGCCCCGAAGGTCCTGCCACCTCTTCTGGCAGTTGCGGATCCGGCGCTTGTAGTCCCCCACGGATCTCACTGCCCGGACGATGGTCAGCCATATCTTCTGCTTCTGGTGGGCATCAACCTGTGAGGATGACAAAGTGAGAATGCCATTACTACACATGCAACATAACCGTGCATTACACAGTTGGATTTACATGTCTCAATCACAGGGGCACATGATGTACACAGGCAGTGCAACGATGGCCATGGACAGTATGCCAGCAGTTACTACATGGTATCATTGCCTGGGCAGTAAAACCTTGTTTAAATGCACTGTCACTGCACTATTCCTGTCCAGTGCATATGACTACACACTATGGGGGTGACAACTACTCAGTGAGCCTGCTAGCCAGTGGCGTGCAGACTGTTAGCCTTGCTAGTCAGACAACATGCACATTTAGAAAGGCTGTGGACAGAACACTCACCTGCTCCCCTGGTTTCCCATACAGCTTGCTGTACTGTGGAAGGAGGCTGTCCAGCAGGGCCTGGTTCTCCTCAGTGCTGAAGGCTGGGGCTCTCTCCACAGTACGTGCCATTGCAGGGTCCAGAGGGGGCAGAGACAGCAGCAGTGTAGTGCAGATGTCGTCCTGGAGCATGTAGTGCAGGCAAGTGAGCTCTCAGGGGAACCGCCAGCATTATATGTGTGCTGCAGAGGCAGATACTGTCCCATGTGTCCAAAGTGATAGGTCCAAGTCGTTTGCATCTTCTGAATCTGGCCAATCCATGGAATCGCACCACTTACACACGCCCCCAGCATCCTTCAAATGTTCAACTTCATGACACCCATGAAATTGCAACATTGTTGTGGGTGACCAACTGAATTTACAGCATCAGACTCGTTCAAATCTTGAAAACGCGTCCGTTGCCAGGCCAGGCCATAGCCAATGGGTGCGCACCGATCGGACCATTGCCGTTCAACGCGTACCTAGGATACAACGCGTACCCGCACACATTGAATGCAATGGGCCGGCCGGGCACACCGATCGGACCATTGCCGTTCAACGCGTACCTAGGATACAACGCGTACCCGCACACATTGAATGCAATGGGCCGGCCGGGCACACCGATCGGACCATTGCCGTTCAACGCGTACCTAGGATACAACGCGTGCACCGCACACATTGAATGCAATGGGCCGGCCGGGCACACCGATCGGACCATTGCCGTTCAACGCGTACCTAGGATACAACGCGTACCCGCACACATTGAATGCAATGGGCCGGCCGGGCACACCGATCGGACCATTGCCGTTCAACGCGTACCTAGGATACAACGCGTACCAGCGCACATTGAATGCAATGGCCAATGTGTGCGCACTGATCGGTCCATTGCTGTCCAACGCGTATTGCGAATACAACGCGTACCAGCGCACATTGAATGCAATGGCCAATGTGTGCGCACTGATCGGTCCATTGCTGTCCAACGCGTGTTGCGAATACAACGCGTACCAGCGCACATTGAATGCAATGGCCAATGTGTGCGCACTGATCGGTCCATTGCTGTCCAACGCGTATTGCGAATACAACGCGTACCAGCGCACATTGAATGCAATGGCCAATGTGTGCGCACTGATCGGTCCATTGCTGTCCAACGCGTGTTGCGAATACAACGCGTACCAGCGCACATTGAATGCAATGGCCAATGTGTGCGCACTGATCGGTCCATTGCTGTCCAACGCGTATTGCGAATACAACGCGTACCAGCGCACATTGAATGCAATGGCCAATGTGTGCGCACTGATCGGTCCATTGCTGTCCAACGCATCCCTGTACAAGTCACTGGCATATGTCACCATGCCTGTCACAGGTGAACCTATGCCAGCCACATATACTTCCCAGGGAGTGAGGGGCACACCTACAACACCACAGCCTGTCCAAACTGTATCCTATGGCATGTAAGGCTGCATTACCTATTCCGTGTATGGGGGTGAAGATGTTGTTCTGTGGGTGTCACTTGGGGGCAGCCACCCCCAGGCTGTGCACGTGTTCATGGAGACAGAATCCTTGGTGTTTCGTGTACATGACCACTGTGATGTGCAACTGTTCATATCTGAGCATGTGGCATGGTCACATTTCACGGTGGTGTATGTGTATGTCATGTCACATACACCCTGAGTCCCATGTGGGACGGTATGTTTAACCCAGGGTGACCCATTGGCACAGTGGTGATGGTCCTCCACAGTCTGTGTGCATGTTGTGTTACCAATGTCTCTGATTTCATGTGCACAATGGGAGGCAGTCTCCACATCCACGTTGTTTGTGCATGGATTTTGCTGTTGTGCGTGTGTGTGTCACAGACGTCCATGTCTGTCCTGCCGAGGCAACAGGGACCACTACCTGTGGGGGTCATGGTTGTTTTGCTGTGGTGTATACATGATACACCATGTCATGCCAGTGTCCATGTGGCAATACAGGGTCCCTGGGAATCTACGTGTCGTTGAGCTGTGATGCCTGGGGCACATCAGTCCTCACATGTCACTGTGGGGTGTGTTTGTAATTTGGCAGCAGGAGATGGGAACTGGGACACGGCCTCATGATATCCAATGGCACGACCTGTGACTTATTGATGCCACTTGTTGAACTGTGATGTTAGATGTTGGCCATGTATGTGCCATACATATCCTTACGGAACTGCACACATCATGTACTTGTGCCTCATAATGATGTATCGTGTGATGTTGAGTGTGTTCAATGCCACATATGTGGGGTGACTGACAATCTTGCTTTCTTCACCTATGCACTGCAGGGCACCAGCTGTCCTTAGACCATTCCCTGACCTGGCAACGATGGTGGAACGTGACAGCATCCGACGGTACCGCTTCACCAGGCAGCTGATTGAGGATTTGGCAGTGCGCTTGGCACCACATTTGCAACCTGGCCGTCCGTACCCTACAGCGCTGACCCCCAAGGTGAAGGTGATGGCAGCCCTACACTTCTTTGCCACCGGTACCTTTCAACACACTCTGGCGACTGCTGGTGGGATGTCACAGACCATGTTCAGCCGTGTGCTCCGGGATGTTTTGGAGGCTATGTTGATATACCTGAACCAGTACATCTATTTCCCTAGACTCCAACGACTCACTGGCGTGAAGAGTGACTTCTATGCCCTGGGGAGGATGCCGCATGTCATTGGCTCCATTGATGGGACACATGTGGCTTTGGTACCACCACAGGCCCAAGAGCAGGCCTACTGTAACCGCAAACACTACCACTCGGTCAATGCACTGGTGGTCTGTCTTGCAGATATGAGCATCACACACGTGTGTGCCCGTTTCCCTGGTTCTGCACACGATGCCTACGTGATGAGGAGTAGTCGCATCCCGAGGATGATGGCACAGATGCCAAACCAGCGTGCCTGGCTTGTTGGTGTGTACTGACTTTGTACCATTGTGTGTGTTCTGCTATGTAGTGTTCCACCCTCTTTTCCAACTCTGCTAATGTGCAATTGTCTGTATGTAGGTGACTCCGGATACCCCAACATGCCGTGGTTGCTGACGCCCCTCAGGAACCCTGTGACACCAGCCCAGATGCGCTACAATGAGGCACATGGTCGGACGAGGAGAGTGATTGAGCGGACATTTGGTCTCCTGAAGAGCCGCTTCCGCTGCCTCGACAAGACAGGAGGGTCCCTCCCATATGCCCCAGCAAAGGTGTGCAAGATTATCATCGTCTGCTGCATGCTCCACAACCTGGCAGTGCGGAAGGAGTTGCCTCTCATCCTGGATGACGATGACCAACGTCCGCCACCTGTGGAGGATCCTGGCCTGGACCACGATGCCAGTGATGATGATGATGGTGATGTCCGCACACAGCTCATCACCAACTTCTTCAGCTGAATGTGAGTATCCAGAGATGTCATGTCAATGATGTGAGTTAGCATGATATGTGTTGGTGGTGCTCTGGTGCTGTTTGAGTGTGTCCATGGGCTACATGACTGTATGCGTGCAGCGATGTGTCCTTGCAGGTAGTCTGTACTCCCCATTAGTGTTGACATGCTAACTTGGTTCTGTGTGGGTATCTTGTAACATGTATTGTGCATGAGTATTGCAGTTCTGTCCTGTTCTTCAGTGCTTTTGACTGTGTGTCATTTCTGTCCTTCACAGGGTACTTTCAGAGTCGTTTGGTCAACTGTGTTCCCCAACACCGTGATTTGACTTCCCGGGTGGTAGCTGTTGTGTCCCTACAGGTGATGTGCACCACACCCATGGACTTCCTTCCTTCTACACTTGTTGACTGTGTGCCCGCTGCCAGGTGGGATTACCTTGCATCTGTGGTGGTTACAACATGTTGCAAATGTGTGATAAACCTGTGCTTCACTTTGGGATGTGCGTTGTCTGTGATCACACATCTGACTGACATTTGCTTACTGCACCAGTGGGCTAGTTAACACAGACTGTGAATAGGTGTTGGGTCTGTGCAATGCAACGTATTTCCTGGCAACATCAGTGTAGGCGATGAGTCAGATGGCCATGGTGTGTATGTGTTGTGTAGCCCTGGTGGTGTGCCTCCCTCATATGTGTGATGTCGCCATGACTCACATGCCGGTGTTGTACTTGCTGTAGCAGTTAGCATGCACAGTGTCATTTCCCAGATCATCATAGCCACTTCTGAGACAACATAGGAATCACAACAGAGGCAAGTATGGTGTATTAGTGAGTTTATTGACATACATGTGTGAGTATAGTTCACAGGATGGTGGGTGCTGTACATTGTGATTGTAATCCTAAGTTCCTAGATGATTTGGAAGTCCTGGTAGCAGAAATGTCCAGAGTGAAGTAAACAGTAATCAGAGACATTGGTCCAACTTGAGCTCCCCATGTCATGTGGGAGAGTTGTGTTGCAGTCAACAGGGTGAACAGTTTGCGCACAAAGGTGATTATCCAGAACAGGTTTTGGCTTCCTGGGGGTTGCACATGGCCATCGGCCTCTCACTTGCCCCTCCTCGGACGGCCGCTCTTCTTGGGGGGGGGGGGACCCTCAAGTGCAGGCTGCTGCGGTGCAGGGGACTCTTCGCCAGAGTCATACGCCCTCCCTGTGGCAGTTGCAGTTGTTTCAGCAGCAGATGTTGTGGGCACACAGGGAGGTGTTGACTGGTTGCTGCTCATCTGGTGGAGGCATTGTAATATGTCCCTATGCACCGCCGTCATCTCTTGCAGTGTGTCCCACTTGGACTCCACGCGGGCCATGTGTGAGTCCAAGCGGGCATGATGGGCAGCCTGCTGCTGTTTAATGTCCCTGAGGAGCCCCACTACCTGGCTGAACTCTCTGGTGCTGGACTGGTACGCATCGGCTATGCATGCCAGTTGTGGGTCATCATGCAGTCCAGACCCTTCTGTGAGCAGCGACCTATGTCTCTCACCCCTCCCACCACCCCTGGCGACACGTGCAGTACCTGAGGTGGCACGCACAGGTGACCCTGGGCCCCCTTGTGGGTTGTTGGTGGTGGTGGTGTCCATGGCCCCACATTGGTCCAGGGTCCCTGTGCTGGTGGTGGTGGTGCTCCTTGGTCTGTCCATGTCGGCAGGGGTGGTATGTGTGTTGACAGTCGTTGGAGGGGTGGGTGCAGGGGTGCAGCTAGTGGTCCTGCTGGTGCTGCATGATGACTTGCTCCGGAGGTGCCAGGTAGGTCTTCTTCATCCGAGGAGGGCAGAGGCTGTTCCCCACCAGTGAGCTCCGTATCCTCTTGAGCCTGGGACGAGGACTCCTCAGCGTCTGCTGCTGTGTCCCCATCATCACCTGTTTTTGGGAGACACACACAATGTATGTTATGTTTCTGCAGGCATCAATGGTTGACACACCTGACAGTTGTGACTGTGCCTCTGGATGCGGGCCTGTACATTGCATTGTCCTAAGTTGTCACAGTCAGGGGTTGATATTGGTGTAGCACATTGTCCTGCATTATTTGGGCATTTCTATGTGATTGTTGGGGTGTGTACATGATCTGCATTGGTTGTATTTGGTTGACATCCGGTCTTCCTTCCCACCCAGCCAGATATTCCACCATGGAACGTGCTTTCATTGCAGGGAGTGCAAGTTGTCTTTCAGGATGTCAGTCAGTGGTGTCCTGCTGTTGGTTGTTGCACAGTTGCCAGCAGGGCCTTGTGCTCCCCACAGCAGTAGCCAGTGTCAGCCATCTTGTGAGTCCTTTTCCACTCCCTGTGATGTGCGCATGGTTCAGGGTGGTGTTGATGGGACAGTTGTGGGGGTGACCAATATCTGTGACTACCACTCCCATCATGCTATTGCGTCCACCCCACTTCCCAGCATGCCCATACTTACTTGCTTTTGGGTGGACTTCAGTGTGTGTGAGTGTGAGAGCAATGGCAAGATGGCTGACAGTGGTGTCCTGCTGTTGGTTGGTGGGCAGTTCCCAGCATGGCCTTGTGCTCCCCACAACAGAGCACCAGTGTCAGACATCTTTGATGGGGCTTTCCACTCTCTGTGGGGTGTGCATGCTTGTGTGTGAGCTTGCTGGCCCATGTGGGTGGGGGATGTTGAGCTGTGTCTACCACTCCCATCATGCTATTGCGTCCACCCCACTTCCCAGCATGCCCATACTTACTTGCTTTTGGCTGGACTTCAGTGTGTGTGAGTGTGAGAGCAATGGCAAGATGGCTGACAGTGGTGTCCTGCTGTTGGTTGTTGCACAGTTGCCAGCAGGGCCTTGTGCTCCCCACAGCAGTAGCCAGTGTCAGCCATCTTGTGAGTCCTTTTCCACTCCCTGTGATGTGAGCATGGTTGAGAGTGGTGTTGATGGGCCAATTGTGAGGGTGAGCAATATCTGTGCCTGCAACTCCCATCATGCTATTGCCTCCACCCCCCCTTCCCAGCATGCCCATCCTTCCTTCCTTTTGGCTCTGCTTCCCTGTGGGGTGGGCTGCCTGTGCTGAATGGATGGCGGGGAGTGTTGTCCTCGCAGTTGTTTGGCTAAAAGTCCCAGGAGTGTCCCTGTGCTTCACACAGCATAACCCAGGGTGGTGGTTCTTTGTGGGATCCTCAGTTAGGATGTGAGGCATTGCATTCTCCCAGGTGGGTTATGTGGAGTTTGTGTTGAGGGGGTGTGTGAGGGGAGGTGCTTGTGACTATGGTCAGTGCTGTGAGTCCTCCTTCCCACCCAGCCAGATATCCCACCATGGAACGTGCTTCCATTGCAGGGAGTGCAAGTTGTCTTTCAGGATGTCAGTCAGTGGTGTCCTGCTGTTGGTTGTTGCACAGTTGCCAGCAGGGCCTTGTGCTCCCCACAGCAGTAGCCAGTGTCAGCCATCTTGTGAGTCCTTTTCCACTCCCTGTGATGTGCGCATGGTTCATGGTGGTGTTGATGGGACAGTTGTGGGGGTGACCAATATCTGTGCCTACAACTCCCATGATGCTATTGGCTACACTGACTTGCCCAGCATACACATATTTCCTTTCTTCCAGTGGGCTTCACTGTGTGGTGGTGTTGTAGCGGTGGCTACTTGTCTGGATGTGTTTGTCAGTTATATTTGTGCCACTGCCTAGCTGTAGTTGTAGTTGTGTTTGTACATGTGATGACACAGTTAAATGTCACTTTGAGATGGCATGTGTTGTGTTTCTCTGAGTGACATACACATTTTGGGATGATTTTGTTCTGGTTGCTGTGTATTTGCTAAGAGTGCATGGTTTGACTCTCCCCTTGACAGTGATGTGTGTGTGTAGTCGCAGAATATTGTGTACATTTGTTGTGTACTCACCAGGCTCTGGGATGTTTTCTAGTCCATATACGCTCACTGGTGGTAGGATGGCCCGCACCTTCTCCTCCCAGGGCCTGAGGTATACTGGCTTGGCAGGAGGGCCACTGCCGGTGTGTTGGCTCAAGAGGTAGTCCTTCTTCAACAGCTCCTTGACCCTCCTGCGCACGTCATACCACCTGTTCTGGATGTCTGTCTTTGTGCGCAAACATGGTGATTGTGCGTTCACCCTGTCGACGATCCTCTCCCACATCTTTGTTTTCTGTGACATGGGTGTCTGTTGGACCAGTGTACCAAAGAGCTGTGGCTCTACCCTGAGGATCTCATCTACCAGGACTTCCAATTCACTATCTAGGAACTTATGATTCTTCTTTGGGGGCATGGTGATGGGTGGTGATGGTGAGTGATGTGTGTGTTGGTGTGTAGGTGAAGGTGTGTGAGTGTGTGTTTTGCTGGGTGTATGTGAGGGTGCTATTTGTTGAGGTGCTGATGGTGTGTGGCTTGTGTGATGGATGAGCTGTGGGTGTGTGGTTGCTGTCTGTTGAGTGCTGGCAGGTAATTTGAATTTGCAAAGGATCATGGTAGGGATTTGTGTCCTTTATATAGGTGGAGTTGTGGATGTGTCTTTGTTCCCTGCCCCTCCCCCCCCCAGTATTTATTGGCTTTGTAATTGCTTGTTTGGCCTTTTTTTGTGTATTTTCCCTCTGTACTTTTCGTGCATGTAGGAGACGTTCTTGTGACCGAGTCGGACCCTGCAGTTGTCTCGTACGGGCTTATCCGTTTCGTTCACGCTGTGTTTGTGCTGTTTTCTATGCTGCGTACGCGTCGGTCGCGGTGTTTTGGGTTGCTTCGCCTCGCAGTTTTGTATGCGTGTCGGTCGTACGGTTTGTCCTCCGTGCGACTCGGTCATGTTTTCCACACCTTGCATCGTACTTGGCGGGTGGGAGTCCGCGGGTACGTCTCGTTCGGTATTGTTCCGGGGGCGAGTCGGTCGGTTCGAATCGCGTGTTTTTCCGGCCGGATTGCTGTTTTCCACGCGGCTCGGTCGTTCGGCTTGTGTTCCGTACGAGTCGGTCGGGTTTTGCTCGCTTTTCATCGTACTTGGCGGGTCGGGCTGCACCAGTACGTGTCGGTCGGAATTAATTCCGGCTCCGAGTCGGTCGGTATGTTTTCCGGCCGGAATCGGAATCGGCCCCTTAGTGTTTAAAAATAATGGCAATGCCCCCACTGCGTTTGGCTTGCCTTTCCAGTCTTCTTATCGCTTAACCCGGTGTAATGGCAAGAAGGATGTCTGGCTCCGAGTTCTCTGTGAGCCATGTTTCCGTTATGAAGATTGTGCTCGGCGTGTAATCTGAGATGAAATCAAACTTTTCAAATTTATGCTTGGCCAAAAAGCATCAGTTCATGGAGTAGAACAGTGCCATAGATGGGGCCTTGAGAGTAGAGGCTGACTCAGTCGAAGGCACTTACCCACAGGCACTGTATGCTAAGGCAGCATCAGACAGATCCAGCGTTTGATAGCAAGCATGGGGAAGCATAGTAGCTAACTTCCTAAATTGAAGTGAGAAATATTTCCTGGGAGTCAGCATGACAGAACCAGGGGTCTGGGCCCCTGGCGCTGTCCGGGCGCAGATGGGCTTGCCTTAGAAGTGGCAGCAGTTTGCGCGCTGCGTGGACGTGCAGTTTGCATCTCTAAGTAGGCCTCCTCTAAAGGGGGTGTGGCTATGGCGTGACAACACTGAAGAAAACAGGGAGGGCAAAACCAAAACAAACTGGAGCCCAGCAGCTCCCCTCCCTCCTGGAAGGCTTTCCCACCAGGGAGGAGTACTGGCAAAAGTCAAAGTAACAGAATAAAACAGGTGAGAAATTCAAACAAAAAAAATATTAAAAGCAGTGCAATACAGTAGGTGGCCTGACCTAAAGATGGCTCCCAAATGTGGCTGTAGCCAGGCAACTCCAACGCAAGTTTGCGCTACAAGGAAAATATAAAAGTCACGGTCTTATCAGATGATAAGCAGAAAGCAGAGCGTCAGAGGCATAGAGTGCTCCACTCGGGAGCTGAGACCAAGTGTGGAAGCGCAGCTTGCATCTCTAAGTAGGCCTCCTCTAAAGGGTGGGTGGCTATGGTGTGACGATGCCGAAGAAAACTGGGAGGGCAAAACCAACAAAAACTGGAGCCCAGCAGCTCCCTTCCCAACTGAAAGGCTTCCCCACCAAGGGAGTACTGGCAAAAGTCAAAGTAACTAAATGAAACAGGTGAGAAATCAAAACATAAAATTATTAAAAGCAGTGCAATACGGTGGGTAGCCTGACCTAAAGATGGCTCCCAAATAACCTAGTTATTGTATCCTTCACACTTGTGTAAAACATCTGAGCAATGATGGCTTCTGGAAGGACTAGAGAGCTCAGCACTTCCACATCATTAGCTGAAATTTGGGCTGTTTTAAATGAGTGGGATGTGCTATGAAAAATACTGTTGTTGGATCTAGGGCCATTTTTAAGCTGTTTATTGCCATTTTGATGTTACCAGGGATTCCCAACTTGAATACTGGGAATGATTCAAGCATGTAAATTTAAGAAACGTTGTAGAATTGGAGTTACAGGTAAGTGAGTAATTTTTTCTAACTTGTGTAGGGCTTCCCTCTGTGTGTTAAGGAAACTAGTGGTCCACTGAATTAGGCATTGTCCCTGTTACTTACTCAGTCAAAACCTTGGGTTCATCTTTGACAGTCAGCTATCCTTGGCTCTACAAATGAAGTTTCATAGTCCTGTTTTTATTATCACTGGATAGTCTGCAAAGATATTCTTCTTCTTCCTCTAGATTTTGGGAAAACAGTGGTTCAAGCCATTCTGCATACACTTTTGCCAACCCACCAGACACCTATGCTCTGCCTCACTCGCACACACTCCCGGCATCCGCAAAAGCAAAACTGGAGGTCGTTCATTCTCCTACATCGCACCGAAGACATGGAATGAACTCCCACAACACATCAGCCTCCGCCTCACTTCTAGATTTCCACAAGAAGCTGAAGACCTGGCTCTTCATACAAGCACCTTGGGGACCCGCACACCAACACACCTTCCCAAGCACCTGGATATCCTCTCAAGTGATTAGTGAGCTGTACAAATCAACACAACACAACATAACAAAGCCAGACCATAACAAGTATTGGCAAAGCCAATAGGTCTTGCCTATACAAGAGCTGTTGGCTTTGCCAATGTGTTTTAGCCATGTTGTACACCAGCATGGCTGCTTTTCAGCATGGCTAAAAGTTAGTGGCGCAGAGGAGAGTGGCGTGGAGTGTCGTAAACTGGAATGGCGAAGAGTGGAGTAGAGTGTTGTTGAGTGGAGTGGCAGAGTGGCATACACTAGAGAGGCATGGAGTAGAGCGGACTGGTGTAGAGTGCATTGGCGCAAAGTGTTGCAGAGTGCAGTGGCATTGAATTCAGTGACATACAATGCAGCATCAGAGAATGCAGTGGCGTTGATTAGAGTGGTGCATAATAGAGTGGAGTGGCGCAGAGTGGTGTGGTATAGACTGGAGTAGAGTAGAGTGGCGTAGAGTTGAGTGATGCAGAGGACAGTGGCGTAGATTAGAGTCGAGTGGCATAGAGTTCAGAGTAGAGTCGAGTGGTGAAGAGTAGAGTAGCACAGAGTGGAGCAGAGTAGAGTATAGTGCCATACAGTGGAGTAGTGCAGAGTAGAGTGGAGTAAACTTCAGTGGTGGAGAGTGCAGTGTTGAAGAGTAGAGTGTCAGAGTGCAATGGCGTAGAGTACAGTGACAGAGTGCATTGGCGTAGAGTGCAGTGGCACGGAGTGGAGTAGAGTGGCGTAGAGTGCAGTCGCTCAGAGCAGATTGTTTCAGAGTAGAGACTTAGAGTGGAGTGGTGCAGGGTAGAGTGCAGTTGCGTACAGTGGCATAGAGTGTAATGGTGTTAAGTGGTGTAGAGTGCAGTGGTGCCGAGTAGATTAGATTGGCTTAGAATGCAAGGGCATAGGGTTGAGTGTTACAGAGTAAAGTGAATTGACGTAGAGTGTATTGGCATAGAATACAGGATTGCAGAGTGGTGTAGAGTACAATGGCGTAGAGTGGAGTTGTGCAGAGTGAATTGGTGTGGCCTAGACTGGAGTGGTGAAGAGTGCAGTGGCACAGAGTAGAGTGGCGAAGAGTACATTGGCATTGAGTAGAGTGGTACAAGGTAGAGTTCAGTGGCGTAGACTGCAGTGGTGTGGAGTGGTGTAAAGTGGAACAGAGTATAGTAGAGTGCAGTGGTGTGGAGTGGAGTGGCATGGCATGGCATAGAGTGGAGTATTCATGGTGTGGTATTTTATTAAACAATCTTTATTCGGCAATGAACACAGCCATAAAAGATACAATACATTAAAACAGTATCAAATTCATTAAAAAAGAAAAAACATATTTCATTATATTAAACAACTATAAAATGGCATCGGACAATATACTCTCGTCTTGAAAGACCTCTGACGTGTACACGACTGTAAGTACTAACTAATTCCGAAAGTACTATGTCAGCATGGAACCGTTCACGAATACCCCTCTCTGTCTCAATCATATCTGGATTTCCTAGATCCTATCATTGCTCTTAAAAAGTGCATAACCACGAATAAAGCGCGTTCATTCTGCAGAAGTTGCATGTGCAAAAGTGCAATTCGAGCCTGTCTAAATCCCATTTCTTTTAAATAGGGTTGAAGATACGTAAAATATTTGCATAAAAAGACAAAATGTAAAATATCCTATGGAGACCTATTGTCGCAGCCACAGGGCCCTCTATCTTCGGCTCGTGCTACAAAGCCAAGAGGAGAGGCCACTAAATGATGAAACATGTTAAATCTAAAACAGGTAATTAAAAAAAGTTCATCAGCGCTGGTTAAAATAGTGAGGTAATACTCTATTCCCGACACTGATTTAACTAAAGCATGTGCTCTGTCAGCTTAATCAGTTCCTTTCCTTCTCGCTCGGCACTAACTTTCTTAGAGAATAATTCATTAATTAGTTTTTTTATCCTCTCTCTTCACTGCTTTATAATTTATAAAAATGGCCGATCTTCCTAGGGCACATAGTTTCTTTGATATTTCTTAACCAGGGGATTTTGAAGGCATGATCCAATGAAAGGCAATCCAAAATTACAGCTGGGTTAAAGGAGGCCTCCTCATTGGACCAAATATTCACCCAACAAAGCAGGGGCTTGACTGCAACTAGGTCAGTGATGTACCTTACCCCGATTTCTTCGTGAACAGAGTATGCAGGAGTACGCCGAGGGACTTTTAACATCCATCTCAGAAATTTATTTTGCGTAGTCTGTAGTTCAACCACTGCCTTGTAACCCCAGATCTCGCTCCCGTAGAGGGCCTTAGAGATACATATTGATTGATATAATTTTAAAATCACCCCAGGCGCCCATGTACCTAATCTGTGTGCATAGTTTGCAATGGCTCCCATAGCTTTCTTCATATCCATTACCTTCTTTTCCTTCAGGTTATTCCAATTTAATTTGGCGTCAAATAAAACACCAAGGTATGTAAAGGCTGGAACTTTGGCAATGCTAAAAGTGCCTGCCTTGTAGGATTTTGTGCTATTCCCTCGACAACTAACTTCCATCACAATCGACTTGGTGTAGTTGGGGGACAGATCCAGCCCATTCATGTAGAAGACAAACCCATTGATTAAAACTTGCAATGCTCTTTGGTGCGTGCTATAAGCACAGCATCGTCTGCATACAGCAGAACTGGTACTGGTCTACTGCCTATTCTCGGGGTATCGGCCTGCAGGGATATCAAGGCAGATTCTAGCCCATTGATATACAGTGTAAATAAAAAAGGGGCAAGAATACAGCCTTGGCGCACTCCTCTTGTGCATTTAAAATTATCAGTAAGTCACCCCTCTTGTGTGAATCGGACTGCAGCTGAGGTATGGGCATATAAAGTCATCAGAGCATTTATTATTGCTCGCTCCGCACCTAATTCATCTAACAGCGGCCACAGTTTGCTGCAGTTCACCCTATCAAACGCTGCAGTGAGATCCATAAAACCTAGGTATATGGATCCTGCCTTGGCGATTGTATATTTTGATATCAGTAAATAGAGGTTCAGGCATTGGCCCTCTGTAGATTTGCCTGTTCAGAAGCCATATTGAACCTCCGAGATGATTTGGTTTTTATCTGCCCACTCCACTAACCTATTTAGTAAGACCCGCCCCATAACCGTGACTATAGAATCTATCATGGATATGGGTCGGTAGCAATGGGGATTATCCCTATCTCCCTTCTTATAAATAGGGACGATAATAGCAGTGGACCAAGACTGGGGCATATCAGATGACACTGCCGCATTCAAAACCCTAGTCAGGATCGGGGCCCACACATCTATATTACTCCGGAACAAGTCCGGGGGAATCCCATCTGGGCCCGGGGCCTTATTCTTGGTCAGTCCCTCTATACCAATTTTAACCTCATCTAGATGAAAATTAATCTGAGAATCACATGGAGGAGCTCCCAATCATTGTTATGATGATCTCCAGCCCCGTGATTGTAAACCGCCTGGAAATGATTCTTCCACTGGTCCTGTGTAATGTGATGACTTATGGTTGGTTTGTCCGGTTCTGAAAAACAAGGTCTATTGATGACTTTCCAAAATAGGGAACTATCTTTTAGTTCACTAGCCTGTACCAGTTCATCCCACGCCTGTTTTTGTAATGAAGACCTCCGTTCCTTGAGTGCTTTTTTGTAATTATTGCGGCAAATGGCTACCAAAGATCTATTGCGAGGAATCTCTTTTAAAGCCGTTTTAAGTTTACTCAATGCCTGAGAACACCCACTGTCAAACCATTTTGGACTATCCAAATGAGTGGGCGCCGGGGCAGTTAAATGAGCAGCCACTGACTTCGCAAATTCCTCTAAGGAACTAATTACATCTTCCTCTGAGGGTGATATATCTAAGCACTTCAGAATCTCCTATTGCCTCACTTTGAAAAGGGATAAATTAAAAGCATTGATGTCCACCTGCGACCACCGCAGGCGCCTCCCCTGATCGGTTGGCAAAATTGTCCCCACCATCCTACTACCTTGTACTAACTTAGGACCCTGTACCCATAGCCCCAGAGTCAGAGGGTTATGATCGCTGTAGGGACTATCTAAAGTCCTAGTGAACGATATGGTGGGACCCAACGATGATGATACAAAAATAAAATCAATGGTAGTAGCACAGCCCCTTCCTTTATAAGTAGGAGGGTAGAGACTATTGGGGGCATTACTGCATTTTGTAAGGTAAACATTAAATCATGGGTATTTAAAAGAGCATTTAAATCGCGTCCATCTGTGGAATGCTCTGCTGCCGGGCATATAGGAGTGGCCCTCGTACTTTGTCCGATGTCTGAACACAAATGACAATTAAAATCACCTAACTGAATAAGGTTACCCTGTGGTAGGTCATCCCCCTGTAACTGTTCCAGGAGACAGCTAGCTCCTTCATACTTGGTGAACCAAGATTCCTATTTTTAGCATTATGAAAGTTAATTATTGTAAACTGTAACGTTCTCCCTAACACAAGGTCTAAACCTTGTGCCACTGCAGAATTCCAGGGCAATTGTTTCACAGACCCACAAAGCTCAAGTGCAATAAATATAATTAGGCCACCTTTAGCTCGCCCACAGATCGAGCCTTCTGCTGGGAGGAAGAATAACTTGTAACCTTCTAGGAAGAATTTATTTTCCACCTCCCAGGTCTCCTGCAGGCAAATGATCTTTTAAGAAGTTATAAATTGGATCCATCTGTCATCTTCAAATTTTGAAGCTAGTCCTGCCACATTCCAGGAGATCAAATTGACCTCTCTCCCTCCTTGAGTACTGGGTAAGATAGCTGATGTTTTCTCATCCCCCTGGTGACCTATCTGGCAGTTCTTGTTAGTATAATCTAGAAGGTGGACTACATTCTCTGTCTGCCAATACTCACTAGGCATTACAACCTGCGTTTGGGAGTCAGTTGCTGTTATCTGTACTAGGCTGTGTTCAGTGCCAGCAACCTGTCAATCTAGGTCATTAAGATCCGACAGGAGGGCATAAGAATTCGGTAACAACTCCATTTCCTCCCGAGTGTGTGCACCCCCCTCCAGCTCAAGGGCATAGTTATTTACTGCGGCAGTAGGACTCGGTCAGTAGAAAAAACCTAATCGGAGTGGTTTAATTTCTGATGCATAAAAAGGGAACTCAGCCGAGTGTCTCAAGATATTATGTGCCAATTTGGGGAATCTAAAGGTGACATTCACGGCATCGCCCTTGAAAGTTTTCTTGGATTGCCCAATCCAAGAGACCCTTCTTGCCATCAGAATGTGAGAATGATCCATTACATTAAATCTGCTATGTTTCCCCAACCAATGAGACACTTTATTAATCAGATTGCCTGTGGATTCCTCAGTACTTACTTCCAAGCTTTGAACGCCAACCATAACCACAGTATAGGGACAACAAGCCGGAGGCAGATCGATTACTGGTAGGCCTGCTCTGTTTATGTTCTTAGACCTAGCCCTCACTTTCTCGTATTCACACGGGGAAGAATGTTGGTCCCCGACACCCCCAACTCCTCTCTCTAAACCTCGTGTTTGAGAATTAGGCCTACTACCAGACGCCTTACCCTGATCCATTACGTGTCTCAGGGGCCCGATTCCCGAGTGATCTATTATAATTGAGTGGTCGACTTTCTGGCTTATTTTGCCCAAGCAAACTAGGACATACTACCTGTGACTGGGCACTTGTTGGGGAAGGTACTTTAGAGATAGTGTTCAGCATATTGTCCACTTTCTCAAGTGTTTCTCTGGAGTCTGATAACACTTTGTCCAATTTGTCCCAGAGCTGAGAGAACAGGTCTGTCATCAGATTCGTAACTATTTCCCTCAGAGTATTCCAAAATTCCACCATGTCTGTCAGGCTAATGGATGGTTTTGGTTTCTCCACTCTCCGTGTGGGCTCTTTTCTCTTCTTTGCTTTGCGCAGTCTCCTGGGTACCGGTGAAACCTCTGACTCCATGCCCTTTTTGTTGTTAACTGGGGGTACCCCACGACCCTCCCCCGAAGTACCTGGTGAGGGAGCACTTGCACATTGCTCACCTACCCCTGACGTCACAGCCCCGGTGGCAGCAGCCTGCGAACTATCAATAGTAACAACCTGAGGGCTCGTAGTAGTTGCTTCTAATAAGTCAACACATGAAAGTTCAGGTGCTGGGAGACCGGTCAAGCCCATGGATAGTCTCCTCTCCGCTTTGTCAATCTCCTTAGTGATGGCCCCCACCGCTTTCGCTAAAAACGAATCAATAGTAGCCCTTTTGTTGTTAGTCAGATGATCCGTATTAGCAGCTTTTCTCTTCCCCATAGTAAATAAATGCGGGAGCTTCCTACCGACACTAAAGAGCCTGTCAGAGCAAGGGGCATCCACAATTAAAACAATTGAACAAGTGCTCACCATGCTGCTACGTCTTCCAGGACTTCCGCTGGCTTGTGACGTTTAGGTAGTAGTTCCAGGGCGATAAAGGCAGATACTATGTTGTGTGCTCTGCCTTCACTTCCAAGAGTGACCAGCCAAGAGGGTAGGCCCAGCCAAGCCACGATCGGCCGCGGACGGGCGCAGATGGGCCCACCCTTGGCCCGGGCTTTTACCGGGCACATCCACGCGCGTCCCGCGCTGCAAGAGCACTGGGCGTGTTTTAGCGCCTCCTGGTGCGGCGTCAGCGGTGTCACTGCCGCGATGGTGAGTGGGGGCTGGAGTCCTGCTTTCCCGGTTGCTGCTGCTTAGTTTCGGTCTCCCTCGCTGCGGGAGCCCTGGGCGTGTTTTAGCGCCTCCTGGCGTGGCATCAGCGGCGTCACTGCCGCGATGGTGAGTGGAAGCTGGAGTCCTGCTCCCCCGGTTGCTGCTGCTTAGTTTCGGTCTCCCTGGTTATTCCGTGTAATGCTGATATATTGTGCAGCCTCTACTAAATCAACAGCAGGCAGCTCTCCCTCAGAGGCAGTCTTGGACAGACAAGATGAGGAACTCCTCGGCTGGCTCAGCCAAAAATGTTATGGCTATCTATGGCATCGTTGGGGCAGCAGCTCTCGCACTCTTCTGCTGGGCCACGGCCAGCCCAGGGCCATCAGGCCTCGTCACCTTGCTGTCCCCATGCCCCACCTCACAGTGCTGGTCTCGTCTCAGGGCCTGGGGCCGCACTCGCCTCGCTGCTACCGTGGCCAGCAGGTGCCAGACCACAGCTCTCAGCTCAGGATAGCGATGTCAGCTCCGTCGATCCCCACCCGTCTCTCCGCTCCGGTGATCAGGCTCGGCTCCGCAGGGACCCGGCATCAGATCTTCATGCCAAGGGCCACAGAAGGGGGGAGGCCCCTCTGCTCATCGCTGTGCCTCCCCTCTAGTTGCTCAGCCTGGAACTGAAGTGGCAGGGCCGGTATCGCTCACATGGTGTGGTAGCACACTGCCATTACAGACAACACATTTTCAATTGAAATCACGATTACATTTGCACAGACAAACAGTTTTACTAATAAAACTATACAGTGAACAGACAAAAATATGTGGAAATTGCATCACTGTGAGAAGCTGGCCTGGTATATGATGTACACTTATGTAAGTGGACACCTTGCACCAGTCCAGACAGCCCTTATGGTGATTTAAGAGGTCTTAGACAACCTTAGAAAGCTCTCTAAGTGGTAGCTGTGGAGAGCAGCCTTCAGGCTTAGTCCAGAAGGAGTGTAAAGCAGCTTGTTTTACCAGAACGCAATCTTATAGTAGAGATTAAAAAGAACCACACCAAGTATTTATAAATATATGTATTTATTATATAATATTCTCTAGAATGTTCAAGTATCTCCAACACAGAGATAACACAATGCACACAACACTTGATATACACAGTGGGCCCCAGGGGGGGACCACACCATATATTATTATTGTTTATTGTTATAAGTTAATAAAAACGGTCACAATATTTTTACAATTAATACAGAATAAAAACATTTTTGCCATAAAATACATCGTATTTCTAATTGATCCCCGCACATTATTTTGCAAATTAATACTGAATAATGGAACCTGTTTAAAATAAAATACTTTGCTTTTAAAATGAATCAGTTTCTAAAATGTGCAAGTTGACATTACAGGAATACCAGTTAATAAAACATTTTGCATCTCATCATGTTGTTGTTACATTTCCTTCAATTGTAGCCAATCGTGTTCAGCTAAATTGTTGTAAGATAAGTGGCATATGCATCAGTATAAGAAATTAGATGGTTTTAAAAAAAAATTATATAAGGTATCAGTGTCCCATGCTTATATGGATGTCGCAATGAACTATTTGTTTAGACAGAATTTCTAGTACTGGAGCTACACCCTTGGAATTCTGTTTGATTGCTTTATTGTGTGATTGTAAAAACTTCAAAAGTTTCCAATTTAGCTGAGGGTCCGTAGAGTCAAGGCTCCTCATGATTGCTGTTCTGCAGGTACAAATCCTCCTCTCATTAAATAAGCGTTTTAGGTATATGAGGCGTGCATTAGTTAGTATGGGACATATGCAAACCAAATGCAAAAAATCCTCTTTAGGGGTGCCACATAACCTGCATGTTTTTGGGCCTTTGTATCTCCATGGGGGTTTGTCTGCTAAGGCTGGCAGTTCTCCTAATCGTATAGTCAATAACATTTTCTTGAGATGCGCCGGATAAGTTAGAAGAAGGTATGCTGCCGGTTTCAAGGTGATGTATGTTTGAATTGTCAACCAGGCGTGTGATCGCCGCGAAAATATGTTTTTATCCTCGACTAGCGAATGAGTTTTTCCTGCTTTGATGAGCGCATGACAGAAAGTGGAATGCGTCAAATTTGGATCCCATAAGTCAACTGTATTAGTTATTTCTAATGAAGATAACAAGTATTTGTTGTAGTTCGAGACTGTATCGTTAATCAGTGACTGCCATAAAGCGTTGACTAGAGGGCTAGACTGGTTGTTTCGTATTTTATGCCAGGATTTGATTGAGTGGTATCTTCTTGCTATATTTTGCTGGATCAGTCCAAATTCCAAGCGGATTTGAGCAGGTGAAGCATTACAAGGAAGACTTGTGTAAGTTAACGTGGGAAGCAATTTTGCTTTGATAACAGCAAGCAATGGTTGAAAGGAGGGTCCATCCAGTTTTTTTACAAGTGTGCAGAAGGCATGTATTAAGGTGGTGTTTTTTCTAACCATATACTGCTGGTGTGTCTGAAAGTTAAAGTTCTTGTCAAAATAGAAGCCTAGATATTTGTAAGTGCTGACTTCTTTTATGGTTGCGTTACCCAGTTTAATTTTCAGTGGAGCATTGGGATTATTTCCTATTGACATGGTTTTTGTCTTTGTGATATTAATTTACAATATGTTGAGTTTTGTGAAAGCCGCAGTTTCCTTAATTAATCTTTGTAGTCCCACCACCGTGTGACTCAGCAACACAATATCATCAGCGTATGACAGATGAGATATCGTTAGTGGACCTAGTCTCGGAGCATGTGAGTTTACTTGATCCAGGTGGGTGGATAAATCGGCCGTAAAGAGATTAAACAGGTGAGGTGCGAGCACACACCCTTGCTTAAGACTCTTTGCAGTTGGTATTTTTCTAGATATTCTTGTACCATCTGCCACCTTGATTTGAATCCATGTGTCAGTATATAACATTTCGATCACTCTCAAGGTTTTTTCTTGAATGCCCCATCATCTTAATTTTGCCCAAAAGAGGGGTCGGTCCACCCGATCAAAAGCTGTTTTCATATCGATAAAGCAGAGTTGCAGGTTTTTCTTTAAACGTTTGCATTTATCTGCAATTGTTGCAACTGTTAACATGTTAATTGTGGTTCCGTACCCTTTCCGAAAGCCTGTCTGTTTGGCTGGAATCAGATTCTTGGTATTTGACCATTCGATTAAATCTTCCAGTGTTAATGTAGCATACTATTTAGCTTCTGAGTCGATAAGCGCTATCAATCTGTAATTCGCAGGCTTTGTTCTGTCGCCCCCTTAAAGATTGGGTTTATTATTGATCCCCTCCAACTGTCTGGGACCACGCCCATATTTTCCACCTCTTTAAACAGTGCCGTTATTGGGTTAGCCCAGTATTTTGGATCCCATTTGTATATTGCTTGCGGAATGCCATTTGGGCCTGGGGCACTGTCACTTCTGCCAGCTTTAATCACTTTTTCCACTCTTGATTGAGTGCAAGCTGCATGGTCTGAGAAAGTTAAGTACTCAAGACGAGACAATATTTCGGTACTATTTATTACATGTGTCTCGATGACTTTGCTGGTTTTGTTGGATTGTAGCTGCTCTTCATTAGAAAAGACTTTTGTAAGATAAGCTGCCCAATCTTTTTCCGTGACATTTGATGAGGTTGTTTCTTTTACTTACTCGCCTATCCCATTTATAATTTTCCAAAAGGCTTTGGTATTTGATCGTTTGCAGTTGTAGAGTAGCTTAATCCAAAACTCTTCTGTCAATGTTTTCTTCTCCTGCCAGACATGATTCTCATATTCCTTCTTCAATTGTTTGTTTTTCCCATGTAGTCGTTTGTATTCCGATTTTTTTGGCCTTCCTCATCTCTCTTCTCAATTCTTTCTTTAATTCTCTGGTTTTCTGTGATAATGGACGAACGTTGTTTTTGAACCCTCTTGCTGTTAAATTATGAGTTTGTTTTGTCAATTGAGTCACAAATTCAGTCCAGACTTTTAATGCCGTTGGTGATGACGCTATACTGGCCTCCATGATCTTTTTTGCTTTATCTGCAAGTTTTGGAAGTAGGCGAGATGACTAGTTCAGCCATTTTTGAGTTGTTTCTTCACTTCCCTCACTGATTATTGGTGCTAACCGATGTCTGTCTGGGTTTATGTTTATAGCTATTTGCTGGATTGAGTGGTCGCTGTCTGTGGAACATTTGATTTTAAACATGCTTAGTTGTTGTAGTAATGGTAAGGAAAGAATAGTGTAGTCAATTATTGACCCTGACATCGGTCCGTAATATGTGAAATTTGGTGGATTATCATCCCGTGTTCTTCCATTAATTACTCTCGAACCAAAATATTCAAGGGTGGTGACCAGTTCTTTACCCACTTTCTTGGCTTTCCTCCAAGGATGGCTTGCTTGGTGATTTACTGACCAAATTTCATTTTCTGCTGCAAGCTGGTCATCGTCATCTGGTGTGTATATAAGATGTGTATTAAAATTGCCTGTTATCAATATTTCCCAGGTTGGGGTGTTGTATCTTACTTCGGCTATCTCATGTATTAGCTTTTTGAATGTTACAGATTTGTCTTGTGCGTTTGGATGGGCGTAGATATTGAACAGGATTACCGACTTGTCCAATGATCTCTGCCAAAATTGAGTTTAATTATCTGTATGTTTGTAGTGGTCGCCGACAGCTGTTCTGAATCTACCTTAAGGACGTTGATATGTAGACTGATAGCCCACCTTTAGGCCCACCTTATCGACTCATTTTTTCGGCATCCACCTGATGCAGTGTATAACCCGGCAGTTGGTATGGACCTGACAGCCAAGTCTCTGGCAGTGCTATTATGTCATATGTAGCCCAGGTTTCTAATAGTGTACTAACTGTAAGTTTGGATTTTGCGCCTGCAATGTTCCAGGAATATATGTTTAGCATAGCGGCTTTCGAGGCACATGTTGTTTCAATGATTGGTCATTGTGTTTTTGAATTTTTTAATGCTGATGCTAAACAGTGCCTTTGGTTTTGGCTACTTTCCGTTAGTGGAGCTGTATACTTAGTGTCTGTGCCTGCTGGTCCTCGGGCACTCTGCAAAATTGAGTATACAGGAGCCATATATTAAGAAAGTGGTATAAGAACCACGACTCGAGTCAGGACGATGTCGAGAGGACGTAGAATTGCTGGGGACCCACAGAACCACCCAAGGTAAGTAGATAGGGACCCCACATAGAGCGCGTGCAGTGTGGGAACACGACTGCATGCTCAGTACAACTCTATGTGGAAGTCGCGGTTGGATTTTTAAAGATTAGGGACCTTTCCCAACGGACCCTGAAGAAACCCCTTGGAAGTCAGAAGGTTGGAGAGCCACCCCACCCGTGGATACCCTAGTACCCACGTTACCTACACCAGGGACGCCAGGTGCATAGGAGTGAAATGGTGTTGGAAACCGCCGTCGAACCCAATGGAGGACTTCAGGAAAGTGCCGCTGCTGGAAGAGGAGAAAGTGTCCGTGGGAATCCAAACATGGATTCTTGAAGAGGAGTACCTGAAAGCAGAGGGGACAGAGTCTATATCACTCAGGAGTGACCAGGAGACCTGGAAGACGAATGCCCTCCGATGTTGGGTGCTTCAGGGAAGATGACGATAACCTTGACTCTGCAGCTGCGAGGACCAGGCGACGCTGAGGATGACCAGGACCCGGATACGAGCTGTCCCACAAAAGATGTAGAGTGCTGAGGGGTCGGTGTACGGCGGGAGCACCAACATGCCTTGGCAAATGCAGCCCACGCAGGACGTCAAGAAGGTGCAAAGTTGGGAACAGCAAGGTCCAGGGGACTCACCACAAGCAGGGAAGTCAGGGCAGGCCCCAAGCAATCAGGGAAGCCCAAAGAAAACAAAGGTGACCCTCAAGTGGACCCATTGGCCGGAGGCACTGGAGTCGCGAGAGAACCTCGACCAGCTCACCAAAGGAGCAAACCACGGTGCCCACGAGGTGGTGTGGCTGAAGATCTTGGTGGAAGAAGTTGCCGGAGGTTGGGGCTACTTGGCGCCCAATGCACTTGTCGCAAAGTGGCCAACAAGCATTTGCACTTGCAAAGGAACGCGGTGCACAGGGGTTCGGTTAATGCAGCCCCCACGAGGGATACTGGCCTCAAACTCAGTGAAAGGACAGCTTGAGCGTCAAGGGACGTAGGAAACCACCACCTGTGTTATTGAACCCTTCGGAATCCGCAGGAGCTCGGGATCAGCAGACCGGTCAGCAGTGTTGAGGAGCCTGCGAATGCAGGGAAGTGACTACTTCACTTCAAGGGAGATTCCTACAAGTGTCTTGGATGCTCCACAGGTCCTGCACGGATCCTGTATGGTGCACAGGCACAGACGATGCAGCAGACTGGAAGGGAGACGAAGTCAGGGCCAAACGAAGTCCAGCGAAGTCCAGAGTGCCCAGACGATAGAAGTGCAGTGGTGTCAGTTCTGAATCTTATCCCACAACGAATCTAGGGACCTACACCCAGGTAAGCCCTTAAGTAACCTAGGAAAAGGGTTGGGAAGATTCAGGGAGCCTCCCAGGGGAGGGTCTAGACAGTGGGGAGGTTACTCCCATGTCCTTTGTCCAGTTCGCGCCAGAGCGGGAGCCGACGGCTCCCAGAACTGATTTGAGCTGGACTATGCACAGGGACACCAAATGTGCCCCACATGCAGACTTTCTGGCGCTGGCAAGCGCACCCACCCGGTCCCAATACACTAAATCCTGTCTGGGAGATGCTCAGCAGCAGGAGGGCAGAAATGTGTCTCTGGTCGGCATCAACCATTTTGTGCTGTCCGAGGCCAGAAGGTTGGCACCGGGAACACTGAGAGCCTAACGGAGGGCATTGCCAGTGCTTGGAATCAAACCTCCCACACCGTTTACGGTGTGGGGGTATGATTCCAACATGTTTGATACCAAACATGATGGGGTTCATTTCAGCCGGTTTCGAGATGGTCATCGCATAATTACGCGATGCCCCTCTATATAGTATATGGCTGCTTCACTGCCAACCCGGGAGAATGGACTCCGTAGGCTGCAGGGGTATCCTGCTCATGCAGGGGTACCCTCTCACTTAGAACCAAGCCCCCTGCCTTCAGGATTGCAAAGGCCTGCTATAGGGGTGACTTATAGGTTTTAAGTGCAGTGACACAAGATATAGTAAACCTATATCTTTAGAAAGTGGTGTAAGCACCAACTTACACAGGCTGCAATGGCAGGCCTGTAGTTCCATTTTCAATGGTCTCTCATGGGTGGCACAATACATGCTGCAGCCCATGGGAGACCTCTGGTGTACCTATGCCCTGGGTACATGGGTACCATATACTAGGGACTGACAAGGGTATCCCAGTATCCAATCTGGGATGTACCTAAGTATTGAACACAACAATTTAGGGAGAAAGCAGATAGACCGGGGTCCTGATTAGCAGGATCCCAGTCAGACTAGTTAAAACCCAGCTTAGTACCAGGCAAAAAAGTGGGGGTAACCATGCAGAAGGATCCTACCTTCCTACAATCACCTAGTGTAATGATTTGTTTTGATCATAGTGAAGTATTTGTTTGTAACACACTTCAGAAATAACAAAAAATGTGCTTCATTTCTGTTCCTAATTCTGATATATTCTGTAATACTTACACTGTTCATTTAAATGTCGTCATGTGCTAGCAAAAATCTTTTTCCTAACCCCAGTATCCAGCAAGATTGTCACATAAATCCTCGTACATTGAAGTCAGGGAATGAAAAATGAAAAAGCACCCTCAGAACCCAGCACCTGACATTTGGCACATTGTTTGAATGAACAGCAAATGTGAGGAGATAAGAACAAGATTTACATGCCTGCTTACAGAAAGGGAGTACTGGAAAGGATACAAAGATTTAGGCAAGGGAAGGTACGGACTCAAGCTGGACAGGTTAAAACAAGTAAAGCCAATGCGCTGCCAAGTACCACGCATCAGAGGTTAGACCAACACATTTTAGTACTGGCGTCCACATCACCGCACTAAATGCTTTAGTAACGCCCCAGGGAATTCCCGTACTGCATAGTAGTGCCCCTAGGAATTCCCATACTTTGCAATCAACAAGGCGATTAAATATTATCACACGTGTGGGGTAATTGTAACTATGATTTTATATGGAAGTGTGGGAAGGCGGTACACAGCTGTTGAAATATTGAGAGCTCCAAAGGAAAAGATAATGTGCTTACCAGTGAGGAAAGAGTGTATGGTGTGTGTTAGCGAGAGCATAGTGAAGGTGGGTGGGAGCGACACGGGGAGATACTTGCAGGAAGACGGAGTATAAAGTGTTAGACATAGGACAAGTGCAGATGGACAATTTCAGAAAAATGTGGAGAGGGATCAAGAATGAAATTGCCTTAAAGAGTGAGAAACAGTAGAGGATAGTCTGAGTAATAGAACATGACAGATTGGAGGACTGACAGCCACTTCCCTTCGACTGACTGAATCACAGGTGTGGCTTGTTTTAGAGGTATATTATTTATTCTATTATATGTCTGGATACAATAATAGAACACTTACAGGCATGTAATACTAGACATTCCTTTGATTTACTCACGAGGAAGGCCCACTCATTCAGCAGTAGAATGACACTCATTTACACACTAAAACCGTCGAAATGTCACACGTAAGGAATCTAAAAACTTAACAGCTATGTCAGTCTCCTGAGGCTTGCCTGGTGCTACGGCGGGCTGGGCAGCGCTCCAAGTCGGCGAGTCAGCTGACTGTACTGACTCTGAGTAATTATGATAATTTATTAGCAGACAGCTGAGATCATCCAGGCTGGGGGCCTCTCACATCCTGTTTGGTACAGTCGGGTCCCACAGAAATTATAGACAAGCATTTGCAATGCAATCAGTCTCGCATTTGCAAGAGTTAGAGCTATTGGCGTTGTAAATTAGTATGTCTTTTACCTATGTGTTTTTGTTTGTAGTGAAGTGGATGTATGTGGTGTGGTGAAGAGATAGGAGTGATAGTTGCATAGAGTAGTTGGAAAGGAAGATAGAGAAGGATAGGTAGTTTGTGCACGTAGTGGTGAATGAACTCAAGATAGAGGAGCTGAAAGGGTGTGTGAGAAAGAGTGAAAGAAGAGGAGAGTAGGCCAGGGATGTATAAAGAGGGAGCGCTTGTGTACGTTAAAAACACCCTAAGAAGAGGAGAGCGTGTTTTTGAGGGACAGAAACTTTGAAATGGCACGGGAAAGAAACTATGCTGGAAGTCTTGAATTTTAGCATATGAGAGAAGCTGGAAAAATGGTTGAGAGAGTAAGAGAGGTGTGAGAGATTTGAAGAGAGAGAGACTAGTGGGAGGGACATCCAGAGATGGGAGGTGGAGGGTAGAGGTGGACTAGTGCAGAGTGCAAGGAGGTACATGAAGGTAGCATGTGTGAGCAGATAGTATAGAGAAGAGATAGGTAGTATGATGGAGGGATGAGGGGGCAGTGGTATTGCGAGATGAGAGGGTGTAGTAGTGTGAGGGAACGATGAGTTGCTTGGGTATGTGTAGGAGAGATGATAGGGTTGGTGGAAGTGTGAGTGAGTTATAGATGGGTTATTGTGATGGTTTACGACCATCAGACGGCGCCGACCAACCCAACATGGCCGCCGCCGCCGAGCAAGCCGGAAGTGCGGTTAGCGGTCTAGTGGATGAACAGGGACGGGCGGAGATGGCCGTTGAAAAAGACGGCGGGCGTCCGAAAGAGGAGACAGGTGTTTTGGAGTGGTTTGCGGGAGAGGAGGACGCCACACGATCCGAAGCGGGAGAAGACCGGAGAGCGAGGAACACGAGGGACGAGAAGGAGGACGTCGACTTCACCTACCCAGGAGGAACAACGCGGGACGTGCACACTGGCTGGCTGGAGGAAGAAAAAGAGCACGACCGCTCAGAGCACTGCCCTCGGGACCACTGTTCTCCCCAACGGCGAGGAGGCTGGGTCTCCCATCACCACGGCCCAGGAGGGTCGTGGGAGCAGGCAAGTACCGGGTGCATGCTCGGGGCTCGTTAAGGGGCTGTGGGCACGCTTAAAGGGGCACCAGTGAAAGAGCACGATTGTTCCCTGCGCACTAGACACAGCACACACAATAGGTTCTGGTGATGGTACACGTTTTCCCTTCCCTATGAGTAAGACTTACGCAAGAAAACAGTAGCCTGAGCCCTCTTTTCTTTGTTTTTACTTTCCGGGTCAACGCTCGCCTGACTCTAAGAAGAAGCCGGGACCGGAGTGTCAAGGAAACCTTCAGCGAGAGACCCTACAAATGACAATTCGTCTTTCTTCTGTTTACGTTAAAAGAGGACTGTGCTATTAGTGACAACAACTTATGTCATACTAATAAAGAAACAAAAGAATAAACCACTTTAGCGTGTTAGTGAATACCTACCTGAAGGGGGGGGCAAGAAGACTGTTTAGGGGTATCCCGACCACAGTGGTGTCAGAAGTGGGATTGCGCTGTCTGGGAAAAGACAGAACCCCATCATGGAATCAATTATCACCCAATTAGCAGAAGGGCAACGCCATCTACAGCTGGTCTTCGAACAGCAAACCAAACAAGCACAAAAGGAAAGAGAAGCTCTACAGGCAGCTCTGAAAGACCAAGCAGCTCTCCTGACCACAAATCAAAAAGTTCAAGATACCGCTGTTTTACGCCTTACAGATGCCATTTCCAGTGCGCGGGTACATCCCAATGTACCGGGGTCAGTACTCCAGAAGTTCCAGCAAGGGGATGACCCGGATTATTTTTTTGTCAATTTTGAGAGGTACATTGCACCATTGTTGTCAGGAGAATTAGAGGCCGCCTATCAGGCCGCCAATCCGGCAGGTGTCACTAGTTATGCGGACATAAAAAAGGACATTCTTGAACGTTTAGGCTGTGACCAGGAATACTATCGTTCCCGTTTCAGAAAAGAAAAATGGACTGTGGGTGACAACCCTAGGGCCTTATACTATTGGATAAGGGACTTGGGAAATCGCTGGTTACAACCTACCACCTCCTCCGTGGATGAACTTACAGAGAAAGTGTATTTAGAGCAATACTTGGAGGCACTACCATTCAATACAAGGGCGTGGATTAAACAACATCCCAACCTGTCCGTTACGGTAGCGGTGGATTTGGCTTGTGCATACCACCGATCTCCTGAGTTCAAAGCCCCTTCCCATAAAACGCCGACGGGACCTCCAAGGATGCCAAACAAACCCACCACAACCCCCATAGAACAGAGAGGACAAGCCTTCCCAAGACCCCAACCCCGACCACCCATGTCAAGTCCCGCTCTACCAGGTCCACAGTGTTTCCACTGTGCGGAGTGGGGACACATAGCCCGACATTGCCCTTCACGCCTTCCCCTCAGGAGCCAATGGAGGTGGGGTACACCAGAGGGAGGGTATTGGTGACAGGAAACCCCCAGAAAGGTATAGAAAACAAATACATGTAAATGGGAAGCCGGTTCTAGCCTTTCTAGACACAGGGTGTCATCACACAGTAGTCGACCGGGCTCTAATACGTGATTCTCAAATAGTGGAAGAGGAATGCATACAGGTGACATGTGTTCATGGCAAAAAAAAGTTATACCCTTTGGCTGAGGTCTTGTTGGATATAGAGGGGGAGTCCCAGTTGAGGAAGGTGGGGGTGATACCTGACCTCCCTGAGGCAGTCTTGTTGGGAACAGACCTCCCCAGGTTTCATGAATACTTACAGGCCTATACTTCCTCCCCTCCTCCAGTAGTCTGGTTGAATAGTGCCCCTTTCTATGGTGAAGAAATAGAGGAAACGACTCCTAAAGTACAAAAAACTCGTAGAGAAAAAAGGAAAGAACGAGCCATGTATCCACAGTCTGAGCCGGTCTTATCCACTCATATCTGTACCTCCCCAGAGACATCGCAAGAAGCGGGACAGAGCTTTCGGGCCGCACAAAGAGATGACACTACGCTACAAAACGCATGGAACCAGGTGCAGGAAGACCAACCGGATAAGGTAGGCCCCTTCTTCTGTGTTAAAAAGGGGCTTTTGTACAGGATTTCGCATGAGGGGGATAAGAGGAAAGAACAGTTATTAGTACCACGATCTTACAGAGAACAGGTATTGTCCTTGGCCCATAGCCAGACCGGGGGTGGGCATTATGGCAAAGAACATACCCTAAAATATCTACTGCCAAGGTTCTATTGGCCAGGGGTGTACCAGGAAGTAGCCAGATATTGTGCTACCTGTTCCCGTTGTCAATTGGTCAACGCACCGGTTATCCCCAAAGCGCCGCTTCAGCCCCTTCCCATCATAGACATCCCCTTTAAAAGAGTAGGGATGGACCTGGTGGGACCCCTAATTCCCTCTGCCCGGGGCCATCAGTACATTTTAGTACTAGTCGATTACGCTACAAGATACCCAGAGGCCATACCCTTATCCTCCACCACTACCACAGCCGTGGCCCATGCCATGTTTACCTTCTTTTCTAGGGTGGGGTTTCCTCATGCATTACTAACAGACCAGGGAACCCCGTTTATGTCCCGATTGATGAAGCAAGTATGTACCATTCTAAAAGTAAAGCAGATACGCACGTTGGTCTACCATCCCCAAACAGACGGGTTGGTAGAATGATACAACCGCACGATCAAGACCATCTTAAGGAAAAGCATAGACAAGGCAGGGAGGGATTGGGACAGACAACTACCCCTTGTCATGTTTGCTATCAGGACACATGAACAGAAGTCAACAGGCTTTTCGTCCTTTGAACTCCTGTTCGGGAGACGACCCAGAACACTCCTGGACATGGCCATAGAGAAATGGACGGAGGACGAGGATGAGGGCAAACCCCTACTCCAGTATTCCGCCTCCTTGAAGGATACCTTGTCTTCCCTGTGGGAGGAGGTACATGTTAATATGGAAAGCGCTCAGAACAGACAAAAACAGCAGTATGACCGTCACACTAGCCTTAGGGAATTCAATACCGGAAATCAGGTACTTATCCTTTTACCTAGCTCCGAGAAAAAACTCTTAGCTACATGGCAAGGTCCCTACAAGATACTGAGTAGAGTAACCCCTGTAACATACAGAGTAGACGTACCACACAAAAAGAATGAGGGTCAGATATATCACGTAAATCTCCTTAAGGCTTGGGAGGGACCTGTTCCAGTACCCTCAATCCCAGACACCTCCATACACCACATAACCATAGACAAACCTATGGAAGTGTCCTACCTCCCTCAAGGACGTAAAGAAGAGACCCCCATCCAGGTAGGACCACAAGTGACGGAAAAACAAAGACAGCAAATGTTGGATCTTTGTGAGAAATATGCCGCTGTCTTATCAGGGAACCCTGGCCGGACCACTATAGTGGAAAACGACATCATTACAAAGACAGCCCAACCAATTAAATTAAGGCCATATCGTATTCCCGAGGCTAGGAGACAGGCAGTGGACCAGGAGATACAAGCAATGTTGGAAGCCGACATAATTGAACCTTCTCATAGTACTTGGTCGTCTCCAGTTGTTCTTGTACCTAAACCTGATGGTAGCATTAGATTCTGCATAGATTTCCGCCAGGTAAATTCTGTGTCAAAATTCGATGCCTACCCAATGCCAAGGGTGGACGAATTAATTGAGCGGTTAGGGGAAGCCAGAGTAATGTCAACCATAGACTTAACTTAAGGCTATTGGCAAATACCATTGACCTCCTCAGCCAAGGAGAAAACGGCCTTTTCAACTCCCTCTGGCCTATACCAATTTAAAGTTCTGCCCTTTGGCCTCCATGGGGCCCTCGCTACTTTTCAGCCACTGATGAATGCTATATTGGCACCGCATCACAAATTTGCTGTCGCGTATCTAGATGATATTGTCGTGTATAGCCCTGATTGGAAGACACACCTAGTACATCTAGAAGCAGTTTTAAAAACCCTAGAGCAAGCAG
Source organism: Calotriton arnoldi (assembly GCA_963921515.1). Classification (NCBI taxonomy): domain Eukaryota; kingdom Metazoa; phylum Chordata; class Amphibia; order Caudata; family Salamandridae; genus Calotriton; species Calotriton arnoldi. The sequence continues at coordinate 297,097 of CAWUFW010001639.1, read as the reverse complement.
GCCTCACTCTCAATCCTAAGAAGACTACTTTCGGAACCAACCATATAGAGTATTTAGGATACGATATCAGGGGAGGGTGCATAAGACCACAGATCAACAAAATAGAAGCCATCTCCAACATTCCCCGACCCTCCTGTAAGAAAGATATCCGTTCCTTCCTCTGGTTGGTTGGATATTATAGGAGGTTCATACCACGTTTCTCTGAAATTGCCAGTCCCATCACTGATTTACTCACAAAAACACATGCAGGAAAACACCTTCCTTGGTTGGCTCCCCAAGAAGAAAGCTTCCAAAGACTAAAAAGGTCTCTGTGTACCTCCACTGTACTTACCTGTCCTGATTTTAAAAAGACATTCGTCCTCCAAACCGACGCCTCAGGAAGAGGCCTTGGGGCCGTACTATCCCAACCAGATGACTCTGGAGACTTACACCCCATCCTGTACCTCAGTAGAAAATTGTTTCCCAGAGAAACTAGATACGCTACGATTGAGAAGGAGTGCCTTGCGCTCAAATGGGCCATGGACGCTCTACAATATTATCTTTTGGGACGTTCCTTTCTTTTATTGACCGATCATGCTCCTCTTACATGGCTGTCACTACATAAGGACTCTAACCCTAAAGTCTTACAGTGGTTTCTTGCATTACAGCCCTTCACCTTTGAAGCCATATATGTACCAGGAAAGCTCCAAACGAATGTGGACTATCTCTCCAGATTTCCGGTCCTCGAATGGCCCGACCGTCCATTCCGAAGGGGAAGGCAATGTGATGGTTTACGACCATCAGACGGCGCCGACCAACCCAACATGGCCGCCGCCGCCGAGCAAGCCGGAAGTGCGGTTAGCGGTCTAGTGGATGAACAGGGACGGGCGGAGATGGCCGTTGAAAAAGACGGCGGGTGTCCGAAAGAGGAGACAGGTGTTTCGGAGTGGTTTGCGGGAGAGGAGGACGCCACACGATCCGAAGCGGGAGAAGACCGGAGAGCGAGGAACACGAGGGACGAGAAGGAGGACGTCGACTTCACCTACCCAGGAGGAACAACGCGGGACCTGCACACCGGCTGGCTGGAGGAAGAAAAAGAGCACGACCGCTCAAGGAGCACTGCCCTCGGGACCACTGTTCTCCCCAACGGCGAGGAGGCTGGGTCTCCCATCACCACGGCCCAGGAGGGTCGTGGGAGCAGGCAAGTACCGGGTGCATGCTCGGGGCTCGTTAAGGGGCTGTGGGCACGCTTAAAGGGGCACCAGTGAAAGAGCACGATTGTTCCCTGCGCACTAGACACAGCACACACAATAGGTTCTGGTGATGGTGCACGTTTTCCCTTCCCTATGAGTAAGACTTACGAAAGAAAACAGTAGCCTGAGCCCTCTTTTCTTTGTTTTTACTTTCCGGGTCAACGCTCGCCTGACTCTAAGAAGAAGCCGGGACCGGAGTGTCAAGGAAACCTTCAGCGAGAGACCCTACAAACGACAATTCGTCTTTCTTCTGTTTACGTTAAAAGACGACTGTGCTATTAGTGACAACAACTTATCTCATACTAATAAAGAAACAAAAGAATAAACCACTTTAGCGTGTTAGTGAATACCTACCTGAAGGGGGGCAAGAAGACTGTTTAGGGGTATCCCGACCACAGTTATATTGGAGTTGTTTGGTGTGAAATTGTGTGTCGTGTAATTGTGTGGTGTGTTGTGTAATTGTGTAGTGGAAATATGTGGCATGTGCTGTAGAATTATGTGGCTAGTAATAAAATGGTATTAGGTGTACTAGAATTATGTACAGTGATGTTGTGTGTTATGGAGTTTATTATGTGGAATGATATTGTATGTTGTGTCGTGGTATGTTGTGTAGTTGAATAGTTTGGTGTGCTACTTATTTTTGTGCCATGATGTGTACATGGGTGGTGTGTATTGTAGGTATTAGGGGTGCGGTTGAATTGTGTTGTGTATTTGAAATGTGTTTTGTTGCTGAATTATTTGGTGTGTATTGGAAAAGTGTGAAATTGAATTGTGTGGTGATGTGTGAAATTATGCCTATTATAATTATTTGTTATGGTGTGTAGTAAATTTTGTGTATTGTTGTTATTTGGCATAAAGTGTATTTATGTGGGGTGTATTTTTGTTGTATTTAGTAGAGTGTAATTATGTGCAGTATAAATATGTTGTGTGGTAGTGAATTGTGTGGTGTTGTGTGAAATTGTGTTATGTTTTGTAGTGGTAGTATGTGCCATGGTGGTAGTATTATATTGTGTGGAATTACTTGGCATGGTGTGAAGATGAACTTTTTTGGTGGAGTGTAATTATGTGTTTTGGAAATTAGTGGATATATGTGTAGTGTAAATATGTGGTGGGAAATGTAGTTTGTAGTGCAATTATGTGTAGTGGAATTATCAGTATTTGAATTGTGTTGTGGGGAGTGTAATTATATGGTTTGGAGTGTAGTGGAATTATGTAGCATTTTCCCAATAGGTCTCACATATGTGAAAGTTAGTGCTATTGGTGTTGTAAATAACAATGCATTTTACCCATGTGTCGTGAAGTGGATGTGTGTGGTGTGAAGTGGAATTATGTAGGTTGGATTGGAATTGTTAATCGTGGAATTGTGTGGCATGTGTGTAGTGAAATTATGTGGCATTGTGTGCAGTGAAATTATGTGGCATGGTGTGTAGTGAAACTGTGTGGCTAGTAATTATGTGGTTTTGAGTGTACTGAATTATGTGGAGTGGGAGTGTGTGCTATGAAGTGTAATTATGTGGAATGGTATTTTGTGTTAAGTGGTATGTGGTGTGGATTGGATGTATGTGGTGTGTTGTGTAAATGTGTTGAATTATGTGGTGTTGCTGAGTTATGTGGTGTGGAATGGTAATGTGTGGAGTGGAACTGTGTTGTGTGGAACTGTGTAGCGATGAGTGAAATTATGTTGATTGGAATTATGTGGCATGATGTGAAGTGTATTTTATGTGGATTGTTGCTATGTGGCATGATATGAACATAAAAGCCACATTGCCGTTCAGATACCAGCAAAGCAGTTGTAAAAATGTGAAAACGTAAATAAGACTGAGAGCTGCCTTTCATCCCACAGAAACGCACATAATTAATTCAATAAAAGATTACCTTTTTGTGTGATTATATTGTACCCGGAGCACGTGAAGGACAATGTTAGGGAGTCCATTTGCGAAGCAGATCAGGGGAACCTACAATGGGTGAGAGTAGATTATAAATCGTACAACTAGACATATCTGTGTACAAAGACCATGTGAGTAGAAAGAGCACTACTTGAAGCTTTTTCTAATGAAGGCTTCAAAAATGTGTCTTGAGGTACTAATATAGGCCATTTAATTAGCGCCCAGATTGGTACTACAGGTGCTCAGCCCACTCAGCTATTTTACTTGTTTATAAAGTTACCTAAACTCACCCAAGCATGGTGTTTTGCCAGACTTGGTTGGCTTTTTTTTTTTTTGGTGGCACAGGGGGAGTTATTGGTCCATCCTACAGGCATCGCCCAGCAGGCTGTGGGCCTCCACCAGGGGCATGTAAGTTGTTGGGAGATGGGTTTAAGCCGCATGATCCCCAGAGACACTACCTAGACCTAGCCTGGCCCTAGAGCCTCCCTTCAGATGGACGGGTTTGCACGCCGAGTGAAGGAGGCATCCGTTCGGCACAGTAGGGTGATATCTACATCTGCACTTGTGAATTTATGCTGCTCATTGACCAGCACTCTGCTCATATCAGCATACACTCACCTGGTTAATGAAATACTGGGAGTACGAGTGCATGAGCAGGATTTCACCGTTTGGAAGGGAGAGTGCGAGCCTGAATGCCTGAGAGGGGTATGAAGGGTGGTAAGGTAGGTTGATGCTCATGCTAGAGATCGTAAAAGGGTGCAATCCCGGCAAGATCGCACAGCGGGACATTTTTCTTAGCCTCTTGGTTAAAGGTCAGATGCTCGGTGCATTAAGGTGCCTGCTGCGGAGATCTGTTTGCAATCTATGGGTCTCATGATCCAAAGCAATGAGAACAAAACCATAAGCTAATGCACCAGATGGCAACGCATCGCGGGATGACGAAGAAAACAAGACACTATAAATTAACTTCGATAAGACAAAACGAAAGCAACTATCACCAGGAGAAAATGTTCAAAAAAAGTGAGCCTGGTATCTTAATAAAACAAGAGATTAGTCACTGTTTACAAACTTGATGGGAACGAGCTGTTGACACTGTTATGTGGAAGTGCGTTCGCTGCTGTCCGGCCAGATCTACTGCACGACCTGTGGGCGAGGGTGCAGAGGGAGCTGCAACAAGTTTATTTATCCACACAGCCAGCGTTCTCTGGTTCCCACACAGAGCAGCAGAGGTCACAATGCCAGCACTGCTGCCAGGGCTGCGAGTTCATGGGCACCGCTCATGAGTCAGGACCCCAGCAAGCAGCCATTTTTACCGTTTGGTTCTGCAGCCAGCTCAAGCAGGCTGGGCGGGCTATGAGAAGCCTGGAGAAAGCACTCGACAAAGTGCCGGAGGTCAGAGGAGCGGGGAATAGAGGCGGAAAAACGAGGCAGGATGAGGAGCGGGCGTAGAGGAGGGGCGGGTTGAGATTTTCAGCATGCGTTTTCTCATGTGCACGGAGGCATGCAGGCGCAGTGAACAGAGCCAGACTGGGAACGCAGACCAGGCAGGAAACAAAGCGGGCGCCGTGCTAAAATATAAAGCACTGCGCCTGTGCCATGATGATATAAAAATAAAAAAAAAACACAACATGAGGCAGGAAAAAATGAATATAAAATAAGCGGGCGCGTGCTAAAATATAAAGCGGGGCGCTGTGCATATTTAGGTTATGTGCATGGCGGCCCGTGAAGTGGGCGCTATGGTAATACCAAAAAAAAAAACACACAAAACCGGGTAACGTGGTGGCACAATACAAAATAAAAGTAGTCCCTAAATAGAACAAATGAAAACGTGTAATAAAACTGTAGTTGACCGGTACGCCTTGCGATACAAAGGAAGTGATGTATTGGGAGCACCAACCAATAAGAAGCCAGCAAAGAAGACTGACAAAGGAGTCAGCCTATGGTAAGCAGCCAGCGGGATTACACACCATATACTGACTACAACAGGTCTTGCAGACAGCTCATGTGCGCTGATGCTCGACCTAAAGGTCTTGCAGACAGCGCATGTGCACTGACGCTCGACCTAAAAAATGACACACAGCAATCTGAAACGTTGGCAGCTATGCCTCAATAGAAGTCAATGGAGAAATACATTCTCCCAATAATTTTTTTCAAATATCCCGTTTTCCTTTTCTAAACTGTTGGCATGTATGCTTTAGCAAATACGCTGCGACCTAAAACGGGCGTAGCAGAAGGAGAGAAAGCCCTAGCAGTCAAGAGGTTAAAGCAGTTTTGCTATGACAACCAGTGCGCTAACACACTGCGAGCAGAGTAGCCGCTCTAGTGTTTTAACGTCCTCCCTGAATTAAGACGAAACTGACATAGTGCATTCAAAAATGGCCTCTTAGGTTCTCAGGTTACAGAGAAGAAAGGGACGCGGTGTAGAGTGCATGCCTTATTCAGTAGGGAATAGTATTTATGAAGCAGTTATGGTTAACTTTCTGTTTTCCGAGCGAAGACTTACGAAATCTCCATACAATAGTTTTTATCAAATCAAAATTGTTGTGCCTTGAAATATGCGTTAGAACGTTCTCAACGTGTTGGTTTTGAAAGAAAAGATTTTAAAAATCAAGATGGAAAATATAAAACCGTGCGAATTGAGTATCTCTTTTAATAATTTCTAGAACAACTCATACACCCCTACCTCTGTAAGATGGCCGCTTCCTTGCATGAAAGACAGTCTACGGTTTATCGTCCGTCTTTCTGGTTCCTTCCGAGGGCGGGAGGCTTGAACAGCTACTCTGCAGTTGGCATCTTCGGGCGACTGTGGAGCTGCACAACAGGAGGTAAGAAAGGATACCAAGTGACATGAACCCGAGGTGGCGCATCCTACAAGGATGCAGCTGACAGCGAATGCTTACCCATGGCATCTTCAGTGATATATGTTTTGGCAGTAACTCGTTTCCATGTTATCAGGTAGCGCCCCTCCCATCACACTTAATGCTTTGACGAGAAGTGAAAAGGGCTGCTCATAAAGTCTAGTGGCTGAAGTTGCGTAAAACAGAACACTTAATTTTAGCCTTATTGCCTAACCTAGTTACTGCCACACAGTTTTACCCCAGCAAAATTGCGGCACATATTTATTATAACACTGTTGCGTTGATGTACTGCATAAGTCCATTAGGTTGAATAGCACGGGGAAACGTATTTTTCAAATGTGCTCAGGGCTTTAAGTGGGAAAAAAAAACTGGGGGGTGCTCTAAAAGAGGCGTGACAAATTTCTTAAAGGGGTGTGGCCTATCCGAGTAGGGGCGTGGTCTAAATCAAGATAACTAGCATTGTGTGCTTAAGAAAATCATGAAGTCGCATCCAGCAAAGGATAATAAAATAGGCAAAAAGGTATATTTATTAAGTATAAGCCATAAAATACCAAACACTTTAAAAAACATGTAAAAATGATTTACATTACTTAGAAATCTATTGCAGGATTTCCCAAAACCCTTGAAGATATTCACTGTGTCTATTTTGCTGGGGTTTCTCACAACAATTTTCTTCAGCAGACCTTCTACCTTTTGCCAGCCAACTCTTTACATACAGCTTTGCGTCAAATGGAGGACCATTGAGTTTTACCCATAAGCATGAAGAAATGGTCTCTACAAGAAGAGAGGCCCTTGTTGGACTAGCAATTAAGTTCATTGCGCAGAAACCTCTCTCGCAATCCGCATTACTTGCTGGCAGGGTTTCCATGCAAACTACTAACTTTTTTAATGCTTCAGGGGTTTTCTTCCCACCAAAATCTTTGAAAAGTCTAAAAGCTTGGATAGTATCTCTTGCTGGCAGCTGAAACTCTGAACACGGTTTCTGGATATCTGTTTCACCATAAAGAATGCATTCATCACCAGAAGGCAAGTTGCCTGCATCTAGCACACTGAAGCTTGCTATAAGTTCTTTCTCAGAATCCGGGGCACATCGTTTATTGATATTTACAGACAGACTTTGGTAAAACTGATTTTGATTAAGGGCAACAGAGTTACTTCTACCATGGAAAAGAGGAACATTCTTGAATTTGCCCTCGTCAACTGCTCTCTGAGCCGCAGAAGCAAACTCCCCTGGTGAGTCCTTCATTGCTCTAAATATACGTACTTGACTAACCAAAAGTCTGTGGGCATTAACAATTGTAATGTCCCTCCTCTGGAAGGAGAGTGATAAGTCTTTGAGCTCTTGAAGTGCATCACACATTACCCCCAAATCTACCTTTGACCTTTGAGGCCCGAAAATAGAGCCCCCTAGAGACCCCTTTGAGGCCCCCCAAAAAAAACTGGGGGTGCTCAGACCCCCACAGACCCCCCCCCACTTAAAGCCCTGAATGTGCTTATTTTGGTATCCACGTGCCAACTTATGAAAATAAAATGTTTGTAAAAAATGGGCTAACCCGAGAAGAAACATTGAGTTCAATGACATATGAACTGTAAAAGGTGCCGTAATTGCATTCTAAATAAGGTTTCTTGTGTATTCCTGCTTTGTTCCTTTCTCAGACTGCCGATCTGAATGTTCTACGATGTATCCTGAAAGTCTGTTTGTCCTCTATGAGGATAATTCGGTAGAAGTGCAGTATTCGGATGGTTCTCACTTGCAGCTGTCGCCGTGTGGTTGTGAATTTTTGTTTGAAAAATCTCTTCCTGCTTCAGCACATCCCTTACAGCAGCCTGAAAGAATTCGTCAAAGGACACAGTTTGCCGTTAGCAGTTACAAGGTATGTGAAAAAAGTAGATTCAATAGTAATGTGGTAGAGTGTGAATAGAGCAAAGTTTCTTCCTGTTTGCTTGTGCACTAGACCTACATTTTGAGAGCGCATGGCTACTTTTTTGCACACTGAAGTATGGAAAAATGTGATGAATGGAATGCTTGAATTAATCTCAGCCACTGGTAATTACTCGGGGCTGCATCCCAGTCCATTGTTATGTCGTACGGTTCATACTTTCTCAGTAAAGCTGTTCATTTTTGGACAACATAAACACTGTGCTAGACTGAGTCGACGCACGCCAGTGCTTAATTCGTAAAATATTAAGTGCAGGTGCTCGCATTTTTTTGTGAGGCCACACCCATGTCCTGGCGCTGCCTACTTCCTCCAGTGGCTCCACCCATTTCATTATTGGGTCTACCCACATCCACAACAAATCAGAGCCACCTCCTCACTTCGTGAGTTCCGCAAGAAGCTGAAGTCCTGGCTCTTCACATAAGCACCTCGGGGACCTCACACCAACACACCTGCCCAAGCACCTGGATACCCTCTCAGGTGATTAGTGCGCTATACAAATCAATATAACATAACATAATATAACATAAGGGAAGCCTGTGGCAACTTAAAAGTGAACTTGAATTAGAGCATGTGTGTAAATCTCAAAATGCAGCTTTAGGAAAGGTCATTTGATGACTTGAGGCAGCTTTGCAAATTAAAGAGAATGTGCTTGTACTGTGCTGTTTAAAAGAAAGAAAGGGATGAAGGAAGGAATACATTAAAGAAGGCAGCAACAAATGCAGGAAGGGGAGTACTAGAGTGCGGAAATAAATGAGTAATGGATGAAAGAAGGAGGAAATAAGAACATTTGAAAAAAATGAAAGGATTGAGGGAGAAAGGAAGTGAACGATGTGTGATGGATGAATCGAAAGAAGAAAGGAAAGGAGGAAGAAAAGGAGACGGAAGGGTTGAGGATAAAAAGGAAGAAATTAAAGAAGGGTGAAAGCTGGAAAAAAAGAAAGTAAGGAACGAAAGGAGGAAGAAGGAAGAAATGTTCCAAGGGATGAAGGATGGGGAGTGAATGAGGGTGTAAGGAAGCAAGAATGGAAAAAGGAAAGGTGGCATGGCTGGAGGTGCTGAGTAAGAGAACAAGCATTTGCAATGCAATAGGTCTCGCATTTGAGAAATTTTAAGCTATTGGCATTGTAAATGACAATGCGTTTTATTTATGTTTTCAAAACCAACACATAGATAAAAGGTTTGTCATTTACAATGCCAGTAGCTCAAAGTCTCGCAAATGCGAGACCTATTGCATTGCAAATGCTTGTTGGCTATTTTGGTGGATATCATGGTTACTAACCCCCCCCAGAGGGGCTTTCCTGCTGACTCCTCTTGGCTGTCCTATTTATCTGCACAAACCCATGAATCGTTTGTTTCTTTGCACAGCCACGTTTCTTGCAAACATACAATCTCATGTAAATTAATTAACTCCCTAAAAATTTCTAAATTTGACGTTCTCACAAATCCATTAATATTCCATGTTAGTACCCCTAGGCTGTGTGACCACCCAGTATCCTAATCGATATCATTCAGCTACCGGTCTTCATGAGAAGCTGGTGTATTTGCCCACAAAGTCCTTAACTGATTTGGTAACGGACGTGCCTGTTAATGAGTCCCAGTCGGCTGTTTGGGCAATGTTTAAGTCATTGAGTAGGGGTGGGCCAGAAAGTATCAAATCAATCTCTTCATCGTGTAGGTAAAAATAAAAAAAACATAGAACCCATATGCCAAGGCTAGATCTATTGGCTTAGACAGTGCTTGTTTTTGTTGTTTTTTTTGTTTATGCACTCCTCAAGAATGCACGTTTTCTAGCTGTCTCCATTGTGTACTTTTCCCCCTCTATTTCCGCATTGTTCTCCCGCATTTATTTTCGTTGCTTAAGGACTCCATGGATGCATGTGTTTTCCAGTAGTTCCCCCATGTCTCCCTGGTCCATTCTCCCCCGAATGCTGTCTTGTCATTTTTTTATTTTTACATTTTTTTGTTAGTTTATTTTGGTGTCTCTGCACAACATCCTGACACTGTACAGCACTGCCAAAAGCAGTTGGTGAAGCTAATAAATCCCAAAGGCAACATCTTTTGGCTATGCCAATACTTTTATTGAGAAGCAGTTACTACAGAAATCTGAGCCTAATGCTGCAGGAACACAATGAACAAAGTTTGCCTCACGTAATATTACTAACTCTTCTTCCCACACACTGCCGGCATCCAGCACTGTATCAGTCAAACCACTGATGTAGTTTACCCCCTTAACACACCCCTGCCCCTCTCCCCATCCCCTGCCTTCCTTACCTCAATCTTTCATCAGATGAGCCCACCCTGCGTTTCGCCGCCGCAGCCCCAGCTGTTCTGGAAGCCTTCTGCGGGCCGCTCTCAGCGCGACCCGGAAGTCAGGCAACCTTACCTGGGACATGGGCGGGGCATGGAGCGCGCGTCCGGAAGTGTCCGGGGCTCCCGTGAGCTGAGGGAGCCCCGCGTGTCGGAGAAGCGAGGCGGGAGCCCACCCCGCACTGGCAAGCAGTCCGCCGGGAGCCCACCCCGCCTTCGTGAATGCCGCATGATGCGGCCGGAGCAGGATTTCAGGCGGGGCTCCTGTGAGCAAGACGGAGCCCCGCGTGTTGATGCGCCACAAAGAGTGACCGGGTGAAGAGGCGAGTCCCCCCTGCCATCGAGGAGACCAGCCGGGGAGCAGCGCAGTGTCCCCACAAGAGCCGGTGAGTGGTGCATGCAAGCGCGCCGTGCCTGGACAGGAGATGTGCATGCGTATGGTGCGAGCAGGAGTTGTGATAACGCCGCGAGCCGTACGCGTGCACATCTCCTGTCTGTTAAGCTTCGGCACAGACAGCTGATGTGCACGCGTACGGCGTTATTACAACTCCTGCTCGCACCATACGCGTGCACATCTCCTATCCAGGCCGTGCCGTACGTGTGCACATGTACTGTCCCCCTTCCGACCCAAGTCGACAACAATAGATCTCGCATAGCGAGCAGCGCTTTGCAAGACCTAAAAAGGAAAGGAAAAAGATGGAATGAAGGAAAGAAAGGAGGTCAGGGGAATGGATACGAGTATGAAAGGTACTTGGTCAAGAAGGGACAGTAGGAATAATGACAGTGTAAAATTGCAAAGAAATTGAAAAACAAAATATTAAAATATATTTCTGTGCCCTCAAGACACCATGTTTGTTTGTAAAGCACATATTCACCATAGGGGGCCTTGACACCGAATTTAAATGTTGTTATCCAGCTCAATGGAACTAATTTTATTGATGTCCGAAAGATGAAAGTCTGAGTGGCCACACCAAGATTTAAAATTATGACCCTGAGATCAAATGCAGATTCCTGGAGTGGATATAAAGATATGTACAAAAAGGAAAAACATAAAAGGGAGAGTGAGGGAGGAGGAGAGGTCTGAAGGAAAAGATAGATACTGAAGACAAAGAATGTGAAGAGAAGTCAGGGAAAGCAGAGATTGGGAGTGCAAGATTGAGTGGAACATGATGAGAATGAAAAGTGGAAAGAGGGGAAAGGCAAGGGAAGAAGAGCTGACAGCGGGGAGCGCGTGACAGGAGAATGGAAGGGAAAGATGGGAAGGTGGAAAATGAAAAGCAGTTAATGAGGGGAGGCGGCGATTAAGAGGAAACGTGGACGTAGAGCAGAAAGTGAAGGAAGAATGGAGAGAAGGCAAGGAGTGAGGGTGAAGGGGAGGAAGAAAGGCAGATACTGAGGGAGGGCAAGAAAAGACTACACCTCTGCTTTATTAAATATACAATAATTAATTATGTAAAGTTGAGGAGTTCCAGGGCTGTATCATTCTTGGCCTGTCTCATCAATGCATAGCTGTGCTGTCCAAGACCCACAATAGCGATTCTTTAACTGTGTTAAGGTTTTATGCCATCAAAAGATGTTTTGTGGAATCGCAATATATATTCCTGATAAATGATAATAAAGTGTCAGTTATACATTGGGATTAAGCTTGGATGGAGAATCAGGCTCTCATGTTTCAAACAAATAGTTCTATTACATGATCAGGCTATAAGTCACAATCCCACTGCCACCCATTTTAAAATGAAATCAGACATTCAACTCCATTCAGAGAGGCTTACACAGGCACTTTTGAGCTAATAACGCACAAAATTGAGTCTGCCCTCTATGCTATATTAGGATTGTAATTTATGAACAGCGAGTAACAAAAGGATCTCTGTGACAAAAACAGCAGCCCACTGATGAGTAAACTGTATCTAATTAGATAGCTGTTTCTTGGCACTAGATGGAGCAAGTTAATTGGCTGATGAATGGTGAATCTGCATATTCAATGACAAGAAAACGCGGGGAAAGAAACCCTAACAACCGTAGGGATAACAGTGAGAGATGAAACTTAAAGAAAAACAAAAACACAAAGATTTTTTAAGGTGACAAAGATGTTTATATTTCCTAAAATGTTAAAATACAAACAAAGGCATTCAGTGCCAAAGTCGTTTTAACAGAAATGTTGTGACTGATTAACGCCTACGAGCATTAATCTCTTGTGTAATGATTGAATGAAAGATCTCAGTTCCCCTAGAGACAAGTTGTACTATCGATCTATATATTATGCTTTGTATACCCCCACGACCTGGCCAGTGAGCATGCGTTGCTTGAACAGGTGCCTCTTACAGGGACATGCTAAAAGTGAGAATATTCACACGTGCTGCAAGCCTGCCATCCTGTACAAGACACCGGTATGTTCTTGTATTACATTAATATCCCTCCCAAGAACATTCCCGTGACAGGAATGTCTCCCCATTCCTTTGGAGTGCCCCGCGAACTTCCATCCACAACACCAGCCTGTTCCTCCCAAGAGGAATCGTTTCTTTAATTAAACATGCTCTTTCAGGCACAGTCCTCTCCTCTCCCTATTTTGAGAATAAATTACATTCCAAGCAGATTCTCGCATAATAGTGCCCGTGACAATGCTAGCTACCCCAGGGCTGACTCACTGTATAAAAACAACAGCAGCAAAATGCCAACACTACCAGCTATAATTAAGATGCTTGCACTGCCTACACTACCTCAAATTTCAAGCTAGAATGCCAGTAATATCAGTGGGTTAGTGCCCAGCAGCAAAGATTTGAATACAACATGAGATTCTTTTGTTCCACGCCTTAATTTTGCAGTCAATAAAACGAGCATCACCGAGTTAGCTTTTTAAAGTGCTATGAAGTCCCACGAATAAGTCTTTAAGTACTATATTACGAGTTGCAGAAATCGTTACTGCCCCCAGCGCGCATCTTACCATCATGGCTTCTGCCTGCCTGCAGTAGGGAGCGGACTGCCCCATATTAGCAAACTGAACCGAACAAACTAGTAAGACGAGTCACCAGAACCACAGGCTACACATTACTGGGACTGCCTGTTAGTTTTAAATAATCTGAGGCCTGCTGGTAAAATGCTGCTTGCTTCTTCTGCCATTGGCTGATTAGCGCTAAGGCTGCGGAATATGCTGGGGCGGGCCGCGAGTGAAAACACTGATCATTGGTCCAAGTCAGGACACACACTTGATGATTAGCCAAGGAAGGACGAGCCGGGCTAATAATATATTTTCCAAGCGGTCATTGGTAGCGCACTAGCGCTACTATGATTAATTGGAGTGACCTGTATGCTGAGGCAGGGACCTAGGCAGTTTTTGGCGGTGTGTGTGTCTCATAATAGGGCGGGCGGCCGGCTGTGGCGTCCAATTTGAAATATTGTACGCACACAGTCACGTGTGATATCAGCTCTTCACCAGGGAGACCCATGAGAACTCAGTGAGCAGGCAGCAACCAATATCGCGTGTAGACCCGGCCCTGACAAATGAGTGCCAGTGCTAAGCACCGGAAACCACAGGCACAAATTAAGCACTGACGCACATCATCAGGATATGTTGGGCTTTAGTACTGGCTACCTCACAGTGTACCATCTGTACCCCTAACCTAGAAAGGGAACAGGAGGTATATGGAACCTCCGAACATGACAACCCTGACTCCCCAAGAAAATCTTGGAAACGGATCTAAAGCCCTTTCTGTTAGAAATGTGGTTTCTGGTTGGCTAGGGTATGCACCTAAGCCAGGCAGAACCCACCACTCTAGTCAGGGCAAGTAAGTTACATACCAAAGATAACCTGTGCTCACCCTCTGGTAGCTTGGCACAGAGCAGGCAGGCTTATCAGAGGCAATGTGTAAAGGGCTTGCGCAACACACACCAGTAGCACAATGAACACACCACAAAAGAGACTCCACACAGGATTATATAAAAATAACTAGTGTATTGTACACAGAACATAGACCAAAACGACATGAATCACAAATACTGTGGACCTTATGTATTGGTGAAATTGTACTCGTTACCCTAACAGTGCAAGAATCAATACGACATATATAACTTCAGAGCATGAAATGCAATAGTTTGGTTAGAGGAAAAAGTACATAGGTCACCCAACATCATCAATGGTACACAAATCTCAAGAAGTGATAATACTGTGAGGAGCACAGCTCTGTATCCAGGGGCTGCCCGGAGCCGGTCCAGCAGAGTAGCATCGGGTGTCTGCACTCCACTGCAAGGAGTGCAGCACCGCAACTCGGGGCCCGCTCAGGGTTTAGCCTTCCTCAATGCGGGCACAGTATTTGCCGTAGGCTGCGGCACCTTCCCACCCCCCCCGCTCCACAGAGTAGGTGGGGCCCAGCATTAGACTAATCAATAGCTTGATGGGCTTCCCTGCTTAAGGCGATAAAACATGGACCCTGGCCCGCTACTGCAGGGGCATGTTCCAGTTTTACGCCTCTCTGAACCCAGTTGGATCCCTCTGTCTATCCTCTCGGGGCCCACTATGCTAATCCACGGGTAATCCTTCTCCTCACCTGCGGACCACATCAGGGAAGCGCCTAACTTTAAGTTGTTCACTCATGCATTCCAGTAAGCAGACAGTACCACCATGGCCAATAAAGTGGGGTGACCCATTCCACCCCTTGGGTCTGACTTCTGTCCCTAAACCAAAGAAAAAAAACTCCATAAGGACAACAACCAACATAGGCCGCTGTCAGCGTCCAGAGCCAGGCGTCTGTGTCCTCTGTGGTTTTGCAGAGTGGGGGGTAGTAGCCCCAGATGGATCGCATCCGTTCTCCACTCCATCTCCCACCAGTTCAGGGGTGGTCTCCTAAGACTGGTCCTCCAGCCCAGGGTATATACTCCTAGGCTGGACAGTAGGCAGGGGAGAGTCCTTCCTTCCCCTGCCCCTCCTTCTGGGGGCCCGTACCTTCCTTTTGGGAGTGGTACCCCCAGAACTGTCAGGGTGCTTGTGGCAGCCGCCCTGCACATTCTCCCACCAGTTCAGATGTGCTATCCTGTAACTAGTCTTTCAACCCAGGGTCTGTACCCTAGGGTAGAAGCGGGCTCAGAGGTGAGTCCTTCCTCCCCCCTCCGGCCCCTCCTTCTGGAGTTCTGCACCCTCCTCCCAGGTATCCCCAGAGGAAAAAACTGTAGGGACGCTTGTGGTGGCCGCCCCTTCCCCCAGGTCCGGGGTAATACACTGAACCTGGCTGTCCAACCCAGGGTCTGTACCCTTGGGCTGAACAGGAGTTAGGGGAAGATTCCTTCCTCCCCCTCAAACCACTCCATCTGTGCCCCTCACCTTCCTCTGCAGAGTGGCACTGCCAGACACCAGAACTGGTTGGACGCTTGTGTCAGCCGCCCCCCGCACACCAAGTTCTCCTGATACTATGAGGTCCCCCTCAGTGGATGGTCTCCCGGTGCAGACTAGTCTCCTTTCCTGGGGCCCTCTCGGAGTCCTCTCCAGGCTCTGGGCATAGGGCACCCTGGGACTTCACCCACCCCTACCTCTCCTACTCTTAGAAGGGACACGGGACCCTTTACCCATCTCACTACACTGGGAACTGTCTGGGCTACTATGAACCTCCCCCGCCCTCAGTTGCGGGGAACTAAGACACTGCCTTTAGGATCACTCCCAAATGCCTTTCCAGACCCTCTGGTACTCACCCAGAGGTCTGCCTCCTTTGCAAGTTCCCTGGGGTCCGAGAACTTGCACTCCAACAGGTGTTGGCGTAGCCCTGGAAAACAAGAACAGAACATTTGCTCTCTGACAATCAGATTGTACAGCCCTTCAAAATTGTTTACTGTGCTACCCTTCACCAGCCATCCAGTTCTTTGCAAAAATCCTCCAGAAATTCCTCTCTTAAGACTGGCGAGACAGCTTCCTGCTGCCCCATAACCTCAAACTATACTTTTCAGGGGTGAAGCCATACCTTCTTATCAGGGTTTCCTTCTTGGGGGTGCACGTCTGCCTGTCACTCCCTTCTAGGGACAGTGGGATATCCCTCCCCAGGCCAGTTCCCCAATCCTCCTCAGGGATCCTGCGCACTACCAGAGCTCTCATACTCCTGCAACCACTGACGTATGTCATCCCCCTCCTTGAAGCTAGGTACCAAGTCTGTGGGTATGAGAGTGGAATTTTTCACACTGAACTCAATATTGCTGCCACCACTGGACTCTACGTGCAGCGCTGGTGAGTCTAGAACTCATAAACTACGCTCATAGGACTATCTCCTCTCCTCAAGAGCTAGTTTCTCTTGGCGACGGCCCTTTCAGCCTCCGCCATCCTCTCCTCCACTAAGGCTCTTTCAGTCCCAGCCCTTCTCTCTTCTACAGCCAGCTGGGCCAGCTGCAACCTCAGGTCTCTCTCAGCCTGTCTATTGCTAAGCTCCTCAGGGGACAGGGTGTAGGACGTGACACTGCTCCTGGCACTAGACCCAGTAAGGGTCTCCCTATCTATAGGGTACTCTCTCTACTGGCATCACTGCCCAGTCATTTTCTCCCTCCCCCTCCAACTCTCTTCAGGGTCACTGCCCGCTAGGGGTGCGGATTGGGAACCCTCCCACTCAAAGTCATCACTAATCGCGGGGTCCTCCTCAAAACCACCACCCTCCTGGTTCTCTGTTGACACATTTATCCGGTCTCTTTCAAATTAGTACAGGGTTTTGTGATGGTCCCCACTCACAGGTAGTGCCCTCTCCCTGCAGAATCCATTCAACTCCTCCACATTGTACAACAACAGATAGTCAGGATGAAAGGTTAACCCCAGTTTGACAAGGTACAAAAACACAAGTGTAACAACAAGATTCCCAGGCGTAAGAGCTGAAGCAGGAGCAAACAATAAATATGACCCATGAGAGAACAGGAGAAAAACACGTAATGGTCTACGTGCAAAGTTGTAGTGCGGCAATTAGTCACTGTGGTATCACGCAAATGCAAGTACTATCCTCACTGCTGATCACCAATGTTAGAAATGGGGTTTCTGGTTGGTTAGGGTATGCACCTAAGCCAGACAGAACCCGACACTCTAGTCAGGGCAAGTAAGTTAACACCAAAGACAACCTTTGCTCATCCTCTGGTAGCTTGGTGCAGATCATGCAGGTTTATCATCAGAGACAATGTGTAAAGTGTTTGCGTAACACACTCACACCAGTAACACAATGAACACAGCACAAAAGAGACTCCACACAGCATTATATAAAAATATATAGTGTATTGTACACAGAACATAGGCTAAAACGACATGAATCACAAATACTGTGCACCTAATGCAATTGTTGAAATAGTACTCGTTACCCTGACAAGAATCAACACAACATACATAATATCAGAGCATTAAATGCAATAGTTTGGTTAGAGGAAAAAGTAAATAGGTCCCCAAACATCACTAAAGGCACACATATCACGAGAAATCATCATAGGTACATATATCATGAAATAATGGCAGAAGTATATAGGGAGCAGCGCTCCGCTCCTGCCCTCTTAATAAGCTCATTATGATTGTTATATGTACCCGTAGGCCACAGGAGACCCTGCACACCTACTAGGGATATTACAGTATTAGAGAATTCCTTATTCAGCAAAACAGGCCTCCGTCGAGGACCCACCCCGTACTGCTACCAGCCAGCAAGTGCTAATGCCCCAGGTATGGCCCAACAAAGGAGGGGGAAGGGCACCCACACATCGTGAGTGCCAAGGCTGCGAGGAGCACAGCTCCATATCCAGGGGGCGCCCGGGGCCGGTCCAGCAATGTAACAACGGGTGTCTGCACTCCGCTGCAAGGAGTGCACCACTGCAACTCGGGGGCCACGCGGTGTTTAGCCTTCATCCACACAGGCACAGTCTTTGCCGTAGGCTGCAGCGCCTTCCCCCCTTCCATGGAGTAGGTGGGGCCCAGCCTTATCCGGCCACTCGCTCCTTCCTTCACTGTGCCTTCTTGTGGCGTCCTTTGGGTTGCTCCGGCTCACGAGGTCGGAGAAGCCCCAGCGCTGATTGGGGGAGAAAAAACAGCGCTCCATCCGCACTGATCTTGGGGAGAAATGTACAGCTCCTGACACACTAATATTTGCTTAAAAGTGGGAAGTGCTCCACATGCTTTGGTGCAGGTTAAAAGGGTGCCATAAAACATAATGCTCACCACGCGTTGATTGACAACATACTGGACCTCAGGCAGCGCTCACCACGTGCTGACCCTGCAGGGCACTAGGCAAGCCAGAAGCCCCAGGAGAGCACGGGGACACAAAGAGGTCGGCAGACAGCAGGCCAGCACAACCAGGCAGATGGCCCTAATGGCGGTTCTTCTTAGCAGCACCACATCCCTCTTGACAATAGGGGAAGTTTTGAAACCAGCAGCGTCTGGTTACAAGTCCACCAAATGTCTCTGGTTAGACCAGAGTCAGGGAGCAGCAGGCATTAGAGCAACAAGCAGAAAAGCAGTCCAGTTGAATCCTTTAGGCAGCACAGCAATTGGCAGGCAGCAGGGCAACAAGCAGAAAAGCAGTTCAGATGAGTCCTTTAAGCAGTGCTGCCGTCCTTCTGACAGAGGTTATGTTCCAGGTCCCAAAGTGCTTCTTCCACATTGGGTCAGAGCTCCTGTACTTATACAAAAAATTGTCTTTGTTCAAGGGGGAACTTCAAAGGAAACCTTAAAGTGCACAACACTCCCATTCAACCCCAGGCCTGGCTCCAGACATTTGTAGGGGTAAATCAGCCCTCGCAGGAGGCCAGGACACAGCCTATACAAATGTAAAATGTGAGCATCCCTCTCTCTCTCACAGCCCAGGAAGACTATCAGCATGCAGATGTAACCCTGTCAAACCCAACCATTCCTGTGTGATGGCTGTCTGAAAAGTATGCACAAAGTGTAGCTGCCACCCAGGCCTAGACGTGGATTGGAGTCAGGCTGCAAAGCACAAAAAGTCATTAGCACAGAGAAATGCCCACTTTCTAAAAGTGGCATTTCTAAAATAGTAATAAACCCTGCTTACTGGTGTAGTTGGATTTTTTATCACTACCATTCTAACATACCAAACATGGCAACACTACTGGTGCTGCATGCAGTATTTAAAGTTAAAAGTTGAAATTGACAGAGAAATAAACCTGTGTATTATCCAGTCTGCTGATGGTACCTCTGCAGCAGTAAATAGTAATTTTTGTAATTTTTCTATGTGTAGCAGTGTATGTCCCGTCTTTTCTGGCCATGGTGGCCTGTTCTTTCGTTAAATTGTATGATAAAAACAAACGAGTGGTATTAAAGTGCTTCCATGGAACGCGACCAGTGCGTAAAGTATGTAGGGTCCAACTTAGTAGCATTAAAGACCTAAGCTGTTTTTGCCCATGTTGCAGAAAGGATGTCACTCTGTATGATGTCAATAACAGATGAGACAATGTTAACCAGAGAATATATCCTATTGGATAATGTAGTCATACCATTGTCAACCATTGCTAGAGACTTATCTAAATTTGCTCAGTCAATTTCACGTATTCTCTCAGCAGCTTCCTGCTGTGAAACTTTCCACACTCCATTGTATATTTCATGCAGAAAGCGCTTTTGACATGGCTTTCTAGTATCTAACAAGAAATCCTGTAAAACCATGTCATCATAAAGAAAAGACAAGTTTTGTTTCACCTCAGGCAACATCGAATGTTTTAGCCACTCTAGGCACAACTTTCCAATGCTGTATGTTGTTACCACTCCCAGGGCTCAAAAAATCATAAAAATATTACTAGACCTGCAGGTCTAGTAACTTGAATAATCTACTCGACCTAACTGTAATGTACTTGACCCGTGAACTGGTCTCAAATTGTGTGATCCTAGGCAAATATTTTGTCTTATGGAGCTGCCTTTTTCTTCATTATCACATAAGAGAGCACCTTTAAATATGCAAGTTCACTATTTCTGCTGTACAAAAAAACTCTTACTAGACTAAACGTTTGCTCCATGTATAATAAGAATAGAGCCCACATATAGGGTACACGTGATCCCTGGCTTGCCTCTTAGTTCACTAATTGCATTATCATCTGGGCAGGAGCAGAAATATTTCCCAGTTCATGTTTAAAAAACTCACTTTTCATAAATATATTACTAAAGCATGATGTGGTGGTGCACTGTCATTTACAGACAGCACATTTTCCATTGAAATGGCAACAATACGTTCCCACTAACATGTAGTTTTACTTATAAAACTATACAGAGCATAAACAATGTTTGGAAATTGGGTTTCAGGAAAAATATTTAAAATTTGCACATCACCAAGTAAAGTGTTCTGATTTGTTTTGATCCTATGAGAATCTTTTTTTTCACCACAGAATTACAAAAATATGTCTTCATAACTGGTGAAATATATTTGAAATGTTTGAACAGTTCACTTAATAGCTATTTCAGTGTTATGTTCGAAAAGAAAAGCCTGAAATCTTACAGCCTTTCATTTCACATGCTTTGAACAGCGTGATTGTCACACAGTTCACTTTACAATATCTTCTAACCTCAGTCACAGAAAGAAAAGTCAATGTAAGAAGACAAACTGATTTTTGACCTCTGTCTCTGAAAGCAACGCAAATGTGTCAAGATAACAAGATTTAAAGGCATCTTTATTGCTCATTCACTCTGTGAGCAAGCAGAACACCTGTTGTCAGCTCACCAGAACAGGCGAGTAGGCTCTAAAAATAGCTTATCCTGATTAAGTCTGGCTCGCCATAGCGAGTGGGTTTTTCGAGCCCTGACTTCTGAGTGTTGTGTCTGTATGTAACGTGGATCTGACCTACTTATTGTGACCCCTTTCGTGTTGTAGAGAAAACGTGTCAACATTCGTTAGTGTCTAACAGCCACACTAACTATCGCTCTGGACTGGAACGTGTAGAATTGTGTGTCCCATTTCTAAGCATGCTGTTGAATGTGCCCTCCGTGTAATTTGTGAACTGCTGCCAATTCTTAAAATGGCAAAAGTGGGAATTTTTGGTGTATATAGATCCTTTATCTTTGAAAGACCGAGACAGGACGTCTGCTGCACAGTTTTATTGAGGAAAATTAGTAGTGTGAGGCATGCTCTAAATAAAGCCTAGTTCCCTTGAACCTGCCAATCTCTAGTTCCCCATATCGATTTCAAAACGATATTCTCTCTCCAAAAGTCATACCCTTGTGTTGACAACTGGGAAATGAAAGCTGCAGAATAAATCAACTTGGTGTCATTGAGCTTTTTTTTCTTTACTGGGGAAGGTGTGAGTTTATAATAATAGGACTCCGGGTCTACTGGATTGTGACCAGAAAAATATGCAAACTTCTGTGCAAATGTCTTCAAGCTACCCTGTAGTGGTATAGGCCAGTGTTTACATTAGGTGTAATTTAATACTGCACGTGGAGTACTTGCTTTATGTAAATAATCATGACCATAATTGCCATCATAATTAGCTGTACCATCATACAATGTTTCACTATTAAATACAGTGTAATGCTCTAAAACATCAAGCATTTCATGTACTGTGTGAATGTCCCAATCATCAGAGTTAGTGCCAGAAGTCATGACGTCATGGAACAAAATAAGGAAAACATAGGGGACTTGTAAAGTCTCTGTAGGTCTGAATATATCGTAAGGTATCTTATCCCAAACAATTCCATCAGGAACCGGAACCGCTCACCAGGGAAAGGTCTCTTTGCACTTTGTGTGATGAAGAATGGGGTTTTAAAACCTTGTTTACGAGTTCAACAGCATAGCGTTCTGGGAGATAGTGTCCATTCAGAAGCAGGAAAAAGACAGTCACACAAAACAAATCCAAATGAAGAGGAAAAGTAACAAAATTGTAATCCAAATTTATATCCATGGTGGGACAAAGTATGTCTTCTTGACCCAAATGAAAAGTTCACGTGGTCCCCTCTGTGGAGGTGGGTTCTGGCGAATCTGAAGAGAAGTCATCAATGTTGACAAAATAGCCAGAGGCTGTTGGTACAAACGTGGGAGGCTTGTGGAGCTGTATAGACCTGGCAGATGACTCCAATGGTGGGATGTCGTAAACACCATCGTTGTATGCAGGTAGAGTTGAACTCTGTGTAGTTATACATGACAATTGTATGGTATTTGCAGATATAACTGGAGGTAGTGGCACTTGTTAGCTGTCCCCAGCCAGGGAGAAGAAACCTCATTGTTGGTTAAAGCTTGTAACAGGATTTCCTGTAGGGTAGTGAGATAATCTGATAGTGAGGTAGTCTGATAAGATGCCTACAAAGAAGTGTAAATGCAAGCAAAGTCATTTCAGAGAATATTATCCCATACAGGCATGCAAGCAAATGTTTGTCAACGTTTAAGAAAGATATCCACTTTAAATGTGAGCATGTAAAATGGTAGTGTTCCTGCCTGGGATTATGTGCCAACATAATAGTTATTTTGCACACCATGCCACCTCAGTTTGGACCCAACCACATTCAAATCCGTCTTAACCCTGCTACAAATGGAACAGTCCAGCCCGAACTGCCAGACCAGGTCCTTTCTGAACCAGAACACAAACAACCTGTTAAATACAACTTCCACATCAAATATATTAATTTCAACTTTATTTGTAGAGTAAAACGCCAGCCACTGTAAAGAGTCCTCCACACTGGCTTCTGGTCTTCGAGAAGAATGACAGTTTGCCTTGAACATTGTTTAGCAATGCCGTAACATTCCATAACAACATTCTACTGACCTTGTCTGCACTAGAACATAGGTAACTACACAAAAGAAGGTTAACCTTTGCTATCATGATCTGTTCAATCTGAGAGATCAGTTGCAGGGTCCTTGTATATCTCAAGATAGTGAAAGATCCACACCCAGGTAAATTAGTGCGATCCTGGCATTTCTTGGATATTATAGTAGGATCCTCACCCACAGGTATCACCTGTGGCATGCTTCTTCATCGGATCCTCACCCGCTACACCTAGTGTGAGTGGGTGGGTGCGCTCGTCGCAATTTGTAAGTGGAGCTCTTTTGCTAAGAATTAGGGAATATAAGTGGATTAAATTTGCCATCCGGATTCCGGTATAATGACCCAAAACATCAGTCGGTCGACATGCTTCAGCCTTTTGTATGCCATTACGGGTCAGCAGGCTGTCTTCAGGACAAAATATTATGTTGCATCCCTACGATTCGTGGTTGGTATTTCCAACTCTCGAATAGTTAAATCAGACAAACAACATGAAGCATGCACGCAACATACAGACCATAATGGACCTTTTCCTCTTTATGGTCTCTGAATTGGGAAGAGAAAATATGGTTATGTTTCTGTTAAGGGGCTGCCTTTTTCCACCTTAAAGTATATTGTCTCATGCTTTGGCACAACATGCTTAACGTGTGCAGCAAGACATGCAAACATGTGAGGTCACGCCAACAGTGTTCACTCCGTACATGGATATACATTTAAAAGCACACATAGTAAGGCAAATATAATGACAATAAGTGTTCGGCATGCACGCACAAGTGTAGATAAAACGGTGTCTCCTATGACCTACTTTTCCTATATTTTAGTTAGGCTTCATAAGGCAGTGGGGTAGGGCGATCCCTATAGTCGCTCACTGAGGAGATAAGAAAGAGATAGCTGGCTATTGATCCCCTCGTTCGGTATGCGGTTTGCCTCCAGTTACCACTTATTCTAGAAAAAACTCCTGCACTTACTTTGTCAGGGGACATCATCCTCACTCTAAACCTACTTGGCTTCCTGCACGCCTTGGCTCTTGGCCACCCTCTGGCATGGCAGCTTTTTAAATGGAGTGCTGCTACTGTCGTCGGGCATCATATGACTCTCATGTGTCTAATGACGGAGGGTGGCTGGCAAATGTAGTCCCGCCTCCCACGATCGTCAGTCAGTGCGCATTGGGTTTGAGGTGCTCTGAAGGGTTCTGCCTCTCGTCTATTATTGGCTGTCATAGCATCACGTGGTGGCGAGGTCGAGAAATGTAGTTCTGTCTCCCGCGAGAAATGTTTACGAATGTCTACAATATTCCAGACACTCAAATGGCGCTCCAAATGTGTTATTACAGGCACCTATCTGTGCCCTGAAGTGTGGGGTGCCATCTCCACGGGTAATGGCTCATATTGTGACACGTGGGTCGGAGAGTGTCGGGAAATGTAGTCCTGCCTCCCGCTGCCATGATTTACTGCTTCTTGTGAGCACTCTATGTCTACAAATAGTGCTCAAATTGTAGAATACATGAGTTGGCACTCGATGTCCACACTGTCTGGTGGATGGTACATTACGAGGGCTTTGATAAAACTTTATTAAACTCAAGTCTTTGCCAGATGGCTAATGTTGTGTGCCATGTATAGTGCATGGCTAATAAAACTTTAGGGGTCAAGTGGCATTATGATGCAGTGAAGATTTTGACGCAGTGAAGATATTCCGAAAGAGTGTATTAGGTCCCCCTACGATGCAGTGCGTAATGTCAAAAAGTGTGATAAGTACTAGTCAGTCTAAGTCCTTTACAAAATATTCCACCATGGGATGTCATCGTTCAGTCCTTGTTTGTGCGTAGACAGTTTATAAATCCATTGTTGCTCTTTCTTGAATAGGATTTTCTCCAGATGTCTGCTTTCCGCGATTACCTGTTCTAGGATGACCCATTTGAGATCTTTTATGGAGTGCCTAGTGCTTATGTAGCGTTCTGCCATTTTGTTGGTATTGCGTCTGCAGAGAATATTACTTCTATGTTCGCATATCCTTGTGCTCACTTTCCTGGTTGTCATGCCAATGTATTTGAGATTGCAAGGACAGGTTATCATGTATATTACCTGTTTCGTATTGCAATTTGTGTGTTTTCTCATTTGCACTAGAACATACCCATACTTACAAAACCCCCAAATACAACATACCTCCCCCTTTGAACAAAATAACAAATAAAAATATATTTTAAAAAAACTAAGCAAAAATCATTGTAAAAATAAACAAAATTCAGCAAATAATTACTACATCAACATAAATCTTTAATTACGCACAAATCCTGTAAATATTTGGTATGTCTCACAGTTCTGTTAGTTTTCCTGTACTGATATGATAACTCAATATCATTATTTCCTGTTTCTGAAACAGAACCACATACATTATATGCACTAGGCAGAAGATCAATTAGACTAGACTCCTTTGTCAAATCAAAAGTTGAATCATCATTAGTCTAATTTCTACACTCCTCCTTACTCTCCTGGTTCAGAACCTTATTTCTACATTCATTTTCTCTACTCTCCTTCTTCAGATTCGAACTAGACTCCGTTCCTAAATGTTTTGTGAAAATGTTGTCCAAATTACAATTACTCATCAAATTTGTAGACTCACTATTTCCCCAAAGAAGTTGGAGACCTGAGACAGCATTGCCGTAGGCGAATTCTAAGGCTAAATTGACTAACTATACATCACAAATTAGATTAGCCAAGAACTCTACTAAAGAGCTTTTTAAAGTGGTCAAACGCTTATCTAATCCCCCAAATAAGCATCAGACCAATGCCTCTCAAGCATTTTGTGACAACTTGGCAATGTTTTTTTAGGGACAAGAGTCTCTACATTTACTCTGAGTTCTATTCTGTTGAGACATATGGGGACGAATATCTTGTTCAAGATATCTCCGTTGGTGCACCATGGCTGTTGTCTTTTCACCTATGTCTGCATCTCAGGTGAAGGAGATCCTGATGAGTATTAAATCTGGTTCTCCCACTGACCTGTGCCCTCCTAAAATCATGCAGATGGCTCCCGATGTTGTGGCTGAGTTCCTGGAAAACATTTTCAACTATATCCTGAGGTCTTTTCCGTGTGCTGAAAGGAATCTATTATCACCCCAATTCCTAAAAAGCAGAATATAGATCCAGATGAGTTGAAAAATTACCGACCAATTTCCCTTCTTCCCACCCCTGCGAAAATACTCTAAAAACATCTGAACAAAGAGTTAGTTCAGTTTATTACTGACCACAATCTTCTGGACCCTTCTCAAAATGGTTTCAGAAGTAGTCATAGTACGGCCACTGACATGATGAGAATGCAGGTGGACCAGGGTGGGACTGCCGTCCTAGTCCTATTGGACTTGTTGGCAGCATTTGACACTGTCTCTCCCTCACACATGAACAAACAGCTTCACCAAGTAGGGGTGGGTGCCAAGGCGCTGGAATTGCTTCATTGCTTTCTGGTTGAGAGACGTCAGATTGTAAACTGCAGTCTGTTCAGGGCCAAGGCTTCTAGTCTCCCATGTGGAGTGCCACAGGTCTCCACGCTTAGTTACACACTTTTTAATTTGTATGTTATGCCTTTGGCGATCTTGGTGAGATCTTTTGTTTTCCAGGTGTTGTCATATGCCGACAACGCACAAATTATTGTGTCTTTCACCCATAATCTCTCTGAAACGGCAGAGAGTTGTAAACTCTGCATGAGTGATGTGAGCTGCTGGATGAAGAATAATTTCCTTAAGTTAAATGCTGACAAGACCGAAGTTATAATCTCTGGATCAGAGCTATGGTGGCCGGAATCATGTGGGCCCCTCGCTACCCCTGTGGAATCAGTTAAGAATCTTGGAGTACTAATGGAGACCTCTCTTAATTTTAATCTACAAGTAAATCGCACCACAACCAGTTGCTTTTTCATCATCCGCATCCTCGGGAAGATTTTCCCTTTTATTCCTGGGGAACTTTGCAAATTAGTGGTAATCGTGTTGGTCGCCTCGCGGTTAGATTACTGTAATGCTATGTACCTTAATATCTACAGTTACTCCCTGAATAATCTCCAGAAGGTGCAAAATTTTGCTGCACGTCTTATTCCTAACACCCCGAAATATCTTTCGGCGAAAGATGGCCTTTGAAGCTTGCACTGGCTGCCAATTAGGAAGCGTGTGATCTTTAAGGCGCTTAGTATAGTATATCTAGCTCTTCATGGCAAAGGATCAGTGGCCATCAGGTCTGCCTTTTATTTGTGTAGGCCGACCAGGCACTTAAGATCAGCCTCTAGAAAGAAAGTTATAGTTCCCAAATTTCGAAAGGCAAAATGGGGTGCACGCTCCTTCTCTGTGGCAGCTGCCAAGTTATGGAATATCCTGCCAAGTTATATTGCTGAGACTGAGTCTTTTGTTTCGACCGCATTTAAAAACTTGGCTCTTTATGGCTTGGGCCTTATTCTCCTGGGTCTCATAGTCTATTTGTGATCTTTTGTTATTTTTAGTTTTTGCAGGTTCTGTATCATCTTGCCTTTTCTCAATGGGGTATGGGTTCTCTCTGATAGAGTTCTGGAATACTTTGATGCAGCGCTTTGATATCCTCGGGTTAAGAGTGCTTTATAAATCTATTTTTCATTTTATTTCATTTAATTTCATTCTATTCATTTCATTCACTATTTCTCAATCCTGAACTAACATTTCCAGACTCATTCGAACCATTATTATTCACATTCTCTCTGACCGTTAACACATTCCTCTTACTTCACCACATTCCATTCTCAACTTGTACACACCCTTCGCTTAAATTTATGATATGAGTTTCATTGAAAAATTAGAAATAGATTTTCCAACTAACGCTTGTTACTGGATTTTAACCAAATCGCCAATATAAAAATCCTGAGCTTTACCACAATGTGTGATATTATAACAAAGCTTACTTTTCTCCTTATAGCTCTTTACTTTGTTATACACATCCTCAGTCCTGGCACTATGCTCCTCGTCTGTCTAATCATGGATATACACAGGACAGAGCTTTGATACCAGATCCTTTAGTCGAAGAAGCTTGTATGGACTAAACTCAGTAGTGGAATGTGGCATTATGTGATAATTTAAAAAATGAACTCTCAACGCAATTCTGAAATCGATTTTAGCACTTTCAGCTAATTGTATGGTATCCTTTACAATTCTGTTAACTCTCTCCATCACTCCATTACTTTGTAGACTATAAAAAGCCACAGTGATATGTTGAATACCTGTAACTGCAAGATACTCTTTTTTTTATTTCTCTTGAAACAAACTGCACCCCATTCTCTGATACCAAAAACTTGGGATACCCTTCAATTACAAACACACTTTCAAGAAAGTCAGTAACAGATTTATTGTTCTTTTAATCTTTTTTTTTATTTTATTGTGTAGATGTTATACCTCGATGCCCTTCATGTGCCAAAGCAAATAAGCTTCTTATGTAAACAGTTTGGAGTTACCAATTTTTCACCTCATCACTAAAACACCTTCAACACTGAGCTCGTATTGCACTTTCCAAAAACTTTGCAAATTATTGCACAGAACTTTTTCTCCTGGCATCCATGTATCAGATGCTTCCTTACCTCAATTAACTCATAGTCAGTTTCTGTAACCAATTTTCCTCAAAAATCACCCCACTTGTGATTGAAACTCCATCAATAAAACTAACAGCACATTCAACATCATCCTTAATTGGAGTAACACAATCTACCTTCTTGCTTGGAAATCGAGATAAAAAATCCTCTCTAGCAGTCGTTTTGCCAGAAATATGTATTATTTCAAAATTAAACTCTTGCAATCTTGACAGCAGGCGTTCCAATCTGGGAGAAGCCTTTTCCAAGTCTTTATCACTTAGCAAATATTGGAAAGGTTTGTAATTTGTGCAAAGCAAGCATGTGCAACCCCAAACATATGTTGAAAAATTTTCAGTAGCCCATACACATGCTAATACTTCATGTTCAATTGTGCTATACTTTAATTTAGCACCTCTTAAACATCTAGATGCAAAAGCAATAGTGTTTCCCTTGTCTCTCACTTTCTGACTCAAAACTGCACCAGTTCCAATTGAACTGGCATCCAAAGTAATAACACATGGCAAGCCTTCTTGAATTTGTTTAAGTGCAGGTGCTTGTTAATCATTTTTTTGTCTTTTGAAAGTAACTATCCTGTTCCTCACCCCGTTCAAACGTAACTCCTTTTTGAAGCAATTTTGTCGTGGCTCAGTCAACACTGCAAATCCTTCCACAAACCGTGAGTAATATTCACAAACTGTGAGTAGTAATCACACTATTCCAAAAGGATTTAATTTGTTCCACATTCTCTGGCACATGTGTCGTACTTGTAGCTAGTGAAAGATCACCCTTGGGTTTGATACCATCAGATATCAAAAAATGCCCTAAGTATTCAACATTTTCATTAAAAAATATGCACTTTTGTAGTTTCACAATCATACCATGCTCACTTAAAACATTCAAAACTTTATCAAGGATTCTATTATTTTCTTCCTTAGTGCTAGCATGAATGAGGATATTGTCTTGAAAAGCATGAACCAAGCTATGCCAGACTGATGAGCCCTAATAGGGCAAAACTGGTCTTGGGGTGTATTGTATTCAGGGGTTTATGTAAGTATGGGTATGTTCTAGGCTTGACCCTATTTTTGTGAAAAGTGATTCAAGGATTTGAGTCTTGGCAATAGAATGTTGCCACTGTTTATTCTTTTCCAAGAATGGAGTCTAAGTAGGGCCATCTATACTTTTTTTTTTTTCTGCTTTTCCAAAATATTTTGCCCCACTTCTCTCGATTTGCCTATTTATGGGGTTCACCATATTACATGTTTACATATTACATGACAATATTACATGTTTGAAAATTGCCTTCCATATCAAATGTTTTTGCTGAACTAAAAAATGTATTCAGCAATCACTGTTTTTTTTATCAATCTCAAAGTTTCAGCATGCACATCCTCCCAAGCGTCCATTGCATTTTCTGGTGTTTGCGTAGGGCGTGCTTAGCCTAAAACCAGTGGTGGTTTATGCAGGATCATAGGCACAGATAAAACAGGAGAGTGAATCTAGTTGGGGAGTGCTGTTTTCTGAAAGAGAGGTGGACCTTTTACTGTATCACAATGTAGTGTTCTTCAAAGAGGTGTGCCTTTCAATCTTTACTGACTTGAAAAAGTAGCACAGACCTGCGTGATCCTGATGGGATATAGGGATATAATTCCAGATCCTCGTGCATAGATGGAGACGACCTGTAAACTAGTATTTTCTTTCTTCCACTTCTAAGTCTTCTGGCTACATGTGCCAAGAGACACAGGAGATGGTGACCTTTCGGAAGATGGCTGACGCGTGAGCGATGAGCTCCGCACCGGCCCCACTGTTATCCTGCATAAATGAATGGCGCAGCCCAGCCAGAATAGCCGAGCGTGGTGGTCACGATGCCGGGGGCCGAGGCAATGGTCCCGCAGTGAGCCCGGGTGTCCGCAATAACCTGCCGACGAGTGGCAATCCAGCGGCGTGGCGGAGCCCGGGGAGCAGTCTCGAGTAATGAGACGGGTGGAGCCTGCCGAAGCCGCTCAACAGCAGAAGCGGCGTGACTGCGAGGCCCGGCTAGAAGTGACGGGCCCGCCAAGATAAGGAGCCCCTGGGCGCCGCACCGGGGCGAAAGCGGACCGACTCAATCGAGACCAGCACGGTACAGCCAACGGGTGGCGATCGAGCTGAGAGGTGGACCCTGGTGCCCCGGACTCGGGCGCTGAGGCGGGACGGAGCTTGCCGGAGCTGCTTGGCAGTGGAAGCGGCGTGGTGGCGAGGCCCGGGCTGAGAGTGACGGGGCCCACCGAGAAAAGGAGCCCCTGGGCGCTGCTTCGAGGGGTCGGCAGACTGGCCTGCGTGGGACAACTGCGGTGCAGCGGTGATGCGGCGACATTGAGGTGATGGGCCGCAGGCGGACCCCTAACAGCGGGGAAACTGAGTGACGCAGAGGCGGCGAGTGGAGACCGGGGAAGACTGAGAGCCCCGTCCGGGGTTCTGTCGCGGCCCCCGCTGAGCTTTAGGAGTCCTTCGGAGTACCTGAGCTAGAAGACTGCCCGGGCGAGGTGGAGCACGGGGAACTCGGGATGCACCCCATGCGTGGTGAAGGGTGAACGCGGCCTGCAGGGAGCGGACTGCACTCTGGTACTGTAACAGCGGCGCCACGACATAGATTGCGGGCTGAATTGGGGCGCATTGAAGTGCGACGGAGGGTGCAATTGTGACTAAGAGGGGGGCTTGACGGTGGTGCAACCGAGCCGCCCACCTGATGAAGCGAAACCGAGCTTGGGCGGGAGCCCGGACGAAGCGTGGCTGAGCAGCCCACCGCCGGGAGAAGAGGGCCTGAGTGGATATACGGCAAGAGTTGATCCTGAGCAAAGGAAGGACAACGTGCACCAGGGGGAGAGGAGCGCTGCATATAGGACTGGTGATCCCACCTGTGCAGTGACCCAGTCGTGTTCCGCGGCTAGAAGGGGCCCATGTCCAGAATCGGCCAGGCCTAAACTAGTGACTAAGTGGGGAACAACTGGGAGGCCTGAGGCCTAGTGGAGACGACTTGGGTGACTAACTCCAGTGTGGGGGCTGGGCTCCCCCATTGTTTGAGCCTGCGACGATGGGGAAACCGCGGGGGAAGCAGACCCCAGATCATGAGGAAGATCAACTCGACCAGAGTCGAGGTAGCCTTGAACCTCAGCCGCGACCAGATCCCATCCAACAGCAGCTGTCCAAAGTACTGGAAGCCATCTCAGATACGAAAGCCACGCTCCACCAGGACATAAGCACGGTGTTGGTGGGTCTTGGCCTCCTCCGAGCAGAACACCAAAACCTAAATGAGAGGGTGAAGGCGGTAGAGTCTGGACTTGAGGAACTAGCGCCTGAACACAAGGCCCTCTCCCAGCAAGTAGCGGAGACAATGTCTGGACCTTGGAACGGCGGGCAGAAGATGGAGAAGGTTGCAGCCGCCGCAACAATATACAAATTCTTGGTTTGCCGGAGGGGATCGAAAAGGGTGACATGGTGGCATACCTAGAGCCGTGGCTTAGAGATGGTGTGGCCCCAGGAGCGCTGACGCAGTTCTTCACATTAGAGAGAGCGCACCGCGTGCAGCTCGCCCAGCGGCGCTGGGCTGCCCCCCAAGACCAGTGGTGGCCAGGCTGTTGCATTATAGAGATAGGGACATCATTCTGCAGAAAGCCCGCACAGATGGCCCCAACATAGTTAATAACACTAAAGTCTCCATGTTCCCGGACTATACGTTGGAGGTTCAACGGAAAAGGGCCTCATACTTCGAAGTCAAGAAGGCACTCGGAGAGGAGGGAGTCCAGTACTCACTCATGTTTCCGGCCAAGCTGCGCATTGCAGTGGATGGTAAGACACACTTTTGTGAGAACCCCCAGGTGGCCTGGGACTGGATTGAAGCCTACCGCACGGAGAAACCGGGCCAAGCACCGAAACCCTGGCGGACGACGAGGGACCGGAGATCTGGGAAGTGTTCCCAGAGGCGGTCAGAATGAGTAGGAGCGAAGAAGTCAAACTCCTCGCAGACCAAGCTGGAAAGAGCGGCAGCACTGCAGGCGGTGGTGGAGATCGCCCGGAAAGGGGACTCCCCATCGGATCAGGGTTCGAGATCCACGAAGGGAACTGGGGGCTCAGAATCGGATTCATCTGGCAAGGGTAGCCTAGAGCTCCCGGTGGTGACCCCACACACGGCAGATGACATATAGCAGGGAATGGCCAGCCTGAGCTGTTATGGGACTGGGCCGGTGCCGGAGGCCTTGCAATAGTATACACAGTGACTTGTTTTATTACAGCTCACGACAGACTCGATAAACCAGCACAGCCGCGACCCCCCTGGAGGCCTTCACTACGTTTGGTTTGGGCCTTCATTGCTTTGTATTTCCGTAAAAGTGGAGTTTGGGCAGTTGGCTGTTTGCAGAATGCCCTGGGGCCGGGGAGTTGTTCTAAGTTTGGGGTCGTTACAGTTAATCAGTCATGTCTCTCATGCATGCAGGGGTGTCCCATTAATTAATCCTGCTGTCTCAGGGGGTGGGGGTTGCTGGGCGGTGTGAGAGGTTGGAACGTACTGAAAAGCAATGGCGCAACAAGATGTGAAACTACTTACATGGAACATCAGAGGAACGGGCTCCATGTCTGAAACGCTATAACATTTACAGCTATTTGAAACGGCCGGGAGTGCAAATCGCGCTATTGCAGGAGACTCATCTGACTCAGGGAGAGGTGGGGAGATTGAGAAGGCGATGGAGGGGACACATTTTTGCCACTGAATACTCTGCGTTTGCCCGGGGTGTGTTAATCTGGATACAGCCTGGGGTTCCCTTTGAAACAATACACACCTTAACAGATACAGAGGGAAGATATGTGCTAGTGGCGGGGCGACTACTAGGTCAGGAGATAACATTATGTTGTTGCTACGCCCCTAACCATGACCAACTGACATACTTGACCTCCCTTTCTGCGCACATAGCGAACATAGCAGTGGGTCAGATGGTGGAGGGGGGAGATTTTAATTGTGTGGCGGATGTACAACTGGACCGCTCTCATCCCCCCTGGCGGGAGCACAAGCGCACAGGACAGCGACGGGGCTGCGGGAATGGATAGCACACTGGGACCTGCACTACATATGGCGCCTACAGCACAGTGGGGACAGGGAATACTCTTATTACTCGCACCTACACCACCTTCACACGAGAATAGAGACAATTTGGTGCTCACAAGCCATTGGCTCTCTCACCCATTCTACTGAATACCTGGGCCGCACATATTCGGACCACAGCCCTTTGATACTGACCTACCGCCCCCTGACGGCGTAAACCCCCTATACCCGCATGGAGGCTTAGCTCCATGACACTGGAGGATGTGCCTTTTGTGGAATCATTACGCTCCGCTGTGGACGCGTATTTTGCTGAAAATGCGGATACCGCCTCTATGGCGCTAGTAGAATGGGAGGCTTTTAAAGTAGTGGTAAGGGGGCACTGCATGGGGCAAACCACTGGGATACAGAGGGAACTTCATAAAGAGCTCACAGAGATTGAGGGAGAATTGCGGATCTTGGATAATATGCAAGGGCCGGAGACCCGAGCGCGTGAGCACTTACTGACTAAGCGGAAACAATACGATGAGGCATTGGAGAGGCTACGATCACATGACTATAGAACATACATGGACAGAGTACAGAGTGAGGAAGGGGAAAGCTGGGCTGGTTATTGGCATGGATCATTAGGCCTGAATCACGGGGCTCTCTGATCACCCGGATCAAAGTTGCGGAGGATAGGACTGAGTATGACCCAGATAAGATAAATGAAGCCTTTCAGACATATTGTGAACACTTGTACACAGCACCGCGGGGAGCCTCGCAGGAGGAGATTACCGCCTTTTTGGCCCCCTTGAACCTGGGGGTGGTTGAGGAAGAAACTGTGGAGGACCTGGGGGGACTGATCACTCTTCAGGAGGTCAGGGGAGCCATAGCTCTGCTGGCTGGAGGTAAAACACCTTGCCCTGGCAGCCTGCCTGCAGAGTTCTATGCGAAATATGGGTTCACATTGGCCCCTCGCTTGGTAACCATGTACAATGAAGCCCTTCGATTGGGACACTTGCCGCCCTCCATACGTTCTGCAATGGTGATACCACTCCACAAGACTGAGCGCTCCGAGGCAGGGGTGAGGGACTATAGACTTTTATCTATGCTCAACACTGATTTTACGTTACTTAGTGAAATACTAGCGCTTAGACTGATTCCTCACATGAAAAATGTGATTCACCCTGACCAAAACGGGTTTGTCCCCTCCCGTAACACATCGTATAATCTACGTTGGCTATATTCGATTCTATACCACTCAGAGGCGAAGAATCTATCACGGGCCGCGCTTCTCTCAGTAGACCTGGAGAAAGCGTTTGACACTGTAAGCTGGGCCTACTTAATAGGAGTTATGCGGAAAATGGGACTGGGGATGGGCTGGCAGAAGTGGGTACAACTGCTATACACCTCCCCAACGGGGAGGGTCAGGACGGGTGGCACCATTTCCTCAGAGTACACAATATCACGCGGGACTCGACAGGGCTGCCGTTTGTCCCCGCTGTTGTTTGCACTGGCGGTGGAGCCGCTGGCTGAACCTTTTCGTAAAGGAGGAGAGGGGCTGGGGATCCGCTGAATGTAAGAATGTATATAATTTCCCTATATGCCGATCTGTTGATCTACCTGAGCGATGCTATTAAAGGGACGGGCTCCACTTTTAAGCTATTGGAGAGATTCAGCCAACTGTCCCGCCTACAGGTTAATCATCGTAAGACGCACCTGTTCCCGGTGGCTGGACCATTCCCTAGACCTGGGGACCTCCCTGATGAATATAACTGGACACCAACTTCCTTTCGATATCTGGGCATTCAGATCTTTCACTCCGTGGAAGATATGAGAGAGGGTAATCTGGGAAGGGCAGTCCGCTCACTGCGTTGTAGTGTGGCCTTTTGGAGCTCGCTGCGGTTACCATTGATGGCTAGAATCTCGCTGACCAAGATGGTCATGCTGCCCCGATTATTATACTTCTTCGCCAACCTACCGGTGATGATGCCTGCGGGCTGGTTTAGGCCACTGGACGCGCTGGTGCGGGATCTTATCTGGGCAGACGGGAGACGCAGAGTTGCGTTGCGGACTTTGCAGCGTCCCATGAGAGAGGGAGGACTGGGGGTACCAGATTTTAAATTTTACCAACTAGCTGCGCAGCTACAGTGGATGGCGCAATGGTTAGAAGGGGTGAATCAGGAGGGAACATACCTGGTAGAGCAAGGACAACACCCACGATTATTACTGGCTAAATGGCTGAACTCGGCCACAAAAGTGCCCTACACATCGACTTTACAAACTACGGCCTTACAGTGCTGAAGAAGGTGTATGGTTAGGCTGCCGGCAGGTCCGAGATACACACCGGCGATGCCACTGGTAGGGACTACCCTATGGAGAACCTCAGGTGATCCTGGGGGCAGAGCATTTGACTGCTTGGACCGAGGCAGGGATAGACACGACTGGGGACTGTTTTCAAGACCAATGCTTGCTCCCCTTCGCGGAACTGGTGGAGGGTTGTGGACTCCCTGCTGGCCTGTTTCTCTTGTATGAAACACTGGTGAGGACGTTTGAGCGGCTATGGGGTGCAGGAAGAGAGGAACCGGCCACGCATGTGGTTCTCCACTCTTTGGTGCCCAGCCGGGCATCAAATAAAATGGTTCTACGCGTCGCTCCTAGAAGCATCCCTGTCCCCGATGTTAGAACTACAGGGGAAATGGGAGAGATCCCTTAATAAGACACTCACTGTCTCAGAATGGCGCCGCGTTTTAGAATCACCCAAGAAGGTCTCTCTCAATACCCACCTAAAATACCTACAGTTTAATTATGTCCATATGACATATATGATCCCACACCGCATACAGGCTGCATTTGGAGGAGAGCCTAGAGAATGCCCAAGATGTAAGCAATTAGACGCGGACTTCTTCCATATGACATGGAGCTGCACGATTGTACGATAGTTCTGGGAAGCAGTGATGACTAAAATCAACGGCACATTGGGTCGTATGTTAGCCCACTCAGTGGAGGTTTGTCTCCTAGGGCTATACCCCAGACCGCCTAAACGCAAGGTGGGAAGCAGATTTCTTGATTTGTCCTTGGCCCTGGCTAAGAGGCGAATCGCGATATCATGGAAATCAGCTATGGGGCTGCATATTAGGGTTTGGACCCAAGAGGTACCTCGATGGGCAGCAGCAGAGGGCAGGGCTTTGCACAGAGAAGAACTGAAGGGCCTGCGCAGGCGCCCAATTGCAGAAGCATGGAGAGAAGTCTTACTTAATTGGGAACACCCAAGTTGCTCCAATAGTGAAGAGGAAGAGGGCGAGACTGCCTCAGTACAGGAGAATTAAGCTATTGAAATAAACGGGGAGGATGGCAGGAAGACCACTGGAGAGGGGACGCCCCGGCCCCTAGCCTGAAACCGGACTGGCTCTGGCTGACTGGCCTGCTTGTATTGTACCCCTCCCCTCTGGGGGTCTCCCCTCTCCCCCGCCTCCCCCCACTTCAAGTAATATCATGGGTGATTGACAGGGCGTGGGGACATACCTGACATTACAGCCTGATGGACGACCCCACCCTGCTGAGACCACACTGGGACACCACCCCTACACTGAGAGGAGCGGCAATAGAGGCACCTGCATGTGCTGACAGATACTGTTTTACTCATTAAAGTTTAATGGTTTACTAGGTAATGGCACATATGACATGGTAATCTGTGGGAATAGTAAAGGATGTTACATTACAATCTGGTGCCTGACAGGCCGCAGGGACTGAGAAATAATGCGTATAAGGCACAACTGAGTTGGATGAAGGAGATGACATTGCTTGCATGCAGATTTCATTGTAATACGCAGTTAAACGTAGAAAGCATTTGTATGGATTTTTTTTCTTGTATTTTCAATCCCTAATTTGGTTATCTTTCCTGATTATAAATGTATGGTATAAAATGTTGTCTAACATAGGCCCATTGCCCAAATGGGCAGAAATCACGCAAAATGTGCTCGATAGCTAATCCATCTTGAATTACTTCATGTGAATATAAAGATTGTATGATCATAAAGGCCAATAAAAATAATTTAAAAAAAAGAGATGGTGACCTTTCTCTAATCACTGCGTTATGATTTTATTTTTAGGTTGAGACTATGTTGCAAAACATATATTGTGGGCCTTGAACATACTGGGACATGCACCTTTCTTATTTTCTTGCCTTCTATTGGATGGGTTTTCTTGTTTAAGCCTGTCCATCTTGTGTTTGTAATCACTATGAAACCTAATTTGGATCTTGGGCATTACACAGTATTGTGACTATTGGTCAAAATAGAAATTACATATAAGCATACAATATTCAATAAAAAGAGTCAGTACCACATGAAAAACCAATAACAAGCAAATAATAACAGCTTCCGGACGCTGTTCGTTGGTGCAGGGAGGCCGTAATATTTCCAATAGACCTTTTAATCTTTGAACAAATATATATTGGTGGCACCAACGAATCTAACAAATGCCAATTGGCTTTTAGTTTAAGGGTTGCTACAGTAATCTTTAATACAAAGCGGGATATTTTCAAACCCCGTCTACAACTCAAGCATATTGCCTCTACAAGTGCTTAGTGAATTTTACCCAAGCACCCTCCTACCTTTGAAAACTGTCCTGAAGAAGGTGACCGATTACCAACTCACCGAAACGCAGCGTCGACTTTCTTGTGATATACATCTGTGTATTTTTGTATTTTATTATGAAATGTTTTTAACTTTACTTGTGCATTTTTATGGAATAAATTTGATATGTCCCATTTAGCTTGTTATTGGTTTTTCATGTGGTACTGACTCTTTTTATTGAATATTGTATGCTTATATGTAATTTCTATTTTGACCAATAGTCACAATACTGTGTAATGCCCAAGATCCAAATTAGGTTTCATAGTGATTAGGGACCCTTGTTTTTCGTGTGTATTCGCCCTGTCCCTTTTCTAAATAGAAGGGTATCTCCCCTGTTTTTTAACATCTTGTGTTTGTTCCTTCCATGGAGCATAGTATCTTTACCATCTCTTTGACTGGCAGGCTTCTGTGTTTTTTCATTTTGGTTAAGCCCTCCATGAGAATACATGTCTTTACCAACTTTCTCCCTTGCGTCCTTTGTTTCCGCCCTCCACGTTGCTCTATCTGGCCAGTGTGCTTCTCTCTCCCACCTGTACTCTTGTTGCTTGTCCCCCCCCACCTGCCGTGTTGCTCCCCCCCCCAATGTTGCTTTCACGCCCTACCCCCACCCAGCCCATCCAAAATAAGTTTATTTTTAAAATATGAATGTTAATCATTTGGAATTTCATAGACAGGGCTCTTTCACTTAGTCTTCTGGCTGCATGTGCCAAGAGCCACAAGAGATGGTGAGCTTTCTCTAATCGCTGCGTTTTGATTTGGTTTTAGGTTGAGCCTAGGTTGCAAAAAATATATTGTGCGCTTGAACATACAGGGACTTGCAGCTTTCTTATTTTCTTGCCTTCTGTTGGATGTGTTTTCTTGTTTCAGCCTGTCCATCTTATGTTTGTCCCTCCCATGGAGCATAGCGTCTTTACCATTTCTTTGACTGGCTGGTTTCTGTGCTTCTTTTACTAACGTTTATTTGGTTACAACAGTGGTTCCCAAACATTTTTTGACCAGTGACTCCCATGAGCTATTGGGAGTTGGCCACGGCTCCCTAGCATGTTACTTTTTTTTTGGGCGGGTTGTGGCACACAAGTCCGGTTTTAGGAGTTACTTGAATTTTTCTCCCTAAAAATAATTGTGATGAAGCTGATGAAGGTAATCTAGTCATAGATGTAATACTAGAGTCAGGACCTCGAGGCTTCCCCATAGTGATCAGTCCGACAACATCATGAGCAACCATTAGTCCAAGATCACAAAATATTTCAACATTTCATGTTGGTAGCTTTTAGTCGTATTCCTAGCATTCCTTAGCTCCCTCAAACCGTGTGGCCTCCGTTTTCCCATTCAAACAATTGCCAACCCAGAACATCCCCAATTTGGGCACAGCCATGTAGTGTGAAAAAAGTCACTGGTTTGGCCACAGACTCCTCTTTGAGATAGTTGATCATCTGAGCCTCATTGAATCCTCATGACTCACCTGGGATCCAAAGGTATGGATCTTACTTTGTTTAGCTGGTTAGAATGGTAAATGCCTACTCTTACCCTGTAGCGGTCTCACGAGGAGTTCAGTATGGCTCTATACTATTTCAGCATTGTTCAGTTTGTATATGGAGCCGGTGGGGTTCATGGTGGAGGAGTCCTTGTTTCCAGTTGCCATTATAAGGATGACAATTATATTTGAAAACTGCCTCCTTTGCTGACATACTTACTGCCATGTACTGCCTAACATTAAACAATGGATAAAAATCACTAAATTCATCCTCATTGTATGAGAATACCAGCGAAATTTCAATAAAGAAAGAGTCGACAAATTACAAATTGAAGTCTTTGCTACCATTTTTGTCCCGGAAGAAACCCCTTACCTTTTTGATTGACTTTACACTCTAAACGAAAGTACACTTCGAATCCACTGTGGACTCGAATGTACAGTTCCCCTGAAAGCCTCACTCCCCTGCTAATTCCAACAGATTTCCTTGCTGGAGCATGAATAAAGTCACTTCTAATGATTACATGTCTTAAACTAACTCCAGCAAGAAAAAAAAACCTCAGAAGCAAACAATTTCTTTGGCAAAAAGTGATAATATTAAAATCCCCTCTGCTCTGACCAAAACATTTGCTGCAACTGGTCCTGGGCTCTCCCTGCCTTCACCTGGAACGCTCTCCCTGAGGGTCGGAGAAGTCAAGTAAACATAGAAATTACCAACTCTGGTGTTACTTTTCTTTCGTAGTTTGATATATTTATCAGAGATCTCGGTCTCTGTATCTATAAAGTGCACTGATGCACTCTAGCGTAATACAGAAACCATATATGCGAGGAATTGGGTATATCATAGATAAACAGGGGAAAAAAAAGAAATGCACCTGGCTGCGAATGACCGTCTTGCGTAGTGAGGTGCTGCTGTACAGAGTTTTTGTTTATAAAAGAATTTTTTCTATTTAGTTTTCCGCTTAAAGTAACAAAACCAACATCAAAGGAAAAGCAGATAAAAAATAAATCATAAGTAGAAAAATTATAGCATACATAGGCATCGATCACAGTATACATCTTTGGTGTCATAGCATTTGTCAGGGTACATAGTTAAGAGTCCAGCGCAACGTACAGATCGTAACATCGTATATACAGCTTCTGCCGAATTAAACATTAATCACTTTGATGGTACCATAATGTTGGGTATCTGTGGTCAGGTCGGCACATCCTCCTTAACAATGGTTTGTGATAATATCATTAAAAAATTACAGAGAAAAAGAAACTTTTTTCCAAACACACCTGGCCCTTCTCAAAATAGACATTCCGCATGGCAAATGTTCCCTCCTGTGGGCATATCATTACATGAAATCTCAATCTTGACAACACATTTTACTCGTTTACATTTGGTTCCCTCCCAGCTAAATAGTTTTGATATAGGCCAGAAGCTTTTAGGGCGATTCTGAGGGGGGAGTAGTTCACTGTATAGTTCAGTTTGGGTATTACAATATATCATATCTTTTGACCATTCTGTCATGGTGGGCACGGGACCATCGCATCGCTATCCTACGTTTCGCAATCAGCATCCCCATATCAATTAGGCGGCGGGAGTCCTTTTTTATTTGCATTGAATATCCCAATAGCGCCAACATGGGGTCAAGGGGTAATGTAAGTTTTGTGATGTCACTCAACCTTTGAAACACCGGTTTCCAAAAACCAGCTACATCTGGGCAGAGCCAGGCCACATGCATAAAATCCCCTGGGTTCGCGCCAGATCGATCGCAATCCGCCGAGTCTCGAAGACCATATCTATGCAGTCGGGCTGGCGGGTATAGTAAACTTTAATGAGGAACTTAAAATGTATTAGCCTATGTCGCCCATTTAGAGAAATACTTTGTGTCGCTTCGCAGCAGTAGCCCCATGTTTTATCATCTAAAGCCCTTTCCAGATCAGTCTGCCACTCCAACCTGGCTTTCGTGAAAAAGTTCTTACAGTACCCTTGCACCATATTATAGATGCTTGAAACTGTCCTGTTTGGGGAGTCCGAACTCCGTATAAAAGAGAAGCGGGTGACCTCAGGGGGTTCCATCATTTCATCCCCCAGCTGTTCGCGAAGAGCATGCCTCACCCTGTAGAAATGAAATCTCACTAAGGGGGGAAACAATTCGTCCCTCTGCTTCGACCTCGTCCCATTCTTGAGCGCTGCCCGCCAGAAACAGATCTCCAATTTTAGTAATATTGAGAGTTTCTAGTGCAGCGACCACCTCCGTTTCTCTGCTTACCGGTAGCCACTGGCACCAATCCAGTGGTGTCAGAGGTGAATATAGTATAGAGCTCGCCTGTCTTTTTAGGAGGTCATGCCATGCGTGCACCGTGGCTTAATTGAGTCTAGTATTCCAGCGTGCCTGCTAGGAGCTTGAAACATCCGGGTTGGTAATGGGGACGGCAGTGCTGCTACTCTCTCGATGTATATATGTGGAGGAGTTGGTTGTTGGTGTACCCAATAGTAAGCGTGTGAACACTGGGCCACTCTGTAGTAAAGCTCCAAATCTGGAGCTCCCAGACCGCCCAGAGAATAAGGGAGGGTGAGGATCTTCCATTGGACGCGTGGCTGCTTACCGGCCCAAGCCAGCCTCACCAGCAATGTACTGATAACTTTAAAAGAAAGTGCGGGTAAAACCATCGGTTTATTAAGGAATAGGAATAAAAATCTAGGCAATACCACCATCTTCATCAGGGAGATGCGGCCCAAGAGAGACAACGGTAGTCGAATCCAACGTTCCACATCTTTCTCCAGTTTAGTGATAGCTCTGCCATAGTTCTCACTGCATGCCAAGTCAGCGTCCGTGTGGACTCTGATTCCCAAGTATCGTACCGGGTCGTCAGACCAGGTGAGGGGAAAGTCAAACT
This sequence comes from Calotriton arnoldi, assembly GCA_963921515.1. NCBI lineage: Eukaryota > Metazoa > Chordata > Amphibia > Caudata > Salamandridae > Calotriton > Calotriton arnoldi. The sequence continues at coordinate 254,569 of CAWUFW010001639.1, read as the reverse complement.
CTGTTGGCATTGTCGCCGGGGTCAACAGAAATATTGTAGATTTGGACCAATTAATTTTAAGGCCGGATAGTTCCCCAAAGCGCACCACCTCCCTTAGTACCGGGGACAAGTTGGTCTCAAGATTCCTGATGTATAGTAACGTATCATCTGCATAGGCAGATATTAACAAATTGTATCCCGGGAAGCGAATCCCTCTCTGTCCATGATATTCCCTAAGGACACACGCCAATGGCTCCAGCACTAGTGCATATAGTAGAGGCGATAATGGGCACCCCTGTCGCGTGCCCCTCGAGATTTTAATCGGGCCAGTCACTGCGTTTCCCACTCTGATCCGAGCAGATGGGGAATTGTATAAAACTGAAACCAGCTTGATGAATATCTCCCCCATGCCCATCCTCCTCAGTACAGCGATCATGAACGCCCACTCCACTGAATCAAAAGCTTTCTCTGCATCGAGAAAAATCGCAGCAGCCTTGACCTCTGGGCTAGTATGCTGTATTGCACCAAACGCAGTGCGCAGGTTGTAGGATAGATTATGTCCCGGTACAAACCCCGCCTGCTCCAAGCCGACCAGCTGTGGCACCAAAGGAGCCAGGCGGTTAGCCAACACCTTGGCGAATATTTTAGTATCTACATTGAGTAGCGATAGCGGCCTAAACGAGGAGCACTCATCTGGGGGTTTATCGGATTTTAAGAGCGTGACTATCATGGCTTCCCTCATGGATGGGGGCATCTCCCCGTTCTCACTCATTTCCTCGAATAATGTCATTAGATGTGGGACTAGAAGATCTTTAAACTCTTTATAAAATGTAACGGTGAGACCATCTTGCCCCGGGGCACTACCCGATCGCATGGAATTTAAAGCAGTGTTGATCTCCCAGGATTCTAATTGTCTCATGAGGTATTCCCTATGTTCGTCTGTTAACCAAGGTAATTTAATATGCTCTAGGTACTCTAAAATTTCCGGTTCCCCCACCACCATTCTGGATCGGTACAGTTCTGAGAAGTACTGACTGAATCGGTCCGCTATACTAGATGGGTTACTTAACTCCCCGGGCTCGGCTCGTATTTCTGCAATGTCAGCCCTCTCCCTTCTATTGCGGAGCAGTGCGGCTAAGGTGGCCCCAGGTCGCTCCCCTTCCCCATACGTTTTAGCAGCTGCATATTTCCCCATGTGCTTGATTTCGGTATCTGCTATTTCATGGTATTCTTCCAAAGTCTTTTTAATCTCTTCCGTCATGGGATCATCACCCCCTCCCAGGGTAGCCTGCTCTTGATCAGCCAGTCTCTTCTCCAGCAATTCAAGCCGTCCTCTTAGTGATCGAAGGACCCCCGAATGCTTGGAAATGGCTATTCCTCGAATAAAAACTTTGAAAGTCTCCCAGACTATGGTAAACCGGGATACTGACCCGATATTAGTGTGGAAGAAGGATTCTATGGCCTCTGAAATATCAGTTTTAAAAACATTGTCTAGCAGTGAATATGGCGGAAATCGCTACGTGAAAGGGGCTGGCCTCTTTTGTGGATTTTCTATATCCAGCAGTATGGGCGAGTGGTCTGAAAAAGAGCGGGGATGTATCACGCATTCCCTAACCGGGGAGTAAAGGACTCTAGATGTAAACCAGTAATCTATTCTAGTGTGTAGATTGTGTGGGGCAGAGTAGTGGGTGAAACCCCCCTTTCCAGGGAAGCGCGCGTGCCAGACATCTATCATATCTGATTGGGTGATACCATCTATTATAGTTTTGGCTGCAGCAGATGGGCACCTGGCCGGCCCCCCAGAGGGATCAAGAGCCGGATCTAGCACACAATTGAAGTCGCCGCCCCCTATTTGCACAAGTGGGCTGCTATCTTTCAGGCGATCCTGATGATCGCGATAAAATTGCGGGTTATCAAAATTAGGGCCATATATGTTGACTACTAGGAGGCCCAAACCTCTCCCCCCTGCATCTAAAGATAGTATACCTACCCCCTGCGTCTGTGTCGACCGCTTCTAAGTTGAGCCCTGATTTTGGATTGACCCAGGTAAGCACCCCCCTAGCGTGTGTGGAGAAGCCAGCAGCATGAAAGAGGCTGTGCAACCTTCTACGAGTTATCATTTTGCTGTCCATGGGAAGGTGAGTTTCCTGTAAAAGGGCAATATCTATACCATGTCTCGTGAGATAGGCCAGTATTCTACGTACCTTACAAAAATCATTGAGGCCCCTAACATTCCATGTCAGGAACCGCGTCACACCTCCCCTACCCTGTGCCATCCTTGTCTTCTATAAGTGATCCTATGTTGCATCTGTCTGCTAGACTTCTTAGTGCCTTGTCGCTATGTATTCCACCCATGCACTGACATAGTAAAGAATTAGGTACACTGTGGTCGCAATAACAGTTGTTACTTCCCTCCCCCTCCTTGGCGGCCCCAACTTGCCATGGACGAATTCCCCCCCCCTCCAAATAAACCATGAGTAGGCATAGTGCCTTGTGGTGGGCTACACACAGGGGCGGATGCTGCCTCTCCACCTTTCTATACTCCGCCAAGCGGAGCTATGCCCTCACCACCATTAACCATAAAGTACATCCAGCAGCTAATTGAACAACTTAATATCTTGTGGATTTAAAATCAAATTCTAATACCTTAATAAGCACACCAGCGTTTTTCCAAAGTGCAACAACTTTATCCCACTATTGGGCCAAAGACCTTATATTCGCACTACACAAAACTTCCCCCACCTCCCCCCCCACATTGCGAGTAACAGCATTCAAATAACAGTATTGCCTTGAATTTCTAACTTCTAGTGACCCATCTCAAACTTTGCATTAATTCAAAAGGTGGTTCCCTTCAGAGGTCACCCATACACAACTATGTGCACATGTTACCAGACAGAGCAGGACCTCTGACCTCCTGGCCAGAGTCCCGCTCCCCGCCCAAGTAGCTCCGCTGTAGCCTCGCCTGCCGCTGCCCCAGACACCTTCTTCACAGGTTGGTGTTCGAGGCCCTCCGCCACCCGCAGGCTCCTGCCTGCGCCTCATCCCTGGTGGCCCAGTGGGAGAGCCTTGCTCTTCTGCTGGTCCGCTGCTGCCCGTCCTGTGTTTGTGCCCGTTTCTCCTTCTCTGTCTGTTGTCTGTCTTTTTGCCTTTCTGCCTGTCTATCTTGCTTTTTGCATATTGTCTGTTCTTTATTTTGACTGTCTTTTTTTCCTGTTTGTACACTCTTGGTCCTCCTCTGTCTCACTGTCCCCTTCTTTGTTCCCTCCGTGCCCGCTTTTGCCTCCTTTCCCGCCGCTGCTGCCCCCGCGGCCCCTCCCCCCTGCCGGTTCCCGCCTCCCAGCTGCGCTTCCCTCCCCCTTCCCTATTTAATGGCGCGCCAAAGGCAAGCCCGTCTGTGCCCGTCCGCGACCCGACCAGCGCCAGGACCCCTGGATCTCCGACCACCCACTGCTACGACTCCGCTACCCTCCTCGCTCTCAACCCCAGAAGGTACAACGACTGCCAACGAGCGACGCCGAACTCCCCCCACGGCCAGTTCTCCTGCCGACACTGCCGACAATCCTTTACCAGCGATAGCACCCTCACGACCGCCGCACCCACGCCGGACACCTGCACCACCAAAGCCCTGAAATGCATCCTCCTCAACGTGCGCTCCCTGCACAGACACGTCGTAGAGATCTGGGACCTCCTCGACACCCTCTCGCCAGACGTCGCCTTCTTCACGGAAACCTGGACCAACACCGCCTCCGTCCCCGACATCGCCACCGCCATTCCCGACGGATACAAGATCCAGAGGAAGGACCGCCCCCACCGCTCTGGAGGATGACTCGCCATCGCACACAAGAGCTCCCTCCGACTCTCCATCTCCAGCACAAGCGACCCCCTCTCCAACACAGAGCACCTCCACTTCCAGATCCACACCAGCCCCAGAACCATGCTACGCGGCACCCTCGCCCCAGGGCCCGCACTTCCTTCTCCACCACCATTGCCGACCTCATCGCACCCCACGCCATCGCCTCCACAGACTACATACTCATTGGAGACCTGAACTTACACCTCGACAACCACAGCGACCCCGACTCCACTGCCCTCCTGGACAACCTCGCCAACCTCGGACTGAAGCAGCTCGTCACTACCCACACCCAAAAGGCCGGACACATCCTCGACCCCATCTTCGCAGGAGGGTCCAACATCCACTTCAGCCACACCTCGTAGCCCCTCTGGAAAGACCACCACTGCGTACACTTCTCCTTCAACACCACCACCGCACACAAGCCAGCCCCGCGCCCTCAACTCCACCCTCATCCACGACCACCCCCCCCCGCCACGACCAACGCCAACTCTGCAGCCAAAGAACTTCACCGCTGGATCACCAGTTGCGCAGACCAGCTCGCACCCCTCCGCCACCCCCGCAGGCAACGCCCCCCTAAGGCCGCCTGGTTCACCACCGACCTCCAAGAAGATAGACGCTCCTGCAGACACCTCGAGAAACGCTGGAGAAACAGCAAAACCACCGAAGACCAGAACACCTACAAGAACGCCATGAATACATACCACAAACGCATAAGAGTTACCAAGAGGACCTTCATCCGGAACAAAATCCACACCAACGCCAGTAACGCAAAGTAACTTTTCAACATCATCCAGCAGTTCACCAGACCCCCCAGCGAAGCCACAGACATCACGCCGTCCCAAGACCTCTGCAACAAGCTCGGCTCCTACTTCCACCTGAAAATCAAGGCCCTCTACGACAACTTCAGCGAACAGACTCCAGAAACCACCCGCACCTCCATCAATGACAGCCAGCCCACCATCACCACCTGGACACCGGTCACCACCGAAGATACCACCACGACCATAAAGAGCACCCACTCAGGAGCCCCCTCGGACCCCTGCCCGCCACACATCTACCACAGAGCCGCCGCCATAGCACCCAAACTACACCGCACTATCAACGCCTCCTTCGAATCCGGCTTGTTCCCCCGACGACTGGAAGCGGGCAGAGGTCAAGCCCCATCTCAAGGAACCCTCGGCTGACCCGACGGACCTGAAAAACTACCGGCCCATCCCTCTCCTTCCCTTCACAGCCAAAGTCACCAAAAGATTTGTCAACGCCCAGCTGACCGCCTTCATCGAAGAGAACGCCAACCTCGACGCCTCCCAGTCCGGATTCCGCAGCAACCACAGCACCGAGACCGCCCTCCTCACCGCCACCGACGACAACCGCATGCTACTCGACCAGGGCCAACCTGCGGCCCTCATACTGCTAGACCTCTTCGCAGCCTTCGACACCGTCTCCCACCGCACTCTTGCAGCCAGATTACACCAAGCCGGCATACGGGGTACCGCCCTCGACTGGATCCGCTCCTTTCTCGCCGGCAGAACCCAAAGGATCAGACTCCCACCCTTCCTCTCCGAACCTTCGGAGATCAACTGCGGAGTTCCCCAAGGATCATCGCTCAGCCCCACTCTCTTCAACATCTACATGGCTCCCCTCGCCCCCATCGTCAGACAGCATGGGCTCAGCATAGTATCCTACGCCAACGACACCCAGCTCATCCTCTCCCTCACGAAGAAACCTGAAGACACCAGACTCAGCTTCCAGGAAGGAATGAAGGACGTCGCAGCCTGGATGAACAACAACTGCCTAAAGCTCAACTCGGAGAAGGCAGAGGTCCTCGTCCTTGGACCCTCCCCCTCGGCCTGGGACAACACCTGGTGGCCCTCGGAAACCCACCCACCCCGACGGACCACACCCAGAACCTCGGCATCATCCTGGACTCCTCCCTCACCATGACCCGCCAGATCAATGCCGTCGCCTCCACCTGCTTCAACTCCCTCCGCAAGACCTTCAAGTGGATCCCCCCCGAAGCTAGAAAGACTGTCACCCACGCACTCATAACCAGCAGACTTGACTACGGTGACGCCCTCTACGCTGGAATCAACAAATCCCTCCATCCAGAACACCGCAGCCCGACTCGTCCTCGGAACCCCACGACATGAACACATGACCCAGCACATGCGAGACCTCCACTGGCTCCCCGTCAAGAATAGAGTAACCTTCGGGCTACTCACCCACGCCTACAAATCCCTCCACAACATCGGATCCAAATACCTCAACGAAAGAGTCTCTTCCACGTACCCAGAAGAAACCTCCGCTCCGCCGACCTCGCCCTAGCAGAGACCCCGCGCATCCGCAGAACCAGAGCAGGCGAAAGAGCCTTCTCCTATGTTGCGGCAAAGGCCTGGAACGAGCTCCCAGTCAACATCAGACGCTCCCCTACCCTGCACACCTTCAGGAAGAGCCTCAAGACCTTGCTCTTTGGCTGATCCGGAGCTGCATCTCCCTCCATCCCCCCAGCGCCTTGGGACCCTCACGGGTGAGTAGAGCGCTCTATAAACCCCTGATTGATTGATTGATTGATTAATTGATTGATTGTCCCATTAATCTTGCTCCTCCAGATCTCCCCCTGTTGCCTCCGACTGCTTCTCCGAGTCTCTGCTCCGCTCATCCGGTTTCTGGTATTAAGTGCCTTCTGTAGAGACTTGGGGTCTAGAAAAATCTTTGATTTGCCGTTCATGTTTACCCTAAGCCTGGCCGGATAGAGCATCGCATATTCAAGGTTGTAGTCACGTAGTTTACGTTTCAAAGGAGCAAACTATCGTCTCGCTTCTTGAACCTTCATGGTGAAGTCCGGGAATAAAGAAATCGTAGAGCCCTCGAACTGCAGATCGCCCTTTTCTCTGGCTTGCTTTAGGGCAGCGTCCCTGTCTCTGTAATTCAAAAGTTTTGTAATCACTGGACGCGGCTGAGCCCCCGGCGGAGGCATGGGTTCGAGTGAGCGGTGGGCCAGCTCAACCACAAACATCGGAGAGAAAGTGTAGCGGCCCAATAAAGTGACTAGTAATTTCTCGATGAATGTTTCCAGGTTGTCAGTAGCGGTGGATTCTGCCAATCCAATTATCCGAATATTACTTCTCCTTGACCTGGCCTCTAAGTCCTCGGCCTTATCCTGCAAGGTAGTGAGAATCTTGCCAAACTGTTTCTGCGCAGAGTCTGTTTCCGTTTGGGCCTCCTCTATCTCAGTCACGCTTCGTTCGGCCATATCTAGTCTCTCCGCATGTTTGTCAAGTCGCTCTGACATGCGTTAAGCTAGGGAATCAATTTTCCCGTCGATCATTGACAGGCTTTTTTGCATGGCCGATAGGATGTGTCAGATATCTTCTGGTGATTCTTCAGGCGTGCCCTCCTGTCTCTCGGGGGACCGAGTGTCGCCCATCTCCCTATTTCTTGACTTGCGTTGTTCAAACTGCAGCTTGGGCTGCGTTTTGTCCACTTTTCCCATTGCATGTAGCCCTGTATGTCCAATCTCTCTGCTCGCAATGGACAATGGCTTCAGAAACAGTCCCAACAAATGCTCAGTAGGGGTCCAGGGTCCTCCCCCAAGGCCAGCGTCCAATGGAGCACAGCCACCCACAGACTCGCCAGCCGGCGTGTCCTTATCCTACTATGACGTAGTGAGGCCCTTACCCCAGCTCTGAGAGGGCCAGGTCATCCGTGTCCGCAGGCTGGAGTGACTGCAGGCACCGGCGCGCTCCACCGATCACCAAGGCCGCAAGTCAATTGGGCTGCAACATGTGGGGGAAAGACTTCTGCCAATTGTCCAACCCACAACAGAGGGGCCCAGTGTCACAGCAAATGTCCCCAGCGCGCCCCCCCCTTCTGAACGTTAATGGCCTTCATATGGCTGTACCACAGCACTGCCTTCACTTCCTGATCGGCGACCAGCCCTTTGTCCAGCTCGTCGGGGCTTCTTTATGTTAATACGAGGCCTCTTGTCTCTGACTGCCCAGGCTGCCCGGCCGCGCCCGCCCCCGTCTTCCTGTTGTGTGTACTGCCAAGTGCTCGCGGGGGTATCCGCTTACCCGGTCAGGAGCAGGCTGCGACAGCGGCCCCCGGGCACCACGTACCTTCAGTCGCACTTCGCTGGCTCTCAGTCGGCCGCGTCCAGGCTCCCGCCGCGCTCCGGATGGGCGACGCTCACCGGTCGTCACCAACGAGGCCGGGGCACACAATTTGCCGCGAGACACCGGGCGCCTCGGCCACAGAAGCCGCAGCCGCCGCCCGGTGCTCTGCGCCGCTCCTTTCCGTGACAGGGGACGACAGTGGCCCCAGGCTTAGGCCCGCCTCGCCTCCGTCTCCGGGGCAGGCCTCGCCGGCGTGCGTCACAAGTCCTCCGTCGGCCTCCGCATCCACAGGCACTGCAGCTGCACCTCTAACAGCGAGAGTGGGCTCAATCGATGCAGCGCCTCATCCTCTGTCGGGTACGTTACTCTTTTTGCTAAAATTTATACTTAGATGTGAGGATTAATTCCAGATGTTGTTGATGGCTTGCAGAGCTCCCTTAGGACGCAGCCATCTTGCGCGTTGGCAAGCTCCGCCCCCCCCCGCTGCTGTATAGAGTTATTATGACTTCTGAGTCTCCTGTCAGTTTTATGGTGTCATCTTTGGTATTTGAGTGTTGGATTAACTCTGCGGTTGGGTCCCTCTCCAGGTTTTCAAAGGTCATGAGATGCTTGCACAGTCTACCCCCAGTGCACGTCTGTTTACGGCAACCCTAGCTCGTTTTGACGGCGCACAGGTGTCCCCGGCGCACAGATGGAATCGCTGGGTTAAACTCTCCATGAGAATGCACGTCTTTACCAACTGTCTCCCTCGCGTGCTTTTTTTCCGCCCTCCATATTGCTCTCTCTGGCCCATGTGCTTCTTTCTCCCACCTGCATTCGTGTTGCTTCTCCCCCCTACTTGCTGTGTTGCTCCCCCCACCCCATATTGCCTGATGTCCTACCCCCACCCAGCTCATCTAAAATAAGTTTATTTTTTAAAATATAAATGTTAACTACTAGGAATTTCATAGACCGTCTCTTCCACTTCTTAGTCTTCTGGCTGCAAGCCAAGAGCCACAGGAGATGGCGAGCTTTCTCTAATCATTGCGTTTTGATTTTATTTTAGGTTGAGTCTAGGTTGAAAAAAATATATTGCAAGCTTATAAATGTTAATCATTTGGAATTCCATAGACAGGACTCTTACATTCCTAATAAAACCGGTGAGTTATATTACTTTATTTGATGTGTTTGTAAAATGTATTTAGCATGAGATAAACCAAACAGAAATGCAGGCAATGCACAATAGAACTCATAAAGTAAAGGTGAATAGGAACAGGCTAAGAGAGTGTAATTTGTCAAAATAATTATACAAAACAAAAAAATTCCCTAAAAAAACATAATGCATAAATGAGCATCAAATTCTGAAGAAACAAGCATTGGTAAAGCCAACAGCCTATGCAAGATCTACTTGCTTTGTTAATGTGTTTTTTAGCTATGTTGCACAGTAGCACAACAAAGCAAAATAAAAGCTATGACGTGCTCAGCACTGGCCACGTAATAGCGCTTATTTTCCTTTTTTTAAAAAAAATATATTTTTTCCTTTTAGCAGTGTTGTACAGCAGCTGCTGTGCAGCATGTCTAAAAGGTATTTAAAAAATTGCTATGGCACATCAGCGCTCCGCGTCACTTTTTTCTTTTTATTTACCTTTCAGCCATGTTGCACAGCAGTTGCTGTACAACAAGCCTGAAAGGTAAACAAGAAACGCTATGATGCAGCCAGCGTTGACTGCGTCATAGCTCTTTTGTTTACTTTCAGCCATGTTGCACAGTGGCTGAGCTCCTGTTCAAAATGACGAGAAAAGCATTAACCAAGCCAATAGATTTCGCAAACCTTGTCTTTACCAATGTTTTTTTTTTTTGCTCCGAAAGTGCTCAGTCATCCAGGTGCTGGTCCACTCAGAAGACCACTGTTGGCTACCTACAGAGACAATCTGATGGCCCTCTTGCCTTGCACTGCCCTTGACCCGGCTCTAGTAAGTGTTTACAAACCGGACAGATGTCCCTCAGTGTAAAACGCAAATAAACACTCTAAAAAAGTTAAATTATATCTGAAACAATCCAAACACACCCTTTGTCGTTTTACAGCCGAAGGGCTTGCTCTCAACTTTTGTAATATTTTTACTAAAATATTCTGCACTTTACTCGTTTGCTGACTCCCTCAAAGACAATTGGAAGTGTTTCTGGGCAAATCATTTAATATCACCGTGATAAAAAAAATAAATGTATGTGAACTTGTGTAATGCAACTGGTGTTCATGTAAAGCACTCCAATACCTTTGGGTTGAGTTTGCGTGTATAAAAATGCCAAAAAAACAAGGAATAGTAACTCAATCAGAACATGAGCAGCAGACAGACACTAATTAAGATAAATCAATCTATACTTGGTCCATGTGCCACAGAAAGAAAAGGAAGTGACACCTCGCAAGTGCTGCTGAATTAGAAGGCAGCAATGAAGAATGATGACGATGCCAATGAATGGTAAGTAATGGGCAGGCTAAAAGCCCCTTTTTAGAGGTGTGTTTTGTTCCTTTTTAGGTCTCGCCTGAGCCAGCGCATGCGCTGCTCTGGCGAGAGTTTTAGTAAGCGGGTTTTGGAAGTGCAAACAGCAGTGGCTTTTGCTGGCGACCAGCTTGCGTTCACGCGAGCGTGCACGCGCGATCAGGCGCCATATGGCTTCCCTCGCGATTACTTTCACTCTCGCGGCCGTGTCAGTTTAACGGCGCGCGGCCATTGCTTGTTTTGCCGGTTGTTAAAAATGTTTTAAGCGACCAACCCCACTGTTTTTCAGCATAAAGTTAAGACTTTTGAAGGGAAACGCAGAGTAATCAGTTACCTTAGGGGCTGACTCACCACCCAATTTATAGCGAGGTCTGTCTCAATATGTCTCATACGTCAGCATTGATCAGATGAAGTTTTCATGTCATGTGCACAGTGTCAATCCTGAAGAATGGGAAAATAACTCCAACAACATCCGTGTATGCAAAGCCATTGTGTCTGGGGAAATGCTATGTAAATCCGTCTGATTACGTTTCCACAGCACAGCACAGCACAGCACGTGGCCCTGGACGTCTGCTTCGGGTGGTTGCTGCTCCGTTTCTTGCAGGGTTTTTACAGCGTTCATTGCTCTCGATGTAGACTTGTAAATCGCTTTTCTGATGAATGCTTCTACCGCAGATTCCTCACATTTTGAATCCCCCCGGCACCATACTAGATCCAGCACGTTCCCTAGCATTTACTCTCGCACGCTGACAGGGGGCGCCATCGACTCTGTGGCGGCCTCACACTACCTCTGAAAGTGATGGCATGGCTCCTCATATGGACACCATCCCTATGCGCTGACATTGGTTCTTTTTTCCACACCCTTTGATGCTCCGAACTTATGTTGGTGTCTGACTTCAAAAGCATTTTTTTCGCAGACCGAGCGCCATGGGAAATGTCTGCCCTGAAGATCGCAGGCTGTAAACCGTGCAGCGATTGCAGGAAGCAAATGCAGTCAATGTTCACACGTCTCCCTGCAGTGTCTAGGGTGTGAGAGCAACTCAGTCCTGTGACCGATGCACCCAAAGACCATCAGGAAGTGGGAACAAACTTTTCTATGTCTAGCACAAACAAGCATTGGCATAGCCAATAGGTCTCGCTTTTGGGACCTTATAAGTATTTAGTTATGCAGCACAATATCCTTGGTGCAACAACATCAACTGTTGCGTGGGTAAACACTTATAAGGTCCCAAAAGCGAGACCTATTGGCTATGCCAATGCTTGTTTCTTTTTACACACAATAGGTCAGCAAGAGCCAGCGCATGTGTGCTGCCTGCAGGCTCGACATTAAAAATGGTGTGTTTTTACCAGTGCTTGAAATGGTAATATGGAATTGCAGGTGTTCAGTATCCCAGAGTACAAGTTTGCTACTGAAAAGTGGTAGTTATCTCCCATTGAAAGCATTCTACTCCTTCTGAGATTTGCTGGTAGTCTCCCTTTCAGATGAAACAAGTTGAGGTGCTCGGTACCTGACAGTACCTGCCCATTCAAAGCCTCTTTAGAATGGTGCTGGGATTCACTTTCTTGTGTCTTCAGATTAGAAGTTTATCTTCTTTTGTTGTAAGAATCGGAAAGGTTTGTTCTTTCATTCCTTACTACGAAATTTGATTCTAATTTAGATATGTTTTTGTGGTTTTTTTAAATGGAATTTCGAGCCACCAATCTACTGGCTTCTGGTAGATCTAGAGCCTCCAGAGGTAATCGAATTTTAGAGAGAACTCCCTGAGAAGCAGGATTTAGGACTCAGAAAGGCCAGACATAACAGCATTGCCTGAATCTAAAGTAGACAGGCCAGGTCTGTGCCACTGTGCACAAGCCAGTTACTGGACGAGGGTGGCAACGCTCACAGAGAAAAAACAACTGAGAATTTTCTGATTTGGCACGAGAATGGAAGTAAGATTTCAGAAGCCACACTTTGTTCAAAATAAATTCCGCTCATGAACAGTTATACAATCTTGACCAAAAACCCTGCGCCCAGCAAGTTCCTTCAGCCAAGACCGTAGCGGTAGCCGGCATAAACTTCAAAAGAAGTCATTCAATTATGCACTGTCATTTTGTGGCAGGTTTTGCAAAACCATTTCTGCACATATTTAATGGACGTCAAAGTGAATGAAAATTAAGTAGTAATGAAAAACATATTCCTTTTAAAATAGTCACTCTTCTTGATGAAAATAGTTCCACACGTGGTTTGTCATGGGCCATGGCATTTGGGAAGGCTGCAATTGGAATTAGGTTAATTTTAACTTAAAATGAAATACAGAAAGGAAATCTACATTGAAAGACCAGCAGAGAGGCATTCCTAAAGTACATATCTGAAAAATAGCCATCCTTCGTCTCATCAGGCCTTTCTCTATACAGAAGCCAAGCAAGTGGCTGTTGTTATCATAAAATAGGGTGTCATGTTGTTTGTATCTAAATACGTTTAAAAATCACTGTGAACAGTGTAATCCGTAAAGTAGTTTTTTGCTTGATAGAATACATTCTACTGTGTGTGTCCTCTAGAGATCCTTATGCATTGACTGTTTGATTCCGTGAATGATCTCTGGAATATTAGAGGTTAATCATTTCAACCTCTTTAAGGACAGCAGTATTGTTTAGGTTACTGTATCTAAAAATGGTGTTGAAATGGTAAGTGTTAGACCCCAAATGTTTGCTCTGGACTGACGATGGATACAGATTTTGAAAGTTCATCCTCACTTAATTGCCATTCCTCATTTGCTTTGGACTTTCGTTCATTCCTCCCTTCCACATTCATCTTTCACCCATGTATCTACACATTGATTAATTAATCCATCTATTTATCTATGCATGTTCTATATTTATTTTTTCATGCATGCACCATCACTCGTGCATCTATCGATCCATCCATCTTCACGCTTGTGCATCTAAGTCACCCCCATGTGCACGTGGGAGGCTGAATATGTGTGTATATTGGTGAAAATGTATGGATGCCTATAACGGTGTTTTGTGCACAGATGTGCATACACTTTACAAAAATAACCCTTTTAGCTTTAAATTAGGGTGATAGTAAAATCTTATTTGCAGCTCCTAAAAACTTGCCTAAAGTGGCATGAAATGCTATACAAAAAACAAGTTCTAATTCCTTACCTTTCTGTCTTTAGCCTTCAATTTTCAATTATCCTGCATTTGAATTGTTGCTTGGTTTGTTGATTGTGTGTTTTTCTTTCTTAAAGAGTACTTGCCATCTTATTGCTCTAACATTTTATGATGCCCACGTTTATGGGGGCAAAATTGCCACTATGTAGAAAATGTTTATCAGATGGTTTCGAGTGATGTCATAATGATTTCCTATTGTTTCAGGACCAAGTTCTTCAAGCTTTAGAATTTCGGAACCGATTTTCTCTTTACCCATATCTACCCTTAAGTACTATACCTCCAGACAAAATCACAGTAAGTAAAAGTCAGACGAGCATGTGATTTTATTTTTTGAAATATCATTTTAAGAAGGAATAGTGCAGGCTATGCAGTTCAGTTGTTTTCTTGCTGTTGATGATTGTTTTTCATATTATGGTGGAAGCAGTTTGATTGAGTTAATAGAAACAGATTTGAGAAAAATGGATAACAGTGAAATGACCCAATAAAGCCATTTAAACGTTGTACGATATATGGATACAGGTCAAACTTGGTGATAATTTGTTCTTATTTAGGAAAATGCACACGAATAGGAGTTTGAAAACGGGTACATCCTCACTTATATGTTTGCAAGATTGGCAATGCTCTGTCCAACTGGAGGGCCTGCCTTCCAAAACAGGAATCCGTGTCCGATTAGAAAATTATTTATGAAGGGTTGTTAAAACCATATCTAATAAGTGTTTGGAGGTGTGAATTTATGAAGGAGTAAGCTGGTTAGTACATCTAGCTACACTGAAACGTAAGACAAGAGTTTTCGTATTTGATGTGACACACCTTGGAAGGAAATTTAACCTGTCAAGTTGTAAAGCCGCTTTCGGATGTTATCAGAGGCAATTTATGCCCTCAATGTATGGGTTGCAAGGTTCTCCCTGCTAATAAAAAGGGCGTGGTCGGACCTAGCCCCATGCAGTTTGTTTAGGTGGCTGTTTAATCTTCCCTTCTGTTCATCACAGGCTCAGATCCACCTGGACTATTTTCTAATTAATGAGGCAGTAGTGCAGGCCTCTAGCATACTAAACGTCTGGCATTGTTTAAACAAGCATTTGCAATGCAATCAGTCTCGTATTTGTGAAAGTTAGAGCTATTTGCGTTGTAAAAGATAATGTTTTTTACGTATGTTTTTTGTTTGTAGTGGAGTGGATGTATGCTGTTTGTAATGGAATTATGTGGTTTTAATTGGAATTGTTAGTCGTGGAATTAATGGTGTGGTGTGTAGTGTATTTGTGTATTGGAAATATGTGGTATGGTGACTAGGTAGGGATGAGAGCTGTAAAAAAATATATAGAAAGTAAAATTGAGAGTGATAGGCAGTTTGTGTAAGACGTGGTGAATGAACTCTAGATTTAGTAGTAGAAAGAGTGTGTGAGAAAGAGAATGAAGAGAAGGTTATAGACGCAGAGGTTGTTTACGCAGAAAATACCGAAAGAAGAGGAGAAGAGTGTGTTTTTGCAGTTTGTATTTGTTTGAAAAGTTATGGTAAAGAAACTGTGCCTAAATATGTGAAGTGAACTAATATGAGAAATGCTGGATCAGTGCGTGCGTGTGCATTGAAATTATGTGGATAGTAATTTTGTGGTATTAAGTGTGACTTATGTGTAGTGGTATTGTGTTTTGGAGTGGTATGTGTTGAGTGGAATTATGTGGCATGATGTGGAATTGTGTGGTGTGGATTGGAAGTTTGTGGTGTGTAATGGAATTGTGTTGTGTAGTGGAATGATGTGGGATGGAATGGAATTGTGTGGAGTTAAATTGTGTTTGGAATTGTATGGCATTGAGTCAAATTATGTTGAGCAGAATTATGTGCCCTGGTGTGGAATGTATTTATATGGATTGTTGCTGTGTGGCATGGAGTAGATTTATGTGGAGTGTAATCATTCACTATACAACTAAAGTCAGCTCAAATAATCATAAGAAAGTGTGCCACTGATACCATATGCATTGATAAGTAATCTGTGTTGCATTTCTGAACACCGAGGCTACTCTTGGCTTAATCCATATCAAAGTACCCTTGAAAAATGCAAAAAACTCAGCTGCTCATTTTTGCGCTAGTCAGATGTGTTTCTTGCAGCAAAGTGACATGTACCCCTTTACGCCTCAAATAAGCATACCCCCAATGTCTTTTAGACACACTCCAGATCAAAAATGTGTATCTACGTACTGTCGTCATGCTTGTTTGCAATCTTTTTGTTACTTTTGCTGACACGGGGGGAGCGGTTGGAGGGGTGCTCCACTAGTCGTAGTCCCTGTCAGCCACCCATTGTGTATTCCATCAGCCTAAACTCATGTCTAAGCAAACACAAGATGATAGACGGAGTGCTGAAACTTTTCAAACATTCACCCCCAGTCACAGATCTGGGTTGAATCCATCATTGTTCTTTAGCTCACTTCGCCACCCCAGTTCAGACACAGCTATATGCAAATCAGTCTTGACCCTGTGCCTCATGGGAACAGTCCAGCCCGAACTGCCAAGCCATGTCTTCCCTGGACTGGAAACAAGCATCCTGGGACCGGTTTCGGGGTAACACCCCTCATCAGCCAGGCTAGCTTGAATCCAGTGGCAAAGTGAGCAAGGGACCCACATCTGGGCATACCCTGCCAACTTAGGTCGAACAAAGCAAACACAAGGAGATGATAGACGGAGTGCTGAAACTTTTCAAACACTCACCCCCAGTCCAGATCTGGGTTGAATCCATCATCGTTCTTTAGCTCACTTCACCTTCCCAGTTCAGAGACAGCTATATGCAAATTAGTCTTGACCCTGTGCCTTCTGGGAACAGTCCAGCCAGAACTGCCAAGCCATGTCTTCCCTGGACCGGAAACAAGCATCCTGGGACCGGTTTCACGGTAACACCCCTCATCAGCCTGGCTAGCTTGAATCGAGTGGCAAAGTGAGCAAGGGACCAACGTCTGGGCATGCCCTGCCAAGTTAGGGCGAACAAAGCAAACACAAGGAGATGATAGACGGAGTGCTCACTTTGCCACTGGATTCAAGCTAGCCTGGATGATGAGGGGTGAAACCCCGAAACCGGTCCTAGGATGCTTGTTTCCAGTCCAGGGAGAACCTGGCCTGGCAGTTAGGGCTGGACTGTTCCCATTGGGCGCATGGTCAAGACTGATTTGCATATGGCTGTGTTCAAATTGGAATGGCATGGGCAGCAAAAAATGATGGATTAAGGCCCAGATCTCTGTACTGGGGTGAATGTTTGACATTGTTCTGCATTCTGTCCATCAATTGTTCTTTTTGCATTTGTCACCCCGAGTGGGACAGGTATGCCTAGACGTGGGTCCCGTGCTCTCCATGCCACTGGAGTCATGCTATCCTGGCTGATGAGGGGTGAAACCCCGAAACTGGTCCTAGGATGCTTGTTTCCAGTCCAGGGAGAACCTGGCCTGGCAGTTAGGGCTGGACTGTTCCCATTGGTCGAAGGGTCAAGACTGATTTACATATGGCTGGGTTCAAACTGGAATGGCATGGGGAGCAAAAAAACGATGGATTTAGGCCCAGATCTCTGTACTGGGGTGAATGTATGACATTGTTCTGCATTCTGTCCATCAATTGTTCTTTTTGCGTAAACTCATGTCTAAGCATTTAACCACTGTATATTCTGTAATGTGCATGCTATCTGATTTTGGGACACTCTCCTATAACCCCTAGCAACAGCTCTTCCCCAGGGCAATGGTCAGTTGCGGCTGCCACTGAGTAGCATGGATGGGTCGGAGGCAGGGGAGAGGATAGAAAAAGAAATTTTAAAAAGTTACTTACCTTGCTGCCGGACCGCTGCCTCGCTTCGCGCCGTCCTCTTCTGTTACTGCTTGAAGCATACCCAGGCTCCCCTAAGCCAATTACAACACTGCGCTGTGATAGGTCTAAGAGCTGTGGTTCGGCGCTCAGAGCGGCAGTGGGAGCCTGTGCAATACACAGCCTGGTGGGAAACATGCAAAGTGTGCATGACTGTTTGGCCGGCCAAACTGTCATGAGCACTTAAGTGCCCACCACTCCTCCCCTTGCTGGCTGTGACGACAGCCATGCCCCGCCCGCAAACCTCCCTGACAACGGAAAAATAAAATGATAATAACCTAGTGCAATTATTCATTTTATTTGTCCTTTTTCCACTGCCCAAAATGCAGTTGGGCGGGCCCTCCTCCGCCTTAGCAGAGGAGCCGCCGCTGACAATGGCACCAAACAAAACGAAATAAACAAGTGCACTGTTACTATACAGATTGGGGACTCTTACGGAGGGAGCTGTTTAACCTCTCCTCTATCTGCCAATCCATCCCTCCCCTGCCATCAAAAGCTAATCTTTACCAATACCCCATCATTAAAGCATTAAAATTAACATTGAAATATACGGTGTAAGGTTTGCTAATCCTTCCTAACTTCAGTTTGACCAACATCAATCAGTGTTGTCTTTGGAACTGGGGGTGAGGTGAGGATATTCTTTCCCTCTGGAACCTGAATTCTCTGCATGCGGTCTGTTTCTGTTGCACTTTCATGGGAGTCAATTAAAGTGGTGTCTCTATGACCCATATTCTGCCTCCGCACTTCGGACTCTGCCAAAAGTCTCTCCCTCTATATGAGCCCTGTCCTGCAGACCCATAGAGCGATGCAGCCTGCCTCTGCGTTGCTTTCTTTTGTGCTGGGAGTGAAAGTCCATGTCTTCAATCCTTCCATTAGTGGCTGCCCATTGCCCTGTCCTAATCCTCCTTAAAATGTGTGAAAAAGCAGGTCACCTCAACATCTAGGATTTTTTATTTATCTGTGAAAAGTAGCACATATCTGAGGCCGAGTTTACAGAATCTTGCTTAACCTCCCAGAAAGAACTCTGCTGCTGTTTTACTGCTGCATTATACTCTAGAACAAATGCAGATTGTGGTTTTCCATTTCTAAAGGGCCACTCTGATTGGCTCTCTGAAGGGGCAAGTCACGAACCTTGAAGTTAAGTAGATGTTCTATCATGGGCTGAGGGAGTGTCCTCGTTACAGGGGGTGCAGCAAGAACCCTATGGGCTTGCTCAACCATGAAGAAATTTGAGACCTTTGGGGGCAGCTACTTTGCTCCACAAGTGCTTCATAAACCATTGCATCTCTTGTCCCTTCAATTTCTTGCATTTTCCGCCCTCTTTCAGTTTTGCAACATGCACTTGCAGAACCTCAACATCTGGGCTTAGCTTTCGTAGTTGAGCTATCGTTATCCTTTCAGCTAGCTTGCTATGGTCTGCTATCAGTAGTCCAAAATCCAGCTCAACTGTATCATTCTTATTTTTGTATTTGACTGTATTTAATATAATGTCCAGTTTATCTGATCGAGTTTGGACATATTCAGTCTCTACAGACGCCGACCATGACTGGGAGTCTTGTGTTTGCATGTTGGTTGACTGCTCCAGTGGTGTCCTGAAGTGAGGCTGTGATTTCATTTGTTTCGGTTTGTCCATAGTAGAGCATTTTTAAGTAAGGAGCTTCTAGCTAGGTCTGCGCTTTCCTCCCTTTGCAGTAATATGTTCCTCTGCTAACAGTGACTTTTTTATAATGTTTACCTCCATCATTAAGTGTTTTTTCTAATATTGTGGGACCACATTCCTATGACACACAATCAGTATTTGCTCCACTACTCCCCATTTGAAGAGTGGACGAGGCAGGGAGACCAACTCCTGCAGCATGGAAGGCTAATTGGGCCTACGAGGCAGCCCCCTTTATTTATTTCCTCACATGTGTATAGTATCAAGCATGCTTTCACCAAAGTCCTCACAGCGCAGCCTTTGTCTTTCCCACTGTTCACACAGCTCTCCACACCGTCTGAGGGGATCAGTGAAGAAGGCCTCTATCTTGGCTAGCCCTATGAGATAGAGGGTTCAGGGGACATTGAAACTGTCACCTAGTAGACTGTGGCTGTTCTTGCCTGTCGTGTCGTGGATGATCCATGGCTCAACTCTTCCTTGGCTGCTGGGCTGCCACAGTTTCGGAGAAACCCACAGTATAGTTGGCCACAATTTTAGGATCCAGGATGTAGGGCGAACAAAGCATTGTACCCTTATTGCTCTGGGTTTGTTGAAGGTGGCCTACCGCAGTGGATTATTTGGGAGTATTTTGGTTGAGCACTGGTGCAGCTTAATCTGTTCAGTGAGACAGTCCGTGGCAGAGTTGAGTGCTTCTTTGATAAAATAGATTGGTTTTAACGTTTCAATAGAAGTCTCAAGCATCTTTGTATAAGCTATATTAGGGGAAGACCACTTTCCTAGTCTGTATTTGATGAGGAATAGAATGCCTTTTTAATGATATTGTCTCGCATTATATTATTTTCTATAATTGTTTTCGCTTTTTACAGAACGTTCTCACGAACATCTCGGAAGCTAAATGGCCTAACAGTGTTGATGAACATGTGGAACCTCAGCATGAAGGCATTGTAAAGGTTTCCTCCTTAGATGGCCTTGCTGGTCTTTATCTTACAAAACTTCGCCAATCATTTACAGTTGAATTTTTGTGCCGAGTCAGTCAAAAATCTAGGTCACCTACTTTGAAACTGGACAACCATAGCAAGAGTGCAAACAGCAAGAGTAATGAAGTTTGTGATGGACACAGTAGCATTATGGAAACAATCTCAAAAGAATTTACTCCTAAGGATAATGAACCTGAGATTACCCACAGTACAGTTGGAAGAGTAAACAAAAAAGACAGTACATATTTTGCTGAAGTTGAGGATATGTCTTCAAAACCATTCTCAAAGGATGGGTTACAGTGTACCCGGGTTGTACAGCAGTTCTCAGTTTCTTCCTACCCAGAAGAATGGAAATATCCACTATCTTTGGCATTCAATTATTACAATACGCACATTGTCAATAAAACTGAATTAAGCTATAATAATGACAGAAATATGGAATCTACTAGTTTGGAAGAATATGGAAAAGAAAGAACAATTTCTGTTCTGCCAAAAGCGTTACCCATCGTTTGTGATGCTCTACACCTTCACAGGTAAAATATAAACAGACATTATAATTGCAGTAATTATTGTCATTCATATTATTTTTCAGTTCGGTAAACTATATTTTTCTTCTAATCACTTATATTTTCTGCTTTTATAGAGAACACAAAATATGTATTTATTCTAGTCCGGCATCTGGGGCACATTTATGGGTACAGCTAAATGAAGTAAGATTGTAGTGTTAACCTTTAGTGATAAGTTGCCACCTTAGATTGTTTCAAGCAGAATGTTGAGAGATCAGAGGCAGCAAGGTGTGGTTTAGAATGTCAAGAGGAGAGCAGCAAATAGGAGAGAACTGGTACAAAATAGGAGTCTAATCAATATAACTTTATTCGGTCTAAATAAAAGTAGATCATAAAAGTACATAGAAATATTGCACATGGCTATAATCACACATGGATTTAAAAAAATAACTTACATTAAAAACAGGTAAACAAGATATGAGTGCATCATCAACATTTACATTCGTCAATACATCAAATGACCATGTTTAAGATAAGCAAAGGAGTGGCAGACGTAATCAAATTTCAGAGCTTCATTACAATCGTATAGGGAGTGGCTGAGGTTTGAAAAGAGCGAGAAAAGGGAATGGAAAGTGAACAAAAACCTCAAATTGGGTCTGCCTGCGCTCCTACCATCCCCCAGAATTGGGCCAGAACATCTCTACCAAACTCCATATACCAAGCCACATTGGACATGAAATTCTAACGAGTCAACCCATCATGGTTTGTCTGGCCCTAATAACCGCATTCAAGAAGGCACAGACACTGAAAACAATTTCAGGTGAACTTAGAGATTGTAGGTGGATGAGAGCTGGTCTACAACGTCTTAGACCTATCCTCCGTAGTGCTTTCGTGCTAGATTGTGCAATTTGCAAAAAAACATAAAGTGCAATATTGACTGTGCGGATTGATTATAACTGGGGCAGGTGGAAACTATGTTCCCCTTTGGGTCTAAAAAGTGTTTAAGAAATAGGGACCAGTAAATTGACCCTGCTCTGAAACGGAGAAGAAGTGACCACTCCCATATTGACAAATCCAGAGATCGATACAAGGGTGAATCATCTATATATAAAAGACTATAATAATGCAATACCATGTGTTTGTATAACTCGTTTTTCAGCCTGGTGTTTGCGCAGTAGTCCTTAAATAGTGTTTTCACCTCCATCTTGGCATTTTTGGGAATACGACTGGGCTCAATAAACCAAGAGGATATGCCAAGGGATCCAAAAGTGTCCCGTATATAACTCAACCAAGGTATAAAACAGCCCTTGTCCACTGTCAGGCAGTCAGATATAATGTCCTTACAAAGCTTAGCAGATGGGTTCGACCAAGTGCTGATCCATAATAAAAGTGGCGCCAGATGAATCTTATCTTCTATGAATTCCTATTTAACTCAAAGTGGGTAATGAAAGTAGAGGTGGACGGCGGTGAACTCAGCAACCATCGCAAAAAGCGGTTTTCCTCAGCCTGTAAGGAACAGTATTTACTAAATCCCCAAACTCCTGCACCATAGATGGCTACACTAATGCATTATGAATTATATACCTTCAATGGTGGGAACATAGTCCCCCTGATATCTGGTCTAATGAGGTTACAGACTGTACCAGTGGATTTATTTAATTTTGCGCTAGCCTGGGCAAGGTGGGGGTTCCACGAACCTGATGAACTAAAAGTTACCCCTAGATAACAGAAATTATCAACAGTCGTCAAGACATGCCAATTAATACTGATTTTATTTATCTGTAGTTTGCCCGGGCCACAGGACATGATGTGAGACTTAGTATAATTCGTTTTTAAGTTCAGGTTGCACATAAAAGAGGGAAAACAGTCCATCTGATGTCTCAATGCATTTGGAGCGAGGGCTAGCAATACTGCATCGTCAGCGTACAGTAAAGCAGGAATTGGGGAGCCTGCGATTCTGGGTATGTCTGGCTGGGAGGTAGATAAGTGGGCTGTTAAACCATTAATATATAAAATAAATAATAAAGATGCCAATATGCACCCCTGCCTCACGCCACTCTTCAAAGGGAAATCAGAAGAAAACTCCCCATAAGAGTTTAAACGGACCTGAGCTGAGAGGTCTGAGTGTAGGCAGTATAAGAAATTCACCGGGGGGAGCAGCAACATTAGCCAAAGTTTGGTTCTGTTGACTGAATCAAAGGTGGTGGATAAATCCATAAAAGCTAGGTAAATGGGGGAGCACCTAGCCTTAGTATATTTCGAAATAGTCCGAGCCAGGTTCAAACATTGTTTGTTGATTCCTAGTTTAGGCCGGAAACTAAATTGGAAGGCGGAGAGTATATCCTTGTCAGCAGCCCATTTGACCAAGCTATCATAGATGACTGTTCCAATGATTTTAATAGTGCTATCAATGAGTGAAATGGGTCGATAGCACTTGGGCGACATAGGGTCCCTCTTTTTGAATATAGGTACAATCGTTGCGGTGGTCCATGAGGGAGGAACAGTAGTTGATAAACAAGTGTTGAATGTATTCGTGATAAGGGGACCCCATATTACGGGCATGGATTTCAACAGATCCATAGGTACCCCATCTGGACCTGACTCCACTTCCTGCAGTGTTAATAAGAGTGGGGGGGGGGGGGGAGTTCTGCAATCTATTATGGAGGATAGCTGACCTATTTGGTGCATCCTCAATGTAATAGATAGAAGCGAAGTGGGTGACCCAGTCCGTGCCCAAGATGTTGTTTTACAGAAGGGGGTTGATGGGGGAATTCCTAGATCTGATTAGCTTTACTAAATCCCAAAAGGATTTGCTATCCTTTCCCCTAGTGGCGTGTTCCAAAAACTCCCAATCTTGTTTATATATTTCCCTCTTCCTGTTTGTAAGTGCAATTTTGTACTCCGTATGTGCCAGGGAGATTTCACTCTTAATCCTAGGGCGTGCGTTTAGAGCTTTCCTCCGCTTTCTATTTGCCAGGGAATAAGCCCTGTCAAACCATCTTGGTCTGTGTTCAAACTACAGATTGGCTTGAGCATGGACTCCCTGATTGTGTATATTAGCCTATTATAATGTAAAGCCATTGAGTCCTGTTCATTCTCCGCTAGGCAGTAGAGAAATGTATTTAAGTTTGCCTTAAGTAAGGCTGCTAATGAGTCTTCAGAGTTTTTCAAGCGCCAAACTAGTCTTAAGCCATCCGCAGAATGCTGCGTAATGGAGGCTAGATTACTACTGCGGGCTAAACCCTTAGGCGGTATGAGCATAAAGGCGCTCAGGGCGTTATGAACAACCCAATCTGTAGGCAGGATCTCTCCTTTGGAGAACCAAGGTAGAAAGTCAGGGCTAACAAACATATAATCTATAAGGGAAGCTCCCCCCCTTTAAATGACGTTAACCTGTTGCTCGCTCCTCCTAGAATTTCGAGGAGGTCAACCAGGCCGTGAGCAGTAAGATACTTAAGAAGCTCTGCCCATCTTGTCTCTTGCACAATGCAGTGCCCCTTCATAGAAGTGTCTTGTGTCCTGAGGCCCCCGCTAATCTTGATCATTAAAATCACCGCAGAGTAAAAAGTGAACTTGGAAGGCACGGATATCAGCCTTAGTTTGTAGTTGAGTTATAAAATTCAACAGGCTGTTGTAATGTATGCGACTAGCATTAATAAAATCGTTAATATAAAAATTAATCAAATAAAAAACCATATTGTTCTTTGGTACGCGGATTATTAACGCCAAAAAATAAGAAGAACTAGATTCAACCTGAGATACCTCTACCTGGAGGATTAAGCTGACCCAGGTGGCTAATCCACCGGCCACGAGTAGAGGGAGTAGCAGGACTTGAATAACAGGCATAACTCTCAAAATGCGGTGCAGCAGTGAGCCAGGTCTCCTGCAAGAGCCCTCCAGTCTTCATTATTAATCTTCCCTTTAAGGCCTGCCACGTTCCAACTAAGAACAGATAGAGTTCTATATTGCATAGGCAAAATATAGAATATGTCTTCCATTATCCTTAAGGAGGGGGTGTCGGTAGATGTTGTTAAAGGGTTATCAGACATAAATGTAATACAAGCAGTAGCTAATGTTAAGACTGCTTTAGTCAATCCAAGTCGGAGAGTGCATCAAATCTATTAGATATAGGTACAGGGCACGAGACAGAAGGTTCGTGCTGCGGGGCCTGGACTGCAGCCAAAACATTGGGGGGTGGTAGACTAACTAAGTGAGTCTGTATGAAATTATCCAAGTGTGTGTTAACAGCCCCGTGCCAAATGGTTGGGCTTGTGACGTGCGCTACAATTTAAGGATAAGTTTTGTGGACACTGCCTAAGGAAGGAGGGGGATTTGTAAAAATAACCTAACGGGACCAGGGAAATTGAGGTACTGTTCTGATGTTAAATAACAGATGGTGTGCCAGGTTTGGAAATCTGAAATTAATCACAATACAATTTCCCAAGGATTCTGGGCGATTAGGCCCAATTAATGTGCATCTTCTTATGTGCAGGATAGTCTTAGCGTGCGAAAATGGCATGCCTCTGTATCGTACCAGCCAGTCTAAGGTTTTATTAAAAAGTTGCTCATAGGTTTCGCGCTGGTCCAATCTCAAAGAGGGTACCACTATCAACGCAGCCACGTACGGGTATGCGGCTGGGGGACGATTAATAACTGGTAACTGTGTGTGCGACTGGGGGTGTGCTGAAGTCACTGCCCTCTATGTCCCTCACGGTGTTAATTAAATTGGAAGTAGAAGTGGGTAATTGAACTACTTTCTGTCTGGTAAAAACATTTTTGTTACATGAATGATCTGCGGGGACTGAAAGGTTGCAAGGAGCAAACGGGGCCTGTGTTGGTGGGATATGCTTTCCTATAGGTTCGTCAAGTCTGTTGTTCATGGTGCGAAGCCTGGTAGGAGTGCTAATTAGAGTTCCTTTGGTGTGACCTGAGATGCCGGTACCAAATGCAGTCAAATTGGACTAAATAGCATCCAGTCGTGAGACCAGGGGGGAAAGTGCAGTATTAATTGTTTAACACAGTTTTTCTGAGAGTCTTTAGATGGCTGGCCAGAAGTTCATTGATGAAGTTAATGATGTAAGACTTATCTTCCTGTGAAAGTGTGGGTGAAACCGGGGCTCCTGGACTTGATGTTAAAACAGTCACAGGCTCAGACTCAGATGCTTGTAAGGTCTCAGGAGGGGATAAAAGAGGAAAACAGTCTGTTTGCGGGCCTTGCCGCGTTTAGGTCTCTTTGGTAATATAGTGAGCAAGGACTTATTGTTTGCAGTGTTGGAAGTGATGGAGGGGAGACACTGTGGGAGAGGTGGTCACACAATTCATTGTAGTTCCTTGGGTAGCAGGAGGGTCAACAGTGGTATGGGATGGAACTGTGGGCGAGTCCGGAGGGGGGCGATGGGACAGATCAGATAGTCCCCTGCTAATGCCATCGGAATTTATGGAGAGCCTCCGCTCAGTTCGGGCGATATCGTTGCTGATGGCACTAACAGCTCGTTCAAGCAGCTGATCGATTGAAGTAGGCTTTGGGATAGACTTTGCTAATGGGGATGAAACTGTACTGCAGTTGCCCGTTTTTTTTTTTGCCCATGGTCCCAGCAGATGAGTTTTATACTAAGAAACTGAAAAGGCAGCAGCATGCCTACAGAAACTGAGGACCTGGGGAAGGAGGCAACTATTCAAAGTTAAGCGATTGTAGTCAAAAGACAGTACCTCTCAGTTGTAGGTGACTGTTTCCATGCAGTGGCTAGGCGGCGTCAGCTACTTCTAATCAAGTTGGAGTCACTGGGACGTGATAACAAGGCCTCAGAGAGTAGGCCCAGCCTCGGTCGGCCGCGCAGCGGGAGCCCAAAACAAATTTAATACGCGCCTCTGGGTGCAGGATCAGGGCGTGGGCGGCGGCTGCTGCAAGTCGCTCTGGGGCTGGCAGTCCTGCCGGTAGACCTGCCCCACTCCTTCTTTTTGTCCTGCGCAGCGGGAGCCCAAAACAAATTTAATACGCACCTCGGGCGCAGGACCAGGGCATGGGCGGCTGCTGCCGCAAGTCGCTCTGGGGCCAGTAGTCCTGCTGGTAGACGTGCCCCACTCCTTCTCTTCACCCCAAAATGGGAGTTGAGGAAATCGGGAATTCCTTGGGTGCACCACACAAATTGTTAGCTTAATCAATGAATCATGATTATTAGTCCAATCGTATTTCTTTTAGATAAATTTGATAAAGGTTTAGGCTGGAGACTCTTTTTAGACTGAAGATGCCACAGTGACTAAGTCAGCCATAAAAACAGTCCTCATCAAAGTCAAAAGGATATTCAACCCCCCCACCCCACCTCATCCCTCCCACGAACTGGTGTGCTGAAGGCCCGTCCCGGCTTTGGAGCAGTGTGCCTAGCCAAGACGAGAGTCCAAATCAGGATTCAGAGATGGTGGCATCTGGAGCTGTGAGTCGCAGGAGACGAAGGTACTTTGGGCATGTGATTTCTTTCAGTTCGGTGGATAAGAGAGACACTATTGGCTGCCAAACTTCTCTGAACCCCTTTGTAGAATTAGTAAGGGAAGCCTGTATCCGCTCCATCCCTAAAATGTTCCATATTCTATGTAACCACCCTGTATACGTCGGTAGTGTCTGCGTCCACCAGTGCGATAAGATGTTTTGGAGGGCTGCCCCTAAGACCAACCCCATCTGCCTTCCCTTCCTGGACTTTAGGGGATAAGTGAGCGGGTTGGGAAGTCCCAGCACCACATAGACCGGAAATCTCTGGATTTGCGTCTCGAAATGACTATCCACATTATCTAAAATTCTGGACCAGTATCCTGTCAACTCCCTGCAGCCCCACAACAAGTGCACTAACCACAACTCCTCCAACAAGCTGAGCTGCGGTCTGGGTTCCCTTTATGGAGTCGCACCGGCGTCAAGTACCAGTATGTGGCTATCTTTATGGCGGATTCCCTGCTGGCGGTGTTGCGCACCGTGTGATTGGCCCTATAATAGATGTCCCTCCATTCTTTCTCTGTGAGGTCCCGTCCCAGCTCCGTTACCCAACGTTTCTGACTAGCAGTGGGCTGCGTCGGAATTGGTGGTCGCAGCATATCATATAATTCAGAGATCATTTTCCTATCTGTGTTCTTCGTCACTAGCCACTTCTCATATTTTGTCAGTTTCCGGTTTACGTGTGGGTGCACCTCAGGGTGGAGGAGCCAATGACGAATCTGAAGATAGTGGAACCTTTCCGTTTCTGGGAGAGCGTAATCCCGTCGCAGATCTGGAAACGGAATAATCCCGTCCACATCAAACAAATGCCCTGCCGCCTTACACTCTGTTACCCGCCAAACCGAGAAAGCCCTCTCATCTTGCCCTGGCGTGAACTCCTTGTTATCAAACAGAGGAGTCATAGGGGACGGAAAGGATGTCAGCCCCCTACTGGTTGCCACCCCGTCCCAAACCCGTAGTGTTGTGCTTGTTATGGGTGAGCCCTGGAGATTTATAGGTCTATCCGCCCGTTTGAGGAAAGGGACTTTCCACAAAGAGAGTTTTGCTAATGCCCTGTCCTGGAATAACCATCTCTTTTCCGACTCCGGTCTATTCCACTCCACCAAGTACCGCAACTGTGCTTCCTTAAAGTATTCCAGGACGTTCGGCATTCCCAGACCTCCCTCCTCCGGCCTCAAGGAGCCCAACTCCCTCCGCATACGGGGGCGTGCTCCTGCCCAAGCGAACTGGAGTATTGCCTGTTGCAATTTGCGAAGTGTCCCCGGTGGGGGCCAGACCGGGATCGTCTGGAAGAGGTATAGCGCTTTGGGAAGGATAGACATTTTAACCGTTGCTACCCGGCCGAGCAATGACAGTTGGTGGTGCTTCCAATTTTGAAGCTCCCTGGTGACCTGAGCGACCAATTTGGAAAAGTTCAGCGTGACCGTCTGCGCTATGGATGGAGCGAGTTCTAGTCCCAGGTATGGGATAGACTTCATAATCGGTATCCCCGCATAGGTGTCCCTGCCCGTCCCCGAGGCTACCCCCACACTGGTCTAGTCGGAGGATCATTGATTTCCCAACGTTGACTCGAAAGCCCGCGACCTGGCTGAAGGATTCTAACTCTTGCAGGAAAGCTGGGACCGAGTGGGCTGGAAACTCTAGGGCTGCTATGATATCATCTGCGTAGAGGCTTATTGTGTGTCTCTCCCCGACGAAGGGGATGCCGAGGATGTTGGGGTTATCCCGTATTCTCTGTGCCAGCGGCTCAATGTATAAAGCAAAGAGAAGGGGCGACAACGGGCACCCTTGCCTCGTTCCTCTTTGGATCTCAAAGGAGCTAGAAGATTGCCCGTTCACTCTGATAGTCGCTGTGGGCGCGCTGTAGCAGCTTGACACCCACGCCCTAAATCGGTCCCCCAAACCGAATCGGACCAGGGTTTTGTCTAAGAAAGCCCAGTCCACCTGATCAAACGCCTTCTCGGCGTTCACCGACAACAGTAGGGCGTTCATACGCGTGCGGTGAGCCTTGTCTATCAGGTGGAGAATTTGTTTGGTATTATCGCTACTCTGGCGGTTTTGGATGAACCCCGACTGGTCAGGCTCGATTATGCCCGGCATCAAGGGGGCCAGTCTCGCCGCTAAAATGCTGGTGAACAGCTTCAAGGCGACGTTGAGGAGGGACACCGGGCGGTAGGAGCCGCAGAGGGATTTATCCTTCCCGGGTTTGAGAAGTACCACGATCTACGCTGCCAACATCTCTGGAGTGATCGTTCCTGGCCCTGTAAAGGAATTAAAAAGCCGCGTCAGGAGCGGGGCTAAGATATGGCAGAAAGATTTATAGAATCCCGCCGAGAAGCCGTCCGGTCCCGGCGATTTCATGAGCTTGAGGCGCGATATCGCCCCTATAACTTCGTCCACCCGTATCGGAGCGTCCAACACCTCTGCCTGTCCCTGAGCAAGTGCTGTCGTGTTCGCCCCCTGCAGGTACGCTATGATGTGAGCGTCTGGAGGAGTCTCTCTCCGATAGAGGTTCGAGTAGAATTCCCGAAAGACCCTGGCGATCTCCTCGTCTCCCTCGATTCTTGATCGCCTGAACCTGTGTTAGCTGGGTGCGGGCCCTAAGTCTACTCGCCAGCATACGTCCCATCTTGTCTCCTCCAATGTAGTAGGCGTGCCTAAGTTGGAGTGCTGCATATTCGGCCCTGTCTATGTCGAGCCCCGCAAGTTGAGCCCTCGCCGCCTTCAATTGGCGCCATAGCCTTGGAGCCCCATTTCTGCTGTGCACCCTTTCTAACTCTACCACTTGGGCCGTGAGGTGGTCTCGTTTTTCTTTGCGCTCCCTATTTTCGGCTGCGGAGATGGCTATCAGCTCCCCGCGAAAAAACCGCTTTAAGGGCTCCCCACAGCGTAGACACAGTGATGTCTGGAGAGTCATTCAGCTCCAAGTATTCTGAGATGCATTTATGTATCTGTTTCGTAACCGCCTCTCTATGGAGCAAGCTTTCCCTCAATCGCCAACTCCCCTTCTGTATACGTGTCTGGGGCACCTGCAGGGACATTGTCACAGCGTCATGATCCGAGAGTGCTGTCGGAATGATGTCTACCTCCCCCACCAAGTCGTTTAGTTCCGTCGAGCCCATCAAGCGATCGAGTCAGGCATAAGTGCGGTGTGCATGTGAATAGAAGGAGAATTGAGAGGTCTGCGGGTGAGCCATCCGCCATATATCCACCAGTCCTCTAGTGTGAAGCCAACTCTTCCCTTCCTGAGACAATTCCCCGGTCTGGGTATAGCGGTGGCCTGATCTGTCTAGGGTGGCATCCATGACTAAATTAAGGTCCCCTCCCACCACCATCCACCGCTCCTGTGCGCTCAACACCTTGGAAAAGGCCGCCCTCAAGAATTTCTCTTGCCCCGAGTTGGGGGCATATAATGACCCCACCACCAGGGAGAATCCCCCTATCCAGAGTTTGTAGGCTAGGAGACGGCCTTTAACTTCCGCTATTTATTCTCCCACCCTCCCCGGAAATCGCTTGGCGATCAGTATGGCCACTCCCGCTTTTTTATCATTAGTGGAAGAGTAGAATTGTTGGGGAAACGCCCTGGACCGCATCCGGTGCCAATCTCTGGAGAGGAGATGGCTCTCCTGGAGGAGAGACACGTCGGCTCCAAGGTTCTCTAGATAAGACAGAATGGATTTCCTTTTAATAGGATTATTAGGCCTTTCACATTGAGGGTTACGACATGCAATTGAGAGTGTGTCATGTTGTAGGAGTGGAGTGTGACCTCTGATCCCAAGGGTCTCTTGACCCGCTACTCTGCTGAAACCTCCCCGCCTCTCCTGTTCTAGTCCCCCCTGATTTGTACCATCTTGCTATAAGCCCCATTTGTAGCACACCAGTTCTCTCCCCCCCCCTCCCTAACCCCAACCTAGAACCCCAACCCCCCCATATTGTCCAGTGCCCGCAGGGCATAATCGCGTGCTCCTGGAAAAAAGAAGAATACAGAGCAGTTTGTGGCTCAAGATTCCTTGTCCCCCCGCCCCCACCGACCCCTCCCCCGGCCCGCTTATCTGTTGCTTGCGCTGCTTCCAGCAGAGGTCACGAGCTGTCCTGCGAGGCGGTGTCCCTGAGCACTGTCTCGAGAGCCGCTTGCCTCTCTTGCGCCATGACTGTGGGGTCTGGCCCCACCGTGCGGTCGGGGAGACGCCTCCCCCCCCAATTCTCTGCCAGCGCTCTCGTGGGGGCCTCCGGCCCTGTCTGGGCGAGTCTTCAGGGCTGTGCTGTTCCAGGCCGAGGAGCTTGCATGTGTCTTGTAGGGATTTCAGTTGGTGAAGCTTGCCGTTCCACTTAAAGATCAATCTGAATGGATGGCCCCATGAGTAGGCCACCCCCTTTTCTCGCAGATGCGTGGTCACTGCTCGGAACTCTTGCCTCTTCTGTAGGGTGATGGAAACCAGGTCCTGGTAAAGAGCTATTGGATGACCTTGGTACGCGATTGGCTGTTTCGCCCTGGCCTCCCGCAGAATGCGTTCTTTGAGAGGATAGTCCGGTAGAAAGGCCAGGATGTCTGGTGGGGATGCAGGAGCCCTTCTTTTAAGCCCCACTCGATGCGCCCTATCAATGCGGATCTCAAAGTCCTTGGGGACCCCCAATATGTCCCGGAACAGCCCCTGTAAGTACTGGACCATGTCCGAGCCATCTTCGTCCGATGGGACCCCTTCATGCGGATATTATTCCGCCTAGAGCGGTTTTCGAGATCCTCTGTGTGTGCTTGGAGGTCTATCTGTTGGGCCCTCAACCGAATCACCTCCTGCTAGAGCTGCTCCACCTCCTCATCCCTGGCCTGCCCTTGGTATTCTATGCTCGCCACTCTCTCTCCGATCGCGTCCATGTCTCGTCGAATCTCCTTCACCTCCCCAGCGACTTATCCTTTAAGTGTCTGGAAGTCCTCTCGTAGAGTGTGGAATAGTGCCTCTAGAAACGACCGGGTGACTGGGGCTTCCGCTCCCTCCGGCTCGGCATGCACCTGCGTGTTTGGGGACGTCCGGCCCTCCCCGCTACCGGCCTGCGGACCTTTGGTCAGCATGTCTTTGAGTGTTCTGTCCTTTTTCCCTCGCACCGAGGACATGCCTGCAAAGTTGGTTGCCTCCTTGTCGCTGTTCCGTCCCAGCCAGCCCCCGTGACACTCCGCCGCTGGCTTCCCTCCTGATTTACCTGGTGGGCCCCCTGCTTCTGATAGTGAGGATGCCGTATGGTAGGTCTAGAGGAACGAACGGGCGTCGCGCGCTGTGAAAAGCGCGCCGTTCAGCTCCCTTACCGCAGGCCGCTGCCTTGCCTTCCACTGCCCGTCCCGAGTCTTATTGGCGCCGCTCCGGTGGCCCTCGGCAACCTTTCCTGTTGCCGTTCTTGCTCCACCCCGCCAGTATGGGTTGGTTGCGGGCCTCCAATGTTCCCGGGCCGCCTCTATCCGCTGAGCGTCTTTGGGGAGCTCCTCAGTTCCTTGGTTCTGGCTCTGGTTCCGGATCAGCAACCCCTGCTGCCTCGATGGCCCGTTGCTGGGCCCCACCGATTGGCCGATCGGCCATCAGGTAGATAGCAGGCACCCCTTCCCGGGGACTTACTCCTGGCACAGCTCTCCTCGCCTTGGTGGGGGCTCCCTCGCTGGGAACCCCCACTCCTCCCTGCTCCTGATCGAGAGGGCTCTCTGAGCCGGGTCCCCGTTCCCCTTGGGGCTGTGCCGTGGCTCCCTATGGTTCCCTCAGGCCGCGTAGCTTCCACACGCACCCCGCACTCCCGATGCGAGGAGCGGGGCATTCTGTAGTCTTCCGACGGCCCACCAGGCCCCTCCGCGCATCCACCCACTACTCAGTCGTGGGCGCGCTACCCCGGGGGCCCTCTAATGGTGCTCGCTTGCCGGCACCTATCGGCCGCCTCCTCTGCCCCGGGGTCTAGCTGGCTCCCTGGTCGCCTTCCCCGCCCGCGTGCGCCAGTCGACAGCTCTGGCCGATGCTCTGCGAGGGAGGCCCGCCACAGCGCCTCCTCGCACTGCTCTGTTCCGTTCCCTTAAGGTCCCGGATTGCTTGCGGCCCACTAGGCCTCGCCTCACGCCGTGCTCCCTGGCGCCCGTCTTCACTTGTCTGCCGCTGGTCGCCGTGTCGAGCCCCCTGCCGAGCGCCTCACCTGGAACCGCAACTGCTGCCGGGCTCCCGTCCGGCCCCCCGACACCTCCGCAGCCTCTCGGGCGTAGTCGACTCCCTTACCGACCTCCGTCACTCCGGCCGGGTCTGGCCGCCATTTCCTCTCCTTGCCTCGCGGCTTAGCGGGACCCGCCTTCGCTCCCAGACGGGCCCCGGTCCCCGGATGGCGCTCTGCTGCCGGCGTTGTAGGGCCGAAGGCGCGCTCCCCCCTCTATTTCGGACCTCTGGAGGGCAAGAATCGCTGCTTTGGGCCGAGTTAGGCGCTCGGGAGCGGGGAGACAATGTAGAACACGTCTTACCCGCACGCCATCTTGGCCACGCCCCCGAGACTAACATTTTGACAGAAATCTTGTAATCTTTCTCTGCAGTTTCAGAGCCTCTCCTACATTTTACTAGCTGATTAAGCAATATGCCGTACCCTTTCTTTCCTGTCTGCGCCTCCAGACCACATTACTTTCACCAGAATGTGCTATCCAGCACACACCTCAATTTTGGGATGTGGGAGCTCTTACTCTGTAGAACAAAGGAGTTACAGATGTGGCACTCTTGGAGGAAAGGGGCACGGGATTTTACTGCCTTAACTTCTTGGTCACCAAGAAGGACAGCTTTCTGAAAGCTATCTTGATACTTTGCCTCTTAACATGTTAATTCAGTAGCACAATTTAATTTCAAAATGCTGTCCCAGAGCCAAGTTCTGTTGGCCCACATTGTGGGGGATTAACTGATGTCCCTAGGGAAGTAGAGTGAAGACGCTGTTGCCCTGATCTTTGTGCTGCTGTTGGTGCCATTGTGTGGAGGGACTCGTTGTCCCAGCAGGCATAGCAGAGCGAGGAGGCGGACCCTCCCGCGCCGCGTGCTGAAAAACGTAGTTGTCCTCCCGCGGCACAGGATGTAGAGTGAAGACGCTGTTGCCCTGATCTTTGTGCTGCTGTTGGGGCCATTGTGTGGAGGGACTCGTTGTCCCAGCAGGCATAGCAGAGCGAGGAGGCGGACCCTCCCGCGCTGCGTGCTGAAAAGCGCAGTTGTCCTCCCGCGGCACAGGTTGTAGATTGAAGAAGCTGTTGCCCTGATCTTTGTGCTGCTGTTGGGGCCATTGTGTGGAGGGACTCGTTGTCCCAGAAGGCATAGCAGAGCGAGGAGGAGGATCCTCCCGCGCCACGCACTGAAAAGCGCAGTTGTCCTCCCGCGGCGCGGGAAGTAGAGTGAAGACGCTGTTGCCCTGATCTTTGTGCTGCTGTTGGGGCCATTGTGTGGAGGGACTCGTTTACCATCTTTACTGCATAGACTCCAGTTCTTAACGACCAGTGAATGAATCAGTTATCATTTATGCGGAGGTTTTGAAGGGTACATAGTTAATTTGGTTTGTTTATGCTCGGCTTTCATGCAGGACAGAAGAGAACTTTTGCGGGCGACATTCATTGAACGTGGAATTCGTTCATGCGTTTAATCCAACTAATTCAATTTTAAACTGTTGTTTTACAAAATATTTATTAACTTTTGACTGCAAAATTAATAATTTTTAACTGTATACCTTCATCTACTGTTTGCTTGCTTAGTCCTTAGTTTGTGTGTAACTTTAATTAATCATGCATAACAAAACTGAAACTAAGGGGGGGGGAGGGTCATTGATTGTGTTTTTGTTTTTTACAAATGGGCAGAGGCGACTTCCTGCTGGGGGCTTCAGAGTAATTGCCCGGGAGAGGAGTGAAAAGTGTGCAGCTCCTGCTTGCTGCCGCATGTTAGCTCACCTTGTTTACTGGAGAGCAGAATCTCCTACCAAAGGTGAACTTTCTTATAAACATCTAAAGCAACAGACCCCAGAGAGCTGCTGCGTTTACAAGTAGATGTAACAAGCATTGGCATAGCCAATAGGTCTCGCCTTTGGGACCTTATAAGTGTTTAGTTATACAGCACAATATCCTTGGTGCAACAACATCAACTGTTGCATGGCTAAACACTTATAAGGTCCCAAAGGCGAGACCTATTGGCTATGCCAATGCTTGTTGCATCCTTGTCTTTAAATTATGTTGTTTTTCTTCTATTCCGATCAAGACGAAAAATCAAACACCACAAGTGATCACACTATCATTTGTTCTTTTTCTGTCTTACCTTGACTGACCCTTTTAAGAACATTTCTGTGGATTTAGTCACTGATGTGATCTGGTGTTTGATAATTTCGTTGTTAATGCTAAACTTGCTCAGACGTCTTAATTGCCGTGTGCCAAATTCGCAGAATTTGCTTTTGTGTAGTTACCCGAAATTCTGCACAAAGACATATTTCAAGTTAAACAAAATCGTGAAAAACCCCAAAGTGCCAGGAACAATAGCCTGTTCCGGTCGTTCACATAATTCCCATGATCCCTTGGTAAAATTGTGAGTAATTTCGCCACGTGTTGAGATGACGTCATTTTGGCAATTTCCCACAACAAGAATAATGCACAATTCACAAAATTAGACAAGATTGCCCTGATGTGGAAACTTCAACCAGGTCTAATTATAATGAGCATTTCTTACCAGTTGAGTATAAGAAATGTTACATTAGCATGCAGGCAGAGACCGTCACCCAGGAAAAAAATGTTAGCTGAATTTGTATCCTCTTCAGCGCACTTTCCTCTGCTCATGATATCTTCAGTTTAGCTGGACGAGCTCCGAGAAAAGTCAAGCCCCCGTTTGATTGATCATACTAAAGTTTGTTATGTTTATTGATGATGTAGGATGTCATCTGGTGCATGTTCTTTTTTTAATAATATTTATTAAAGTTTAAATGTTAGAAAACATATAGTTAGATGACATTTGATGTTGGTAGACGTTCATAATAATCATCTGTGTATATCGTGAACAAATGTGAAAAGAATGGTGATTCTCCACTTTACAGAACCGGTATCCAATGTGTTTCATTTTGTGAAGTGGCTAAAAGACAGATATTTGTGGGCACATAAATCATAAAAATGAATAAACCGCCGTTGCAAGCCAGACTCAAGAGAAAGACCAAGCAAGGATCTTGCTTTGATCTGAATTTTCTCTCTCCAGCACTACTTTGTTCTGTGGTAATTTATTCCAACTCTGTACAGTGTTTGCATCTGAGTAGAATCTCTCTTATGCAGAGTGCGTTCATCGATCAGCATTCCAAACCAAACTCGCACACGCCAAGACTGGTCGTCGCATACCATCAAAGGGCTCACAGACTGGCCCAGCTCCAGTACGTTCTTAGATTTCTTAGATTTCTTTATTCCGCCCCATCTCATAAGATGTTCTTCCTTTGTGCCCCGGTATCTCAGGAAACCGAACCTTTAAACAGAGCTTTATTAAAGATATGATTCTGTGTGACTGCCATTGTTATCTTGGGCGTTATGTTTGTTGTCTTGCCCCACCCTTCGTCCTGACACTTCAGTCTACGGCGCATGTATTCTCCCCAGACCTATTTTACATTTTAGTTCAGAATCGATTATTGATATATTCAAGTAACGACACGACATCCATAAACAAGCGCTGTGTGGGTGGGAAGCAGCAAGGTGGGAGGGAACCAAGCTATGTGCTTTTACGAGGCAGCACCAAAGTGGATGCCTGCTTGTGCCCCAGGGGACTGCTGAGTGCGTGCTCCAGCGGAGTCTATAATTGCTTTAAAAACAAGCACGGAATCGAAACGGAGGAGCGGGGGCGAGCGAGCGCGGCAGCCTGCTCAGCTGACCAGACGCTCGTGCGTCATGGCCTTTTGCCGGCATGTGTTTCCAATTATCGCGCCCGCGTCTGGGCACGATAATGGGAAACACATGTCTGCGTCGCGCGTAACCGCCCGAAAAAGGCCACGACGCACGAGCGTCTGGTCAGCTTTTCAAACCCCCTTACATAAAGTCTTCGCCTAGCAGCGCTTGCGCGCTACTCGAGGCTCGACCTAAAAAGTAGGGCCCAGAGTTGCGGCTGCATGAATGGGCTTAAGCAGCAGGTCTCGGAGCTGTTTTACTTTATAATGGGCTCTGTCTACAATACTTTATTCAATTAAGTGTTGTGAGGAAAGTCAAAAGGCTACGGATATGATAGCCTATGGTAAGGAAAAGCAGCACTGAGATCCCCTATTTCCATTCCACCCATGGAATTATTGCAGTGGGGCTTTTATAGGGTGCTACATCTTCACCCTCCAAACAAAGGACGTCTCGCATTGCCTTCTGCGGGCTCACATGCCCTGGAAAGCTTCTGGTCACTTCCAAAAAGAGTAAATTCCCCTTGATTTCAGTAGAATCACCATCCAGACCCGCTTTGGAAACTCAAACGTTTGAGAGGTGTTCATCGTGCCTCAACTTTGAAATGCTGTACTTTTTTTGTGCCAGCATTGCCCCCTTTGCTTTTATAAACATTTTAGCGATAGCCAGACAGCACGTAAATACAAGAAGATGTCACTTCAGAGGTATCTAGTGTTTTGAGGTTTTATTTCAAAAGATAAAAAACGATGGGTTTTCCGAAAGTGTCCGCCTTTTTTTACCAGCCATGACACAATTTAATAAGCTCCACTCCCTCCTTCCCCACTTTTCCATCCGTAAAGTTTTGAAGGGGGCCGGACTTGAAAATATTACTCTCGTGGAACTCGGCACAAAAAATTAAAGACCTCTTTCGTTACAAGATGACTGCCACATATGGCCACACACAAGCTGCTCTACTTGCGTCATGTGTACCAGTCTAGTGTTTCATTTCCAAGCAACCCTCTTGTTAAGGATCACCATCCCAAGCCGTACACAAGGTCATGTTTTGCTGGCCCCTTTCAGCAGGCCCTTGTACCAGGGGATGTCACTTTGTTTGCCTTTGTTAGTCATGGCCGTCTCAAATCTTCTATTTCCAACGCTATAGCTGACCCACTTGCCTCACTGGGCCTCCGATTCCTCTTCACATGACTGTGTGCCATGCCTCCTCTGTCAGGTCTCCCATATCGCTCCTAGCTGTGCTTCACCTCACATTGATGTGTACCCTCATCTGTTTTCTCGAGTAAACAAAACTTTCTCACCCTCTGGTACCTTATTGGTGAGCTCTGCACCTCAGACCAAAGCTGCAGAATGTAGAGCCAAGCCTCCTCGTTCTTCGCATCTTCATCAGATCTTGTTTCCACTGGCACAATTTATACTCAAAGATCTATTAGCGTACAATGTTGGGGAATCTTGTTAGATATGGGCATGATGAAGGATGGTTAAGGAGCATGTGGGAGCTTTTGTAGTCTACATTGACCATGATAGTAAGTACATTTGTTGATTGTCTGATTAATAAAAATCATTACAATGCACATAAGGCATAAAATATTCTATGAAGTTCAATTGGAGTTTAATATCCCGGAGCACGACCTAACATTGTACATAAATAGATGTAAAAATTACTAAGTCGTTTCAAGTCAATCAAAATTCATAAAAGCATTGATATCTGGGAGCGTGGCCTGGTGTCAACCAAGATGGCCGCACTTTAGGAGCGCTCCTGGGCGCTAGCTGAATTAAACCCTGCCATCCATACTATTATCCGCCCACATCTGCAATTGAATGGTGCGCCTCGACTCTCCCAGTCTCCAGGCATCACTGGGGACATTTTGGGATTGAATTTCGCGCAGAGAAATAAGGTTTGGGCGATCCGGGAGTTGGCAGCCCACGCCCCAGCCAGGCTGCAGATATCCAGGCCGGCTTGTTTAAGGGAGAGCTCTCCGATAAAGTGGCAAGGTGAGGGGCTGGTTACATGCGGAAACGGCCGCAGTGGGAGCCCCTTGAGGTAATAGCTGGCAGTATTGATCCTGCCTGGGCTGAAGCATTCCATTGCTTGAGAGGTGCCCGTAACGCGGGTCTAGAATTTGGCTGATCTGGGCCTGGTGGCGACTTACAGATTGGGCTTGCAGTGCTCTGTGGGAGAGAAGCTAATTGGTGGCGAGAAGCGCAGAGCGAGAAGACCTCCGGAGTGGCAGTGTAGGAGAGGCGGCGGTGGGGACCCTCAACTCTGGTGATGGCGATCGATCCGGCGGCGGTTGCGTCTGGCCCCTGGATCAGGATACTGTGCTGAGTACCGGGGGACCGTGGCAGAGTTTGCAGGATTGCAGACTCACGAGGAGGAGTGATTGGAGCAGTGCAGGGGCCTTCCTGTGGACACATGAACAAAGCACCGAGCTTGAAGAGGGAGGAACCGGCTGGGCTGTGACTCCGCACTGCCAGGGAAAAACGCAGTGTGGGCTGGGGTTCTGCTCTCCATACACTGATGGCTGGCCAGGCAGAAATGAGGAGGCATTACCGGTGAAGAGCGAGGGGCGATCGGGGTGGCCAAATTGTGCATGAGCCTGTCTGGGGCCCCCCCTTACATTCGGGACAAGCCACAGATATGAGTTCAATGCTGAGACCAGATAAGGCACACTGGTAGCAGGAATGCTGGGGGTAACCTGGAACAATTGACTCCTGGAGGGAGAGAGGTGATTTCTCTCATTTTGGAAGCCCGGTAGCCTGCAGCCAAACGAACTGGTGCGGAGGTGTCTTGTATTGGAGCTGAGCGGGGTGGTCCCAGCATCGCGTGCCCCGCGAGTGCCTAGAGGGCCACAGTCTGTCTGTGAGAGCAGTCATGGTCCCCGGTTGAGACTTGCAGTGGTATACATTCGCAGTGACTGCCAGAATCAAGTAACTCCACCGCATACAGTGCAGATTTAAATATCCGCAGTAGCGCTATTGGGATATTCCTTCCCCGCCCCTCTTCTTTCTCTTTGTTATCTTGCTCTATAAGGGGACATGGTGAAACCGAAGGGACAGCAACAGATGCAATCTAACAAGATGGACAAATATGCCGTACTCAAGCAGTCAGTAGAGGGCGTCAGGCATGGAGGCGCTGGAATCGGCTGAACCCTCACTGGGGCACATTTTGGCAGTGATCCGTGACCTCAAAGGTACTCTAGAACCCAAAATTGATGCAGTGTAAGTGGATGTAAATCTCCTGCAGGCCAACTTCTAGAAAATGTCAGAGAAAATCACGAAAGCTGAGACGGATATAAATACGTTACAAACCACGTCCAAAAATTTGGAAGACCAAGTTCGACGTCTTACAAAACAGCAAGACATTATGGCGGCTAGACTTGAGGGTCAGGAGAGCAGGGCCCGACATAAAATCATCAGGGTGGTCGCTCCAATGGGGATTTGAGATACGAGAAGGCCACAGTGCAGTTCTTCCCGGACTATACGCTGCAGGAGCACCGTAGCTTTGATGAAGTAAAGAGAGCACTCCACGCTCAAGAACTCAAGTACATGATGCTTTTTGCTGCCAAGCTCCATGTGGTGGCAGAGGGTAAATCCTAGGATTTTGCCACACTGGTGAAAGACTGGGAATGGCTGGAGGGTTGGCGCACCCTAGGACGGTGGGGCAGCCATAAGGAGGTGTGGAGATGTCCCCCCCACCCCCCCGGCCCGACAGGGAGACGACTTGGCAGACCATCAAGATGGACACTCTACTGAGGTTTTCTCATTAACACAGCTGGCTGAAGGATAAGTACCCTTTTCTTAGCGCTGCTGGTCCCACTGGGTTAGACCTTAAGTCGTAGAGGATGTAAATATGAGGACTCTTGTCGGGAGCCAATGACACTGTGTGGGCCATTGTACTGTACCCTTGGATGGCTCTTGGGAGCGAGGGGTAGTGCTAATGTAGCATGTTTTTGGGGACTCAGCAGTGTGGGGAAAAGTTAAGGTTGACACACAGCTGCACACCTTGGTGGCTCTTTGGCATTCGGGA
Organism: Calotriton arnoldi; assembly: GCA_963921515.1. Lineage (NCBI taxonomy): Eukaryota > Metazoa > Chordata > Amphibia > Caudata > Salamandridae > Calotriton > Calotriton arnoldi. The sequence continues at coordinate 213,632 of CAWUFW010001639.1, read as the reverse complement.
GGGAGACGCCACAATATGTTCTATGAGCAAACGGTGCGGGGGACAAGTTATAGTAGTTACAAAGGGTTTACCAATGGCTTACGAGCAGCCCTGGGCATCTTGGTGACACCGGCTAACCCTTGACGTGCTAGTTGTTATGTTTAGGGTGACAGGTGCTCTGCAAATTGGGGTGCTGGGCGTTACAAAGCCTACAGTGCAGGGTAGCGGGGGGGAGGGGAGTTTCAAGGAGACTCATAGTTATGTTCTGTTTTCAAAGTTCTGCACAGTATAATGTGTATTTGCTCAGTAACATGGTAAGGCAAGGGGAGAGGCTCAGATCAAGCAGGGGGAGGAGGGCAGATCACAGGCACGGTTCCGCAATGGGCCGGGAAACATTGCATCCCAACCCAACATGGGGTCCCAAGTCCGTTCAGATTTGAAAGTTAAGACATGGTATGTTAATGGCCTAGGTAGCAAAATTAAACGAACCCTAGTATTGCAATATATCTGCAGACACGATCTGGACCTCGTCCTATTACAGGAAACCCACTTGAAAGGTAATCGTTATAAAGCCCTGGATCGCTGTGGTTACTCCATGGCGGCACATGTGGGTTTCACCTTCAGCTCCAGAGGCACAGGTATCCTTCTTAAATCATCTGCACTGTATACACCGGGCCAGCCCTGGCACGATCTTTTGGGTAGATTTGTCCTGCAGACGGGAACTTTGGAAGGACCATACCCTCAATCTTTGTTCGGTTTGCCTAGATTTCAGGTGGAAACTCTCTGTTGGAAATGTCGATGGGTGCCCTGATACTCGGGGGAGAGGGAGGTGGGGGGCTGGCGGAGGGGGAGGTGGACATAAGTGTCGTGATGAATCCTGCGAAGGACAGGCTGACCAGTAGGGAGAGACACATACGAGAGCCCGCTTAAATCCTCCCCAGTGGCCATGGGTTGGTGGACCTCCGGCATGATCACAGTCCAACCACAAACCAGTTCACATGGCAGTTTCTCCCGGCTGGATTATATATTTACCCATCTCCTTAGCGCGAGCCACTTTCATGGTATAGGCCACCTAGTGCAAGGCATTTCTAACCACTCCCCGGTAGTGGTGTCGTTTTAGGGCCCTATTAGAGATTCTGTGCTGCCCTCAAGGATAGTCTCCTGGCATTTGAAAGGCAGAAAATTCCAAGATAAAATACGAGAACAGACGGAACACTATTTCCAAGAGAATGTGGCACGGTTGGCTCATTTTCCTCTATCCTCTGGGAATGCCCTGTAATCCAACGATACTGGGAGGGGGTTGTACAAGTCATGACCAAAATTACAGGTCTTGCGGTCCCGCTAGAGGCCAGCCAGATTGCAGCTGCTTTGCATATCGGGGAGGACAATTGGCCCAGGTACTCGAAAATTTGGTTACAGTTGGCAGCAGGGGTGGCAAAAAGAAATATTGTGAAGGCGTGGGTAGTGAAGATGACTTAGACTGGTGCTGATTGGCGGAACAGGTGATTTATCACAGTTGGGCTGCCCTAGGAAATTTGATGAAATGTGGGACAAATGGAGCCTGTATAGAGACACACAAAAGTCCGATTAGGGGAAGGTAGGAGGGGCGGAGGGGGGTTCGTGGTCCACCGGGTAGTTGATTACGATAACACCTGTACCTAATCATACCTCTGTGATCTGTACCATGTCTATCAATATTTGCAATGATAATGACGTTATGCCTCACTGTCTTAGTCACATTTCGTGTAAACGATTGTACCATTTGATGTGCACTGAGCAACTGTTTAATAAAAAGATTCTTTAAAAAAAAAACATTGATATCTAACATTGTTCAAACAGTACAAAATATAGCTAAAGTGCATCAATGGTAACATCCCTATTTAAATCTGTCATTGGATCATTAGTATAAAATATCACTAAAGTGCATCAGTAATCATTTCACTACTAAAACAATGAACATTCAAGGACCATAAAAGCATAGATTTTTCATATTGTTCAAACTGTACAAAGTATCGCTAAAGTGCATCAGTAATACCGTCCCTTGTTAAAACTGTCCTTGTTCAAATAGTGCAACGTATCGGCAAAATGCATTGTAGGAAGCTGGGTTTCTGTTGCAGTAACGCCCCCACTTTTTGCCAGACTACTGATGCACTTTGACTTGATGTGCCCTGTGTCCCTGCCAATCAGGTTCCCAGGGCCTGTGTTTCCCCAAAACTGTACCTTGCACACCAAATTGGCACTCTCAGGCCACAGGTCAGCCCCTGGTAAATGGTACCTCCGGTACCCAGGGCACTGTGACCAGGGAAGGCCTCTAAGGGCTGCAGCACTTATTGTGCCATCCTTAGAGGGTCCTGTACCTTTACACTCACACACTGCCTTTGCAGGCTGCGTGTTTTGGTGCAGAACAAAGTGAAGAGTCGACATGGCACACATCCCTGTGTGCCATGCCTACAACCCACTGCCCTTGCATAGATCAGTCACCCCTCTAGCTGGGTGCCCTATACCAGTGGTGAGGGTACAGGTGCATGAGCCCTGTACCCCTACAGTGTCCGAATCCATTCTTAGACATTGTAGGTGCAGTGCTGCCATTAAGAGTATATGGTGCTGGGAGTTTGTCATTACGAACTCCACAGCACCATAATGGCTACACTGAAAACTGAGAAGTTTGGTATCAAACTTCTCAGCACATTAAACCCACACTGATGCCAGTGTGGGATTTAATGAAAAATGCACTCAGGGCATCTTAGAGATGCCCCCTGAAAAACGACCAGCTTATGGTGTGTTCCCTGACTGGTACACACCAGCCTGCCACCACGAGACATGTTTCTGGACCCCTAGGGTGGGAGCCTTTGCTCGCTGAGCCCAGAAACAAAAGCCTTTCCTGGGGGGAGATGTTCACACCTCCCCCAGGCCAGGAAAAGCCATCTGTGGCAGGGGAGCTTCGAAGGCCTGGCCGCCTTTGTAATGTAACCCCCAGCCTCTCCTGCTATCAGGAGCAGGCCCCCTTCCTGTCTCCCCTCCTTTTCGGCGGGAAGACAGGCGGGAAAAATTAGCCAGCCCAGAAGGTGTGCCCACCTCTGCCAACCCCACCCCTCAGGTGGGGAGGCGAGGTGAAGCCCACTCTTCAGTGCCCGCCATCTTGCAGATGGCAGGCACTCCCCAATCAGGATTAGGGATTGTGCTCACTCCCCCACGTGGGGTGAGTACACGAAGGGTGTAGTCACCCTAAGGTCAGTAGCCCATTGGCTACTGACCTCGAGACCCCTAAAACGCCCCCTAAATACTGTATTTAGGGGGCAGCCCTGAACCAAGGAGGCAGACAAGAAACTACAAGAAGAAAAGAAGAAGAATAACCGAACAGCCGCGCCGAAGCTACCAAGAGGAGGACGCCCACTGACTTGGCCCCAGCCCTACTGACCTGTCCCCACCTCGAACCTGCTCCAGCGAAATCCTGGTGTGTCCTGCAGCCAGCAACCTCGAGAAACCCAGAGGACCTGCCTGCCTCAATCCCAAAGACTCTGTCTCCCGTGAACACCGGATTTGTTCTACAACAGACTCCAGCTCTGCAAGGATCCGCAAGTTTGCACCACTCTGCACCCGACGCCCACGGCCCGAGTTCGAGTGGCCCAACACCAAGAGGAGGTCTCCCCGGCGATCCTGACCCGAGATCCGGTGATCCCTGACCTGCCTCAAGCCGAAGCCTGCAACCTCAAACCGGAAGGTCCCCCCAACCGCGACCAGGAGCTGGTAAGAAGATCCGACCCTAAAAGGCACCCCTGCACCCGACGCCCCACGGCCTTGGGTGGCCCAAACGACGGTGCCTAACCAACCCCCAACATCCCAACTTACCTCTCCAAGTGGTGGTCGCACCCAGAAGACCTACGTCCCCGAGCCTGCAGTGTGTTTGCAAACCGGAGACTCCCCATTGAAAGCTACAGGGCACCCGACACCAAAACAGCACTCTGCACCCGGCCGCCCCAGTGCCGCTGAGGGTGCATCTTTTGTGCTGGCCTAAACCCCCATTTGCGCTGAGCTTAAGTCCAGGAGCTTTGCTCCCACAACGCAGTGGCCTGCTCGTCAGCAGCCACCAACCGGAGGCCCCCTACCCCCCATTGGATAACATTGGGCCTCAGCACTCTGCACCCGGCCGCCCTAGTGCCGCTGAGGGTGTAACAAGAGTGCATCCTTAACCCTGAGGGACCCCTGAGTCTAACCCCAGAATACCAACTCCCACAACAAAGTACTTACTTTTGAACCAATAACACTATTTTCCTCCATAGGATAACATTGACTATTTTTCTATGAAAAGTTTCTAAGTGTGGAGTTGGAAAACCTAACAAATTGTTTTACAACTGTACTAAATAACAAAAACGCTTTTACTTACCTGTTTACACGAAATGTCCCAGTGTAGTATCCAGGTATACTACACTGTGTAAGAAAAGTAATCTGAAAGTAATGTACTGGTCATTTTACTAAAAAGCCCATTCAAAGTATATGTACTGTATTACCAAAGCATTGCATTTCTCAGTAACAGTACTGTAAATCAAAACAAAGTGCATATACAATTACAATCCAAACTGTGTTACAACTGTATATTTACCGCAAAGTATGTATCACTTACCTGTGCCAGGCTTGCTTGGTTCTGGGAAATAAAATAACTAAAAGAATATTTTTATACAAAAACAATTGGTCTGAAGTTCAGTCTTTGAGTGTGTGAATTCATTTGCTGACTGAGTGTGTACAACAAATGCTCAACACTGTCCTCTGATAAAGCCTTACTGCTCGACCACACTACCACAAATAGAGAGTGAGGTGATATCTACTCTACCTACCTTTTGGGCTCCACTGGACTCAGTGCACACTATATCTCACTTTGGTATAGTATATACAGAGCCAGCTTCCTACATGCATCAATGATCACATCGCTACTAAAGCAGTAAAAACAGCTAGGACAATTTCAACATGTTTTCTGCCAAAAACAAAAACTTGTTAAGGCGAAAGATAAGAGGGATTGATTTTCCAGATAGGCAGAAAATAACGGCTTGGCGACATGTTCCCACTCCAAGGGCAATGAACAATGGTTTTAACAAAGTACGTTGTGTTTGTAGTAGACGAGGGCAGACTTAAACTAAGTGCATAAAGGATTCCTTTGAATAACCACATAGCCTGCAACAATTTGTTTGCCATTGCTGCACCCACCTGGGCATGCCATCCTTGGTTGGGTACCTACCGAGTCCTAGCTTGAGAAACGCATCCCTCGTACATGTTAGTATATGTGATCGTAGGTAAGGCTGGAGCTCAAGTTTCTCAAATGAATTGATAACGGTCCAGGCACGCCTTTTTGCTGTTAGAGCCTCTTAACCTTTTGTAAAAGGTAAAATATTTGTCGCTTGGTTTAGAATGATCTTAAATATCTCCTTGTTTATTGTCTTGAGTCCAAGTAACTCGCAATTAATATTGTCAAGGCACTCAGCTAAATAAGATCTCCAGACACTTACAAAGTTATGAATTATAAGTTCTTGCCAACACAAATTGGGTAAGGAACCGTGATCAGATTGCAACAGAATATATAAGCTTTTTAAAATGGCAGACTGTCTTACTAATTTTTTTTGTAGGCCGAATTCCAACCGAATTTCAGCGTGACCATAGCTCTTTGAGATTCTGAAGACGGATTTAAAGGTTTTAATTTGTAGTTGGCCCAGTAAATTGGCACCAGTACAGCGAAAAGTTACTGTTCCATAAGCTAATGCAGGGACTAGGCTTGTTTTTAATGATTTTTGCCAAATGATCGTGGCTGGGGCATGAAAGCTTCTCACGCAGGGTACTAAAGGCATAAATTAAGGTAGCAGTTTTGGCTCTCATGGTGTTAAAATGGCCTTTAATCAAATGTGATTCCTAAGTATTTGTATGTCCTGACTGTGTCAATATCCATTCCACCAACTTTCCATATCCGGGACTTCGGTCTAGAACGCACTAGTATCATTATTTTGGTTTTCTTTATATTCGTCTTTAGCTGGTGTGCTATTAATTATATTTATCAAAGAACTCAATTAAACGTTGTAGGCCTATCGGAGTAATATGGTATTGTCTGCATATTGTAAATATTATATATGACATCCTGCAAGATTAGGCGAATGAGCATTTACTTTATGCAAATGAAGTGGTAGATCGGCCATGAAGAGATTAAAGAGACATGGTGCTAGCACACAGCCTTGCTTCAGGCCATCAAAGGTTTCAAATCGCCAAATCACGCTATTGCCATCTCCCATCTTCACCTGAACCCATGTGTTGGTATATAAGAGAATAATCATGTCAAGACGTTTGCGTGGCACACCAAATGCCGCCAACTTAGAGCACAGCAACTTGCGTGGAACGGTATCAAAGGCTGCTTTCAAGTCGACAAAGCAGATGGATAATTTTTGTCTTTTATAAACTGCTGCCTTCGCAATTAAAGTAAGAGACAGTAAATTTGTAGAAGTTGACTGGTCTTTTCGGGAAACCCGATTGATAGATTGGAATTATATTGTTGAATGTGGCCCACGCGTCTAGCTCCTTGATTAAACATGATGCAAAAACCTTTGCCTCAACGTTGCTTAGGGTAATTAGCCGGTAATTTGCAAGATTTTCTGGAGTGCCATGCTTATAAATGGGTTGCAAAATGTGTTGCAAAATACTCCCTTGCCATGATTCTGGGATAAGTCTTGTAGATAAGATCTCTTTATATAGGGGAGTTAGCATTCGTGCCCACTGTTAAAGTTTTGCTTTAAAAACAGTGTTGGGAATACCATTGGGACCTGGCACTCTGTTTGATCTGATACTGCATAAGGAGACGATAATTGATCCCTCAGATATTTGTTTGATTGATGAGGACATGTCTGTGCACGGCCCCCAATCCCCTCAAAAGAATAATTTGGGGCACTTTGTACAATTAAAGTTGGTATTGCCCTCTGTATGTCGTCATCTATTTTGGGTTCGGGGCACTCTGTACTAGCCAGAAATAAAAGTTTCCCAACCATATAGGTACCAGGCCATGGCTCTATTCTATTCAACATCTGTCTACAAAAAGCATAAATGTACGGCATTGAATTAGATGTATTCACATATAAATAATGTTCATACATATTTGCTAATAAAATAAGACTTAGTTGTTGGAGGGGAGACTATCCTATCACCCTCTGTGGGAGGGGAGCGGAGGGGTTAACAGGGGTACTCTTAGAATAATTTGGACTCTGACTTGGTTAAAGTGCATTATATGTTGTAAATGAGGGAGCTGAAAAGGGAACTGAAACAACCTAATTTGGGGTGGAGTGAGAATAGAGTAGCTTGATCAAGTGCTCTGTGGTAGGGACAGTCGCGGCCGACATGGCTCGCGGGTGGGGGGGCGGGGATCGCGTGGGCGGGGGGGTTAATTTAATTTTTAAAAAAATAATCAACTTACCATCTCGTCCGGTCCCGCGTCTCGTCTCCTCTCTCCTCTCCCCTCTCCATACAGGAAGCAGGCAGCCTCCCTCCCCTCCGCCAATCTCAATGCTGCAATGGCAGCATTGTAATTGGCTTGGACGCCGAACCCACAGGCGTCTATGGGGAGGCCATTTTCTCTATGTAGGCTGCATGCAGCCTACATAGAGAAAATGCAGTGTGTGCATGACTGGTTTGGTCGGCTCTGGGGCCGACCAGTCAGCGCCCACAACTGTGGGCTAGCCACTCCTCCCCTGCCTGGAGCAGGACCGCCCGCCTGTCCGCCCCCAACCAAACCCTGCCTTCTGCTCTCTCGCAGTGCGAGAAGCAGAAACATAAAATGGTATTTAAAATACCATTTTATGTTTCTGCTTCTCCCATTGCGAGGAAGCAGTGGGGCGATGCTCCTCCGCCCACGTGGAGTTAATGACCAAGGTTTAACCACTAACTTTGGGTTACAGAGTAGCATGCTACCCTTCATAATAAGCTTCAGTGCCTCGTGGGTCGTAAGCGTTATTAAATAAAATTACAATACAATTGAGTTTAAAACGAGTTCAGAACTGTAGAGTACGAAAGAAATCAAATGAGGGTGCATTGCCGGTATTACGACTTGTAAGAGATACATCGATTAATTGCACAGCGACATTATTTCCATTTGGCCTCTGAGTATGTAATGAAAATGTAAGGGGACCCAGGTGTGAAGAATCTGCATCCTTAAGTATGTGTTGAACACATATGTGGCAGTATGTGAACAGCTGGTTCCCAGCTCTCGGTTATGTATGCGACTGAACTTGCATTATACTGGTTTGAATAGCACATGATGCAGCCCTTTCAGCTGGGAAAATTGAGACCCTAAGAAAATAATGTAATGCTGTTAATATAACTGGTGTTATGAAGATGACGTGCATACGAGGAGGCTGTTTGATTCCATCAGCAAACAGATTTGACTGTTAAAATGGTATATGGCTAATGGTTTGTTCTCAGACCGAGAATCTCAAAGTAATTGATTACCGGCACATGTAAACCTGCAGGAGTTCTGGTCTGATATGCAGGGGCGGCGGCCCAACAAAGGATTACACTGGTTTGGACGATGGTAAACAGGGGTGTAACTCTGGGTCCCTGGTGTCATGAAACATTCTGCTAACATTATTAATAATTTCCAAGCAATGCAACAATCATAAAATGAATGGAGTCCGGGGCTTGCTAGTTAGGCAATGAAGCATGGTGGTGGATTTAAAGGGTGAGCTGGGGTGGGGAAAGGGAAGTGCACCACTCAGGAGCACGCCAGCGGTCGCTGTCACACTAACATAGCCAGTGAGGCATGGGCCCTAGTGCAAGGCAGGAAAAGGCCCCCTGGTTAATGTTTAAATTATAAAATATAGCAATAAGAATTCAATGGTCCCTCAGGGCTTTGCCTCCAGTGCTGCTGCACCAGTGGAAGCTATGCCTTGCTGTCACAGCACACAGTACATCATCAACAGATAAAACAGGGGCCCATATTCCAGCACACACTGCATCGCAGAGAGAGACACACACACACACACACACGCACACTCACTCACTCACTCGCTCGTCTGCTGTCCTAGCATACAGAGCACCACACACAAGAGGTGCACGTAAATAATGCACCATTCACAAACACTTAAGGGGTCGCAGTCTCAGCACACAGTGAACCTTCACAAACACTAGGCAGGCCTCGAAAAATCCAAAAAGTGTTACTAGACCTGCAGGTCTAGTGACTTAAATATCTACTCCACCTAATTATAATGCTCTTGACCCATAAACTGGTTTCAAATTATGTGATCCTTGGCAAGTATTTTAATTCACTGAGACGCCATTTTCTTCTTTATCCCATATGAGAGCACCTTCAAATACGCAAGCTCAGCACGTCTGCTGTACAGAAAACTCTTTTGATTTAATAGACTAAACAGTAGCTCCATATAGAATGCAAATCTAGCCACATATAAGATACACTTGACTGCAGACTTGCCTCTTAATTCATTTAATGCATTGCCATTAGGGCTTGGCCAGGAATGTCTCTCACATCATGTTTAAAAACTATCACTTTTAATAAATACATAACTAAAGCATAAAGTAGCAGCCCACTGTTATTTGCAATCAGCAGATTTTACATTGAAATGGCCACAGAATTTGTCACTGTCATGTGGTTTTAAAACTAGTGTACAATGTTTGGAAATACAGTTTCTGCAAATATTTGTCATTTGCACATCACCAAGTAAAGTGTTCTGATTTGTTTTCCACCAATGTATTTATTTTTTCCATTTTTTTTTTATTGGTTTAACCCCATCGCTGCGTCCGTCGGCCAACGGCCGTCGCGAGCACTACCTCGACGCGGCCCCGCCCACTCGTTCAAACCGCCGCACTGCGGCGGAATTCGCACCGCGGTAAAAAAAAAAAAAAAACAACAAGTAAGTCACAGTTCTTATGTTTGCATACATTTCAGTACAGTTACATCCTTCGTACATTTAATAGGAATCAATAGTAAATCAGTCATTTGCCCCTATATTATTTCCAATATTTTTCCTCATCTCCATCTCCTTAGTAGGTGAGGTACACAAATCACCCCGGTACGCATTCCATTTGCTCCATTTTTTATCCCATTTCTTAGGACAACCTCTGGACTTGAACACCTCTTTTTCTGCTATCTTACATCTGTCTAATTCCTTAGCCCAATTCTTCGGCGATGGCTTCTCTTCCACCCCCCACTTCATTGCAATTGCTCGTTTCACTAGCTTGTATCCCATAGTGGTCATTTGTTGCTCCACTTCCGTAAGGTCTGTAGCCTCCCATATATTAAGGAGTCCCAGTTGTGGTGTTAAGATAATCTCTTTTCCTAGTGCTCTCTGCATGTGTGTTGAGACCTTTTCCCATAGAGTTTGTACGTGGGGACACTCCCATATTGTGTGGTAGAAAGTGGCCTCTTGATGACAGTGGCGGAGACACAGTGCATCTTGTCTATTCCCTATTTTCGCTAATGTAACCCCCGTAAGATAAGTTCTGTGCAGGATTTTCAATTGAATAAGGCGGAGCCTAAGGGGAATGGCTGCTTCTCTCGGGGACATCAGTGCCCTTTGCCAATCGACATCTTCAAGTTGCCCTACATCAGCTGGCCATCTTTCTCGAAGAGTATGAAACGGATCTGGCAAGTTGTTACATAGTTTTCTATATGTTAAAGATACAGCTTTCTCTAATATAGGTTCCGAAAGCAGTCGGTCCTCCAGAGGGGATGACTCCGGTATATTTGCTATGTCTGAGAGTGCTGCTTTAAGGGCATGCCGTACCTGTAGATAACGGAAGACCTCCCCTTGAGCTAGTTCATATTTCTCCCCCAGTTCCGCGAATGTTAGTATTTTCCCCTTTTTCACTAAGTGGCCTATTGTGGAGATTCCTATAGTATCCCATCTATCAAAGCCAGGTTGGTTACAGAGTAATCCTAGCTTTTGGGTAGAACATAGTGGAGTGGCTTGAGTCAGTACATCTGACCAGCCGAGACGTCCGTTAGCTTGGCGCCAGATCTCCACGTATGGGCTGTTGGGCCCAGGTATCGACCTTTCCGGACTTTTGAGTAGAGGGCTCCTAGGTAGCCTTCCCTGCCCATTTGATATTTATCCAGCAGATACGTCGGGTCCAGCGGGGAGCGATAGATCCAGTGATTCACCACTATCAACTGTGACGCCCAGTAATATAGTCGCATATCTGGGAGTGCAATACCTCCATCGTACCAACCCTTAGTCAATTTATGTAACTCTATACGGGGCGATTTCCCGTCCCATAGTAGCGTTCTAACCTCACTCTCTATATTTCTGAAGTAGGAGTCGGGGACCTTATGTGGGCAGTTTTGAAGGATATATAGAAAACGGGGGAGAGCAAGCATCTTAAAAAGGGCAGCTCGACCCAGTAAGGAGTGGGGCAGTGACCTCCAGTGCTTAACGTCATTACGCAGTCTCTCCAGAGGGACGGCCAGGTTTCTATCGTGGAAGATCTGAGGATCCGGAGTTATATAAATTCCGAGATAGCGGAATCCCTCAGTAGCTATCTCCACCTCACATCCTGAGGGGAGTTTCGGAATAGGCCCCTGAATCGCAAAAATCACCGATTTGAACCAGTTAATCGAATAACTGGACTATTTACAGAAGTTCGTGAAGATATTTAAGATTCTGTTCACCGATTTATAGTGGGACGCCAGCTATAGCAAGATATCATCGGTGTAAAGGGATATCCTATCTTCGTGTCCTTCTGCCCACTTCAACCCTCTAATCAGTGGATCCCCCCCTCACCCATGAGGCCAGTGGTTCTGATATTAGTGAGAAAATCAGGGGGGACAGGGGACAACCCTGTCTTGTACCCCTTCCTAGTGAGAATGTCCTGGACAGGCGGTTGTTGACCCTGACCTGGCCTTTTAGGTCCGTATAAAGCAGCTTAATCCAATTTATAAATTTCAGGCCGAACCCTAGGCGCCGAAGCACTTCAAAGAGATACGGCCATTCTATGGAATCGAACGCCATTTTGGCGTCCAGAGACAATACCCCTGCGTCTTCCTCTATTAGTTGTTTGCGGCCCAGAACATTATGAAGACGACGGATGTTTAGTGCGGTGTTCCGGCCTGGCACAAAGCCCGACTGGTCCGCATGAACCAATGAGGGGATCCTTGAGACCAGGCGAGACGCCAGGAGTTTGGCAAGGATTTTTGCTTCCACGTTGATTAACGAAATCGGCCTATAGGATCCTCAGCTGTCAGCGGGTTTCCCCGGCTTACGAATAACCACAATAGAGGCCAACCGTTGGTCCTCCGGTAAAACTCCTTTTTCGTAACTTTCATTATACATTTCTCGTGGGTGGGGCGCAACATGCGAGGCAGGCTGGAATGGACCACCTCCTTCCTCGACGGCAGAACCCAGAGAGTCCGCCTCCCACCTTTCCGATCCAAAGCCTCCGAGATCATCTGCGGCGTACCCCAGGGATCGTCCCTCAGCCCAACACTGTTCAACATCTACATGGCCCCGCTCGCACGCATCGCCAGACAACACGACCTCAACATTATCTCCTACGCCGACGACACTCAACTGATCCTCTCCCTCACCAAGGACCCCCTCGCCGCCAAAGCCAAACTCCATGACGGAATGAAGGCCGTCGCCGATTGGATGAAGATCAGCCGACTAAAGCTGAACACGGACAAAACGGAGGTCCTCATCCTCGGCTCCAACCCTCAGCCTGGGACGACTCCTGGTGGCCAACGACGCTGGGAGCAGCCCCGACATCCACCGACCACGCACGCAACCTGGGAGTCATCCTCGACTCAACGCTCTCCATGACCAAGCAAGTCAACGCAGTCTCCTCCTCCTGCTTCAACACACTCCGCATGCTTCGCAAGATCTACAGGTGGATCCCGACAGACACAAGAAGAACAGTCACCCAGGCCCTCGTCAGTAGCAGACTAGACTATGGGAACGCCTCTACGCGGGAGCCCCGGCCAAGCTCATCAAGCGACTGCAACGCATACAAACGCCTCCGCACGACTGATCCTCGACGTACCACGCCACAGCCACATCACCCCCACTTGAGGAACCTGCACTGGCTCCCCGTCGACAGGAGGATCACCTTCAAACTCCTCACCCACGCACACAAGGCACTCCACAAAACTGGCCCAGCCTACCTCAACAGACGACTCTTCTTCTACGTCCCCAACCGCCAGCTCCGCTCCGCCGACCTCTCCTCGCCACCGTCCCCCGCATTCGAAGAACAACCACCGGCGGCAGATCCTTCTCACACCTCGCCGCCAAGACCTGGAACACACTTCCACTAAGCCTACGAAAGACCCAAGACCTGCTGACCTTCAGGAGGCTACTCAAGACCTGGCTGTTCGACCAGTAGCAGCATCCCCCCCTTCCCTCCCCTCCCCCAGCGCCTTGAGACCCTCGCGGTAAGTAGTGCGCTCTACAAATTCTGTGATTGATTGATTGATTGATTGATTGATTGATTCCGTTGGGCCCCATTGCCTTCCCCGATTGTATACTGGTTATTGCTAGGCGGACTTCATAGACTGAGAGATCCTCCTCCAGTATGTTCCTATCTTCAGTGGACAGGGTAGGTATACGGATATCTGCTAGCAATTGGCAGGAGTCTTCTGCCGTAGCAGTAGTCGAGGCAGGGTACACCCTCTCAAGGTGGTCTGCAAATGCATCCGCTATAGCCTGCGGGTCTGAGAGATGTTGCGTATTACTAAGTGTTAATCTGGGTACCCAGCGCTCTTCCTGTTCTCTCTTTTCCAACCACGCCAGCATTTTGCCAGCTCTATCTCCCAGTTCGTAAAGCCTATGCCATGTGTCAAGCAATTGGGCCCTTACTTTCTCCCCGGCCAGGGTTTTATATTCTAATTGTTTAATGGATAGTTGGTGGGCAGCAATTTCGCTGGGTGATTGTGCGTGTTCTGTTTCGAGCTGGTGTAGTTCGCTCTCAAGCTGTACTAATTGCGCCTGTTGTTTTTTATTATAACCCACTTTGAGCGCCAGTGCCTGCCCCTTCAGGATCGTCTTAAAGGCCTCCCATATTGTTTGTGCCGATTCCACTGAGCCTACATTTTCATTGAAATAATGTTTCGACTGGGTAAGTAGGCTCTCCTTTATATCCGGAATTTTGAGCAACCAGGGGTTAATGACTATTGTGTTGCTCTGTCTCTGGTTATAGTATGTAAGCTCCACCCACACCGGAGAATGGTCAGAGATGCCTCGTGGTAGACAACGTGGGTTCTGAAAATTGCCAATATCTGCCTCGTGTGTCAAGAAATAATCTATACGAGATAGGCTTTTGTGGGCATTCGAGTAATAGGTGAAGTGGGTTTGATCTGGGTGGAAGTATCGCCTGACGTCAGTAAGTCCAATGGCCTTCGTAAACTCTGACATATGCGTGCTGGGGCGAACCTGGGAGCGTATTGGTTGTCTATCTATATGGTCGTCAAGAGTCATATTAAAATCCCCACCCAGAATAAGGGTTCCAACCGGGAGATCTATCATAATTTTCCCTAGGTCTGTGAGCACCGCCTTACCAAGCGCTGGCGGAAAGTATGCTGATATTACATTAAGCGCCTTCCCCTCCCAACTTGACTCCAGTACAGCAAATCTACCCCGGGGGTCTGCCCATGTTCGTATTGGGGTGAGTGCTAGACTTTTTTTGACTAAGATTCCAGTTCCCCTAGATCCCGAAGTGTAACCCGCATGAACCAGGAGTTTATAGCCCCAACGCGTCAGGGCTTTACACTTATTCCCCACTAGATGTGTTTCCTGTAACAGGACCAGATCGGGGGCTTGTCTTTTAAGATACTGTTATACAATGCCCCGTTTTATTTTATCACCCATTCCGTGAACATTCCAAGTCAGGATAGAAAGTGATGTGTCTACGAGTCTACCCGCCATGTGTCCATTAGATCGGGTTTATGGGAGCTCAGGGACAAATCGTAAGGAGCAGAGACTTCAATAATCGCTATGTCTTTCGTAACTCTAAACATTGAATGACAGTCAATCAGACAGGTTTTAAACAACAACGTGACCTCATACCTTTCAACTGTGCAGATGTTACGTGTGACTGATTCCAGTGTTTCAAACCTTGTGACTTGGATACATGAACAAAACATACCCCCCCTCCTCCCCTCCCATAACTCCCCCCTCCCTTCCCCCCCCCTGCCAGTGGATTTCGAACTCCCCAACAAGGCAGAGTGCCTGTCGCCCCTCCCTCCATTTGAAGGTGCCTGGTCTACAGCCCTTAACCCCCCCGCCTAACTGTTTCAGTAAATGAATTTCATTATGTGGGTTGACCCCAGTCCCATCCTGTATTCAT
Source organism: Calotriton arnoldi (assembly GCA_963921515.1). Classification (NCBI taxonomy): domain Eukaryota; kingdom Metazoa; phylum Chordata; class Amphibia; order Caudata; family Salamandridae; genus Calotriton; species Calotriton arnoldi. Next base: position 198,344 of record CAWUFW010001639.1, on the reverse strand, counting down.
AGCCCATTATGCATTTATTGTCAATTCCCCCCAGCCCGGGGAGTGTACACTTAGGTGTTATAAGCATTACTACTCCATTGACGGTTACCCTGTAATGTCCTACAGGTACTACATAGCCCCATCAGAGTCACTTAGCTGTGGCTTGCATTGTTCATGCTGTACTCAGGAACTTTGTCGCTTCAACTTAGAGTTGTCGAATCTGACTCTTTGTTGGAAGAGTCACTCCGCAGCCCGTTGATGTGGTCTGTTCTATTATTCCGTGGACCCACATGTCTCTCTTTGTGGGGTTTCTCTACTCGACGCCAGCCCTCCAGCCAGTCCCATGCTTCCTCAGGTGAGGAGAAGAGCCATGCTTTACCATCTGCCTCCACTCTGAGTTTCGCTGGAAAGATCATGGCGTACGTCACTTCTTTCTCTCTCAACGCCTTCTTGACCGCCAAAAAGCTGCGTCGTTGATTTTGGACTCTTGTGGTAAAGTCTGGAAAAAAGGACACCACACTATCCTCAAGTTTGACAGGTGGATTCGAACGCGCCGCTTGAAGTATGACGTCGCGATCTCTGAAGTTAAAGACTCTAGCTATGATTGGTCGAGGGGGAGCACCCGACTTGGGCTTTCCCCCTGGAACTCGGTGAGCCCGTTCAATAGAAAAGTAGTTTGAAAGTCTCTTAGGTTGCAGATATTTTAAAATTATGTCCTCTACAAAGAGATCGACTGCGGGGCCTTCTGCGCGTTCTGGAACTCCCAGGATGCGCACATTGTTTCTTCGCGCCCTCCCTTCATATTCGACAAGTTGCGCTTCCATTCTTGTCTGCTTGTCTTGCAGTTGCGTCACTTGCTGTTTGAGCAGGGAGGTATCCTTATTAAGTTCTGTTGTGGTGTCTTCCACCTCCTTAACTCTGGTGTCCATTTTGCGGAGGTCTGCCCTTATGAGGGAGACCTCAATATTCGTCGAGACGGGATTCCAGAGATGTGCGAACCCCAGTGATTGCCGCCATGATGTCTTGGAGTGTTGGGTCTTGTTGCACTGGGGGATTGCGTCTTATCTTGAACCTCCGGCCGAGCGGCGTCTTGGTCATCTCCGGTAGCGTTCCACGCGTATTTAGCCAGTTTATTTTGCATCGCCCCTTTGTTCCCTTTCCCTCCTGCCATTATTGGTAGTCACTGGATGGACAGGTGCTGGATGATCAGGGAACAGACCCAGTAATCCCCGCTGCCTGCCCAGAGGACACCACCCTCCAGCGGTCTGTCGGGTTTCCCGGTATCTGCACCCCTGAGTAACGAGAGATTGGGAGACTTAACAGTACTTCCTAAGCAACGAGTCTGCTTTGTCAGAATGTCCAACTCAGGAGCGCTCTGTCTCCTTATTAGGGTGCTTAGTACAGTGATTCACTCCAGATTGAAATGTCTGAGGAGGATAGAGAACAGTGATCCACCCCTACGATGTGGTGTTATCTGATGGTAAACCGCCGGTCTGGTGAGCCCCCGATAGGGGTTGATAGGCCCAAGCACGAAGAACAGCTTTGTTCACACGGTGCCCCACCACCACCAGTGATGCACAGGGTCCACCGCCTCTCTCCAGCCACCAGCTCTCACTCGTGCAGCAGATCAATACGCGCTATCTCGGGGGTGCACCCCCGCCTCCCGTCCCCAGGGCCTGCCGTCTTCCTCTGGCCTTATGTTTTCACCCCGGCCGCTCGCAGCTATTGGATTTTTCTTTGGCCCCACATGGGGTCTGGCAGTCTATGCAGGCACGCACTATCGTATTGGTCAAGAATGCCACGCTTTGCCCCTGGCGTGCAGTCACTTCTTACCCGCTGGGCCCTTCCCCCAGGATCCTCCGTAGTGGCGCCGAGCCGGCGCGCTGCTCCTTTATCCCGGGTGCGGAGCCCACCTCGCTTGTGAGGGATCGGAGGTCGGCCTCCACTTGATCAGCCTGTCTTTGTGTGTAGCACTCCTTCCGTCCGTCCTCCGCACTCACTCGAGTTTACCTGAGACCCGGGCAGCCGCACCCTTCAGCTGCTCACCCGAGCCTCAGCGAGACACGTCGCCGCCATCTTGTGGATGTCGCCACTCGCCCGTGCCGGTCGTTTTTCCTTTCCCAGGTGCGTCTTCCAACATGCAGTTGACGATTTCAAAATGCCTCAGAGATCGGGAGCTGGGGTCTCCACAGGTCAGGACTTTATACGTTAAGTTATGCAGGATAAATGCCGGATAGTTCAGCGAGGGCTACGTAGCCGCGCTAGTGTGCGGCCATTCCCGTCTGCTGCTGGCCACGCCCCCGTTTTCCTCCAATTTAAATCTTTGTTTGCATCACACCTCTGAATTACAAAAAAAAAGTTTTTCATAATTCCTGATCTACTTGTACTATTCATTTACAAGCTGTTGTTTTAGAGAGAAAAAAATGGACATTTTACTGCATTTTGTTTCACAATTATTGTCAGATAGCTCATTTGACAAAAAGCATTATCTGTAATAAGAGAAAGAAAAGTAAACCCCATTTCCCAGGAACACATGAGAAACAATTAGTAAAAAGACAACTGACATTTGACCTCTGTCCTTGAGCAGTCAGCAAATGTGTCAAGATAAAACAAGATTTAAAGGCCTCTTAATTGCTCATTCGCTTGCTGAAGGAACAGAACACCTGTTTCTTCCAGCTTAAGCTTACTTGCCAGCAGGGTCGAGTAAGTGCTAAAAATAGCTCGACCTGCTAAACGTTCACTCGCAATTTCGAGGCCTGCCAGGAGTCGCTATGTTAGCACACAATGCACTACCCACAAGGACACCTAGGTTTGCTGTCCCAGCACACAGTGCCCCATCTACAAACCCATCCAAGGTCGCTTTCCCAGGCGGACTAGTTCTTAACTGAAAGGTGCAACATTTTCATAATGTTAAATAGCTGAGACATGACGTTGAAGGAACACCCAAGAAGTGCATGAATGATGAAAATGAGGGTATGTGTGCACTAGTAAACAATTAAGAAAGGAAATATTTGAAATAATTCCTTGGCCAATAGTCGTTTTAAGAGATGCACTTTAGAATCTCAGTTCACTACATAAGTGGTTTAAAAAGATACACTTTTTATTTAAAGATGCTACAAACAACTTTTATTCTAGCTACACGTTAGAATAAAATGTCGGAAATGTTTACATGCAATTTGATTTCATTACTCTAAAAAATACTGATGAGCTTTTTTTACACAGTATTTTAACTATGTACTTTCTAGGCGACGTCACAAAAATTCCCACTACCGCCAAATATAAGCTTGTCTCTCTTTTTGACATTGGAAGGATGAAAAGTTGTACGGTCCAGCTGAGATATGTTTGATACAGAGATATTTCTGCAGTGGGTGAAATGGCGATTAATCAACACTACTGAGTTGCAGCAATCTCGCTGTTCATCTGTCCGTGCTCGTACCACTAGACTCTGGCGCACCCAATTTATTCATGCAAACAATGTTGAATGCCTTAAAAGATATTTAATATATCACAGTAATGAAAATGAAAAGAATCTGTTTTTTTTTCCCAGTGACCGCCCTTCCCCCCCGCCCCCAAAAATTACAATAATGGTATCCATAATATTTGTAACTGTCTCACCAAAAACAGACACGTCCCAACGAGATTTATCAACCACGGACATTGTGTAGCTGGGGCTCATCAATGTGATGTTGCTAAAATGTATTAAGATTTAAGACTCATGGTGTTGACACTGGCCGCATCATAGTGCTTTTTTTTTTTAATTACTGGCGGGAGCGAATGTGTCTAGGCGGGACAACAAAAACAATTTAAAAAAGGGGGAAACACGACGGAGGGAGAAGTACATGAAGGGAGGCAGCTGAAAAACATGCACTCTTGTAGAGTTCTTAAACTCAAAGAAAGAAAATAGCACCTAAAAAAATAAGTAGTGGAAGGACACAAGTAATGCGTCCATGCTCCAGGGGAGGGGTAAACACACGAAGAGGAAGGAAACTTTAAAGCAGCAAATGAGAGTGACAAGGAAGTCAACAAATGATAAGCAGTGGGCTGCCGCTAGGCCCCTTGTTAGAAAGCAAAGGATCTTGCATAAGACAGCGCATGTGCTTTCTTAGGCAAGACCTAAACAAGACCACAAGCACAGGGGGACATGGAGAACACAGAGCAAGGGTCAGAGGTAGCAAAGAAAAGTAAGAGAGAGGGGAAGTCGATTAAGACGAGATGGAAGCAAAGGAGATAAAATTAAACAAAGAGTGTGTGAAAGGGGAAAATTTTAGGATGTGCCTGAGAACAAGGACGGAAATGTGGAGAGGAAAATGACAAAGTAGTTGTGAAAGAGAAAGTTATTACATGTATAAAGAGGATGGAGATTTAAGGGAGATTGAGAATTGTAGAATGTAGTAAAGAGAGTGCAGGTTGAGGGAGAAGTAGGGGTGAGAGGAATGGAGGAAGAAAGCCTCGGTGGCAAATGGGGCAAGTAGAAAAAAGTGTAGAAGGAGATAAGGAAAGTAAGAAAGGTGGGAAAGAGAGACAGTTGAAAGGGCTAGAGAATGAAAGAAGAAGTTAATGATAGCAGATGGGAATGGGGGTAGGGCAGAGACATAAGAAAGACGGCTAGAATTTAGATCTCAGAGACCCATAAAAAGTGGCATAGGTATTATAAATGCAGCAGGTGTAGTGCCTACAAGGGACCAATTGCCCCACAATGATGACACTCTCTTAATGTTGCCCCGAGGGCAAAGAGGCCCCCTTTTTTCTTGTTAATATTAGGGCCCAAGACACCTTTGTTAGGTCACTGCTGTGAACATCATTGTGCCTAACTATTGTACAGGCCAAGATTACTCTCTATGAATTTCTCTTGCATAGGTGGAGTTTCTTTGATTCAATTTCACAAAGAGCACACGGTGTTGAACAATATACCAGAACTGGACTGATAAAGGTTGTCTTGTGTGCGGGAATACTGTATAGGTAAGAAACTATGTAACATTTGTTGTCCTCTCAAGATGTTTGGTCAAAACATTTTTTGTCTGTTATATTGATATATGTATTTGACACTGAGCCAAATTACCTCCATTAACTAACTTTAAAAAAAAATTAAATGGGCACTGGTCAGGTTTACTGAATTATGTAAAATATATTTAATGCCTTTTCTGACATTATGATATTGAAGTATAAGCAACTCTGACATGGGACCACCGTTTTGGTGCACATACCGCAAACCTTCTGTCCCATCTTCCTTTGAACCAAACCAGTGTGAGACAGGGGGGTAAAATGTCAGATTCTGCTAAGCAGATCACAGCGCATGACTAAGCGCACTGAGCATTAAATTCAGTCTTTTCATGGTGAGGATTTTGTGAAGAAAACTAGGGAAGCAACAAAGCAGAGTTGAAAATATTGAAGGTGCTGAAGTCCACCACCACTAGTCAATGTTAAGAAGTGATTAAAAGTAACATTCTGACTAGGTTGCGATGCATAGAAAAGGTTGCCGGGACAACATCAGCAGTTTGAGAGTTTCTGCCTGAATCATGTTGAAACCACCACCAGAATCTTAGAATGCTGAATTCTGCTCAATAAGGACCTAGGGAACCGGTCATGAAAAAGTGGAATGTAATGCATGCCGAGATCCAAGCAAGAACATGTAGTGTCCAAAAACACCAAGAGTCTCATAGATCTTTACCACTGTTTAATGTTGCATGAGGAGATCATGTCACATGGTACAGACGGCCCAGGAGCTGGTCTTCAACTGAAGCCCCTTTCAGTAACAAACCCATACATACCAATAAAGAATTTTACATCATCCAATGAGCTGATGATGTGAGAAATCATCATCAGTTCTGAGTAAGAAACAGAAAGTAAAGAGGCCACAGAGCACTTTGGGTTTTTCACCATTTCACTTTGGCCCAGTGGGCCCAATTAAACCTATCCCTCTCCCGACATTTCAAAATTCTTGTGAAAGTTCAGGATCAATAGTGGCTTAAAAACAGGGAACAACCACTAGAATCGGATGTAGTAATACCATTTCCCTTGGAAAGCACCAGTTTCTGTGATTACAGATTCATGTGATGTGTGATGACTCTGAGTTAGGATATAGCACTTAAGTATTCCTGGTACACTCAGGATTGCCTCTAACCTCTACAACTTACGCAGGATCCCTGAAGTTGGAAGCTCCTTTTAAAAGCAATAAGGGATCCTTGATACAAACCCAATCCCCTACACAAACTCTTAACATGACTTTCCTTTTACGACTTTTCTCAATTCCTGCACACTGTCCTCAACAGTTTTTGTCACTAAAGCATTTTGCCAACTTGCTCATTGAAGTAACATCACACTCTTGGTCTAAAAGCTTCACTACCCAAGATGGGCTCATGGACTCAACAGAGACACCACCTTTCTTCCCCTCATTGCTTCCAAAAGTATCTTCCCAGTCACAGAATGCGGATTGGTTTGGTAGGGCCAAATTAAACCTCTTATAGCCTTTTCACAATTCACACCTGATCTTAATGCACTTTGAATAGACCCGACCAACACTTTATTAAACCTCTAAACTTTGCCATTGACTTGAGGGTGGTACAACGGTGTGCATAAATACTTGATACCACAATTATCCTAAAAACTCAAGAGGGGTGAATTGGCCACCGTTATCAGTCAAAAGTTCACATGGAGTACCTGCTCTTGTAAAATTGTCTCTAAAACACTGATACCATTCATTGTAGCAGTGCCAGTCACACAATTGACCTCTAGCCATCTAGATAGTCATCTAACACTATACAAAAATCTCATTTTGATAGGTAATGCATGAAATGGGCCCCGAAAATAAACACTCAATCTCTGCCAAACTTTTCCAGGACATTACACAGGTTGTGCCACAAGTGTAGACGTAACTGAGTGTTTATCACCCACACTACATTGTGCACAACTACGCACCACATCCTCAACTTCTCTATCTGCACCAGGCCACCAAAAGTTATTTATTACCCTATGCTTATTGGCACTCATGCCTAGATGTTTTGCCTGAGCTGCTTCTGGAATTTTCCATATTAACTAATAAGGAGGGATCAACTCGTATCCTCTCACCAAAATACCACTTTTCACAGGAATTTCATTGGACCTTAGCAATATGGTTGAAGATCATAGCTCAGCAACCTTTCTTTTGGCCAACCAGAAGAAACAAAATTTAACACATCCTTTAAAGTCGGATCCGATTTCATCCTGATGATCCAATCACTCATGTCACCACAAATGGTTTTGCCGTCAGTCATAGCAATAATGCATTATTCAGTGTCATTCTCAACCGGATCCTGTTGAGTTTCATCAATTACCTGTAGACTTGATAAGAAATCTGCCTTTAATTTCTTACCGCCTGCATTGTAATATATCCTCTTCAATACTTTCAGTTCTCTCAACAATGTCAAACAGTTTAATCAAGGGTGGGTTTTGCACTTTAGTAATCTCATTTTGAACTTTTTTAGAATGACATCTAGAAACCAACTGATCCATTACTAGTTGAGAAGTGAAGTTTTCATAATCGCAATATGTTGCCAGTACTTTCAAAGCTGTTATGTATGAATCAGTTGATTCATTTAGAGCTTATACTCTTGTGAAAAATGTATGTTGATTCACGCAATTAGCTTTACCTTCAGAATGACTCTCAAGTTGTGTCACTGCAACCTGATACTCATCCACTTCCTCATCTTGTGCCATAGTATATTCTGGTAAGTGATCAATAACATTTTGGCCCACTACACTTTAATAATTATATAATACATTTGTTTTTCCGACTGGTTTGAATTTCTGACTATCAGTGGGCCAGAGGTAAGCATTAAAAGAAGAGGTTGCCCTTGAAAGAATGGGGCAGGAGGGGTTACTGCTTTAATGATGTCAGGAAAATAAAATGAGCAGTGAACATATATGTAATGGAAGAGGGTAAGAAGATAATTTTGACTATTACACTAGCATGGATATTGGCACCCAAAAAATACCCAATAAAACTGTTCAAGCACTAAATCAATAAATCTTTGATTTGCTGTTACCATAGACATGTGTTGCTCGAATATGAATTTACGTTGAAAAACAAAAGGCAAAGGGCATTTGACAAAACAGGAACAGTTGGTTTAATTAAACAGTTCGGCCGGGAGCACAGTTACAGAAGCGTGGATTGTCACAAAGTACATTCAATCTGAACAAAGTTTTATACATTTCTTTGGTTATCATAAAGTGCTTCCGTCCTTTTTTGGTAAAAGAATGCGGGCCTTGTCTTTGAAGTTATAAATAAGGCCCCTGATAACAAATGGGCCTCGACCTTGCTTGGACACAATGGGGGCCAGTGGGTAACGTGTCCAGATGTCCAGCATGAGGGGCGCGTGATCACTGCGTGTACTTTGTGTGCTGTGTCCTGATTGGCTGTGTCTTTCTAACTTCATGTGACATCTGACTTTATGGTGTTTTTGGGAATGCGCGTTCCCCTCCGGCCATATGTGCTTTATTGGGGCTAATCTCCCTGGACCATTGTGGTGGTGTTGCGCTTATCTGAGGGATTGAACTGAGTTTCCTGTTTACACGTTTGCCGGCTACGTGCCACCCCACTTGTGCCCTGTCAGTCAGTAACCTCAGGCCTAGGTCTCAGCGCCTGCCTTACCATGCATTTCTGAGTCAGGGTTGATGGAGAGTTCATGACGGGTGAATTCGATTAATAGAGATGAGATTTCATTCTTACGTAGAATGTATCACTATAAACATTGGCATCGATTTTTATCAATATTAACATTCCCCTCTAGTTGAATTTTCAACTACATTATCTAACCCATACTTCATGACAGTCAAATTATTGGAGACTTGTTCTTCAGTTTTGACTATTACTATTTTCCTAGTTACTTGCATTCTACCCAATTTGAGGACTGCGTTTTCACAGCAGGAAACCCCCAATTGCAGCAAACCACACAAAAACAATAGCAACAAGAAAACTGGCAGCAGTGACGTGCACAGTCCGGACAGCCACCGGGGGTGCCAGGAAAACCAACTTGAAAACCAATCCTGCTCAGGGGCACCTCCCTCCTCAAGCATGTCTCTTTGTAAGCTGTGCAGTGCTTGAATGGTAATAGTCAGAGTCCTGTTGTCCATGCCATTCACTGGAATAAACGTGCAGTAGGATGCACCGATCTTGGCACACACACTTCCCTAAATTGCAGTCATTAAGTCCAACACATATCGATGTTGCATCACCATGAGGCGGATGGCTCTCAGTTCTTCCTTGATCGAATTAAGGCAGAGTTCAGTGCTGTTTATTATCTTGAGCATTTTCCACCTGGTTATCTGCAACCAGCAGGCGTTCGTTTTTGTTTGTAAGGTGAAGAAGAATATGGACCCTCCCTCAGATGCTTGTGCATCAGAGAACAGTCTGAATTCTTCCGGAATGTCTTTGTATTGAGCCCAGCCAAAATAATCAGCAGTTCTTTTTTCACGAGCCTGATGCAACAGAGAAGTCTTCTTACTTAGCAGGTGGTGGTACAAATGCTACAGTTCTTCTACGGGAATGACCAGGGTCGGAGTTTGTATGGTGACGAAGGAGCAGAGGCCACACCATCCAGGGACGAGCTGAGTGTAGGCAAACTCGCCGCACTGCCAAAAGGTTTCCATCAGATTGAGGTGCCCCATTGCATGTCAGAAATGTGCAGGACTGTGCCACGGTTAACATTTGTGCCAAGTGAAATTGTTACTTTATCACTGAAACACAAGGAATACTGTGTAAGTTTACGTACAATTAAGGGTTGCCCCTATCCTTTTAACCATGTATATCCTCCCAGCTTGGTATCCCAGATTTCCTGACATGGGGTATCTAAGCTGTTGTTCAACCGTCCGTTACGAGACACATTTCCCTTCGTGTCATCGAGATGGATGGCCCTACACTGGAATTCCATGTCTGGGGTCTATTTTTTTATTAAAGAAGACTGCCCCAGATATGCTAAGGGCCACTTTGGGACTGCAGATGGAAGCAGAGGCGGACGTGCCTGTGCACTGGTTCAGTAGTTTTGCTACCTCTAAGAATCTTTTCTCTGGAAAGTCTCGGGCCAAACAGTATCCTCCCCTATGGTGCTTCTTCTGCGCATCCTATCTAGCTCAGTTTAAATGTCGCTAGGCTCGGTGAAAAGATGCAGTGTTGTTGGATTGGTCTCGTATCGGGTCAGACTCACTACTACTCTGTGGGGTTCTACCTTGTTGGGTTGTATTCTGGCCCAAATCCTACATAGGTATAGGTGGGAACGGCATTTTGCTTTTTCAGGGCCGCCTCTTGGGACAAGTAAAGGCTGTCTGTGCCTTCTGCAAGTGGTATCGGAGAACAGACGTAACATGAACCTGGCTGATGTCTTGGAGCCCACAGGGGTCATGTACTGATATCAGGTGTTGTGCAGAAGGGCGCTGTGTAGTGCATGTGGGATGCTAGTGTTGAGTTTGGTGTAATTATAAGTGATATGGGAGAGGTCCTGATGCAAGCGCGGTGATAGCTTCGGGGTTAACTCCATTTGACTAGGCAGTGCTTTGGTAATGAATGGATGCGGCAGCACCCATAGTAAACAGAGGGTACATAACTTATTGAACATTGCAGGTCGGGGATGACTGCTAGGGAGGTGTTCGTAGTCCTCTGATGATTGAGGGCTTATTGGCTTAAAAGGTTAGAAGCAGAAAAGTTCATGGTACATTTCGTAGTTTCTCAATTTGCACACTGCAGATCTTGTCCGGGGTGTTGATGTGGCCACTGAAAAGGTGGTGCACTTGGATGTTCGATTGCCGACCTGTTGAATAAGAGCTACGTTCATTGGTTAGTTCAGAAAATAGTGTATTATTGCATGTGCCGTCGTCAATCACTTTCCTTCGGAGTTCCTGTGCTTTTCCTCCGAGGGTGTGTCCTCTATACTCCGTTCACAAAGTTTTAGTGAGGCACCGGAAGGTGGCCCCAGTCGGGGTATCTATTTTTGATGGGTTACGTTTAACAGTGGGGACGTATTAGTATTTTATAAGTTGTTAGGCCTCCCCCAACCTCCGTACCTAGCTGGGAGTTAGACTGGTGAAGGATCTTTACGGGGTGATCTCATGAATAGTAGGATGGTATCAATTTTAGCTAGGGTTTCATGGGCGTTGCCAGCCCTTCTTTCCTAGTGTGTGCTTGGGAGTGTTATCGTTGCCGGTGGTATCTTTCGACCTACACGTGCGTGGGACGATGTGTAATGAAGGGGCATGTCGCTGTTTGAGCGATGTTGGTGTTTGCAACGTGCCCTGAGGTCACATGTGTACCCATCTAGTTCCTGGCATGCAGCGTGCACCATGACCCTCCCTCCTGGCGCCGGGTGTCTTGGCTACACCCTTTTTCTAGAGACTTTGTGTGGGCTAGCTCGGGCTTCTTTTTGTTGGTATGTTGGGCGCTTCCCTAGGTCTCAAGTGATTTGCTATCTCATTTATCATGAAAAGAATTGAGGTGGTCGGAAAGCTGTTCCGTGGCCTCAGTGTACCCCTGCTTATGTCATTTTGCATGGTCCGGGGTTGGGATTACTGCTTTCTCCAGATGATTTATGTAAAGCCTGGTGTTTTGGCTGATTGCTAGGTCTGATACGGGGGTGAGCACATTCTGTGTTCTACTCTCATTCGGAGCTGTGATGAATTTTGTGATCCCCCTTCTTTCAGATACCCCCCTCTCCTTCAGACTACGTCTCTTCCTGAGTATTTAAACCTGCGGTTCCTAGCTAGGGCTAAGGACTTCTAACTAGCAGCACGCTTCTGTCGTTATTTTGGAGGGGCATGACCCAGAACATTTTTGGGATGATTGGAAAATTTCAGGAAAAGGAAGGAAAGACATTCCTGGATTGAGAATCAGGGGTTTTTATGATCAGGAACGCGTCGAAATTTGCTTAATGGATGTGATGGACTGTGACAGTTGGCTGTTTAGGTGGACCTCCCCCTCCTGACTGCACCATGTGGCGCTTCGCACACTGTCGGATCTTGTGCGATGGAGGTTATGGGTGTCTTCACTATCCCAAGCGTACGGGAACCCTGACTCCGGACACTGGAGGACAGCTTTATTTTGGAACTAAAAGTGGGCCTCCATTTGCCTGGAGGCTTCTGTTTTTTAGGGGCGCTGTTGGGGCTACAAGCCATGAAGGAACTTTGGTCCTGGGCTGGCTGCCCGAGAATGGGGACCTTTTGATTTGGTAATTGGAACCCGTCCCAATTGGACTTAGCTACGGGGACCTGGGAGCCTGCTGTTAAGGACTTGTCGCCGATCCGCCCTGTCCCCTTCGTCAGACTGCCTTTCCCCTGGGGTGTGGCCAGCCAGCCCCGCCGTGGGGGATCAGCAGCAGAGTGGGGCCTAGGCTCCCTAAATGGTGAATTCTAGTGCAGATACCTGATCGACAAAGTACATACAGCTGCCCTGAATTCCCGAACGCAAGTACAGGCTTGAATTCCTAATATTGTCTCATTGGTCCTTTCTTTTTATTTTTGGTGCAGTGGACTTTGAGGTGTGGATGAATTGGGCAGTATGCATAGGGGATTTTTATCTTACTGCACATTTGGGGTCTGCGTTTGTGTGAACGGAGTTACCTCCCCAGACTGTTACCCCTCCCTGCCGCAGTTGTGGCCCCGGTCCCTGTTGAGCTGGGTTTCCTGACTGTTGTTGCTGTTGCTACACGTGTGTCCAACTGCCTGTTCCCTATTGCAGTAGTGCAGTGGCTGATTGACCTCAGTGTAGGATGTGTTCGTATCTCCCTGGGGCTGGTTTGGTGGACAGAGTATTTGTGGAGACTGGCCCTGGCTCATCGACCTCTATTCGTGGTATACTTTTAGCTCGAATCGGTCTGTGACAAAAGTAACATTCCCAAAGGTCTGGTTGCTTCCAACAACCCTGGCCTCTGCCGTTATAGTTATATTGAAACCTTCTGGGGTTTTGTGGTAGAGCCCCCTTCAATACTGGTGCCAATGCGGCCCTCTCGAGGGCAGTCTTTTTCAATTTGTGTTGGACCAATTTAGCGGTGTCTCTCTGGGCTTGCTCCTGTTTTTCCCTATCCTTCTCTTGTTTCTTTTTGTAATAGTGCAATATGTGGGCCTGTATCTCCCACCAGGTATCTAACCCCACTACACTGTCCAAACCGCTTTTTATCTCAGTGGGCAGCCTTTTTTTGAGGAGATTATAAAAGAATGCGACTTGCGGGCCCATATCAGTCCATGGTTGTCCTGTCTCTCGTCTTGTTCGCTCCCTCATCCTATCCAGAAAATTGGTTATGGTTTCCCCAGGTTTCACCCAGGGCCCATGTGTACCATCTTTGTCATACCCAGCAGTCCAAGCGGTGAGGCCTGAACCCTGAATCACACCCAGGAAACAAGCATAACATCTGTCACACACCCAGCGGTCCAAGCGACAACTAATATTCACCTTTCCTAGCGTGCGGACTATCAAAAAAAAGGTGACCTCCAGGGGAATGCCTCCGAGGCTGCCTTGCAGCTACTCAGTTCAGACACATAAAATAGGTAACATGTTAGATTTCTGTCAGTGGCAGCGCGCTCAGGTTAACTTTTTGTGATTCTTCCTGGTTGGCATACGCCAAATGTGGGGACTAAGCATCAGACGTGGTCTCTTACCCACCGACTGCAGCTTCAGGATGGACCTCTGCTCCGTGGATTCAGCAGAACTTTCAATCAATTGCGGTGTCTGCTCACCTTCCTTGATGTGTAAATGTGAATACGTTCAGGCGGGGTCCCCTTCCTTCGGCTGCAGTCTGGTCCGAGGTACCAATCTCTTGTGGCTGGCTTGCCAAAATGTTGCTCGAATATGAATTTAACTTGAAAAACAAAAGACGAGCCGTTTGGCAAAACAGGAACAGTTGGTTTAATTAAACAGTTCGGCCTGGAGCACAGTTACAGAAGCGGGTCTGAGGATTGTCGCAAAGTACATTCAATCTGAACAGGTTTTATACATTTCTTTGGTTATCGTAAAGTGCTTCCGTCTATCCTTTTTTGGTAAAAGAATGCTGGCCTTGTCTTTGGAGTCATAAATAAGGCCCCTGATAACAAATGCAGGTGGGCCTCGACCTTGCTTGGACACAATGGGGGCCAGTGGGTAACGTGTCCAGATGTCCAGCATGAGGGGCGCATGATCACTGCGTGTACTTTGTGTGCTGTGTCCTGATTGACTGTGTCTTTCTAACTTCATGTGACATCTGACTTTATGGTGTTTTTGGGAATGCGCGTTCCCCTCCGGCCATATGTGCTTTATTGGGCTAATCTCCCTGGACCATTGTGGTGGTGTTGCGCTTATCTGAGGGATTGAACTGAGTTTCCTGTTCACACGTTTGCCGGCTACGTGCCACCCCACTTGTGCCCTGTCAGTCAGTAACCTCAGGCCTAGGTCTCCACGCCTGCTTTACCATGTATTTCTGAGTCAGAGTTGATGGATAATTCATGATGGGTGAATTCGGTAATAGAGATGCAATTTCGTTCTTACATATGAATGTATCATTATAAACATTGGCATCGATTTTATCGATACTAACATATGCAACAATATAATTTTAAAGTCTGCACGTCACTGAAAACATGCAGAATATCAGTTTCCTTGTTGAGAAAGCATGCCAATCGCTGTGTGTTATTATTAAGTTCAGTTCCACTCAAACATAACATTATGCAGGTTGGCTTTAAACAATGTGGCAATCGTTGTGTACAAGGTTAAATTCCTGAAAGATCCAGTAGAAGGAGCATTTGTGCTTCGAAAACGCTTGTAACCAGAAAATAAAACAAATTTCCTGTTCCAGCCTCGACGCGGTGAAGACTTGTTGGGTAGATGCTACACCGGTGAGAATGTAGTCTTCTCTTAAATTATTGCAGTGTGCATAAACAACGGCGCTGTGGAACCCAGAAGCACAAGGAGCCAGAACTGCAGCAGCACCACATGCCACCCGTCTCTGTCAGATAGACTGCGCTTCAAAGGCTGTGCACGTGCAGTGGCTTTGGGTATATGCTGTTACATACGAGAATACTGGCATGTACGAGAAATCGCGCACCTAAGCAGTTAAAGTCTCAAAGGCTACACAAGGGAGGCACAAACTACAAATTATACAATTCCTGTGATCCACATTAGCAAAAAAAACACACAGACTGTAACCAGCAGAAATTGTGGGGCCTTAAAAAAATTATAACCAGTATAATTGGGAAAGAGATAAATGGGCCAAAACCAAATGTAAGATGCACAGACAGTACCTTGGGAAACTCATTAGCAAATTTGTAGTGTCCAAAAACTCCAAGAGTCTCACAGATCTGTACCACAGTTTAATATTGCATGATGAGATCATAGTACATGGTACAAAGGGGCCCATGTAAAGACACGGAGTTGTCTTTAGGAACAAGTTTATTGCATATCAAAACACCGCAAAACAAAAGCGTACACCCTCCTTCAATTTCCTGCTGCAATTCTCATTCCAGCACAAATATTCTGGAATCACAAGCATTCGCTTACCTTTGAAGCAACTTCAACACAACACTTCTTCCTCTGTTAAATAATAAAAAAACTATGTATAATAAAAAATATAAGGCAATAAAACATTAAAGAATATTGGAGTAATCACTATAAGAACAAGAATTTGAAACAAAGCATTAAAAGGAAACATAGCAACCAACAAAAAAAATATTATAAAATAATACCATAACAATTAAAATATAGCAATACTACAAAGTCTTTGCATATAGCATTACAACAAGGTCTTCGCCACAGACCTACGATTCAGCTGAATATTGCAGTGAAATTGACCTACAATTCAGCTGCTTCACCAGACCCATCCTCTTTCTACAAACCTATTCTGATGTCCATTTAGGTCTTTTCCTAGCTCTTTTAATTGCATTTACATTTGTACTGCGATTACGATCTATTATATCCAACTTACCCCTTTCCTTATTCACACCTTCTTTTCCAACTGACACAGTAGTATCTTCAACTTCCTCACTTTGGCCATCCTCTGAAGTGTGAATTCCATTATCATCTGTAACCAAATTATACTCCACATTCATACCCAATTCTTTGCTATTACAACCATCCTCAGTGTTTAATCTTGGCATATCCTCTAACAAAGAATATGTTTCTTCATCCATGTCACACTGACTACTCGTGTTTCAGCTACACTCATACACTTCTTTGTCACCTGTCAGAACAACAACCCTTTTTAAATTCCACACCCTTCCATCACTTAGTAAAACTGCATTCCTCAAAGCCTCACTGACTTTTAAGGGTTCAGAAAATTGACTGTCTCCCTTTCTTACTTTCAAAGCGTTTTTTCACTTTAACCAACATTCCTACTTCAATGTAAAGGTTATTTTAATGATCCCCTCTTGGAATCATAATATTCCTTGTACTTCTTATGCATATTTTCAATTCTTGTTCTCACTTCATCAATATGCCACCGCCGCACGATGACTCAACTATCCTCTAAGGACTGTATTTAGATCTTGGTTGTCTTCCTGCCATTATCTCAAAAGGAGAGTGTAAAGAAGTGGGTTTCTGTTGCAGTAACCCCCCCACTTTTTGCCAGACCACTGATGCACTTTGACTTGATGTGCCCTGGGTCCCTGCCAATCAGGTTCCCAGGGCCTGTGTTCTTTTCCCAAAACTGTACCCAATTGGCATCTCTAGCCACAGGTCAGCCCCTGGTAAATGGTACCACAGGTACCCAGGGCACTGTGACCAGGGAAGACCTCTAAGGGCTGCAGCACTTATTGTGCCACCCTTAGAGGCCCTGTACCTTTACACACACACACTGCCTTTGCAGGCTGCGTGTTTTGGTGCAGAACAAAGTGAAGAGTCGACATGGCACACACCTCTGTGGGCCATGCCTACAAACCACTGCCCTGGCATAGGTCAGTCACCCCTCTAGCTGGGTGCACTATACCAGTGGTGAGGGTACAGGTGCATGAGCCCTGTACCCCTACAGTGTCTAAGTCCATTCTTAGACATTGTGAGTGCAGTGCTGCCATTAAGAGTATATGGTGCTGGGAGTTTGTCATTACGAACTCCACAGCACCATAATGGCTGCCCTGAAAACTGAGAAGTTTGGTATCAAACTTCTCAGCACATTAAACCCACACTGATGCCAGTGTGGGATTTAATGAAAAATGCACACAGAGGGCATCTTTGAGATGCCCCCTGAAAACGACCAGCCTCTGGTGGGTTCCCTGACTGGTACACACCAGCCTGCCACCACGAGACATGTTTCTGGACCCCTAGGGTGGGAGCCTACGCTCCCTGAGCCCAGAAACAAAGCCTTTCCTGGGCGGAGGTGTACACACCTCCCCAGGCCAGGAAGAGCCATCTGTGGCAGGGGAGCTTCAAAGGCCTGGCAGCCTTTGTAATGCGACCCCCCCCAGCCTCTCCTGCTATCAGGAGCAGGCCCCCTTCTTGTCTCCCCTCCCTTTCGGCTGGAAGACAGGAAAAACTAGCCAGCCCAGGAGGTGTGCCCACCTCTGCCAACTCCACCCCTCAGGTGGGGGAGGCGAGGTGAAGCCCACTCTCCAGTGCTTGCCATCTTGCAGATGGCAGGCACTCCCCAATCAGGACTAGGGATTGTGCTCACTCCCCCACGGGGGTGAGCACACCAAGGGTGTAGTCACCCTAAGGTCAGTAGCCTATTGGCTACTGACCTCAAGACCCCTAAAACGCCCCCTAAATACAGTATTTAGGGGGCAGCCCTTAACCAGGAAGGCCGATCCAGCCTACCAACAAGAAGAAAAGAAGAAGGATGAAGAGCCGTGCAGAGCTAACAAGAGGACGACGCCCACTGACTTGGCCCCACCCCTACAGGCCTGTCTCCCCTCGAACCTGCTTCTGCGAAATCCCGGCGTGTCCCGCAGCCAGCAACCTCACAAACCCCGGAGGACCTGCCTGCCTTCACTTCCAAGACTGTTTCTCCCGTGAACACCGGTCGTGTTTAAACTGCAGCTTCTGGCTCCGGCCGGACACCGCGAATCCAGCCCACTCTGCACCCGGCCCGAGCTCGAGTGGAAAAACACCACAAGAAAGTCACCCCGGCGATCCTGACCCGAGATCCGGCGACTCCTGACCTGCCTCAAGCCTCCAGACGACGCCTGCAGCCTCAATCCAGAGGCCCCCCTCTACCGCGACCAGAGCGGGTAAGAAAATCCGACCCTAAAAGGCACCCCTGCACCCGACGCCCCACGGCCTTGTGTGCCCCAACCAACGGTGCCTAACCAACCCAAGACATCCCAACTTACCCCTCGAAGTGGTGGTCGCACCCAGAAGGTCCTCGTCCCCGAGCCTGCAGTGCTTCTTCAAACCGGAGGCTCTCCATAGAAAACAACAGGGCGTCCGACGTCGAAACAGCAATCTGCACCCGGCCGCCCCAGTGCCGCTGAGGGTGCACCTTTTGTGCCTACTTGTTTCCCCTTTTGCCCTGACCTAAACCATAGGAGCTTTGCTCCCACAACCCAGTGGCCTGCTTGCCAGCAGCCACCAACCGGAGACCCCATATCCTCCATAGGATAACATTGGGCCTCAACACTCTGCACCCGGCCGCCCTAGTGCTGCTGAGGGTACAACAACAGTGCATCACTGACCCTGAGTCTGACCCCAGAACCCTAACTCCAAAGACCGAATACTTACCTCGAAACCGATAACCTGTTTTTCCTCATAGGATAACATTGACACTTTTTCTCCCAAAAAGTTTCTAAGTGTCGACTTTTGAAAACTAAGAATATTCCTTAAAAATCGCACAAATAACCTAAACCAATTTTCTCAACTATTTGCAGGAAAGGTCCCAGTGCTGAATCTAGGTATCCAGCACTGAGTAGGAAAAGTAACGTAAAAGTAACTTACCTGTGAATTGAATTTCCTTCCATAGGATAACATTGGTGGTTCTATGTGAAAAAGTTTCTAAGTGTCAACTTTTGAAATACAAGAATATTCTTTAAAAATCGTACATCTAACTAAAACGCATTTTCTCAACTGTTTTCAGGAAATGTCCCAGTGCTGAATCTAGGATCCAGCACTGTGTTAGAAAAAGTAATCCGTAAAGTAACTTAACTGCAACTTACAGGAAAAGCCTATGTATTTCAATGTACTGGTCCAAAAAGTTTCTAAGTGTGGACTTTTGAAATCTGAAAATATTCTCTAAAAATCGTACAAACAACAAAAACGTAATTACTTACCTGTTTTAAGTAAATGTCCCAGTGCTGAATCTAGGAGTCCAGCACTGGATTACAAAAGTAACGCAAAAGTAATTTTACCTGCATTTACCTTAAAAAGCCATTCATTTCAATGTACTGCATTTACTAAGTATTGCAACCTACTGCATCCCCTGTAAATCAAATCAAGTACAATCTTCATTGCTTTTTAAAACTGTGTACAACAAGTAACTTATTACTGAAAAGAATTGAATGCTTACCTGTATCAGGCTTGCTTGGTTCTAAAATAAAATAACAGTATATTTTTTATACAAAAACAATTGGCCTAGATTTCAGTTCTTGAGTGTGTGAATTCATTTGCTGACTGAGTGTGTACATCAAATGCTTAACACTGTCCTCTGATACTGCCTTACTGCTCGACCAAGCTACCACTATTAGAGAGTAAGGTTCTATCTAACTTAACCTCTGCCTACCTTTGGGGACTCTTGGACTCTATACACACTGTACCTCACTTTGGTGCAGTATATATAGAGCCAGTTTCTTACAGAGAGCATCTAGTCCTATCATTTACTGTGGCTCTATACATCCATACTGTTCTAAATACCTGTACTTCCCAATCATCATTGTTCCTTAAAGCTAACTGAATGGCTGCTTTCAACACCCTGTTAAATCTCTCGACCATACCATTTCCTCTTGGATTATATACAGGTGTGGGATGATGTTTGACACCAATCCTATTAAAGTAAGCCTTAGACTTGCCAGATACAAATTGTACCCTATTGTCAGTAATGACTTGCATAGGTAATCCTATACTAATAAATACCTTGTCCAGAACATCCAAAACAACATCAGTATCCACCACTTTAATGACTGGCCATCCAAACAATGCATCAATCACAAATTTATGTTGCATGCCAATGGGGCCCATAATGGCTGTTTCCCATGGATTCTTGGGAACTGTAGGGTCACACATTTTAGGCCTCAAGATTTTCAACTTTTTTTCCGCGTTGGCACAACTTATTTAGTTCCCAACCATTCTTTCAACAAAAATATCCACACCAGGCTACCAATACCATTTCTTAACTGCAACAACCCATTGGTTTAATAAACGCTGTGAGTTTCTTACTATCATCACACAAGGAATTCTGATGATATGCAGCCGAAAAAACTATTGTAGAAAACACTTTGCATTCCTGGTTAAAGCTAACATTTCTGAGATTTTGGGCAACGAAAACGTATAAGTATATTATTAATTAATTGACGTAAGTCTACACACGATCTAATCTTGCCATTTTTACACCTTGCAAATACAATGGGAGAGATCCATTCAGATGATTCCACTGTTTCTATGATCCTTGATTCTGTCATTTTGTACAATTCTTTCTCTACCTCCTGGGAATATTTCTTACTTTATGTATTTTGGGACATGCATCCTGTTTAAGTACAATCTGATGTTTGAAATCCTTCAAGTTACCAATCGTGCCACTGAACACTTTGGGGAACTTGTCTAACATACCCTTCCCCACACGTTCTCCTTCATCAATTATAACCGGTTCTGGACTGTTAGGTTTCAAGGTTATATGCAAATTTCCTTGGTCATACCACCCCAATACTTCCTTTGTCACATATAATTTTCAGCAGTCATCATTGTTTAACACAAACAACCCTCACTCACATTGTTGATTTGCACGTGCTCACTAGTTCTAGGCTACTCATCACCTGAATTGTTGTCATCAACACACTTGACTTTCAAATTTCTCTTTTTCTTACAAACGTTTGAAAAATGGCCCACAATACCACATGTGGAGCATTGCTGCTGTAACGCAGGACACATTTTGCTATAAGCTAAATGCGAAATGCTATCACAGAGATAACACTTCAACCCATTTCTGTTCCCAATAGGCTTTGAACTTTCTCCCTGGGCACTGGTACTCTTTGAAATCGCTTTACTTTTTACACTGCCAGCCATTTCGTCATGTTTGTCAAAATCAGTATTAATTGCTTTCGCACTCCTGCTTGATAGTTCTGCTTTCCTAACTATGGCCAGACTGTCCTTCAACTCTGCACACTAATCTCTCTTGTATAGCATGATCTCTAATGTGCATAACTTCTTGTTCTGTAATAATTTTTTCCTGTAAATTTCCAAATTTGCAATCCAAGGATAACCTTTTAAGGTCTGCTCATCAATTGATTCATTGAGACCTTGTTTCCTTTTGAAAAACGCATGTCTTACTATTCCCATGCAAACATTTGGAGCAAAGAACTCTCAAAATCACCAATTGCTATGTCAAAGACATCCATCACCACCTCCCCCATTATCCCTAGCCAATGATTCAGAAACTTTTAAACCTTCTGTACCCACAGAATGTAAAAATATGCTCTTTTTCTGTTCAGCACACATGTTCCCCTCTTCATCCATGGTGGCAAAATAGTTTTAAAAATATGCTTTCCACTCTGGCCACTTCATGCATGAATTCCCCCTGCAGGCCAAAATGCTTGAGGAGGTGCTAAAGAAAACCTTTAAGCACTCATGTTGACAATTAACAAAGGAAATATGTGCTAAAAGTACAAAACTGCAATTTAAAACACAAAGCGTGTTAAATGGAAATCACTAACTATACTATAAGCCTCACGAAACTCTTTCAATACAGAAGGTTATGGTCCCCTCTTATGTTTTTTCCTCAATTCCAACCAGAGGTTTTATAATCAACAGAGTTTTTGTAAAACCTCCACAGAAACGAAGAAGTGCAGATACGATCACAGATATGTTTAAATCCACAGAATATTTGAAGTGTCAGTACAATAGCGTATTCAATTCACTTAAAATCCAAAAGGCTGATGGTGCACACGCAGTTTCTTCCCGATCCAAAATGGCGCCGCGTACCTCACATGATTCTTCCTTTTATCCTATGCCGCTTCCCAACATCTGCTGCGCGGAGCGTCTGACTCTGCTCACACTACAGGGAACAGAGCTCAACACCAAGACAGAGCCGTGCGCATATAGGAATGTTGCTGCGCTGGAAATTCTTTTTCCACACGACAATTCAAATGCCGCTTACTCCCCAAAGCAATCAGCGCAGCATACAGGTACTCCATCTTTACAGAATCCTTGTAAAATCCACAGTTCAAGGCTTGAAGACTGCTTAATACTAACGGAGGCTAAGTTCGCTCTCACTGTTCTGTTGATTAGTGCCACTGTAAGTCCATTCAAAGTCATAAAAATCTTCTCTAGCTAAAATCCGAAATCTTTAGTTATCACATGTAAGTTCTTGAATGTTTTGGCAACATCCTTGTCAACACTTTGTAAAGACATGGGGTTGTCTTTAAAAACAAGTTTGTTGTGTGTCAAAACACCGCACAGCAAAAGCCTACATCCTCCTTCAATTTCCTTCTGCAACTGTCTCATTCCAGCACAAACACTCTGGAATCATAAGCAGCCATTTACATTTAAAGCAACATCAACAGGACAGACCAGGAAATGGTCTTCAACTGAAGCCACTTTTAATGACAGACGTCATACATTCCAATAAAGAACTCTATAACATCCAATGAGCTGATGATGTGAGAACACATCATTAGTTTGGAGCAAGAATGAGAAAGTAAAGATGCCACAAAGCACTTTGGGATTTTTACCATTTCACTTTGGCCTAGTGGGACCAATTCAACCTATCCTTCTCCCGGCATTTAAAAATTCTGGTGAAAGTGCAGCATAGGTAGTGACTGAAAAACGGGAAAGCACCACCAGAATTGAATGCAATACCATTACCCTTGGTAAGCACCCGTTTCTGTTACCATAATTACCAATTCATGCGGTATTCGGTGACTGAGTGAGGAAATAGCACTTCAGTATTCCTGGTCCACTCAGTGGAGCCTGTTCTACACCTTGACAACCTGTGTCTCTGGCCTGTTACCACAAAAATAGACTTGCATGCAATTTATACATAAGTGGAAAAGGAGCATGAATGTTGAACAACAAATGACACAGAGCTGAGACTAGGTTAATGACGCATAAAGCTCGAATATGTGGTGATTTAGCTAAAACTCCCGACCTTCGCCAGATTTTTATTTTTTTTAAACGGTTTGTCCTTCCTAGAGGCCTAGGCAGCAGGAGCTCAGTGAATCAGCAAGAGAGAGATGTGCTATATGGTGTTAAATGGCCAAGAAAAAACTTGCTGAAAAAGAATTGATGGGGCAGACTCTTTGGTCAGTGGTAGAATGCTGTCCAAGACAGCCACTAATACCATTTACAGTCCATGCCTGGGTGCTAACCGTATTTGGTGGAACAGCATTAGGACTATGTTACCTGTAGCAAGATATTCTGAGATCAGATTGTGGAGCCCTAGTGAAGCTCTCCAAATTTCTGGTGTCAGACTTTGGTGTAGTCTGCCAAGGTTTGTGCAATATATTACTTATTTTGTGTGGTATAAAAAAAAAACAAAGGCTTATTTCATTAAAAAGAATGTTGGTTACACACCGATAGATCTATACAATGGTTCTTTGGGTATTAAAGATTTGTTTTGTGTGTTCTTTTTATGTTCTGTGTTGGTTTTGTCATGCTTTGAATAATCTGTGATGTTTCATTGTGGTGTCTGGAAACTATCAATTGATGGGAATCTGTGGATATATATATATATATCTCCTTTGGAGGACAGGGCCGCTTCAGTGCTGGGACCGCAAGCGAATACATCACTCGCAGGGGTGTACAGACCACCCGAGACACAGGTACTTTGACTAGACCGGTTTTATCTTTTTGGGACCCCTTTTAATTTCATTAAGACCATCTCCCCTGATACACTGTATCTCGTTATCCAGGTTACGACCCTTGTGACCCCGAGCTTTTTTCTGATTACATTGATCTTTTTTAGTTCTCTTTCCTCCAGCAAGATTCTTTGTTGACTAGTTCCACACTGATGGCTCGTTCTATGTAGTATGTTCTCTGGACTGCATGTTAGATTTGTCATTTGGTTCTATGGCTGTTCCTTGTTTTCCTTATCTACTGACCGCCTTCAGGGTCAGTCCCCCTCTTCTCACGCACATAACCTTCTTTGAAGTGACTATCATGGGATGAGTCACGAATAAGACAGGTTACGATTTTTATGCTTAATCAATGACATTTGTTCCTTCTCCTTGTATTTCTCTGTTTTCGCTTTTTTCTGTACATCGTTTCCAGTCACTACTGTGAATTCCGATATATACGTACCTCTTTGGTTTCCATATGTATTTACATTATTTTATGTTCCTTGTAATTACATGCCGATCTACTTTGATTTATCATATTATTAATACCTACATGTCATGTATGTATGTGTGTGTGGGTAGGTAGGTAGGTAGGTAGGTGTAGGCCTAGAGAAATCTACTCGCCCACTCGCTATGGCTAGTCGGATTTAATCGGGCAAGCTATTTTTAGGGCCTAATGCCCCATTCTGGCAAGCTAACAAATAACAGGTGTTCTGTTCTCCCACAAAGTTAATGAGTACCAAAGATGCCTTTAAATCGTGTTTTTATCTGATCACATTTGCTCTGCATTCAGAGACAGAGGTCAAATGTCAGTTTGTCGTCTTACATTTACTTTTCATTCTCTGACTGCGAAGTTAGATGATTTTGTAAAGTGAACTGTCTGACAATTGTACTGTGCAAAGTGTGTGAAATGAAAGGATGTAAGATGTCAGGCTTTTTTTCTAATACATTTAAATAGCTAATAAGTGAACTGCACAAACATTTCAAAATATATTTCAGTAGTTATAAAAGCACATTTTTGTAATTCTGTGTGGTGAAAAGACTTTTTATAGAACTAAAACAAATCAGGAAACTTTACTTGGTGATGTGTAAATGATAAATATTTTTGCTGAAACCCAATTTCCAAACATTGTTTATGCGCTACAAAGTTTTATTAGTAAAACTGCATGGTAGTGAGAAGGTTTGTGGTCATTTCAATATGCTGTTTGTAAATGAAAGTGCACTACCACATCATGCTTTAGTAATATATTTATTAAAAGTGGGTTTTTAAACATGAACTGAGAAATATTCTTGCCCCCTCCCTGATGACAATGCTATTAATAAACTATGAGTCAAGTCAGGAGTTGTGGGAACCCTATATGTGGGTCAGGTTTGTATAATACATGAAGCAAACGTTTAGTATAATAAATCAAAGAAATAGGTTTTCTTTTGTCCAGCGGAAATGCTGAACTCGCATATTCAATAATGAAAAAAAATGCAACTCCATAAAATAAAATATTTGTCTAGGATCACACAATTTGAAACCGCTTTACAGGTCAAGTACATTACAGTTAGGTTGAGTATATTATTCAAGTTACTAGACCTGTGGTCTAGTAAAATTTTTAGGATTTTTCAAGGCCTGCAATATGGAATTTCTCTTGTAAATATCAATGTGTAATGGGTTACGTGCCTCTCATGGACGTCCTTTGGGTATTTATTATTTGTCTTGTAATTTCTATAATACCCCCATGTTTTCCTACTTCCATATGGCAATTTTCATTATTACTGTGTGTACACCACACAACCTTCTTACCTTTGTTAAATTCACCAGCCTTGAGAAAGCCCCAGGCCTGTGCGCCGGGAAGGGGTGAAACGTGTTGGCTGATGAGCTTTCTTTGAAATCTGGTTCAACGTTCGAACTAGCAACCTTTATTTGCTCATTAAAGCAACGTGTTTGAAATACAACTATGTCGTCTGGACTCATGACTCTCTATTTGGAGTATGACCAAGGTGACTGGACCTCTAACCCCATAGTGTTACTTTAGGGAAAAGGCCTGTTGCAGCTTGCTTGTCCCTGTAGCCACACAGATGGTCAGGCAACTGACCGTTGGAGTGCACTTCCTTGTCCTTGGTACAAGGAGAAGCAGTTCCATCATTTAGGGCTCCTCTCAGATCAGGGACAGGTGAGGCAGGTTCAGAAAGACTTATTAGGAGGGTGCCCTGGGGAGCTAGAGTTATGGTTGCAACTAGCTAGTGGGTGTGATTCATGGACACTCCCTTTAGCAATAGGGTAAAAGTTCCTGGGACAACCCTGTCCACTTATTCAGAAGTTCCTGTTTACCTGTCTGCAGACAATCACACAGTGCCACTCACTCTCAAAATTCAATATGGAGACACCCTTTGTCCCTTGTGTCCTCCCAGAGGTGTGGCAATAAATTCAAAAGTGACATTTGTAAATCACCGCCTGTTTAGGGATTCTATCCCAAAAAGATCCGTAATTACTATAGACATAAGTTGTAGGAGTATAGGTTCAGTTTTGATGAAAATTGTAGAGATTGTCATCTCCTTTTCTTCTTGATCATTAACACCAACTTAAAAAAATACTTTGTCATAGAAAGAGAAACATTGGCATGTGTTTGGGGTTTGGAACATTTTCGTCAGTTCATATGGGGCTACATATGTGTGCTTGGAGAACACGTCAAGGTGAAATCTTAAGTTGAGTGGTTCCTCAAATTTGACTCGGGGAAGATTCTGCACATGGCATGAGGGTCATTTAGGCATTATAAAGATGAAGAGAAGAACACAGAGTGTTTATTGGCTGCTAGCTATAAATAAAGAAATCTAAAGGAAGGTCAGAAATTGTGTGGCGTGTGAAAATTGCTACAAGAGTCAGGTTACATTCAGGCCACCATTATGCCTGTTGAGTTGTTCGGGTGTGCCATAGGAGAGAGTAGGTATTGACACCATGTGACCTATACAGGAAGAAAAAGAAGTATGTGATTATAATGATAAAGTGTGTTTTGAGAGAAGGGCTTCCAGAATGTTTAGTCCATGACAATGGGCCACAGTTTAAATTAAATTAAATGGCTGAATTTTACAAAAAGGGATGTAACAATTCATAGCACTACATTGGTGTATCATACAGAAGGAAATGGCACAGTTGAAAGGCTTAACAGAGTGATAAAAGGGTTAAATCAATTGGCTACAAATAATCATTGAACTGGGAGAATGAAGTATTGAAGATGGTGTGGGTGCACAGAAAACAGCTTAATGAAGTGACAAGCCATAATACGTTCACCGTCATGTATGGGAGAATTCATTTTGACAAGGATAATCTAGGATGGATGAGTGAGTCAAGCCAGGTAGAATGGTCACCTCAAAAGTGTAAGGAAGAACATTCAGGAAGCTCAGATCAAGTATAAGGATTGGTACGATGAAAAACGGGGTGTATAAAGAATTGATTTCAAAGTCAGACTCAAGGTAGAGAGGAGAGTGAAGAAGGGTGATAGTTTTCTGAACCATTATGCATAAAAAACATATCGTGCAACTTTGTTGAATGATAATAGAGTGTGGTATTTGAGCAGAGTATCAAGGAGTAGAATTGAGAAAAGTGAAGAAGGAAAGAAAAATAATTTTTATTGCTAGGATGGAGATTTGAAAAAGGAGCAAGAAGAAAATGTGAGGGTTGAAGCGAAAGAGAGTGAACTCTAGGAAAGAGATGGATGAGTCAGGAATAATTAGAAGGCTTAGTATGAGAGTGGTGAGACCTAGGAAACTGAATGATCACATTTGCACTTATGTTGGTCAATAAAATGATCTTAATTGGCATGGTGTTAATTATGTAAGTAATGTTGTAAATTTCTATTTATGCTCATATATATTTGTTGTAAGGTAAGAAAATGGGCTTCATTTGTATTGTGCCGGAGCGGATGAGCACAGCTAATCCAGGGCTGTAATAAAGATATAACTTCTTCCAATTATCACAGCGTTCGTGTCTATATAGACAACAGACCATGCTCAGTTAACGTAAATTTTAAATGAACTCATTTGATGTTCTGTTAACCAAAAAAGTCTCTTTAAGAGTAACATGAGTGAGGCTCGATCAATATTTTGATCTGTACTCTCGAAGACACTTAAGAAAAGTCACATAAAGTGACATATTCCAAATAGAAGGAAGCAAAGAATTCCAGTGGTCAAATACCTGAACAGAGAACCACTTCCAAATCGATCTACGTTTACAAAATCAAGGGACTTTAGTAAATTGTAGGTGAATAGTAAATCGAAGTGTGGCCACATGTTGGCTTCACCATGACCCTACTATGAACAGCTAACCCTTATAATGCTTCAAGCACAGAGTAACGTGTGAAAAAGTACATCTTCAGTATGGCTTGTCTGTTCCTGTTGTGTTCTTCCATGTGCGTGCTCCAACAAGTCTAAGGAAAAAACACATACAACTAGTGGTCCAAGTAAGGAAAAGGTGTTTTAAGTGACTTTTTTAGGAAGGTATCTGCTCAATTATGGTAAGGTCATAATCCGCATGTGTATAATGCCACCACCATATACAGATCATTAATCACCAAGTAGCCGTATTTCTGCTTTGGTTGTATACAACTTAGAAAAGTTTGAATTCATGTATTGCTTAATAACCTGCTGACTCAAAATTAATTTGAATGGATTCAGCTTTAGACTTTTGATTCTTTGTATGGTATCTATGTAGTGAAAGAAAACAGGCCGAAGCAGACATAAGTACTTATTAAATAAGGGTAGGGGGAGATTTCTATCCCTTCCAATGCTCATAGAGTTACAAATCACAATTCTAGAGGTATAATTGAAAATAACCTTAGGCGAATCCCCCTCACACAGGAACTCAACACAACTTTCATCAAGCCCCGTCTTAAATGCATACTGCTAAACTGTAAATCTGCCTCAAGACATGCAGCTGATATAGCTGACCTCATACTCACTCATGAATCTGACCTACTAATTTTGTCCGAAACTTGGTTAAACGAATCTTCTACGCCCATCCTTGACATTCTGGTACCCCCAAACCATGACATCACCAGACTAGATAGAACTGATAAACCAGGTGGTGGTATTGCCTGCATACATCGGAACAATCTCTCAGTTAACCGATCACACTCACCAATATTCTCCTCTTGCGAATACCTGTGCTTAGACATCACCATTAATAACAAGCCAATATGTTCTTTGCACACTATCTATCACCCACCAGGTGATAACCTCACCTTCACCGAACATTTCATGGATATTGTCTCTACTAATGCCGGTCAACAAAATACTCAAATATTTCTCCGAGACCTCAATCTCCACTGGAATGACCTCAATGATTCAGTGGTCAATAGCCTCAAAGCTTTCCTCTCAGACCTGGACCTCACCCAAATCTGTAACCGCTCCACACACGATAAAGGCTCAATCCTGGACTTAGTCATTTCCAAAGCTGAATCTATTCAGCTGGAAACGATCCTACCATGTGATTGGTCGGATCACCACATCATCACATTCTTCATCAATGAATCAGTAAAACTCCACCCTGCGCAACCCACGAGAACTAAAATATGGAAGAGGAATCTAAATAATATCGGTGCCGACCTAGCCACAACCTCCAGCACCAAGTCCCTCCTCCCCCCTGAAGGCTTAGCCGATGTTCAAGATCTTATTAACCACTACTTCTACTCCATGAACATGGTATTAGACATAGTCTCTCCCACACAATTGAAGAGAATCTCCACAAAAGACTCAAAACCATGGTACGATGGAAGACTCAATGAGGACAGACGATCCCTAAGATCAATCGAACGACAATGGAGATCATCCCCTTCCGCTAACCACCTCAAACTGCTAAGGTCTACGAGAAACTCCTACTACAGAAAGATCAGACGATCAAAAGCAGACTTCTTCAGTAATCAACTAGACCAAGCCAAGAACCGTCCCAAAAAACTATTTGACCTAATCAAAACACAATCCAAGGGTGCACCTCACCCCACTGACGCTAACCCAGACTCATTACCCAATTGCGAAGATTTTGCCTCCTTCTTCACTAAAAAGACTGAAAACATAAAGACGGACCTACTCAGCGACTTAATAACTCATACTGACTCGCACACGGACACTTCATCTCCCTCTCCGGGATTCCCACCCTTATGCTCACCAAAGTTCGACCTAAAAAATAACGCCTCCTGGTCCTCCTTCATCACTTAACGTGAAGAAGCTATATTCTAAATGCTCATTGCTCTGAATCCCTCTACCAGCTTCACAGACCCTCTTCCTGCAAAATACTTAAAAGACTTCATTCCATTGTTACTACCTCTATGGACCAAGATCATAAATACCTCTCTCCTTCAAGGAATCATCCCGGAAATCCTTAAATCTGGGCAGGTATCCCCCATTCTAAAGAAGCCAACGGCTGACCCTCAGACTTAAATAATTACCGCCCAATATCCAACATCCCTACTTTGGCCAAACTCCTAGAAAAATGTGTTCACATTCAGCCAGGCAACCACATAAATCACTTCAACCTGCTCAACCAATATCAATCCGGCTTCCGCGCAGGGCATAGTACGGAATCAGCCATGACACACATCATAGATGACGCGCTAAAAACCCTTGACCGAAACAAAGCTTGTTTGCTAATCTTGCTTGACCTTTCTTCGGCCTTTGACACCATCAAACACGACAACCTGCTAGACCTACTGAAACACAGAATGGGATTATCTGGACCAGTTCTGAATTGGTTCACTTCATTCCTTCAAAATAGATCCCAAAGATTTGAGGTTAATCAATCCCTGTCCAACCCCGTCCCAGTCACTTTAGGAGTCCCTCAGGGTTCAGCCCTCTCTCCTACACTTTTCAATTTATTCATGGAACCGCTTACCGAAATCCTCAGCTCATCTAACGTACACTATCACATGTACGCTGATGATACTCAACTATACTTAAAGAACCACTCACTAGAGGACATCAAATCTCTCAACTTAACGCTCTAAAAGATGCACACCTGTCTGGCTGAAAACCACTTGAAACTAAATACCCTCAAGACCGAATTCCTCCTAATCGCTCCTCCCTCACAAGTAACCATCATTCAAGATGGGCTGAAACACCTTACAGCACTCAATTGCCAACCCCTGATTATTGACTCAGCAAAATCACTGGGAGTAACGCTGGACAGAAATCTAAATATGCAGAAACACATTAGCGCTGCAACAAAAGGAGCCAACTTTCAGATTAACACTTTGAGAAAACTAAACCCCTTCTTACCCGCAAATGACTTCAAACTGGCAGTTCAAGCACTAGTCATACCAAGATTGGAATATGGGAGTGTCTCACTTTGCGGTCTTCCCAAAGTGTTGACGGCCCCGCTAAGAGCCTCAATCGACGCAGCAGCCAGACTCATCACAGGCGCCAAAAGAAACTGTCATATCTCACCTGACCTCAGATCCCTTAACTGGCTTCCTTTCGAAGCCAGAATCCAACAAAAAATCGCATGTATGACGCATAAAGCCATACACCACAATACCCCGAGTTACCTGGCACAGAAGTTGGTGCCTTCATGTGGCAATAGAGCCTCCAGGAGTTCCAAGAACCTTTTACTGAAACCACAACGATTTGCTAAGAAGAAAACATACAACCGTTCCTTCTCAGGGATGGCGCCCAGGATTTGGAATGCACTGCCCCCAGAAACCAGACTGAATCCCTCTACTGCATCTTTCAAAAAAGAAGTGAAATCTCTTCTTATGTCTAAATACACCTGATACATGTATATTACCTATTATTCTATTCTTGATGTATATGAGACATATTTTTATTATTCTATGCCCGTTTGTGTTTATATGATTATTGCTTTGTATGAGACATATGCCTATTACTCTATGCCTGTCGTGTTTCCTATATTTACCCTGTAAAGCGCTCTGATACCCGCAAGGGTCTTGTCCGCGTATATAAAACCTTCAAATAAATTGGAATCCTGTGGCTCCTCACATTTTAGGCTCCCTGCAGACATGTGAAAATCCTGAATGGTAGTTACATGGTGCTAATTAATTAAGAAAGATTTGATTCAATAAAGAGCAGATCCCTAGATACCAGCTTAATGTAGATGCTGCTGCATAATGTCAAAAAGATAGAGTTGAATGCCTTTTTTTATAAGCTGCATTCTCAATCTGTCCTGACATGCAATGCTTTCAAGATTGACAGACATAACAATTAATACAGATTCTATGTCCTATCCTGGCATGAAAGAAGCTTGTACTGTTTAAATAGACTGTTTGATTTGATATTATTCTGAAGTTAAGTGTTTGTCACCGACAGACGAGCTACTGAGGTTGCTTGCTGATTGTAGAAACTGCCCAGACTTCTAGTTATATCGACCAATGCTGGCTTTTGAACCTCTTGGTATTTACATCCATCTGTGTAGCGGGCAGGAAGGAAGAGGTGAGGCCTAGAGAGGTGAAACCGCTTTGTGATTGAGCAAGGGGGAGGGGCAGACCTTCAACCACACCTACTTGTTAGCACCTTCTGTAGCAGATGCCATTCTTCAGCCTTGTATTTGAGAAAGCATGCAGGAACTGGGAGGAAATGTTTGGTGATTCATGGGAAGGGAGGTTCGACTTAGTGCGAAGAAGGGCAGTTGTGATGAAGTCTCTCTGAAAATTCTTAAACTGCCTGCTTTCTTAGGGAGAACGTTTTTCTAGTCATGGCTGTGACTCCAAGCTATTACAAACTAATTCTAAAAGAGAAAACAAAGACCATACAAAGATTTTCCTTTAAGCTCCCTTTTGCCCAAGATGTAGATCACATGCGTAGTTCACTTATAATCCTGCATTACATTCTAAGGTATTGGCCAAGTAAATGTTGGGTTTGTAAAACTAAAAAATGGGTTACGATGCACTCTGTTTCCGGGGCACGAAGGACAGAGTCAGCACAAGCGCGGGCGAGACATCGCAAAGGGCGAATCCCCCCCTTCTATCCCCGAAGGACCAACATTCGTCTCCTTGAAAAGTTATAGACAAAAGGTGTACCTATAACACACATAAGAAGTTGAGCAATTGAGCTCTCTGATGAAGAGGGGTAAGTGATTCACTTACTCATCACAAGCGACCTAAAAGGTAGCCAGCTTCACTTTCGTCCTGAAGAAGGTCCACAGAACCGTCAGGGCAATTGAGGGCCGAAACATGTCGACCTACCACGACCTAACACCAGGTGCGGTGGATCATTAACACTTCCACCATAGCACCACCCACCTGTTTTTAATATTGCCCCTTCCTTGGTAAATAAAAGACTGAACAAAGGAATGAAAGTAATTTTAATTTTAAAATGTTTTTGCTCACCTCTCTTTGACACTTTTCACTCTCTAATCACAACTGTCTAAAAACCAGATGGTCTCCCTCCAAGTGGAGGAACGCAGATCAGTTGGAGAACTGAACACTCAAATGATAAAAGACTCAATGATGATACTTTTCACCTAACCAATATAGAGAAGAGAATCAACATATACCGCACCCTGAGTTAAATGTGAATGAGGGTCTTCATAATACGAGATCGTAAGACCCTGGAAAAAACAGGACATGTGATTCATTCTCCTCTGATTCTGATTACGATGCACATGGACATCAGCTGCAATGTTTATTTGGGGTACTGCACACGGTTGTGCAGTAGGTAGTCCAGTACAAATCTATGTCCATCATTCTTTTGTAGCGGTGATCTTGTGTTGTGACATTTTGTTAATTTTGAACTTTAATTTGAATTTTTTACATCCTGATTCCTAGATTCATACCTGGGGTTCTCCGCTGTGTGGAAATTGATCCAGGGGATGGGACAGTGTTTATCTCTCAGGGAGCTACGTTTGGAAAATATTTCACACACTGTTCACTACATGAAGCATCTGGAAAGGTAGGGGTATGAATTCTCGAAATGCTCATATTTTATTGGAATTGCTACTTCATCAACAGGTTGGGGAAATATTTACAGTTACTCAGTTTCTAGAGTGCTCTGTATCATTCACAATTAGAAATTTGATACCTCTATGCCTGGAATGAATGAGGTCATGAGCAAGTGTATCAGTTTAAAATGTGCGACTAGAACACTAGCATATGACTCATTCAATTTGTTGGCTGCTGAGGTTTTAAGAGCTTTCATCCTTCACCTGCAGGGATATCAGCATTGCTGCCGGTGCTACCCTAGTTAACATGGCCTCCAAACTACTTTTGACAGTAGTCACTGAGGCCTCTGCGCCATCCATGCCATCAAGCAGAGCAAAGAGCGCCCTTAGTAATGCAGTAAGATTACAAATGTCTCCAGTGGCGCACTGGAACCAAGTGTCTGTTATTATCATGTTGACCTGGGCAAAAATAGCCTCCCTTAATGTTGATGGGCTCTTAGGCCCTCCTCTAGAGTAGGTTTGGCCTGTGCAGGACTGCTCTTACTCGACTTTCCGATCAATGTCTCATCCCAGCAGGGAGGGCATTTTTACAACCTCACAAATAGGGAGGGCACTTTTACAGTCTCACAAAGACCTACTCACAGGCAATAAAGTGTATGAGCCCCTGGAAACAGTGTTGCTGCTTTATTCACCTTTGGTAGATAGGGTTATGTTCTTCTTCGTATCCGGCTCAATCTTCTGGTCCACCAATAAAAGTTTTCAAATCTGCACCAACGGCTACCATGGTGCCACTCCTCACATTTGATCAGTGATTGGGTGGAAAGCTCTCCCTCCCTCCTTACCTCCTCCTATGCATGCCAAGTGGCCACAGTATCAAAAACACATCCCCCATGGCCTAACAAATCAATCACAGTATGGACACACGCACTAAGATATTCACTTAATTAATTTCTTGTATTATTGAATCTCTTAAACATTTGTTAATCATAGCATACAAAAATAGCATATTCAATTACTTTGCCTTAAAATTCCAAAATTACTGCAGCCAGTTAGTTCACACCTCACACAGTTAAGACCACATTTTCAATACACATATCTATTATTAAATTAATTGAAATGCAAAAAATACAAAACAACTTATAGACATAGACAGATCTACAATATTGGATTAATGTAGGTGGTATGAAACCATATGATCACAATCTAGCTGTTAATGGTATCAAACAAAAAATAGGTATGGTTGACCCATGTTTCTGTGCTGGGAATGGAGTAACATGCACATTCTTCAGGAACACAATTTTTTCAAACACAGCTGCAACACTTTTCAAGTAGTGTAATATCAAGTTAGGTCTCCTAGTTATTGCAAATGTATATTATTTGTTGTCCATTCAGAGAGTGTGTCTCTTATAATCTTCTCTAAGTTACATACCAATGGTAAGCTCATCCTTATGGTTTGGTAAAGGAGTGTTTTGTACCGGGCGATACAGATGGAGACACAATAAAAATAACTATACTTAGTCTGTCACTCACAAAGCACACTTAAATGTACAGAGGACCAACATTCTAAATTCAAAGAAGATTACCATCCTGGATCCGTAGCCTGGAACACTGCTTTCCTTATCCCTCAAAGTCACTGAGCCTAATCTGAGCGCATCCCCTTGGTACCTATGGCAGAGTGCAGACAAGCTGAATTTAGGACAATGTGTAAATAATTTATGCAGTATCAAAACAGTAATAAAGTCATAACACAAACCAATAAAAATCCCAAGCCGAATCAGCAAAATATACTAAACAAAATTACACCAAACTAACAAAAATCCAGTAAGGGGAACCGGAGTTATGAATTTTTTACGTTTTAAGTAAAAATAGTTCCAAATAGCACTATGTGCCAATGGTAGTCTATGGAAGCAGTAGACTGGGCCAACAGAGCTCTCTCCATCAGATAGCCGCTGCCTGGCCAGGCCACTGATCACCTAATCAAGGCAGCCAGGGCTGACCAATCAGAGAAGAGTGCTAGAAACTGGATTTTGGCTTACAGAAAAGAAGGTCTTATAAAATCTTTTCTGTACAAGTTATGATAAATTCAACAATGCTAAGATGATGGATTTATCAATACCATTCTGTTCAGCCTTTGAATGATATTTCGGACACTCTCCTAGCAATAGTTATGCGTCCATATCATATTGCCATTTTAGCCTATGAGACCAACTATCTTCAAAAAGAAAAAATGAAATGTACAATTTCTTCCTCACCAGGGTTTATAAAACCTCTTTTATTGGGGCCCTGCTTGTAGTGACATGCCCCTTCACCCGTGGAACACCTAGATAAGGTAGATTACCACTTTTAAAGTGACCATACCACTAAAGTTGAGTTTGCAGTGAATTGTACTTTTAAAAGCAGTGCTGCAACACAGGGCTGCTTTTAAAATGACCTCAGGCTCTCAGCAGTGCACACCTGCAAATACAAAAAAGGCTGCTGGCCTCTGAACTGCCATACCCTGTTATATACTAGGGACTTGCAGGTCGTTTTCATCCCCTGGCCCTATTATCTACTAGGTACGTATAGGGTAGGTCATGCCAATTATAAGTGTACCTCAATGTAAGTGTTTGTGTTTAACTTAGCACTGGCCCTGGGCCTGACTAGCAGAGCCCAGGACACAGTCAGTCAGCTACCACCAGTTCCATTCAGCACCAAAAAATGGGGGTGAACAGACTATAAGGGTGACTTTCTAACAGGTACTGTCACTTTTTTTTAAAGAAGTGTTTTCAAATATCTTCTAAGTCCCAATGCAGAATGTCACTTTTTGAGATGAAAAATCCTCCCCGAAAAGGCTCTGCTGAAATTGTAGACATTGCCATGGATCCAAAGGCCAGATACCTGAAACAGATTGGTCCATCTGGAGCTTAGGCAGAATGAAACTTTGTCGTTTTTTTCAGAGTAGCAGGGCCATTTGAGTGGGATGAATCTGCAATTCAGTCAGACGCTTTGGCACTGCCGGTCAGATACATTTTCCAGCGGGTCCTGCTAATGCTCAGGAGCTGTGAAAGAAAGGTTTTCAAAAGTTTTCAAACTTTCTTCTGGTGCCCTAATAACCACTATAGTACACTTTTAACGTCTTCAGGACCCCAGGGGAAGGCCCTTGGAGATTCTGTGTGTCAATCAGAGGCCAACAGCAAAGTCCAGTCCAGTTCCGGTGCCACTGGTCAGCTGAGCACTAAAACGAAAAGGCCTTTTGCAGCTTGTTGTTTCCCTGTAGCCACAGAAGAAGTCAGATAACTGACCCTGGGAGTCCGCTTCTGTCCTGGGAACACAGGGGAGCAAGTCCAGTCCTTCAGGGCTCCTCCTAGGTCACAGACCGCAGGTCCAGTCCTCTTTTTATCTTCCGCCGGTCCCGAAAGTGTTCTAAGGAGGGTGTCACATTTATGCCTATCACCAGCTTGTAGCAGTTCCTGTTTGCCCGGCTGCCAACAATTAGACTGTGTGCCTTATTCCTAAAATCCAAGATGGGGAAAATCTTCTCACCTGTACAGAGCCTGTGTGCCCACCCCGCCTCTGTGATCACTCAAAACAAGGTCTGTGGTAGTTTTTCTCCCACACAGTGTGATGTCAACCTGACTGTGGGAACAAAGGTGTCACCTAACATTTACTGTAACAGTGCATGCCCCTTTGAAATTAAGTTCCTGGGCCCATCCCAGCTGGTCTTCCTGACAGGGTAAGAAACAATTCCCAGGTCATTGTTCTTGTTCTCGGAGCAGCTTTCACACCTAATTTAAACCTCATTCAGGCTTAGTAATGGCTTAGTAATGGCTGAGCAGTGGCTGGAGAGCCAACGCAAATTATCATCCAGCAGATACAGGCAAGGTAAAGGTAACTTTTTGAAAGTTGTATTTTCAATATTTTTATTAAATATTCAACTTTACCATTATACTGGATATTTATTAAATATAAAAATAAGTTTTGAATGGAGTCTGTAGCTGGCACGGGTAAAACATTATAGATTAAAGTATATAATCTATACTTTGACTTGTTGTTTGTGTCAGTTACAGCCTGACCAGTGACAAATGTACTTTTGGGCCTAATCGCTGGGGGAACATGCCATTTCTAATGTCACACATGACCCACTCTTAAATATTATGCACCCTTTCTTGTGGGCTGCTAGGTGACCTTAGGGGCGTTTTATTTAATATTTAAAATCAAGTTGTCCTACCTTTCCCAAGAGTGACTTTGACGGGTCTGTACAGCAGGTTTCAAGCTGCAGCTGTCATGCTACGCATGTTTTCCAGGCCCACTCCATTTAGCTTCCAGGCCTAAGTGAATTTTCAACGTGGGACTATGTAACCATGTTTAAAGGAGGAGCATTGGCACTTTACTTCTGTTTAGCAGAGGTAACAGTGCAGAGAGTTCCAAGTCCAGTAAAAATAGGGTCTGGAAAAAAGAGAAAAATCAGTGGTGACCATGCATAAAAAGGTGGTTTTCCTACAGTTATGTTGTACTGCAAAAGGTGAATGTATTTGTCAAACTTTTGTTCTTTTTGTGGTCATTTGCCCCCAACTATTCTACTCTTGTATTGTAATGTGTTATAATTTGGCTTAATTTTAGTATATTATTACATATTGCATTTGACTTCTTACCGCTCTTTCCGTGGTGCGTAGGAAACTGATCCTATGTACAACACTTTAATACCAATTGGACTGTGTCCACACTAACTGCTTAGAAATCAGGAGGTAGATTTTGACACTATGCTGAAGATTCATTTGAACTTTTAAGGCACTACATTCTGGTATATGGCATTTAGTACTGCAGTTGTGATCTTGGTGGTTTAGTGCATGTCAACTGACATTATGCGGACTATAAATCGACAATCGGGGAAGTGTGCAAGTCTATAAGTGCCCAGAAGACTTCGGTTGAGACTAGAATGAAAGCGCACGCAGAAGCCTCATGGGTTTGCAGTCACATCCGTGAAACAGGGCATGCAGAGAGAGAGGCACAACTCCTTTGGCCTAGTCTGCCGCCTGCTCTTTTTATCCACTTCCTTGCTGCTTACCACATCTCTTTACTGCATACCTCTGGTCTCTTCTCTCCTTCTGCGTGGGAGGAAGAATTAGTTGCAGGGCTCCCAGGACCGATCAGAAAAACCATCTGTGGAACAAACACTCTTTATATTTTCTTCCACCTTCCATGCTGCATGGACACCGGAAGGACAAGAGGGTGGATGCCTGGATGGACTCCAGCAACCACATCCGCGTCCATCCTGTCTTGGCCTTTGAAGGCAGCACCGTAGTCAAACATGGCATAGCCTCTTCCATGCCAACCCCACATGATGCCATTCAATTCCACTGAATTCTTACAAGTTTTCAAATTTTGTTAACACAGGTGCTGAATGATTGCATGAGTAGTTAATAAGCACCCTTGCTGTGGAACTCAATCTGTAGACTCACCAATCCCACCTTCGCCCACCCTGGTATGCCTTCCAGCTTCAGTTCTGAGACAAACTTATCTGTAGATTTTGACAGAAATGTAGGATGAGGCATGAAGGAGATGCCCCGGGCAAAGGAGGGGGCCACATACTCGATTTTATAGTTCTGTAACTTGTATTACACTAACTGAGAATATGCGAAGATGGTACGATGCTGAAGCTTTTAACATCCATACATTTATTATCTTATGAGTATAGCAACACTGTAAACTGCAGGAGTACATGGCGGCCCCAACCTACTCTCTTTTCTCCCCTTGGAACTCTGTGTGCTAAAACATCTTGTAGCTTCCTGTCCAACTTTCACACAAAACATCATCAGTGATTTGCAGCTAGACAACACGGCGCTTTCCACGCCAGCGGCCTTTGTAAACATATGTTTTATAGCATCTTGGTACGTTATTTGTAAATTTTCCAATAAAAGACGTCACAACAGGGAGTTTGTGGATTTTTAGATTCAACTAACCTTGTGGTGCCCTTTCCAAAAGTTGGTCATATAAAGGAACCTTAAGTCTGACAGTTTTATAACAGCAACTGTATTTCATTACTTTTCCACTAGTCTATTGTCTTTCTAATCTGACCCGCTTTATATTTGTGTCCTTTGAGATTTTGCACTTGCTGTAGCAGTCCTCTTTCACAATTGTTTTCCTGTTCTGTTTTTCAGAGAGAAGAAATGATGTATGCAGTGAGTAACCTTCCCCCAGATACACCAGAGAGCCGGTATTCTGTGCGTGCCATGATTAGGAAAGCCATGAGGTTAGGATCTACTTAAAATGTGATTGATGAAAATGTCACTTGTTTCAGTTGAGAAACACTTAATCCCGATATTTTTGGAGTTTCTGCGTCATCCTAATTTTGGTGCATTAGAAACCCAGGCCATGGCAGAGAAAGTGATTTGGTACGATGGGGTAACTCAAGTTATAACACTGGTTCTTATTTTAACAGTTGACAAATGAGCCATTGGGCAACATCTCTAGATACCAGTGAGATTCTGGATTAAGTTAGTCATAGCTGTCTAACGCACTGTACCGAGGGAAAGGGTTTGCCATTTTCAGTCTTAGCCACAGGCTGCCATGCCTTTTCTTTCCTGTTCAAAGGTCAGAATGCATTGAAGTCCCGTGGCTGTTTCCTTGACCATGGTAAATCAGATGTAATCCTATTGGCATACCCTAGTGTTGGACCTGACTCTTTTTTCAGGGTTTTCCCCAAACTTTTTGCCTTCCTCTGCCTATTTTTCTGACCACCTTTTTGTTGGCTTTAGGACTCTGGGCACTTTGCCACTGCTAATCGGTGCTAAAGTGCATGTGCTGTCATCCTAAACATGGTATGATTGGTTTACACGTTTGGCATATTTAAATTTCATGTAAATCCCTTGTACAGTGTATCCTATATACCCAGGGCCTGTAAATTAAATGCTGTTAGTGGGCCTGCAGCACTACTTGTGCCACCCACTGATGTAGCCTTTCTAACCTGTCTCCAGCCTGCCATTGCAGGGCCTGCGTACACAGTTTACTGACACTTTGACTTGGCATTTAAAGCTACTTGCCAAGCCTTAAACTCCCCTTTTATTACACATAGGTCACCCCTAAGGTAGCCCTGTGATGCTGTGTAAGTAAAAGGCAGGACATGTGCCTTTATGTGTGGCATGTCCTGGTAGGGACAAACAGCCTATTTTGTTTCTCACTGCTGTGAGGCCTACTCCTCTCATAGGGTAGCATTGGGCATTCCCTTATATATTTTTAAGTGGTAATTCCTGATCAGAAAAGAGTAGCGTTACCATGTTTGAATAGTGGTGATACATCCTG
Organism: Calotriton arnoldi; assembly: GCA_963921515.1. NCBI lineage: Eukaryota > Metazoa > Chordata > Amphibia > Caudata > Salamandridae > Calotriton > Calotriton arnoldi. Next base: position 157,324 of record CAWUFW010001639.1, on the reverse strand, counting down.
CTTACTGGTGTAATTGGATTTTACATTACTATTTTAGAAATGCCACTTTTAGAAAGTGGGCATTTCTCTGTGCTTATGACACTTTGTGCATACTTTCCTGATAGCCATCACACAGGAAGGGTTGGGTATGATAGGGTTACATCTGCATTCATCAGCATACTGATGGCCTTCCTGGGCTGGCTGAGGGCGTTCACACTTTACTATTGTATAGGCTGTGTCCTGCCGTCACACAAAGGGATGATTTATCTCTCACTGATGCCTGGAGCCAGGGCTGGGTTGAAAGGGAGTGTTGCACATTTCTAAAGGTTCTTTTTGCAGTCACCCCTTCATCAAAGACATTTTTGAGTATAGGTACAGGTGCTCTAACCCCGTGATTTTAGACACTGCGTGGACTTGTAACCAGACACTGCTGACTCTACATGCTGCACATTGCCTGAGGACTGCTGTGCTGCCAGGAGTAAACGCCATTCATGTGAACTGCTTTGCTGTGTTGGCCTACGGCCTGTTGCTTGCTGGGCGGAAGGAGGCACTGCCACTCAGGGCTATTGCTCATGGCCAGGTCCTTGGGAAATGCAGTGTAGTTGGTAAGATGAAGAGAGCAGAGGCTCTAGCCCACTGTGGCAGATTTGTAGGCTTAAGTTTCTAATGGGTAAAGAGGGAGATAAATGTTCTGTTGGTATAGTTTTTGTGTCCACACAAAATGAAAAACAAGACAGAAAATAGATAAGAAAAAAATTAAAATCAAATTGATTAAATTGTTATTGTTAATTCTCAATATTGTGTATAAATATTGTATTAATCTGTTATTTGCATTTTTTGCTTATCTATTTTCTTTCTTCTATTCACTGTGATCTATTATTCTTCATATTGTTACCATACTGTGATCATGTTAATCGTTCTTGCCTTGCTGAACTTGAATTACAGCATTTTGCAATATCAATATCTTGGCCCTGAGGAAGTGATATGCTGTCGTGAAACACGTGTTGGCCTATGAAGAATCTCAGAAATTAATAACATTTCTATTTGGCTCAAGTATTTTTGACTATTAAGTATATTTGACCAATAGATGGACCTCAAATACAGTCTGTGTTTAGTATATTGCTTATACAGGACTGGAGGGAGTGTCCTGTAATCTCTTTTTTGAGGTCAGTGTTAAACCCTTAGAGAGCCTCCTTTCCCCTCCCCTTCCTTACGTCAAACTCAATACTGACAAGATGTGGTCTATGGCAAAAACACCTTGCCATGGGACTCCACCTGGTGGCCAGCTGAACTAGGACCCGCAAAGTGCAGACTCCATGCCAGTTTACAGCTAGACAGGAAACCTGGTCGACTGTAATCCACAAACCACTTATGCATTATATGAGGATGGTGCATTCTGGGCCACAATCAGTCCTGTGAGACTTATATGATTGTGTGTTTGTTTGTTCCAAACCTCTTTCACCATGGAAAGACACCAACAAGAATCCACACTATTGATATATATTAAGTATTTATTAAAATCAACGCCCAGATCTAGTGCATGTAATGTGTAAAGATATAACTATGAAAATAAACAATTGTGGCAATGAAAACAATACACTTTTTACGGTATTTCAGAAGTTCATTTCATTAAATGATGGAACCAGTCTTTGTTTCACCAGCTCCTCCCTTTTAGTCTCTAGCTACTCTGCCTTGTCTGTCTGAGTTTTTTGAAGTCGTCTCCAGCCCACATACCTTAGCTGAGGATAGGCCGCTATTCTGTACTGTGAGAAGGTCGTTCTCTGCCTCTGTCTCCGTTATGACATTTCCAAGCAAGCTGATAGGTCCAGGCTGGCTCCAAGAACCTGTGGCCTGTGCTGGGGATGTGTACACCTACAATTTGCATTAGCAACCAAGTTTCCTTTGTGCCTAATGCAAGTATATACCAATCATGCGTGTACAATTAAAAGGTACACTCAGATAAATGAATATATGAAATGCAATTGGCACCTATGCTGATAAATGCAAGGTTTTATCTTTCCACAGAGTTATCTGTTAAATGTGAAGAAATGTCTAGTAAGTGGACACGCTTAAATACATGGGGCATTTTTCTCACCCGGAACCTCGGCTTTGTTGCGGTAGATAATAAGACCAGGGGCCTTCATGCTGTCCTTGTACTCTACTTCTTCAGGGTAAAGGAGCAGTCGGATGAAGTCTGTTCATTTGAGGTCAACCTCTTACTGTATCACAATACTATGTAGTGGTAGAAGATGTATATATATATATTCCCCCTAACTAGAAAGCTTCATGGTGAGGGCATACTCTCTAGATCATGTTTCACTTTTCTCCTCTTTTACATTAGTCTCTTAACAACTGAGGTAGACTTCCCTCTGCTTCCAGGCTGTTGACACTTTATATTGGGGCATCTGATTGTTAGACTAGAACCGAACACAGGTTTCTCTGAAGATTTCTGAGCTTACTCTTGGAAGCTTGACATAAACAGCAAGTCCCTTCTCGGAAAACACATGTGGTACATCAACACCAGTAGAAAACAAGCATTGGCATAGCCAATAGGTCTCGCCTTTGGGACCTTATAAGTGTTTAGCCAGAGCAATTGGCATTGCCAATGTATTTAAGCAATGTTGTAGAGCAGCGTGGATGCTGTGCAGCATGTTGCAAAGTTATAATAAAAAAGTGTTATATGCATTTTTGTTACCTTATGTATAACCAATAAGACATTATGTACTACTGAACGACCCTATTGAACAAAATTTATAGGGAGTAGTGGGAACAAACACAAGGCAAAACGTTCTGAATCTGGTATGTTAAAAACTGATCCTTTATGTTATGCTCTATTTCCAGATTGAAATCTTGGAACAGGAGGCAGTTACCATACATGGTAACTACCTCACCCCTTGGTAATATTATTTACTAAGTGTGGTAAACCTTGCACCCTACTCTGCACAACTTGTGATGGCACTTTACAGGACAAAAAAACCTGCTAGAGCCTATTGTTATATTTGTATCTTGATAACATTTAACTCAAATTAGAAATTCAATCTCTTTAGATACAATTTAGTACGTTGTCGAGAAAATAGGAACATCCAACGTTTGTCTGATTCTTAATTTGATCATGTAAAATTCATTTATCTTTCTCCTAAATACTTGTGTGCACTCAGCTGCCTCCACTGCACACTTTATGACTCGTACAGTAATTCTAGGCAGCACTTGCATTATACAAAAGGAGCAGTTGCCTCAAAAAGGTCAATTAGGAGGAGCTGCACTTAGACTTGATATTCTGTTTGAAAGAGGTACAGAAAAAAAGATATCAGAACACTTGCATGAATGCGAGCACATTAAATGTAAAAGACAACAGACTACATCATATAACTAGTTTTTTCTAAACAAAAAAAGACAATCAAATAGGCAGAGCAACAAAAGTAAGCCTACAACATTAAAAATGTTCGGCACTTTGCTTGGATCTCGTGGAACTTTGTGATCAAGTATTATTTCCACTAATGGCCTTTCAACCACTGGCAGACCAAAAATAAAACTTGAAAAAGAAATTTTTAATTGAGTTCTGTCTGGCCTGTGATAAAACATTTCGAAAATAAAATATATTTTAGCTTAAAAAGAGAACGAGATGAATGGTTTTATGTTAACGCGCTGCTTGTTGACATACACTTCACTATTAATGTAGCCTATCAAAGAACAAGTGTTCAACTAAACCAACAAACAGACTACACTAAGATGCGACAACCTTTAGCACCCGCCAGAGGTATCCCTCAGCCCTCCGTCTACACTTTCTAAATACTCAGATTGAATGAGATCTCAAAGGCCCCTCCCACTATGTTCCACAAACCCTGCATGAAAAGTGACCCTGAATTAAATCTACTGATTAGTCACACTCCTTCCTTTCTATTCTCCATCTTCTGCATGCCTGCCCTGTTGCATGCCTGTCTGCTTACTCTACTATTTTTCTGCAAAATCCACAGATCACAAACCCTCCTTCAAAATAACGATTCCTTGTAGTCCAACAGTATATAACCTCCTCCTAATTTATCTACTCGCCCACCTTCCATTTGCATGAACTCTCACCAGTGATCCAACCTAACTCCTATTAACTTCATCTTCTACCAAGAAACTGCAGGAAGCGTCTGTTAGAGTTTCCTGACAGCACAATGATAAGCTTAATAACTACATAACTAATAACCACTCAAATAAGCACAAACTTTGGATTCTGCAGGAGTGCCACCCAACAAACAGTGCTTTAATGTCTCAGCAAGAGTGATAAGTGCTAAATAAATGCATTGAATCAAATCTGAAGCCATTAGTACTTTTCAGTTGATCACTGGGGCGCAGTGCGCCACGCTCTAATCAAAGCATTCCCAAAAATGAACTCTGCCGAAATCTTTACCCACACTTGCCCTTGTGCAGGGCCTGGAGGGAGGCCTGACGAGCTGAGCTGGGAGGAGGGAGTCTGGAGTGCACCGAGGACACCTACAGCTGCCTCTGTGCAGGGCCTGGCGTGTGGGGCTGGGGTGGAGGGAGGGGTCACTGGGGTGTCTTGGGGACACCTGCCTCGGTGTATGGCCTGGGCTGAGGCCTGTGGGGCTGGGGTGGAGGGAGGGGTCACTGGGGGAGGGGGTCACCTGCAGGCCTCGCAGCCGGACACCTGCTTCTGTGCAGGGCCTGGCCTGAGGCCTGTGGGGCTGGGGTGGAGGGAGGGATCAATGGGGTGTCTTGAGGACACCTGCCTCTGTGCAGGGCCTGGCCTGAGGCCTGTGGGGCTGGGGTGGAGGGAGGGGTCACTGGGGTGTCTTGAGGACACCTGCCTCTGTGCAGGGCCTGGCCTGAGGCCTGTGGAGCTGGGGTGGAGGGAGGGGTCACTGGGGGGGGGGTGTCTTCTGCAGGCCAAGCACCAATGCCTCTGTGCAGGGCCTGGCCTCAGGCCTGTGGGGCTGGGGTGGAGGGAGGGATCAATGGGGTGTCTTGTGGACACCTGCCTCTGTGCAGGGCCTGGCCTGAGGCCTGTGGGGCTGGGGTGGAGGGAGGGGTCACTGGGGTGTCTTGAGGACACCTGCCTCTGTCCAGGGCCTGGCCTGAGGCCTGTGGGGCTGGGGTGGAGGGAGAGGTCACTGGGGGGGTGGGGGGGTGTCTTCTGCAGGCCAAGCACCAATGCCTCTGTGCAGGGCCTGGCCTCAGGCCTGTGGGGCTGGGGTGGAGGGAGGGATCACTGGGGTGTCTTGAGGACACCTGCCTCTGTGCAGGGCCTGGCCTGAGGCCTGTGGGGCTGGGGTGGAGGGAGGGGTCACTGGGGTGTCTTGAGGACACCTGCCTCTGTGCAGGGCCTGGCCTGAGGCCTGTGGAGCTGGGGTGGAGGGAGGGGTCACTGGGGTGTCTTGAGGACACCTGCCTCTGTGCAGGACCTGCCCTGAGGCCTGTGGGGCTGGGGTGGAGGGAGGAGTATGCACAAAAAGGAGCTCAGGGGGTGTAAAGAAACAGGTCGCCCCCCACTCACAGTATCCAACACAACAACAGGCCTGTTCTATAAGTGAATGAACTGCTCAATGCGTCCACCCTGCATTTGCAGTCATACAGTTTTGTATGAAAGGACAGCGGATACATATATCCTGTCTGTTCTAAGGTGACATAAATCACTTGATATCCGTTAAAACTCGATGTGTCTGCAAGCTCTGTCTCTCACGGTATCTCCCACCCTATAGGGTAAGTGGTCAATAAAGGAAGAAAAAAGGTGAGGAAAGGTTGGCAGTGCCTCACGGGAGTAACACCATGGGAGTTTGCAGACTGGTTCTCGCCTACATCCTCAGGTTCTCATCATTAGCAACTGCCAACTTGTAAACCAAAATAGTGATGCAAAGGAAGGAAAAAAGCGAAGTGCTCAGTGTGGTGTGTGTGAACCCTATGAGGTGTACCGGGATCTAACTTTGAAACCCGCTACTCCTAGTCTAAAAATGAGCTGGACAGCCACTATCTGTACTACTTTATTCTTTGCTGTGTGTCTGCTCAATTAAAAACCAACATGTTTCATTGCCAACATGATCTTACGGCAATTTTATCAGGGCAAGGGTCATTTTTCCACACTGCACCAATTTTCTCTGTTTTTTATACCTGCAGAAGACAGAGGCAACAAAACACATCCGGTCAACAGTGTCTGGGGGTCACCAAGTCAAAGATCATGATCATGGTCATGATCTTTGACTTGGTGACCCCCAGACACTGCCCCTAGACTAAGCAGCCCATATAGTCTAATTAGCCAACATAAATAGATGCTGGGGTGGTATCGACCTGTCTATATTTATAGTACAGGTATGAAACTGGGAATATGCATTTCATATATATACAGTCATCATCATCTATAGGGTGTAAACACACATAGTTGGCAGAAACCACACCCATATAGCTGAGGGATGTAGTGGTATGAACCTAAATATCTGCGAAGGGAATTCACGCATAGACATGAAAAGTATATATATCGAACCTCCGGTTCAGAGCTGTGCTTGAAGAATGAGCGACAGTTTATTCACAATTCTGGTTTAATTTTAATAAACACTGAGAGGAAATATGAGAATATATAGATGACATTCCACACAGTTCCCTATTAAGACAGTGACGGCGTTCCGTTATTTTAACATGGCCGCCGGACTAACCCAGATTATCCTACGGGATGAGAGGACCGGAAGAAGGGTGGGTCCTGCACGCGCTGACGTAGCACGCTTTGTGTTTGAAATTCAGTACCGCTAGACCGAAACGCTGAGGAGCTGAGCACAAGCCAGTCACTCGCGTTGACACGGTAAGCGGGTTCTAATAGATCGCAGGCGGGGAGGAAGGTTTGCACTGCCGGGGCGGTTGAACAAACTGATGGGCGGTAGCAAGTATAACTAATGGCCCTCGAAAATAATATTCTTGGTAACGTATTTGGGTTCAAATAAGTAGCTGCAATACCTCTAGTAGGAGGTAGGGGTTAAGATTTTAGTGAGCTACCCATGGCGATTTACACGCAGTAGTGACTCACGATATGACAGTGGGCGAGTCCTACACCGAGAAATTACAAGTCCAGTATTAGTTGGGATCCTACATCTCCGCTTCATCGAAGATGTATGAGTGGAGCACAATGCTTGATAAGCTCTTCCCTTCTTTCACAGACTGACGCACAGCAGCAAGTGTGATGAATACTGCGCAGGTGGACTAGTACACACACGCGTTATCTAAAGGGGCTGCACGTATGCCCATGAAGGGCAACTCCCCGGTAAATATATCCTTCAAGTTGTTGTCGGCCCCCACACGTTTTTTAACTACATGTTTAAACTGATGCCACTTTTGACAGGATGTGTTTTGTTGCCTCTGTCTTCTGCAGGTATAAAAAAACAAAGAAAATTGGTGCAGTGTGGAAAAATGACCCTTGCCCTGATGAAATTGCCGTAAGATCATGTTGGCAATGAAACATGTTGGTTTTTAATTGAGCAGACACACAGCAAAGAATAAAGTAGTACAGCTAGTGGCTGTCCAGCTCATTTTTAGACTAGGAGTAGCGGGTTTCTAAGTTAGATCCCGGTACACCTCATAGGGTTCACACACACCACACTGAGCACTTCGCTTTTTTCCTTCCTTTGCATCACTGTTTTGGTTTAGAAGTTGGCAGTTGCTAATGATGAGAACCTGAGGATGTAGGCGAGAACCAGTCTGCAAACTCCCATGGTGTTACTCCCGTGAGGCACTGCCAACCTTTCCTCACCTTTTTTCTTCCTTTGACCACTTACACTATAGGGTGGGAGATACCGTGAGAGACAGAGCTTGCAGACACATCGAGTTTTAAAGGATATCAAGTGATTTATGTCACCTTAGAACAGACGGGATATATGTATCCGCTGTCCTTTCATACAAAACTGTATGACTGCAAATGCAGGGTGGACGCATTGAGCAGTTCATTCACTTATAGAACAGGCCTGTTGTTGTGGTGGAGGGAGGGGGAACTGGGGTGTCTTGAGGACACCTGCCTCTGTGGAGGGCCTGGCCTGAGGCCTGTGGGGTTGGGGTTGAAGGGTCACTGGGGGGGTCACCTGCAGTCCTCGCACTCGGACACCCGCTGCTCCCTGCAGCTGTGCAGCCTGATGCCCCCTGCCAGGACTCACCGCCGCACGGTGCTGCCGGGACATCTCTCTCCAAGGGTGGGCATGTCCCCTCCGCAGCCGGCTCGGGCTCTGGACGCTGCTCGGTGTGTGGGGGCCAAGATCGCCCTTACAGGGATAAGGAGCATTAAAAGAATGACACGCTTCTACTGCGCATTCCCACAGCAGGAGACACTCACGGCGAGGAACGCATGCGCAATTAAAGTCGGGTAGTTCCTTTAACTAGAGCGCATGACCAGAGCAGGGAACACTACAAGGCTGACTACACATGCGCAGTTTAGGTCGTACACAGTCTACAGCGCATGCCTAAAACAGGAAACTCCACATGCGCACTTCGGCCTTGCACGCCGGGTCGAGCTTAATACTAGAGCGCATGCGCAGAGCATGAGACGCCACAGTGGAGTTCGCTGGCGCATGTTAGGTCGGTCTCGTGCTCTACACTAGGGCGCATGCTCAAATCTTACTAAGGAGCTGCCGAGTCCGCATGCGCAGAAGATGAATTGTATGCCTCCCCCCCCCGCATTCAGAGCGCAAGCCCAGAACCCTAAAACTATTCTAGAGTGCATGCCCAGAGTCCCAAGTCAGTGGCGCACATTAGACCGTGACGTCTCGCGGCATCCAGTGCGCATGCTCAGTTTTATTTACCGGGTCTCGTTGATCAGGGCAACAAGCATTTGCAATGCAATAGAACTCGCACTTACGCAAGACCTATTGCATTGGAAACGGGAGTGCGGGCGGGAAGAAGGCACAAACGGGAGTGGGGGAGGTGAGGGGGGGGCCGAGAAGTCACGGACTGAGGGAGGGGTTGGGGGGGGAGACAGGGAAGAAAATAGTGTTCGGAGTAAAGGGTCCAGTAGCCATGGAAGGATACAAATGACGACATGGCCGTCATGAGGGACTGACGAGCCTAAAACCAACCGGAAGGCAGCATTTAGGACCTACAGCCAATGAAAAAGATGGGCAGAGAGTGGGCGGAGCTTGCACGAAGCTTCCACGCTATACTGAATACTGCATGCCTCGCAAAGCGAGCAGCGCATGCGCTGCAACGCTAGGCTCGACCTAAACAATCTTACATATAAGAAATACGTAGAAATGTACAAACCAATATAGTAAAAAAAAAAAAATGCCCCGATTGCAGTGATGCAGAAGTCAAGAATATCCGATGTAGGGGCCAGGCAATAATAAAAAACAATTGTTTTGTTTTTTAATTTACAGCAGTTTTGGGATTAAAAAGCTTCTTAAAAAGCGGCCACTAGATGGCAGCAGTGCATTGATTTTTGGCACTGTAAAAGGTTTCCCGAGAGAATAGTTTTAAAAGGAGTTGTTTTAAAAATAGTTTCCTTTAAAAACACATTTCTACACAATTGCATCAGTAGGCGTAAAAGGCTGATGAAAGTAAACATCGATATTTTCAGAGCTTGTAACTAAAGTTCTATAACTTCTTGTCAGGCTCTTCCGGAGCAAAACAGCAGGACACAGGTTCAAAAAGAAAAAAGGCTTTCCTAGGCCGTTAGGCAGGATACACCTACTCGTATAGTCTCAACTGGCCTTGCTGGTTTTCGTCCAGGGTAACACAGCTCTCTTGGCCAATCCACACTACCCCTAGCCAGAGGTGGGGATGCTGCACGGCATGTAGTTTCCTGCTGGATAGCCCTGTTCCTGCTTTCTTCTTGTATTGTCAGCAGGAGGCTAATTTCCGCGGTCCTCAGAAGTTTTGTCAGGGCCGGAGATTCAGGAGAAGGCTGGATTCAGTCACTCCCAAGTCCTCTCAGGCAGTGCTTTATATGGAAAAAAATAAGTGTAGGAACTCATTAAATTGAGCTGGGGCGTGGCTGGTGGGCGGGGTTAGAGGCGGGGCGAGACATGATGGAAAGACATTTCTATGAAGTATTCATTTTGTCCTTGCATTTCCCTTGATAGTAGTTTCAAACATCCCATACATGCAGATTAACAGCTGCATATGATAATAAAGAATGGTGTAAAGACCTGCTGGGAGCAGGCTCTAGATCATAATGGAAGGAGCTTTTAAATGAATACAGTTAAGCCATCAACAGCACTATTCAGGCTAATAATCAGTGTGCCTCAGAACAAAAGAGACTTTGGAATAGCAGCATTAATAATGAGTACTACGCCAGGTACAGGACATAACAAAACATGTGAGAAAAGAAACAAAATGTGTTATCTCATTACACAAAATAAAGGCCTAACAGATATGTTAAGGTTTCCTTGTTTTGCAATATTCGCAGCTTCTTACTGTTATACTGTTCCTACTGGGTTGCTTTTGGCACAATAGTTATATATACACACAGAAGCAAGCAGACATGCACACACAAAAGCATTCCACGCATTTCTTTAAAACTACTTCATGAGAGCGTCCCGATTCTCTTCCTCTCTGAGCTCGCTTTCTCTCTCACACGCAAACATACACAGAAGCAGAGACTCTCTCTCTCTCTCCCCCCCCTCGCCCCACCCACCCACCAAAAAAGGTTCATTTGGGATTGATACTGCACAGCAAGCAACAGTGTGAATGGGATTGACAGAGCAGGGCTTGAAAGGGCCCTACTCTATCAAACACAGCAGGAAGTGACATTTCCGAAACACGGGCATCCAGTGCATAATGCGAATGAGCCGCTGCTGAATGGTGACTCAGCTAAGAACTAGAGAGGCGCTTGGCTGTCAGAGTGCAGTACGGATCTGCTCCACTCTGACTGCCTCGAGCTCAGCTGCAATAGCACCAATGAGCTTACCTTAAATGAGTACCGGTACTCTCCTTGGCAGTGGAGAAGTGCCGGTACTCTGATCGGTAAAAATAAGAAGTGTCGGTACTCGGTACCTGTGAGTACCGGCCCATTTAAAGCACTGCTCTCAGAGGCATTCCAGAATGTTCCTGCGTACGGACTCCTTTTCTGGCTCCGCCTGTGTGTAAAGGGAGCAGTGTTCTACGAGGTTGACATACTAAATATTTGTGTGAAATCCCTTCAAAAATCAAGTTAAAATTCCAGCACAGTTCCCTCCTTTCTGTCCCTTCGTGATTGTCCCTTCTCGGGACACTTGTCATCCCTCACATGGGGTAAGGTGCCTGCCTGTCTCTGGGAACCTGTGTACTCAAGGACGTGCGCTGGCGGCGTGCACCTTCAACACCCAGCTGCTGACACACAAGGTGGGTGGGATCCTCTTTGTGGGTGACCGGTCAGACGTCCACTGCCAGTAGGTTTCCAAAACCGAACCCTGTCCGTTCTCTGTCTGCACAGATCTTTCCTCGTTGCCCTTCTGCTCTGTACAAATGGCTTTCATAGCAGTAAGGGGCTGAGGTGAGAAAATGTAATGGATACCACGAGAACCTCAGGTTTGCGGCCCTTTCACACCTTTTCACACCTGTGCTAGCTAAAGGGAAGGTATGAAGGAAACTCATTGACATCATTTCAGGAAGCCCAGCCAGGCAGCAGACACCAGTCATCCGGTTTAAACTGGTTTTAGAAAGGCGGTACTATATCAACCTTACTTAGTCATTCTTGGGATATAGAAAATAAAAAAAATCTGTGAAACAATCATTTTCGTTTCCGCCAGTTAGTCACGTGTCAGAAGAATGGTATTCCTACCCAATTCTAGGACAAAGTTGGAAACACGCATGCTTCTAAACACCGCACAAATGAACCACCGTGTACTGCTACAGGCTTGCTATTGGCATGGCCTTTTTGCACGTTACCCTTTCATGCTAGCAAGTGGGTTTAGCTCGTGTGTGTAAAATCTGAATATTGTGCAGCTGAGCCTTAATAAGGCACGCCGACAGCATTCCGTTGGCGAAACATGTTCACTTGGAATTTCAACACATGCCAAGGCCACAGTGAGACACGGCTCCGTGGCGGCCCATGCCATGCACCTACATTTTCATGTAATTTAATATTTCTAAATAGGGTCGGACTGGGACAACAAAATAGACCCGGGCAGCAAAATTAAAGTGGTCCACATTAGAGAAGCATGTAGTTAAAAAATGTGGGGATACCAGTGAAATCAACGGTAAAAACCGGCCCACATACTGATCTGTCAGACAGGCCCACCGGGCACTGCCTGGCTGCCCTATAGGCCAGTCCGAACCTGTTTTTAAAGTGCGCAGCACCCGAATGGGTACCTTGGCCCGGGATTAAAAACCTAAAGAGTACACAAACCCATCAAATAATGGACCAGAGGTAGTCGTTATGGAGATGGAAAGAGCCAGGTTTTGACAGCTTTCCTAAACTTCAGAAGGGAAGACGCTTCTCTGATCTGTAGTGGCAGCTTATTCCAGAGCCTCACTGCTGCTCGCCCACTCAGGGCTGAATGTCTAAACTTAGGCACAGTTAACAATGCTAGAAAGGCAGACCTAAAAAATGAGTTCCAGGGCTCTGCGCGGCTAAATCTACCAGAAATAAGATTGGGACATGGATCACAGAGAGATTTATGGGCCAACTTAAGGGTTTAACTTTGTTTGGCCTTTTGTGATGCAGGGAGCCAGCACAGAGCACCACAACTCAAACAGTAGACGAGTCACTGAAAATTCGAACAAATGCGATACCTACTGGTCCTTTTTGTATTTTCCTCAGTCTTCAGTATTGGACCGCTACTCACGATTATGTATTATCTCATCAGAATCGTGGTAGATGGAACCGTCGCAAACTTGTTCCAGTCATTCCTCTCCTGGAGATTTGTGAAACTGGACTCCTTTGAATAGTCTTCTCTTCCAATCAGTTTCTTCCCCGGCATCTTTGGTCCTGCACGCCAGGCCTCCTGCTTTAGCATCACTGGAAACCCCAGTCTAACACCAAACCAACAAAAGCTGCCTGGTTCCAACTCCATTAGCTCAGACACTTGAAACCTTCCATCCCTCACCTGAACTTCAGATGAGGAGTACAGGTGTTTGGGTTCTTCTGCCTTCATGGAGTCAGTGAAGGCCTCTTGGGACTGGTGGGTGGGACTTCACAGATCTATTATGGCTCTACAAGCAATTTTGCGTGCTACAGCCTGCTTGGCTACAGCCAGGAATCTAGAAATTGGGCCATGTCACTTAAGACAGCTTCTCTGTTTTCCTGTAGAAGTTAGGATTGAATTCAAGATACCATATATAACATATGAAGCAATTCGCACTGGCCTACTGTCTCACCTGGAATGAAATCACATGCAGTCAAAACACTAGAAACAGAGGCCGTCTAATTTTGGAAATGCTTAATGTGATAAGATGCAAATTATCAAAATAAGCCTTCTCCTGCTTAGCTCCCAGGTGGTGGAAGTGGAACTCAAGTCCTGATCGCATTAGACTGAAAACAAATATGTTTAAATTCCCAAAAAATCCAAACATTCACCTATTCAGGCTACACGTCTCTCTTGTTTTCTCCTGGTCTTTATTCTCAACTTTCTTTTAATATTTTTAAGTTACTTTATGTTATCTGTAAGTGCGTTGCTGCTCATTTAGCGAGAATGCCCTTGTGGTTGGGTATGTGCTATATAAAAAAAAAAATAATGCAGAAAGTGCTTTTTAGAAATCCCTCGCTGTCCAGGGAGATTGCAAAGCACCCTGTTCACCTCCTGTTTGGAAAGGCGGCAGTTTGTATAATTTAGGCCTTCACTCCAGTTACATTGATTTTCCAGCTGAGGCACATATTTCAAAGACTTTAAATAAACCCCGCGTTCTGGTGACTTTTACTTAGGAAGCAGACAGATTTTTTTCTCATGAATCTCCTCGAATTTGAGCAAGAACCACCATTTCTCTTACCTCAAAGGAGGAACGCTTATTTCAGCAATTGGGTATAGTGCATAACTTTGGCTCTCAGTGACTGAGTCTTGGTGTGAATTTGCACCACCTTTGAAATGATAATTGCACTGAACTCCTGGTCTAGCAGGATAAACGTAATTTTTTCAGTGATCTTCTGTGCAAGTTGTTGGAGCAGAAACGTCCTCTGCATGGTAAAGGATGCGTACTCCTGCCCTGAGTGGGTATCTGTACTGTTGTCTGAATCCTTAATGCTGATGTCTCACGAATTGTGGTATTGTTGGGCCAGCGGGGTGGTCAAAGCGCTACCCTCATAGTAGTGGAAAGCTACCGCCTTCACCAAGAGCTAAGCAGCATGAGTGCATTCCGTGTAGTGATCAGTAGGAGTGAACAGGTCCGATTTACCCTATGTCACTAGAGTGAGGCCTACAGGCTCACTCACCTTCTTTAACGTTCCTCTGTGTGTGCTTAACTCACACTTGGCCTACATCAGGTAGATGTACACTGCTGTGCAGTGCAGGAGTGGTGACGTTACATTTTTTTTTTTTTTTTTAACGTATGTGTGCCTGGGAAGGTTACTGTACGGGGGTAGACTGTGTAGTACATGAATGGTTAGTGCATTTGCTGAGTGTATGTATGCCTGCAAGGAATTCATTACATTAGAGATGTAGTGCTGTGCAGTGCATGCGCATTGAAAAACATGTGCTGGGTGTATGTGTGCTTGCGAGAAGTAAAATACTTGAAGGTGAAGTTTTGTGCAGCGCACAAATGGTGAGTGTGTATGCTGGCATTGTGTTTGCCAATATCACACCCTGGTACAATACAGAAAGGCTATAGTACTGAACAATGTGCACAGATGGGATATGTTTGCTCAATGTATGTATGTGTCTGTGGTGGCACAATACATGGGGATAACAGTGCTGATCAATATCTGTGCTGTAAATGTACACTAAGTTCAAGTGTGCCTGCAGTGGTACGTTACATGGAGGGCCCTGGGTTCCATTTTGGGAAGCCCAGGCCTGCCTGGTGAAGACATTGGGAGTAGAGGAATCCCCCAGACATATTTGTGTATTACTGCATTCCTGTGACCTGGGTGGAATACACTAGAGGAAGGGAGAAAGAGACTTCCCCATTACACTTCAAAAGGTTACTCTTTGATTCAGTGAGAGATCACAAGGAAGGGACCTGGACATATCTCAGGGAGGAGATGGGACTGATAAGGGAACGAGCCCGGAACTGCAGACTCCCAGCCTAGTGCAATGTCCTACATCGTCCGTGACATCGAGCCTCAATGCTGGCACAGTCACCAACTCCGGATCTGGTTGTTTAATGGAATTCGTAAGCTCAATAATGCCCTGAGCAACGTCACTACATTTTCTCAACCCCAGAAAAGCAGTGTTATGATAATAATGACGGCGATTACCTTTATGAAGAACCTAACATTTTAAAAAATCTTCAAGATGCCAGTGGGGTGGACATTCCCCGGTCATTAGCTTGAATTCCCTGAACCTTGTTGCCACTGAAAAATCTGCTCCTTTAAGACTGTCATTAGGAGGACAGCGTAAGTTCTTGAACTAACACTGCCCAATGCTGGAGGTCAAAACCAACATATTGACAGAAGTCTTCAACCCTGAAGCCACCACCCAAGACCCTCTGTTTCCTTTTAATAAGACTGTCACTGATATACTGATAGGCACCTGGTCGAAACCAGGATCTTGCCCCCCAGTAAACAGACCGGTTGTAAGGTGGCACAGGCCCGCCCCCAGGAATTTCTTAATCCAGCACCCTACCCCGGAGAGTTTGATGGTTCAGGCATCATTCAGCTACCTTAACGTGAACTCCTTCTATACCACTCCACCTGATAGGGAATCCAAAAGGATGGAAAATCTAGCAAAGCGCGTCTTTTTGAGTGACAGCCTTGTAGTGCAATCCGTCAACACTTCCTGCCTCCCGGGACTGTTTTCGCGTACCTTGTGGGATAGGGTGGCAGATATCTTGCCAGCTGTCCCGGAAAATGTAAGACAAACCTTCAGTGTCTGATACTCAAAGCCTAGATACTGCGAAATACACCATCTGGTCTGGCCTGAACACAACAAACTACGTGAGTTGGGATGTTGGGACCAGCGTGGTGCTTAGGCGCCTTGCTTGGTTTTTCTCCACAGGCTTTTTGTCGGACGCCCAGCAATCTCTTATAGACCTGCTGTTCGATGGCTCAAAACTTCTGAGCGGAAGCTGAATCTCTTCGAGTCTAGCACAGCCTCTTCGGCAGTTCCCCTAACAACAATGTCCCTTTTGAGGCTGGGGTGGGAGATACCTGCAGAGGCAACATCAAGACAGGGCTCAGCAGCAACAGGCCTCCCAGCCCTCACGAGGGCAAGGCTGGGGAATTGGCCTACAGTGTTCAAGCACTCAGGTGCAACACACTACCCCCTACTCCAAATCCTCTCCTTGTGGCCAAAGTAAAACTGCTTTGAATTGTCCTTGGTGGCACTAAGTCACCCAGTAGGAGGTCATGTCACCTTTCACCTCCCCAGATGGTGAAGCATCACATCAAACCAAGGAGAGCCCCAGATTGTTGTACAAAGATACTCCCTGCCCGTCCTGTCCTATCCCCTGGACATACCACTTGCACTGCAAAACTTCCAGTAGGACCACTTGTCCATACTCTGCTCAGAGGTTCAGGCTCTCTTGGCCCAATGAGTCATAGAGAGGGTGCCGTCATCATCAATAGAGACAGGTTGCTACTTTCTGGTGCCGAAAAAGGATGGAGGATTCATTCCATCCTAGATCTTCGCCTCTGAAGTTCTTCCTCTGGAAGGGCTAGTTCAAAATGGTCACCCTGTACTAAGTCTTGGAGACTGGATGGTAACACCAAACTTGCAGGACGCATGCTTCCACATTACTGTCCTGCAGTCCCACAGGTATCGCCTGTTCTTTCAGGTAGGCCACAAGCACTTTCAGTTCTTTGTGCTCCCCTTTGGCCTTACCAGGGCTCTTCGGGTGTTAACAAAAGTGATTGTGGTGGTTGCAGCCCATCTGCGGTGATTGAGAATACCAGTCTTCCTATACCACGATGACTGGTTACTGAAAGCGGGCTTGCCTAGTCGTAAGCCACCTCCAGACGCTGGCCGATCTGTTGGCACTGTTCAGTTTCTCTATCAACGTGCCGAGGTCCAACCTTACTTCACAATGGCTCCAGTTCATCTGAGCCATCTTGAATATGGTGCTTTTCCGAGCCATCCCTCCATCTCAATGAGTCCAGGACATTTCAGCAATGATCCCCATGTTTCAACCTTTTACCTGGGTCTCAGTAAAGCAGCTCTGAGGATTCTGGGCCTCTTGGCCTCCTGCATCCTGATTTTAAACCACGCTAGGTGGCACATACGGTCTTTGCAGTGGGAGCTGACCTATCAGTGGGGTCATCACAAAGGCAACCTCTCCGATTCTGTGCAGGTGTTGAAAGAGACTGCGAAAGACCTGTAGTGGTAGCTGCTCAACTGTAATTGGACCGGCGGCAGACCCCTCTCCCTACCCCACCCAGAGCTAGCGGTTGTGACTGATGCATTCTTGCTGGGTTGGGGAGGTCATCTGGAATAAGTGGAGAACTGAGGACATAGACCACACAACTGCCATGTGGTATTGCAACAAGCAAGTCAGTGTAGGTCATGGGTTCTGTGCCAGGAGGCTCTGTGCTTCTGGAAGTGGCTGAACACTCAGGGCATCTCCCTGATCGCCTGTCACCTGGCAGGATCTTTAAACGCTAGGATGGATGAACTCAGCCGGCTTTGCCTAGCAGATTCAGAATATCAGTTTCGCTCAGAGGTGGCACAGGGCATCTTCGAACAACAGAGAAGAACCCTGGCTCAATCTGTTCGGGACCAAAGAGAACGTGCATTGTCAAAGCTTTTTCACATTGGAGTTCTCAAGGCTGTCCTCCCTCGGTGACTCCGTTCATCAGCATTGGGGGTCTGGATTCCTGTACACCTTTCCACCACTCCCCTCCCTTTCCTTTCCAGAGTACTCAAGAAGATCATGAGAGGCCAGGCCCAATTCAACCCCGGACTGGGCAAGGAGACTTTGGCAACTGGAACGTTTGGCAATGAGCATATGTCCTCCAATCTGGATGGCTTTTCAGGAGGACCTCCTGTTACAGCAACAGGGCCCCGTCGTGCACCCAAGCCTGCACAATCTACACCTTCGGTCATGGAGACAGAGCGGCAACAGTTGATGGCTTTCGATCTTCCTCCTGTAGTCGTTGGTGTCATTTTGGTAGCCAGGCGTCCATCAACCAAATCAATGTATGCAGGATGCTGGGAAAAGTTGGTTGCTCTTCCAAAGCGTACAAACTCTAAATGCACAGGTATTTGATGTTCAAATTCATCTTACAGTGCAGGCGAGAAGTATCAAGTTTACATTAAAAATACTTAGGAGACTTCTATATGCAAATGATGAGTAAAATTCATCTTACAAAACTAGTTGAGATACAAAGAGTTTCATAAAGTGCTGAAATGTCATTTATTTTGTGGTGATTAATAAAATCCTTCTTAAAAGACATAAAATGAATAAGAGTGTTAAAAGTCTATCAGACTTGGCGGTGACCAACAATGTGCTGTTGTACATCACATATAACAATTACAGACTTTCAACATTGCAGCACCATGTAAATTAATGAGCCCCTCCCATTGGAAATTACTGGAGTCAAGGCGGTTCATTTCCATAGCAACAATTTTCATATATTTTAAAAAGCAGCCATTACATCGGCCAATGCGAGTGAGCAAACTCCAGGGTTTGTCCGTGATTCGCCCATATACATCTTTATTCCCGGATAAATTAGTCCTTTGGACGAAAGCGTCATTCCTGCCCAAGGTAGTTATGCCCTTCCAGATAGGGAAATTCATCACCTTGTTGGCTTTCTCTGCACCGCTTCATTGCATAACGGAAGAAGCGTGGCTTCCTTGCCTTGACCCTAAATGGGTACTTTGGTTCTATGTGGACCAAACCAGAGACTACTGACTGGACGACTAACTTTTCATTGGTTTCTCTGGGGGTAAGAATAGAAAAGCAGGTCAAAAGAGGACCATCTTAAGATGGATTGTGCTATGCATTAAGATCTGCTATGGGGTAGTCAATAAGCAGCCCCCAGAAAGCATGCATGCTCATGCCACCAGAGCGAAGGCTGATACTACTGCGCTGGTTTGGTGTTCCAGTCATGGACATTTGCCAGGCGGCTACGTGGGCTTTCCTCCACATGTTGACGAGCCTTACTGTTTGGATAGTCGGTAAAGCAGGATGGTCTGATCTGACCTGCAGAATTTCCTCGTCTGAGCCATTCCCCAGAACTATCAAAAGAGGAGGTGTACTCTTTGGTATCTGTTCACAAGGTGAGGAATCTGTGGTTAGAAGTCTCTATCAGAAGAACATGGTACTTATCTTCAGTAACGCCTTTTCTGTTAGAGACTCTACCTAACTGCAGATTCCCCACCAACCCTCTCATTGCCCCTGTTCTGTGAAAAGGACTCACATAGTCCTTTAACAAGATGCCAAATTTAAAAGATCTGCACTTTGCAGTATCTTATTTCCTTTTGCGTTTGACAGAGAGGACGAAGATCAGAAAGAAACTGACGTCAGTGCGCGTAGATGGCGTATATATAGAGGCTTGACTTCACATCCAAGGCAGGGCAGAGCCGTTGCGGAACCGCACAATGTCGCGTATTGAAGACCGAGGGAATTGTTTTAAAGAATCCAGATCCAGCCTGGCTCCTGGGGAAATACACAAGGTGTGGAACCTGAGGTTAGATAAAGTCTTTATTAGAAAAGGCGTTACCGTAGGTAAGTAACTTGAAAAATTGGCCAAAACCAGTGGGAAAATGCCTGGCACTGATGCAACTTATGGGATCCAGTCCCCAGTGCTGTAATTTTGCTTTCTGCAAACTCTTTATTCCCACCTGTCTATATATCTGCACTGATAATATGGGAGTGATGAAATAGAGGACTGACCTTTGGAGGGGATCGCTCATGTATATAGGGAGGAGAAGAACCAATGATTGTTCCAAAGTGTTTTTTATTGATATTGTATAAAATTGGTCCAGGCCCCTCTGAGACTGGGATAGATATTCATTAATCTGGAAAAATTGGACTGTAGGTTTAAGACTACATCACCCACTAAAGTAACGAGCACTGGCAAAGCCAATACATCTGGCATTGGCTGCTAGCATTTTGGCTTTCTCAATGCTTGTTTTGTTATGAGTTTTGTAAACCTTTATTGTTAGGGAACCTGCCACTAGGCCATTGTTAGATTTGGGGGTCTCTAGTTGGCATAGGTAGGTACCTGTGACAAATAGGGACCCTTGCGTCTAGTCAGGGTAAGGGGGCTACACTCCTAAAATAACCCCTGCTCACCCCCTTGGTAGCTTGGCACGAGCAGGCAGGCTTATCTCAGAGGCAGTGTGTAAAGCATTTGTGAACACATACAGTAATACTTTGACAACACTACAGATGGACACCACACAGGTTGTATTTATAAAAATAAGTATTTTTATATAGACTTAACACAAGACCAAACGACAAAAATCCACAATACTGTACTCAAAAATAGACTTTAAAATGTTATAAAATAGCTCAGTTCTCTCAAGTTGTAGATGCGACACTTTACTCTCAATGTACCTTGAATGCGTAACGCAAAGAAAACAAAAGGGTCGCAGGGAAGGTGATGTCGGTTCCTTACACTCAGGGGAGTGGATTCGTCGGTTCCTTACTGCTGCGCAGGGGAGTTGATGCTCGCTTCCTTACTGTGTGGGGAGTTGATGCGTCGGTTTCTTACTGCTCTCCGGTACGATGCGACAAGATGGCACCTCGATGCGATACTCTTCTCCGGTGCGATGCGACAAAATGGCGTCTTGGTTGCGATGCGACAACGTTGGTGCGATGCGTGCACGCCCGACGGCCGTGCGGCGACTCGATAATCTTTGGAGCCGCGACAGGCCCTGCGACGCGCTTCTCCGGTGATGCGACGATGACCTCTGTGGCAGCGTCCCGCTTCTCCGGCGATGCGCCGCGCTTCGGCGATGTGATGATGACAGCGGCAGCGGCGTCTCGCTTCGTCGGCGATGCGATGACAGTGGCTGCGGCGGCGACACGCTTCTCGTCGGTGCGTCGCGCTTCCAGCTCCCAGTGACACGCAGTCTCTCAGAAAGCCCAGCACAACAGCAGGCACTTCAATTCCCAGCAAGGGAATTCAGGGGGGAGCTGGTTGGTGAAGTCTTGTATCCCTGAGACTTCAGGCAGGAGGCAAGCTCTAGTTCAAGCCCTTGGAGATTCTTCTTCAAGTTGATAGAAAGCACACTCAGTCCTTTTCTCCTTTCTTTGGCAATGAAGCAACCACTGCAGGCCAACCCCCAAACACACAGCACATGGGTAGTCTCCTCCTTCAGCTTCCTGGTTCTTCTCCTCAGCATAGGTTTGTCTTGATTCCCAGAAGTGATCTAAAGTTCTGGGGTCTGGGTCCCCCTTTTTATATACAGTTTCTCTTTGTTCTCTGAAGGCAGAGAGGCCTTTGCATAGTCCAAACCAGTTATGGTCAGTCCTGGAGCACTTTGTTGACAAGACTCCTTCTTTCCTTTCACATTGTAGGCCAGGGACATCAGACACACCACAGGAGGTGGGGCCAGCATTGTGGAGGAAATGCACAGCCCTATTCAGGTGCAACTCCTCCCTCCTATCTGCATGCAGATCTCTCTATTCAGCCCTGTGCTGACTCACCCTGTCTCCTGGAAGCCCCCAGCCCCTGTCACTCAAACTCCAGACAAGGAATACACAACCTAGCAGAGGCAGGTTTGGATAGTTAGGCAAGAAAATACCTACTTTCTAAAAGTGGTATTTTCAAACACAGAATGTTAAAACCAACTTCACTAAAAGATGTATTTTATCATTCTGAGTTCAGGCATACTAAACTCGAATTTCTACCTAGTTCCCTGAGTCAGCTAGGATTATAAGATGTTATAATCTAACTGCCCATTCTGGCCTATGGGGAACAGGTAGCCTTGCAATAGTGAAAAACGAAAATGGCTGTAATTCACTATTAGGACATGCCACACACATCAGGGCATGTCCTACCTTTTACCTACAATGCACCCTGCCCTTGGGCCTACCATAGGGGTGACTAATATGTATAAAAGGGAAGGTTTAGGGACTGGCAAGTGGGTGCACTTGCCCAGTCAACATGGCAGTACCAGACTGCACACAGGCTCTGCAATGGCAGACCTGAGACCCACTTTACAAGCTGCTCGGGTGGGTGGCACAACCAGTGCTGCAAGCCCACCAGCAGCATTTGATTTACAAACAAACCCTGGGCACACGCAGTGCACTGTACTAGGGTCTGACAAGTAAACCAAACCAGCCAATCATGGAGTCACTAATCCATACATCAATTTACCATAGGGAGCACTTGCACTGTGGCACTGAACAGCAGTGGCACAGTGCCCAAAAGCACCTAAAACCAGCAAAACATAAGAGGCAACAGCAAAAAATGGAAGGGAGACCCTCGCCAATGGTGCCAGGTCTAACACGTGTCCCCTCCAGCTGAAATGTGGGGAGAACTACCCTACCTCCTGGGAGTTCTCATCACTAAGGCGGAAAAACCTGGACAGACCATCAGCATTGGCGTGTTCTGTACCAGGGCGGTGTTCCACCATAAAGTCCATCCCCTGTAGGGATATGGACCACCTCAACAGCTTTGGATTCTCACCCCTCATCTGCATCAACCATCTGAGGGGCCTGTGGTCTGTCTGAACCCGGAAGTGAGTCCCAAACAAGTATGGTCTCAACTTCTTCAGTGCCCAGACCACAGCAAATTGATGGAGGGTCCCGAAAGTCCCGTATTACCATTTAACAAGAAACCCATTAATGATTTTGCACTACCCACCAAACATGATACTCCCAGATAGGCCCTACCAGGCAGGCTCAGATAGAATGTCTTAAATTGTCCACTTTCCCTTGTCCTGGTAGCACATCTCACATAGGCCCAAGCCCAGCTCCCTAGATAAACCATATCTTACATAGGGCCAAGCATTCCTTCTTAGATACAAAAGTGTAGGCCCAAATGAAAGTGACTCTTGCTCTCATTTTTATAATAATAATGAAACAGACCTCGTAGGCCTCACTGATCTGCTAGCAGAAATCTGTCCCATCCACCCAGATACAACATTAGCCTGTCTTGTAACTTTCCACAGTTACAAGAGCAAGGGTGGCCCCCACCCACTTGACAACTTGATGGAACATCTGGCAGTGTCACATGCAAGATTCATGATATTCTTAGCTATGGGACTTTCCGGCGCTTGCTAAACTGGAACCCAAGGCAGGAACTTGACCAAGAATTAATATATTTAATATTAATTCTAAAGCATTTTCACGGTAAAAATTATCCTTTGTTTACTTTTTGCGGTCAGAGAACTCTGACCTTCTGCCACCAGTTCTGTTTTATCCTGATACCACTTCTCATATAAAATTTTCCAGTAAACCAGGTGGCCGAGTGGCCTGCGTCACATCTCGTGTCAAGCCTCGTGCCCACGTAGGCGTAGGTTCTGCATTTTAACGATAAAGTTCTGCATTCAACTATATAAAAAAGCCTCGCCCACACTATAAGCTTTGAACTCTCCATTGCATCAGAGCTTGACTGCAGTTAGAGGGTTCCCGTGCGATCGATCGTCCGTACAACTGGGCTAGAGCTTCAAACTTTCAAGGTGGTAATATTCTTTTCTTAATAATTTAGCCTTTTGGCTTTAACACCCTATCTAATGGCATAGCCTATTGGCATTGTCAGCCTATCTGATTATTTCACTATTGGTTTTGTCAGCCTATCTGATTATTTCATCATTAGCTTATTCAGCCTCTTTAATAATTTAGCCTTTTGGCTTTGACAGCCCATCTAATTCAGTTCATTCTAACCCAAGCCATTGCATTTAACTTAGTTTAAACTACGTAGTCTTGAATGGTGTTGCTTTCTTAAGAAAAGATTAGCCTTCTAGGCACTAGCCTACCCATCCTCTTTAGAGTTAGGGTTGCTCCTTGGGCAGCTGCTTATAGCATAGTATTTTAGTCATATATTTACTTCTTTGAACAACTGAGTTTGAACATTGTCGATGCATTTATGCTTTGAACTGCTCATATGTAGATGGGCAACATTTAAATTGAATTGTTTTATGCTTTGAACTGCTCATATGTAGATGGGCAACATTTAAATTGAATTGTTTTATGCTTTGAAATGCTCATATGTAGATGGGCAACATTTAAATTGAATTGTTTTATGCTTTGAACTGCTCATATGTAGATGGGCAACATTTAAATTGAATTGTTTTATGCTTTGAACTGCTCATATGTAGATGGGCAACATTTAAATTGAATTGTTTTATGCTTTGAACTGCTCATATGTAGATGGGCAACATTTAAATTGAATTGTTTTATGCTTAGAACTGTTGAATAAAAAGTCACTTTTTTACACCGTGGTTTCTTCTTTCCAAGTGAACGCACAGCGGTGGGGTCAGGCTTTCTGGAGCCGGTAAGCAGAAGGGTGTGACCACCAAGAGATTACCCTCACCCTTTGTCAGTTGGCGACCACGAATATCCTGGACTCGTGAAGCAATCATCTGCGGTGAGGTCTCGGGGTGCATGCTGGGGTTACACCTGTCTGGCTTTCTCTCGGGCTCTCCTCTCCCCACGTCCACTGGGGTAAGTCAGGGATATTTTTGTTTTTTTCCTTGCATTTGCCTCAGGTTGTGGCGTGTGTGGGGTGGTGGGTCAGCCTGCATTTGCCGACTGGGGTCTCCTTTCTGTGTGTGCTCCTTTGCCCACCTGTGGTTGACTGACGTGCCACGACGTCCTCTTTCTGGCTGGTCACATCTCTCCGAGGCTCTTTGGTGCTCTGCTCTTTAGTTGTCGTGGTTTCCTTTTTGCTGCGTTCTCTTGCCCATTCTGTCTTTGGCCTCTTTGTCGATGCTTTTTGAGAAATATTGTGCTCTCACTTTCGTTGCCGTTTTCACTTCCTCGTTCTTATCTTTGCCCTTTCCCTTGCATATGTTTCTGGTTGCTGCTTACAGGTCTTGTTGATCGAATTCTGGCTTTGTGCACAGGTGCTTCTGCAGCGTTTTTGCGTTTTCGTATTTATTATATGTGGGTTATTTTCTTTTTTTTAATTTGCTCCGTAATGCTTGAGGTTTGAGTCCTGGAAAACACTTCTATTTTTCGAATTCTGGCACTGTGCACGTGCGTTTGCCGCTTTCACTTGTTTTCCTATTTGGCGCACATTTTTTGTATCTCATTATTGCTGGTCTTTGACGTTGTTTTTCAATTGACTATTTGGATTTAGTTGTGGGCTGTTGCGCCCTTGACTCGGTGCACATGTGGCACGCGTATCTGTAGTATTGTTGCACTTTTGACATTGGGTGTGTCTCGGCGCCATTTTGAATGCTCTTGCCGCCATTTTGTATTCTTCTTTCTACAGTGCATTTTTCAGTTTTTTCTTCACACTTTCGTCTTCTGTAACTTTTTTCTATATTTAGTTTGGTTCCTTCACTCACTCCCTTCCTTCTCACTCTATTGTTCTTCATACATTTCTCTTTCCTGGTCTCCTTACCGCCTTGCAACACCATTCTACTTTTCGGCGTCAATGCGCCCCTTTTTCCTTAGGTGTCTCTCCTGTTTATTCACACACCCTTTCTTCGCTCTCTCTAGTACATCCCTCTCTGATTCTATTTTGCATTGCTTGGGTGCTCTTCTCTTTTTGACTCTTAAATTTCTCTCGCTTTCTCGTCGGCGCTTTTCACTGCTGTTACGTGCGCCACTACGAAAGGAGGAACTAACCACTTTGAAGTCTCTAGCACAGTTTGACCTCCCGTTTACCTTCCTGCTTTCTCCCTCTGCGCTGAATGAGGAAGTAGGCCTCGCAGCTCCACTGTAGACCCACCTCGCCCCTCCTTCCTCTGTCCTTCCAGGCTGCTTTCTCGGCATCCACTGTTAGCATTAAGTTGTGTTCATTTTTTGAAATGCATTTCATTTATTTAATAATTGTTTATTTGTTGTCCGTTATGTCTGTTTTTTGTGTGCCTCGATTTCTTCAACATTATTAGCCCTTCTGTTCGTCTGCAGTCCCCCCCCCCACCACACATCTGTTGCTGACTGCCAGCTCTACACTCGTTTAGCCAAGCGGCAGACTGCTAGTTACTATTGTTGACTCAATTGCCCCCACTTTTCCTCACTATTACGGGCAGTTGCGCCAGGTAGCTGTTGTCTGGATTGCCTTGTCTTTACCTCCTAGCCGCAATCCCGCTAAGTAGTTGCACTTACCTGCAGTACACATTGTGCATACATTGCGCCTCTTTTCTGTCTCTTACACATTTTGCCTACCATTTGCCTACGTCAATTGGTAGCCAAAGGGGGGTGGAGGTGTATCTCCACTCCTCTTGTCAGTCTCTTTTAACAACCCCCCCTCCGGTATGTCCCTTGATCCCCCACGAATTATTAGTCTCCTTATTCATTCAGTACGTGGTACTGCCACAGCAGTGTACCACACCGGTCCTGACCACTTTATCCCCCTCACGCGCCATCAAAGCGAAGTTCTTGCTGCTACTTGGGACATCTTTGAGATTGACTTTACACCCAATACTGAACTTCGCCTTTCACTCCTGTCTCTTGTAGACTTATCTACCTCAGGCGCCGCATCTTCCCAACCACCACCAGACACCACCCGCCCTGAACTTTTGTGGCCTGCCCACTCCTCTAATTCACCTTCGCGCTCCCCACCTTCTTTAGGGTATTCTGTTTCTCTTGCTAATTCTCCCACTACTGTTGTCCTATACGACGAGTCCAATACTGACTCTGCGCAGTCCACAGCATCCTCTGAAGAGGCAACACTCCCTAGCATTACTGCCCCTGCCCCCCCTATGGTACCAGCATCAACACTTACTATTGCTCCCCACCAACCACTGTCTCCAGCTACTGACTCCCCATTCCTCTTGGCACTCCTGCAGGACTATTCAGTGGATCTAGAGGACTCTATCCCAGACATCTTAATTGTGCCTCCCCTGGCAAGCCCACCCTCGCATTTTCAGTCATTATAAGGAATGACTGCCCCGTCTCCTGACAGTACAGCTTCTCCCATTTTTGTATATCTAGTAAATAATATTGTTGTGGGTCTTTCCACTGGACACCCATCATCTTTTTATCACGTTACACCCTTAGCAAGCACGGTCCTTCTCACTATATTTCACGTTTTAGGGGTTGACTATACCCAGGCACAGCAGATAACGCTTTCACTAGCACCATCTTTCCCCCACCTTCCGCTTCCCACCGTTGCTAAACATAGAGAACCAAAACAGGCCAAGCACTAACATCGTAGGGAAATACTTCACTCCCCTAACAACTACTGGTCCCCATGAACAGGATTATAGGTACCACGGTTCATAGGAACTCAGATTACATTTACATACGCATTCGCCTCATAGCGCCAGGTTTGGACATACCCTCCACACTTGTTACAAATTATCCACGCAACCCGCTACAAAGCAGAGTAATTGCTGGTCTCTCTCGTAGCCGGCTCCAATTTCCTGACTTCTCCCCTAACGGAATATACACCGGCCCACAGGAACTGGAACTAAGACAAGCATTGTATCACGTTATTAGTAGCGCAATAGGAGAGGAACTGATAATAGACGCTATTCCCTCCACGTCTGCTACTGAGTCCACCTTTGATACTGAGCCCCCTTCTGCTACAGAGTCTACTTCTGCTGCAGAACATATTCCTACCACACAACATATTTCTGACGCAGAACATATTACTGACACTGAAAACACTCCTGCCACCTAATCACATTCTTCCTAAGCAAGCGACATTCACCCCCAAAGCATTGTGCTTAAAAACGACTCCCATGAATGGCATACTGAGTTCTACAGTGTATAAAACGTTTACCCACTTCCACATCTTTTTTATCATACATCCCCCTGGAGCGCTATTCACTGCCATACTATCTAGCACCTGGCCAAGGCACCCTCTCCAAAGTTATATTGCTGAAGCTTGCTTTGGCGGTCGGCTCCACTTTCCTCTCTATACTGAAGAACAAGAGCGAGACTTGCAGGACGGTGTGTATGACATTGTCATTCAGGCAGTAGCACAAGAACTAATCAGAGACATTGGCCCTAGCACCTGAAACAAGCGCTCCTGTAAATTAGGCCTTGCCTAGAGCGCCCCGTGTTAGACACACCAACATGGCTACTCCACTCCAGCATGTCCTAAAGACATTCGGAGGTCAGGAGCACCATATACTAAAGCACTGCCGTGAGCTTCATAAGCGTACGGCGAAAATGACTCATCCGTGGCCCTCAGAGGGAAGCTTTGAACCAATAATATTAGAGCATGCCACCACCTTTCTAGACACCAAGTACTCTGGCACTAAGTTACAGAAAAGAAAGGCTACTTTAGATCTCTGGCGCATTTTTAAAGACAAGGTTCAAACACCCTCTGATTCCACACACCCAGCTATACCCAATGCTCCGCCCCCACCGCCTTACCATGTCAGCGGTATGTATACCGAGCTCACTAACAAGGAACAACCTGAGCTGCCAGTTACCACTAATAATTCTCCGGCTGCTGGTTTCCAATCATTACCAGATGAGGCAACTACCTCACCGCACCTCGGCCCAGAATTACACATCACACAGATTGAGGAATTTCAGGCTTCCCACACATCACCTAGCCACCCGTACCACCCCGTGGACAGACCACCGGCTCCATCCACGCCCCCGGTAATGCATACCCCGACCTGACAGAAATCCGCAGCATATATTTGCCTCCCCCAACGGTACAGTAAGGGAGACAGCAGTATCAGGTATCCCAGGCTTCATAGATGCACAACTATCACTAAAATTTACACCTACAGTCAACACTGCACACCCACGCCCAGGTGAAGAGGATGAGGAAGGCTCTGACTCTGCCTCTCAAGCATCATCCTGTCATTTAGACTCTGACTCTGCCACTCAAGCACCATCTCGCCCCTTGCGCTCACCAGTCATTGCCGTCTATGACCTCGGCACTCAACAGGCCTCTGACTCTAACACCTTCCGTGACACTAACCCCTTCCGTGACACTCACACACAACAAGCACCTGTCCTTAACGCTTTCCTTGACACCGGCACACACCCGTTCCCAAGTTCGCACCTCCCACTACAAACTAGCAGCATGCCTTTCATGACGGCTGCACCCTCTGCTGAGGTACGGGGATCTGCCCTTATGACAGACCAGCTGCAGCTCACTGAGTTCCCCAACCTGCCATTGCTGCGTGTAAACGAGGGACAGTGCGTTCCTCTCACTGGTCTTCCCTCCTCTTATGACAAGTATAGACAAAATGCAGAATTGAGCAAAAGCACTAGCCTGGAAAGTCTTTCACCACAGCATCATGAGGACGAACAGACACCCACACATTACTCACCTTCCCACGCAGACCAAGTGAACAAAATGAGACGCTTGTCACTTAAAATAGAGGACCTAAACAAAAGCATTGTGGACATGATGTCGAAGGCCAATACACCAACAGCACCATCACCCAAGCTGCACAATCTTGTGCAACAACACCCAAAAACATTTGTCAGTAGGAATGGGGAAAGGAGCAGACAATATCGCTTTAATGAGCACCCCTACCACCGTGAAGCTGCCACCTCTGGAATGACACAAACATTCACCAACACACATCAAGACCACCAATTCCAAACACCAGTAGGACGGGATAACACACCCCCACTGGTGCTAGAAGGCCACAATCCAATGTTTGGTGACATCCCAATATATTGTGGACTCCCGCAGGAACAAGACAGAGTGGAAAAAAGTAAGGTCAGGACCACCGAAGCACAAAGACTTAAAGTATTGGGGACACATGGACGCCCAGACGACATACTATATGACGTCTCGGGCTCTGCTTCCTTGCGCACCACTAGGATGAAAAATAGATACAACATGAGTCTCAGCAGACCATGTCCACCAAAAACAAGCAATGACCTCACTCCCAATGAGATAGTGACATTGGGGGAAGGTTCAGATTATGCAGTTAACCCCTTTTCAGATGATTTGGCAGGCTGGTCAGAGCCCTTAGCGCCACAAATGCTCCCTTGGCCAAGAGAAGGCTCTTTTGAGCCTCAGTACATGGCGACAGCAGTTGAATGTATCCTCAAAGGACTAGGATGTGAGGATTGGGACTATGACTATATGAGGGAGAGCCTGAAAGTCTGGCAAAAATATGCCCGCCAGCATGACTATACAGGACCCACAGCGCAACGCCCTGGGGTCATGCGCCAAATGCCACTGCTTTACAAAAATATCACGGATCCCCCTATCTATATCCCATGGTCTACACTAGACAAAGAAAATGTCAAAAAGGCACTCCCCCCCCTCACTGAGGGTGCGGGAAAATGGATTGCAGCCTTTGAAAATTGCACCACAGGCAACAACATAGCAATAGGAGATGTAAAAAGCCTGCTGATCTCCCTCATTGGAGAAGACGCAGAAGATCTCTTCATACGTATTCATGCAAATCTTACAAAAACAAATACCAAACATGATGGTGTTTCCTTTAATGACATCCGAACACTAACATGGGCTGAGTTGCGCAGGAAATTCCCTGATGTTCCTGACATTGGGGCTCTGTTGTCACAGACTATGCAACCAAATGAAGACCCTGCCAACTATCTTTCCAGAATAAAAGAGAAATGGCACCAGGAGTTAGGGAAACGATGGGACGCAGCTGGAGGGTATGGGAGATTATTTTACCATACAGTAAAGAAAGGTCTACCCACTGAAGTGCAGGAAAAATTAGATGGCATTGTAGCAATGGAATGCAAGCCATGGGCAGAAATACAAGACCACATTGTACATTACTGCAAAAAGAGACAGGAACAGGAAAAGACTAGACAGCTGGCAATAGAGAATGCCGCTGCCAAGTTGGTACAGCAGAAACTAAATAAGAAAAAGGACAATGTTGACACAGTCATGCTTGCAGCACCAGTCACTCAAATGACAGCAGTAACATCCTTCCCCCAGGCTGCCATGAATGCTCTTGCAGGCAACGCCCAACCTGCCCCACAGCAGGTTCAAGCACCACCTGTAGTGCAGTATATACAAGCTCAACCCCAACCTGCCCTACAGTATGTCCAGCCGCAACCACAGCCAATGGTACAATACATGCCAGCACCACCTGCTTACAGCACTAACACACAGCCCTATTACAATAACAGACAAAATATGTACAGAAACACAGGTGGACCAGGAAGAGGGCGAGGGGTGGGACAACAAAGATTTCCACAACAGCCAGGACAGGGTACACCACCAATTATCTGCTACTATTGCCAGAAACCAGGCCACATACAGAGAGATTGTAACAGTAAAAGCGTGACATGGGTCAGCAATATATGAATACTGGCCACCAAGCACAAATACCATTCCAACAACAGCAGCACCCGCAACAACACCTTCAACAGCCCCAAATACTATATTCTTATGCACAACCAGCACAGCAACAACAAGTGCAGCTCCAAGCGCCCCCAATGGCCCAGGTTCAGCCAGCAGTCCAACAAATACAGGTTCCAATGCAACAGCTACAGCCACAGCAACAACTTGCTTATCAGGTGGTCCCCCAAACACAAAACAGTGTCCCTCTAGGAGGAACAATTGTTGCCTCCAGCAACCCCTTTACCCAGGGCACCATCCAGCAATATCAGCCTGGAGGATACACCAGCTAGGACAGCCCACAGACAACTCTTGTGTGCCCAATTTTGTCATGCACAGGCAATACTGAAGAGGACCCTATTGCAAGTGTTGTGATAAATAACAAAACATATAGTTTTCTTATTGACACAGGCGCCACATACTCCTGCATTACAGGTGGCCCTCTGCCCATTTCAAACAAAACAGCGGACACACAGGGATTTTCTGGGGCAATAGCAAGGGTCCCTTTCACCAAGCCAGTCTCAATGGAGATTGGAGGCCATGTAGTGGAGCAGCCTCTGCTCTATTCACCCAGGTCCCCAGTCAATCTTTTAGGACGTGACCTCATGGCCAAATTAAACATGACAATCCACTTTGATGACAACGGAACAATGATTTGCTCCATACCAGGTACCCCACTAACTAGGATAATGGCAGTCACTGCACAGTCTTCCTTAGATAGCCAGGTCAGAGCACGCCCAGTGGATGAGCACGCCTTCTCCGCAGCTGTCCACACAATTGTTGCCACCACTCCCGAATTACAAGGCCGCACTGTTCAGTTACCAAAAGAATTTCTTTTTAGGCCCCAAGTACCAGATTCGCAGGCATTAGATAAACACCTGACATTTGACATCTGCGCCTTTGAGATAACACCTACCTATGGCGCATTCCTGGCATGCGATGACAACGCTCATACTTGGGCTTGTGTCATTTTCATCGAGCCTAAAGGGTTGGTCAGAGACATTTCAGATGCCCAGCTATTTGGATCCCCTGAGGAACACTCTAAAACAGAGATTATCTATGATAATAATGTGCCCGTCTCGGTGACAGTGGAAATTCGAACACCAACTGTCACCCCTGATTATGACTCAGCGCGAGAAGCAGATTTGGCCCAAGTACCAGCGCATCTTTGGACAACAGGCCCAAATGATGTAGGCCTTATCAGCTCTGCCAGGCCATTTAAGATAACTCTCAAACAAGGTGCTATCCTGCCCAGAATAAAACAGTATCCCTTGTCCAAGGCAGCAGAAGAGGGTATAGCCCCTACCATACAGGCATTGCTAGAACAGGGAGTAATTTATCCTTGTATCTCTCCTTGTAACACAGCCCTTTTTCCTGTGCGCAAGGGGAAGACCAATCAATGGCGTCTCGTACATGATCTGCGCGCAATTAACAACATAGTTGTACCAGAGTTCCCCATTGTCCCAGACCCCTCTATTATCCTCACAAATGTCCCCCCGATGCACAGTATTTTTCTGTCATCGACCTGAAAAATGCGTTTTTAGCATTCCTTTGCACCAAGACAGCCAATACCTATTGGCTTTTTCAGTCAAAAATGTGCAATTCACATACACAAGGCTCGCTCAAGGGTACTGTGAGTCCCCTAGCGTCTTCAACAGGGTTGTCAAAGAAGACTTGTCCAATTTCCAATGTGACAGCACCTTGCTGCAATATGTCGATGACATACTGCTTTGCAGCCCCACAGAACAACAATGCAGGAAAGACACCATCTTCCTACTTACCACGCTAGCACAAAGAGGATATAAAGTTGACAAACAGAAGTTACAGTACTGTCAGAAAGAGGTACACTATCTAGGTCAGCTACTGTCTGCATCAGGCAGACGACATGACTCCAGGTCGAGTTGAGGCGATAAAAGGTACCCCTGAACCCCAAACAGTTAAAGACATGCAAAAATTCCTCGGCCTGGTTAACTTTGTCCGTCAATGGGTCTTTGATTTTGCAACAACAACTGCCCCATTATTGAAAGCTGTGAAAATGGGCAAAGACAGACACAATAAGATTGAGTGAACACGTGACATGAGAACAGCCTACACCCAGCTCAAAGATGAGATAACAAATGCACCAGTGTTAGGATCACCTGATTACACAAAAGAATTCTACCTATTCACTCACTGTGATGGTTTAGTCATGACAGCAGTACTCACTCAGAAATATCCCATGGGCCATAAGCCCATTGCTTACTTCAGCGGTATGCTGGACGCTGTCATGAAAGGTCATTACCCCTGCGAGCAGGCCCTTGCTGCCGCAGCATTTGCTGTTGAGAAAAGTACTCCCATTGTAATGGGTTCCCCGCTGACTATGTACACAGAACATGCTGTCTTTGCAATAATACAAAAAGCCAAGACAACTTTAACAACACAAAGAGTGTCAGGTTACGAAGTAATATTGTCATTACCTTCTCTGAAAATTGTGAAATGCCACACAGTAAATCCTGCCACGTTTTTTGCTCATCCAATAGCCACCTCAGATGATGACACCCATGACTGTGCCACATATTCCCCAGATGAGTCTGGAGCAGCAAAAGAGGATCCCTTGCCAAACAGTACTGTATATTTTGTTGATGGCTCCTCTACCATTGATCAAGAAACAGGAGTAAGATACACAGGAGCAGCAGTAGTCAAAGCACAACAGAATGATTCCTCTGATTCCCTAGACATTGTACAGCAAATAACATTACCTTCACATTATTCTGCCCAGGCAGCTGAACTAGTAGCCCTCATAGCTGCCTTAAACATTGGGGAAGATGACCGCATTACAATTTATTCAGACTCTGCATATGTCACAACAACAACACACTCCAGCATCCTCCGCTGGAGAAGACGTGGCTTCCTCAAATCAGATGGTACACCTGTCATTCACAAAACGTTACTAGAGGAACTTATTGAGGCCCTTACACTACCAGCTGAAGTAGCCGTAGTCAAATGCGCAGCACACACCAATGGCCAAGATTTTGTCTCCAGAGGTAACGCCCTGGCAGATTGGGCAGCTAAGGCTGCAGCCAGAGGCCCCCCACTCCAAACAACAACAGAAGTCCCACTTGCACCCATTTTACTTTCTCAAACATTGCCTCCCACAGAGCATGACAATAACAATGAAGGAATTCCAAAAACACCATCCCAATTAACAACACAATTCGACATTGACACCACACAGCAATATGATCAAACTGCACAGTTACACCTCAGAGAAATGCAAGAAAGTGCACCAGATCAAGAGAAAGAGTTATGGAAGAAGAGGGGAGTACAACAGGACTCCGCCGATTTCATATATAGACAGACAGTAACAGGGAAACCTGTGATGCCACAGGCCTTGTTACAAGTGGCATTAGACCAACTCCACCTTCCCACACATGTCACCCGAGATAACATGTCCACCTCCTTGCAAACAGACTGGTTCATCCCCAATGCCTATGAACAGATACAATTGTATGTTAATAAATGTCTTATTTGCCAACAATATTCTCCAAACCCTACTCTCAAAACAGTTGCTTCCACCATTCCTAGACCATCTGGCCCCTTCAAAGAGCTACACATTGATTATGTCGACATGATCGATCGCTGCCAAAATTACCGCTATCTCATTGTAGTAGTATGTCCATTTTCACGCTGGATCGAAGCTGGACCTTGCGTCCATTGTGATGCCAAAGCAGCTGCCACATTCCTGCTCCGTGATGTCATCACTCGCTGGGGCATTCCAGATGCCATCCGGACCGATAACGGAAGTCATTTTTCAAACGCCATCTTTTCCTCCCTGACCACAATGCTAGGCATTAAACACAAACTGACATCAGCCTATCACCCACAAAGCAACGGCATCTGTGAGCGCCTCAACGGCTTGCTCAAAAATAAAATAAGCAAAATAAGTGCCACAATAGGAAAGAAATGGCTTTACTGCCTGCCCATAGCACTCTTTGCACTAAGAAACTCTCCAAGTTCGGATCACCACCTCACGCCCCATCAACTTGTCACTGGACGATCCATAAATGTAACAGTTCCATCCACACGCTCTAAAACAGATAGTGAGTCATCACCTGAGATAGTTAAGGCAGAACTTTACAATTACCTGTGCCAACTAACAAGCGCAGCGCAGTTCCTTTCTATCCAGGTATCCAAGAGAAGAGACAAGGGCCCCGCCGATCCTGAGCTCCCACCAATCCGTCCCGGGACACTGGTCTTCGTCCGAAAAACGTCAGACGTTGGAAGGATCCTAAATTTGAAGGTCCCTTCCAGGTGAAAGACTCATCACCAACTGCAGTGCGAATAACTGAGAGAAAAGCATGGATCCATCGCAGCCACGTCCGCCTAGACCCCGCGCCACCACCTCAGCCAATAGACTAAGGGAAGGACTGGATTTCTTATCGGTACAACTCCATGAAGACAGCGGCCTTCCATCCTCCTCTGATGAAGAACACAATGAGCATCGCGTACTTAAAATCAAAAATGCTAATGGAGATGCAAAGTTATGTATTCCATTTGTCTTACTAATTTGTGGTTTTGCTATATTTATTTTGTTAGCCCTAAACTGGTATATGTTTTATCTTGCAACAATTGATCAATGTGACCTTCCCGATGTTATTACACCCGATGTTATTACACAATGTTCAGGACAGTCAGTTGTGTCACCAGATAGAGATAAGATCAAAAGTCCACCACTCCCACCGTGTACCACTGATACAGCACACAGTAACACACACCCCACATCCACAGTTACTGAACTGATCCCAAGCAGTGCTACTACCCCAGGGGATGACGCTCTGAATACTACAATAGGACCCCAGTTGTCCCGCAGTGTCCCTCCTCGCACTAACTATAGATTTAAAAGAGGATTTAAACGAGGTAGGGCAAGGGCCTCGGCCCGCAACCACAAGAAAAAAGTTGAGGTTACACAAGAGTGGGCCACTGCTCTTCAGGACACAGTGGTTCACATGGCACAACCTAATCCCATGCCCGATTTCCATTCCACACGTCCGGACGAATTCGATCCGGATCATGGAGCCCATGATGCCCTGTTAGATAACATGTGGTACCGGCACATGTCCGAAATAGGGAAAAAGACAACAAAAGAAGCATGTTTTGTGTGCTCACATATTCCCCATGCAGTAGGCGCAGACAAAATGATTTTCCCAAAAGAAATACCACCCCCAAAAGCCCAGTGTCTCCTCCATCTGTTCCTTTGCCGTATATACGGCCAGATCCAACTCCTGTCAGCAACTATCGAAACGATTTTTGTAAATACGACCATATGGGATCATAATCCTGTCACATTCAAAATTATAACTGATAAATATGAATTTGACAGAGACATACAGGGTCGGTCTAAAGAAGAGATACAACGCTGGGAGCGTACTTTTGCCCAGTTACGCTACTTTACCTTTTCAAAACCAGAATCAGTATGTTATGAACAAATAGACAAAAGCCCCTGTGTGTACAGGCCTGTGCTAGGATTATCGGCCAACGTCTATGTTGAAAACAAATGGAGTGGGCCATACAACTTCAATTGTAGAGCTGCTTCCCTAGGAGCGCCCTTTATAACAACAATCAATGACGGAGAAATCGATAGGGGTGTTGAGGATGGGTGCGGGGAGGTCTGGACACAAGAAAGTAGAAGGTACACCTTTAGTAAGGACAGCACCTATCCATGGAAAAGAGCATATAAACTGAAATATCCTCTCCTTTGCTTCCTAGGTAACGGTACCCGCCCTGTGGGCAGCAACACTAATTGTAACACGACAGTTTTTAATTTGGACCTCCAAGACGGCACCGCCAGCCTCATGGACATCTTTTGGGCCTGCGGAGAACGCATCTACGCCCAGCTACCCCCTCAATGGAAGGGCCTATGCACCATGGTCACAATGCATGAACTGCATCTCGTTGTCCCGGCATCCAACATTTCCCAAGTGCTTGAACACCCCATGACAGGTGATGTCACCCTGCTTCACCGGCACCGAAGGAGTGCTCAATATTTTGCTAACGACGCCTTTAAGGAAGTTCCTGACGAGTTTCGCCTGTTCAATGGCGCCCAGGAATTCTTTGGGGGCCTGTGGCCCATCTGGCAATCATCTGCTAATGCCCGATGGCTGCAGGTCACACGCTATGAACTAATGACTCTGATCAACAACACCCGAGATGGGTTCAACGCCATACAGGAAGAATTACGACCAATAAGACTTATGGTTCTAGAGCATAGATATGTTCTAGATCAGCTCACAGCTATGCAGGGAGGGGTATGCAGTTCCATCGGATCGAGCTGCTGTACTTTCATACCATCTAATGATGCGGGCAACGGGTCTCTCGCTAAGGCCATTGAGGACTTGGGCAATTTGGGAAAGAAGATGCGTGATGAGGGCGGTGTCGATGCAGACCCTATTACGGGCTGGTTCAACCTGGACTGGATGCCTTCATGGCTATCTGCTATCTTGAAAATTGTGTTACCCATTTGTTGTGTCATCATGTTAATGTGTTGCGGTATACAGGTACTAATGAGGTGCCTCAGTAGATGTACCGTCAAGGCAGTTGGGATAAACTACGTTAAAACAGAAATTTACAGCAATGCAGACTATCAGGACATGCACCGTGCTCCTGGGGATGGGGATGGCCAGGTCCACATACAACTTATAGAACTAGGTGCCCCTGAGGCTTCTCCCAACACATCCACAGCTCCCCCAGTTCCACCACATAGGTACAGTTTGAGGGAGGAGCATAACGCTCACCAGTATGACGAATTACTGAGCCACGATGATGGAGAATATGTTACCCTACCATCAGATTTGCTACTCCCGGCTGCGTGCCCCAACGTTAATGACCCACCCAGCATGCACCCGATTCTTGAGAGTCCTTCACAGTATTGTATCCGGAATGTGTTCAAGATTGAACAAGAGCAGGGAGATGATGGAGGGTCCCGAAAGTCCCGTATTACCATTTAACAAGAAACCCATTAATGATTTTGCACTACCCACCAAACATGATACTCCCAGATAGGCCCTACCAGGCAGGCTCAGATAGAATGTCTTAAATTGTCCACTTTCCCTTGTCCTGGTAGCACATCTCACATAGGCCCAAGCCCAGCTCCCTAGATAAACCATATCTTACATAGGGCCAAGCATTCCTTCTTAGATACAAAAGTGTAGGCCCAAATGAAAGTGACTCTTGCTCTCATTTTTATAATAATAATGAAACAGACCTCGTAGGCCTCACTGATCTGCTAGCAGAAATCTGTCCCATCCACCCAGATACAACATTAGCCTGTCTTGTAACTTTCCACAGTTACAAGAGCAAGGGTGGCCCCCACCCACTTGACAACTTGATGGAACATCTGGCAGTGTCACATGCAAGATTCATGATATTCTTAGCTATGGGACTTTCCGGCGCTTGCTAAACTGGAACCCAAGGCAGGAACTTGACCAAGAATTAATATATTTAATATTAATTCTAAAGCATTTTTCACGGTAAAAATTATCCTTTGTTTACTTTTTGCGGTCAGAGAACTCTGACCTTCTGCCACCAGTTCTGTTTTATCCTGATACCACTTCTCATATAAAATTTTCCAGTAAACCAGGTGGCCGAGTGGCCTGCGTCACATCTCGTGTCAAGCCTCGTGCCCACGTAGGCGTAGGTTCTGCATTTTAACGATAAAGTTCTGCATTCAACTATATAAAAAAGCCTCGCCCACACTATAAGCTTTGAACTCTCCATTGCATCAGAGCTTGACTGCAGTTAGAGGGTTCCCGTGCGATCGATCGTCCGTACAACTGGGCTAGAGCTTCAAACTTTCAAGGTGGTAATATTCTTTTCTTAATAATTTAGCCTTTTGGCTTTAACACCCTATCTAATGGCATAGCCTATTGGCATTGTCAGCCTATCTGATTATTTCACTATTGGTTTTGTCAGCCTATCTGATTATTTCATCATTAGCTTATTCAGCCTCTTTAATAATTTAGCCTTTTGGCTTTGACAGCCCATCTAATTCAGTTCATTCTAACCCAAGCCATTGCATTTAACTTAGTTTAAACTACGTAGTCTTGAATGGTGTTGCTTTCTTAAGAAAAGATTAGCCTTCTAGGCACTAGCCTACCCATCCTCTTTAGAGTTAGGGTTGCTCCTTGGGCAGCTGCTTATAGCATAGTATTTTAGTCATATATTTGCTTCTTTGAACAACTGAGTTTGAACATTGTCGATGCATTTATGCTTTGAACTGCTCATATGTAGATGGGCAACATTTAAATTGAATTGTTTTATGCTTTGAACTGCTCATATGTAGATGGGCAACATTTAAATTGAATTGTTTTATGCTTTGAACTGCTCATATGTAGATGGGCAACATTTAAATTGAATTGTTTTATGCTTTGAACTGCTCATATGTAGATGGGCAACATTTAAATTGAATTGTTTTATGCTTTGAACTGCTCATATGTAGATGGGCAACATTTAAATTGAATTGTTTTATGCTTAGAACTGTTGAATAAAAAGTCACTTTTTTACACCGTGGTTTCTTCTTTCCAAGTGAACGCACAGCGGTGGGGTCAGGCTTTCTGGAGCCGGTAAGCAGAAGGGTGTGACCACCAAGAGATTACCCTCACCCTTTGTCAAAATGCCTCGCGCTCAATTGCACTCCACCTCTGTTCCCGTGGAAGTAACCTCCTACTGATGAAGGCTACAGGTTGATCTAGGCCCTCCTCATTAATCTGTGACAAAACAGCCCCCACACCATGCTCTGAAGCGTCTGTTTGCACAATAAACTCTTTTGAGAAGTTGGGTGCCAGGAGCACGGGCGCCGTGCACATGGCAGTCTTCAGGGCATCAAAAGCTCTCTGACAAGTGTCAGTCCAAATCACTCTCTTGGGCTGCTTCCTGGAAGTCAGCTCTGTCAAGGGTGCAACAATGCTGCCATACCCCTTGACAAACCTCCTGTAATACCCAGTGAGTCCTAAAAAGGCTCTCACCTCTGTGTGGGTCTTGGGGGGTTCCCAAGTCAGGATGGTCTCAATCTTGGGCTGTAGGGGCGCCACCTGGCCGCTCACAACCTGGTGTCCCAAGTACACCACGGAACCCTGCCCGATCTGGCACTTGCTCGTCTTAATCGTGAGGCCTGCTCTCCGCAGCGCCATCAACACTTCCCAGAGGTGGCGCAGATGTTCTTCCCAACTGGTGCTGAACACTGCAATGTCATCCAGGTAGGCGGCACTGAACTCTTCCAGTCCAGCCAACACCTGGTTAACCAACCCTCTGAAAGGTGGCAGGGGCATTCTTCATCCCAAAGGGCATAACCCGGAATTGGTAGTGCCCATCTGGTGTAGAATGCTGACCTCTCTCTTGCCCCATCAGTCAAGGCGATCTGCCAGTACCCAGATGTTAAGTCAAACGTGCTGAGGTACCGGGCAGCCCCTAATCCCGATCAATGAGCTCATCAGCTCTGGGGATGGGGTGCGCGTCAGTCCTGGTGCCTGAATTGAGCCCTCGGTAGTCCACACAGAACCTCAGTTCTGGTAGAGACACTCAGTGCGGCAGCCTTTGGGACCAAGACCACTGGGCTGGCCCAAGGACTGTTAGAGGACTCAATCACCCCCAACGCAAGCATCTTGGAGACCTCCTCCTTTATGCAAGCTCTCACCCTGTCAGTCACCCTGTAAGTTTTGTGCTTGACAGGACTGTCCCAGTGTCTAGCATCATGGACGCACCAATCAGTGACACTGGGAATCAGGAAGAACAGGTCAGAAAACTGTCCCAGCAACTGGTGACAGTCATTCTGCTGCTCAGGGGTCAGGGTGGAAGAGAGGTTCACTCCATCCACTGACCCATCTTGCTCTGTTGCAGACAGGAGGTCAGGAAGAGGCTCAGTCTCCTCCTCCATTCCTGCATCTGTTGCTAAGAGCATGCCCACTTCGGACCTCTCGAGAGTCGGGGCTTCAGGCGGTTGACATGCAGGACCCGCAAGGGGGTTCCGGGGAGACCGCAAGTCCATCAAGTAGGTAACCGGACTTATGCGCTCCACCACCTCAAATGGTCCGGTCCACTTATCCTGGAGCGCACAGGGCTCCACCTGGGGCCATGACCCACACTTTCTGACCAGGCTGAAGCTCAACCAGAGTGGCATTCTGGTCGTACTCACCGCTTCATCTCCTCCTGGCTGGCTTCCAGATTCGCCTCAGCGAGTTTTCTGAATCGCCTAGTTTGGTTCCTGAAGGCCAGCATGTAGCTATATACATCCTGGGGAGGTTTCCTGGGAGATTGCTCCAAGCCTTCCTTGACCAAACTCAAAGGTCCTCTCACTGGATGTCCATAGAGAAGCTCAAAGGGACTGAACCCAGAGATTTCTGTGGCACCTCACGGTGATGCAAACAGCAGGCATGGTAAGAAGGGCGTCCCACTTACGCCTCATGGGTTCCTCAAGACCCATAATCATGCCTTTGAGGTCCGGTTGAATCTCTCAACCAGCCCATTACCTTGGGGGTGGTAAGGAGTGGTGAACTTGTAGGTTACACCACACTCCTGCCACAGGGACTTCATATACTTAGAAATGAAGTTGGTACCTCGGTCTGACACCACCTCTTGAGGAAACCCCACGCGGGAGAAAATCCCCATCATGCACGTCCCACCACGGGGGCCGTCACTGTCCTGAGAGGGATGGCTACCGGGTACCGGGTGGCATGGTCCACCAAGACCAGGATGAACCTGTTGCCCATGGCTGTCTTGGGATCCAGAGGCCCCACAATGTCAATGCCCACCCTTTCAAAGGGGGTGCTGACCACAGGGAATGGCTGGAGAGGAGCCTTGCGCTTCCTCCCACTCTTTCCACTTGCCTGGGAAGTCTGACAGGTCCTGCAATGAGTGTCTGAA
The DNA here is from genome assembly GCA_963921515.1 of Calotriton arnoldi. Classification (NCBI taxonomy): domain Eukaryota; kingdom Metazoa; phylum Chordata; class Amphibia; order Caudata; family Salamandridae; genus Calotriton; species Calotriton arnoldi. Next base: position 115,101 of record CAWUFW010001639.1, on the reverse strand, counting down.
CTCTTGCGCATTTGGGGCCAATAAAAGTGGGTGACAAGCCTTTCAAAGGTCTTGCCCTGCCCCAAATGTCCTGCTAAAGGCACATCATGAGCCAGCCCCAGTAGGAAGGCTCTGAAGCGCTGGGGTACCACCAGCACACGGGCTGACCCAGGCTCAGCAACCTTAGGCTCACTATACAGGAGACCATTCTCCCAGTAGATCCAATGTGATCCAGACTGATCACCTGCTGCCTGGTTTGCAGCCTGCTGCCGCAAACCCACAAGAGAAGGGCACTTGTTCTGCTCCTCACTAGAACTCTTCCCTGGAGGGACCTCCTTCCTGCTGCCAATGGGTCAGCTCAGGCAGATCTCCCAGTTCAGCAATCTCTTCCCCGGTAGGCTCAGGGCATCCCCTCAGGGTCTGCCTCCTCCTGGGCCGTGGGAATCTCAGGGCCGGTTTCCCGTGCCCCACTACTCTTCTCTCTAAGGCAGGCACCTGGGCCATTTTCTCAGGCTCCAGGTCCTCTTGAACACCCCTTACTGGCTGCCATAGACCGAGTGGTCACGCAGGCCCACTCAGGCAAACCCAACATCTCTAAATGAGCTCTTCGCTCCACCTTAGCCCAAGGGGAGCTCTCCAAATCGTTACCTAACAGACATTCAACAGGCATGGCTGGCCTCACAGCTACTTGAAGAGTCCCTGAGACCCCCCACTCAAGGGAACCTGTGCCACCTTGCAGTGGCTCTCTGTGTTGTCAGCGGCAACAACTGGGTAAAAATGCATTGGGGACTACCTGCTCTTCAGACACCAACCGACAACTGACAGCTGTCACACTGGCTCCGGTGTCTCTAAGAGCTTCCACCCTCTTGCCATTGATGGTCACCCACTGCCTGTACTTTTTAGTGTTATCAGGCAGCTGGGTCCTGGGGACCACCTCACAGTCTCCTAAAGAGACAAGGGACATCTCTGCGGGACCCCACCCACCCTGGGCACCCATCTCCTCCCCCAGGGCTACACTAGCCAACTGCCGGGGTGGTGCACCCAGTGGGTGCTGTCTTCCCATACAAGGGACATCTAGCATCATAAGAACAGTGGCCTACTAGACCACACTTAAAACAGGTCTTGGGCCCCTTGTGAACAGGCTAATCTGTCGGGGCCACTGCCTTCTTCTCTGGGGAGGCTGGGAACCCTTCCCTTGGGGATTACTTTGGGGCCCTTTCTGGAACTCCCTCTGTTTACCCTTGTCCCCCACTCTTCTGCTGGGGACCCTGCCCACCTTTGGCGAAGTCTCCCACATGACCCTTTCTGGACCCGGGTGCTCACCCAGCGGTCACGCCTCCTCAGCAAGCTTCCTAGGGTTAGTCAGCTTGCTATCAATAAGATGCTGGCGTAGCTCTGGAAAACAGTTATTTGACAAGTGCTCCCATGCAAGCAAATCATAGAGCGCCTCAAAATTATCCACTTTGCTACCCTTCACCCAACCATCCAATGCTCTGCAAAAGAAAGAACACATATTCCACCCAAGTGGTAGACTCCAGTTTTCTGCAATTTCTAAACCTTTATCTGTATGGCTCTGGGGTCAAACCAAATCTGGACATTAGGGCTCCCTTCATGTGGGTATAGGACATCTGCTCCTCTGTAGAGCAAATCCAACAAAGTGTCCCTCCCATCACTAACAAAGCGGCCCCACAACCCCGCTCCCCAATCCTTCTCAGGGACCCGGTGGGCCAACACTGCAGCTTCATAAGCCCTAAACCACTGACCAATATCCTCATTCTTGTGGAAATCTTTAACTACATCTTTGGGAATGTAGGTTCTTGCTTCTGCATGCACTGGCGGTGTGCTGCCACCAGAGGGAGGAACCTCTAAACTTTTGGCCTTGAGTTCCAATTCCCTCAATCCTCTCTCATGCTCAAAATGCATTCTCTTTTCCTCTAAGGCTAACTTCTTCATTTCTAATTCCATCCCAAGCTCTATTTTCTTGTCTCTCTATGTCTTTCTGACCATCCATTTTGAGCCTAGCTAGCTCCAACTTATGCATCCTCTCCTTTGCTCTGTCCTCCAGCTCTCCTGGGGACAATCCCTTGGAAGAAACACTGCTGCCCGCCCCTGAAGGTGCTTTCCCTCCAGTTAGGCCCACTGGCCCCTCAAGCTGCCCATTTAAATCCTCTGCCTCCATTGCTGGCTCCTCAGGATGCTCACTGGCATTCCTAGATTCTACCCAGGCCCTTAGCGCCTTCTGGTATTCCTCTTTCCTAGTGAGGCCTTTCACAGAGATTTTAAATTTCTTGCACAAAGCTGTGAGATAAGGCACAGTGTAAGTATCAATTCTCTCTTCTTCCAATATGATGTCTACAGATACTATGGATGCTGACTTGCTCATGGTAGCCAAAAAGACTGGCAGTTCTCAAGAATCAAAAATAGAAAAGAAGTTCCAAGGAAAAATTCTCAAAAGTATGTGGTTGCGTTATGGTCTGCACTCACTAGTAGTGTACACCAATCACTCTATATGAATCACAAATGCAAGTCCAAATCCTCACCGCTGACCACCAATGTTAGATTTGGGGGTCTCTAGTTGGCATAGGTAGGTACCTGTGACAAATAGGGACCCTTGCGTCTAGTCAGGAGTAAGGGCTACACTCCTAAAATAACCCCTGCTCACCCCCTTGGTAGCTTAGCACGAGCAGGCAGGCTTATCTCCAGAGGTAGTGTGTAAAGCATTTGTGAACACATACAGTAATACAGTGACAACACTACAGATGGACACCACACAGGTTGTATTTATAAAAATAAGTATTTTTATATAGACTTAACACAAGACCAAACGACAAAAATCCACAATACTGTACTCAAAAATAGACTTTAAAATGTTATAAAATAGCTCAGTTCTCTCAAGTTGTAGGTGCGACACTTTACTCTCCATGTACCTTGAATGCGTAACGCAAAGAAAACAAAAGGGTCGCAGGGAAGGTGATGCGTCGGTTCCTTACACTCAGGGGAGTGGATGCGTCGGTTCCATACTGCTGCGCAGGGAGTTGATGCTCGCTTCCTTACTGTGTGGGGAGTTGATGCGTCGGTTTCTTACTGCTCTCCGGTACGATGCGACAAGATGGCACCTCGATGCGATACTCTTCTCCGGTGCGATGCGACAAAATGGCGTCTTGGTTGCGATGCGACAACGTTGGTGCGATGCGTGCACGCCCGGCGGCCGTGCGGCGACTCGATGATCTTTGGAGCAGCGACAGGCCCTGCGGCGCGCTTCTCCGGTGATGCGACGATGACCTCTGTGGCAGCGTCCCGCTTCTCCGGCGATGCGCCGCGCTTCGGCGATGCGATGATGGCAGCGGCGTCTCGCTTCCTCGGCGATGCGATGACAGCGGCTGCGGCGGCGACACGCTTCTCGTCGTTGCGTCGCGCTTCCAGCTCCCAGCGACACACAGTCTCTCAGAAGGCACAGCACAACAGCAGGCACTTCAATTCCCAGCAAGGGAATTCAGGGGGAGCTGGTTGGTGAAGTCTTGTATCCCTGAGACTTCAGGCAGGAGGCAAGCTCTAGTTCAAGCCTTTGGAGATTCTTCTTCAAGTTGATAGAAAGCACACTCAGTCCTTTTCTCCTTTCTTTGGCAATGAAGCAACCACTGCAGGCCAACCCCCAAACACACAGCACAGGGGTAGTCTCCTCCTTCAGCTTCCTGGTTCTTCTCCTCAGCAAAGGTTCAGTCTTGATTCCCAGAAGTGATCTAAAGTTCTGGGGTCTGGGTCCCTCTTTATACACAGTTTCTCTTTGTTCTCTGAAGGCAGAGAGGCCTTTGCCTAGTCCAAACCAGTTCTGGTCAGTCCTGGAGCACTTTGTTGACAAGACTCCTTCTTTCCTTTCACAGTGTAGGCCAGGGACATCAGACACACCACAGGAGGTGGAGCCAGCATTGTGGAGGAAAGGCACAGCCCTATTCAGGTCCCAGGTGCAACTCCTCCCTCCTATCTGCATGCAGATCTCTCTATTCAGCCCTGTGCTGACTCACCCTGTCTCCTGGAAGCCCCCAGCCCCTGTCACTCCAAACTCCAGACAAAGGAATACACAACCTAGCAGAGGCAGGCTTGGATAGTTAGGCAAGAAAATACCTACTTTCTAAAGTGGTATTTTCAAACACAGAATGTTAAAACCAACTTCACTAAAAGATGTATTTTATCATTCTGAGTTCAGGCATACTAAACTCAAATTTCTACCTAGTTCCTGAGTCAGCTAGGATTATAAGATGTTATAATCTAACTGCCCATTCTGGCCTATAGGGAACAGGTAGCCTTGCAATAGTGAAAAACGAAAATGGCTCTAATTCACTATTAGGACATGCCACACACATCAGGGCATGTCCTACCTTTACCTACAATGCACCCTGCCCTTGGGCCTACCATAGGGGTGACTAATATGTATAAAAGGGAAGGTTTAGGGACTGGCAAGTGGGTGCACTTGCCCATTCAACATGGCAGTACCAGACTGCACACAGGCTCTGCAATGGCAGACCTGAGACCCACTTTACAAGCTGCTCCGGTGGGTGGCACAACCAGTGCTGCAAGCCCACCAGCAGCATTTGATTTACAAGCCCTGGGCACACGCAGTGCTGTACTAGGGTCTGACAAGTAAACCAAACCAGCCAATCATGGAGTCACTAATCCATACATCAATTTACCATAGGGAGCACTTGCACTGTGGCACTGAACAGCAGTGGCACAGTGCCTACTTCACCTAAAACCAGCAAAACATAAGAGGCAACAGCAAAAAATGGAAGGGAGACCCACGCCAATGGTGCCAGGTCGAACAGCCGACATCAATCAAAAGGAAGAAAAAAAAATGACGATAAGCAAAACTATATTTTGGTCTCAAAAACACATTGCCATAGTAGTCCTAGCACTGATGGGAACTACTTAGAATGTGGCGCTGTGCTCCACGCGAAGGGACAGAATGCTGCCACTCAGTGAAATTACCCAATAGCTCAAGCGGGCTCACCCAGTGGGTGGAAGAAAAATGTGAATGAAACAGAACACTGCATGAAGAGGGCTGGCTGAGTAAGTATACATATAATACACAGGATTCTGCAATCCTTGTATTAACAGCCAGCCTCTAATTTCTTTATAATCGGGGACTTGTGACACACACCCAGTCGCCGATTATAAAGAAATGACATAACTGCTCAACTGTTATAACTTATTACAGTTGAGTTCTGACATCATAATGCCTTCTGCTAGAGTCCACAGCCAAGGGGAAATCCAGGTGCAAGGAGCATATTTGAAGCAGTGGTTTAAAGAACAAAAACAAAACCTTGTTATTCTTTCTTCTGCTCTGTTTTTCTAGTTGTACAGTGACAAGCAGAAAGGGTGAATTTATGGCAACATGTTTAATTTTTGCACTTCTAAGGTAATTATAGAAAAAGTTAGACTCTTTCTGCATGTTTCTACACATTCCGAGCTACTGCGCCTTTTTTGTAAAAAATGACTTGTATTAAATCGATTCTAAAACCTTTTTTCCTCAAATATCTAACAGCTTTATTGATGTGTTTAATTTTGCACTAAAGTTCTATTTTTACTCTTCATGCTTGCAAACATGTTCTCTCTTTCTAATGAAAGAGCTACGCACCAAGGATTTGAATGGTTTGTGGAAAAGTTGATGGTGTCACCATGTATTATAAGGAATAAAGTACCAGCTGCTGTACAGGATATGGATATTGCAAGTCACCTCTGAGTTCCATAACCTTATAAAGGAACTCGGCCTTCAGCCTTATTCCTATGTAGGTCATGGAACTCCTCTGTGACTTGCAATATCCTTATAATGTATGTCAGGGCGTACTTTATCCCATAGATAATTGTAGTAAAATCAAAAGGCATTGGCTAACTGCAGACCTAATAAGTTGAACTAATTTCCTGTCATCCCCTCATTCGTGTTGCATTTGGCACTCACTGACAGCTGTACTAGATGGTGAAGAGATACTCCAGCTTGGCAATTCCTCCCCAGAATCTGTCCCCCTCCCATCTGCATGGCCAGTCCTGGATATCAAACCATAGTACGGCTCTTGTCCCTCTCCTGGTAGCTGGTACAAATGGATGGAATTGTGTGTGTGCAAAAAACAAAGCAATGGGTGATTACAAACTGCTCCTTTCTGTCATTGTCTTCTATTTCTTTGCTTTCACAGCCCGTGCAGAGATTTTAGACACTGGCGATAAGTATTGCAAGATCAAAATATATTTTAGGCCACCCACATACATTTTTGTAACGTGTGACTGTACTGTGATATTTAATGTGTTCTTCTTTTGTAGAGTCCTTGAACACTGCTACAAAGCTGAACTTTCATTAAGCCATGGCTATGAAATCTGCTGTTGGAAAATGGTATGTGGATAACATTATACTTTTATGTGTTACTTGTTAATTGTTTCACCTGTGACGGTCGATAACACATATGCTACCTTGATGCACAGCTTTTAAATAAGAGAGACTGACTGATTTGAATTATTGGCAATGGTAATAAGAAGGGGCCCTTCTGAAATACTCAGAATTATTAATTTACAGCTGTACCTATCAGGGGCATGTTTTAGAGGTACTGCTTAAAGACAATCTGTGTGTCCATTTCATATGTTAGTCTACTTAAGTCTGTCTGGACGGTTTTAGCGGTGTGTCAGATCATATGAAATCAGTACATCATGCTAGAGAGGCAGTGTCTCATCCTTCCTCCCCACCCGCAACCCCTCTTGTTGTAGGTATCATTTACATTGTAGTTAAGCCCAAGCAAAATATTCATAGTCGTGGAAAATGGAGCTGTCCCTCTTGGCATTAGTCACCTATCCCACTACTGTGTGAGGGCGGAGATGGAGACACTGTCTCTGCCCTGCATTTGCAGGCAGTGCCGCGGCTTCAAGCCTCCAGCACACCTGCCCTCCATTGATCTGTGAGGCTGCTGTGTACCGGCCAAGAGGCACCAAGGCTCTGGAAATATGACGGCCAATGCACACAGAGGGTGACTGAAGCAGCATCCTTGGCACATGCCAGTGCAAAAAGCCACATGGCTCTACTTCCGTCATCATCCTGTGGAATCCATTATGTCTGCTCCACATGTCACCTCTGGCAACACACACATCTATGCTACCTTTTTAGGTCTCGCCAAGGCAGCGCTTGTGCTGTCTCTTCGAGCCATGTGGTATTCAGTCTATGGGCTTTTAAACACGCCCAGCACTTTCCATTGGTTCTTTCTTCTGCCTTTACAAATTCCTTCGTTTTCGTTGGTCAGTTGCATACATTTGTCCCGCCTTTGGGCTGTTTTGTTCCGCCCTGCAAACTGCCCCTACTACATAGATCCTTTCACTATGGGCCATATGTTTTCCTTCAGTGCGCTACTTTGTCTTTGACTCTGTCCTTGCTGCTGCTCCCAGTGTACTTAATCTCCCCTGCCTTTCCAGAACAACACCACCCACCCCTCGCAGCTTGTTTTAATTCTAAATAGCTGCTCTTTGCTCCCTCTCAGGCTGCAGCTACCTCCTACTCCCCCTTTTTTAGAAGTGCGCATTTACAGCTTCTAGAGCACAAGTTTCTCTGCTTTAAAAAATAAGAATGAAAGATCGGCTTCATCTTCTTTAACTTCCTGCCTCTTGTGTCTGGCAGTGTCTGTTTTTTATCCTCGCAAGTTAGGGTGAAGGAAGAAATGAACAAAAAGACCTCTGTGCCCTCTGCCTTCCTGACAGACCACCCAGCCCTGCTCCCAATGGAAAATGACTCTGTGACCCCAGTGACTCAGGGGGCATTCCCTTTTACAATGCAGTCCTTGTCCACACATAGCACGAGTGACAGGGAAAGGAAAACATGCTTCAAAATGGCCGGCCTGTCTCGCATGTTAGTTTCCAGATGCGTTCATTTTATGGCATGCTCCCAAGTATGATTATGTAGCTAAGAAGCTTGTTCATTTTTTTCATTACTTAGGTGTTGTTCTTACATTTTTGAGTGTTAATAAAATACAGATTCTGACTTCTGGAAGACTGCAAATGCAAAAGTAAAAAACATTGTCATTTTCAACGCCAACAGCTCTGACTTTAACAAATGCTAGACCTATTGCATTGCAAACACTTGTTTCTCTCTGTCTCCTGCTTTTTGGCTGCTTCCTCAGGCCCAGCTTGAGGGCTGTTCCTGACTCCGGACTGACATCTCACTGTAGTCCAACCGAGCTCAGGAGGTCTCACTTAAGGGGACTTGGCAACCATCCTCCTAAAGTGTGTGGGTGCACTCTTAAACTTTCCCTCTGCAAAATTTAACAAGCTCAGCCAATGTGGAAACACAGCAGTGGAAGAGATTCTCACACTTGTAACACCATGCTGTTTATGGAATGATATTCTGTACATTTTATTTTGAGTTTTCTTCATAATAGTATGGTTTCCCATTTCCCCCAGGTACTAATATGTTATCTTTAGCATGCATGCCAGTGGGAGAGTGTGGAACACCCCTGATGTCCACTCAGAATGTTACTCCATCTTGCAGTGAGCTGCATCATGCAGCGAGGCCCATACAGTGAGGTTCAGATGCTAGAGCTTAAGGGGGGTTTATACCGGGAGAGAGCCCGCATAATAAAAATTTCTTCATGGCGCCTGCAGCAGGTTGACCGTATTAGGAGGTGGTATTTATTTTTGCATTCATTATTTGTCTCAGTTTACATTAGCTACCACAACATTGTCGAAGGAGACTTTACAGAGCGCAGAGGACAGGCTTGTAATCATTAGTTTTGGATGTACTGGAAGGGAGTTGAAAGGGGCTCTTCTTCAGGGTCATGGGGGTGTACTTTTGGGAGCAGGAACACAGCCCTGGGTGGTGTACCCCATGTAAGCACTGGGTGATGTGCCCCATGTAAGCACTGGGTGATGTGCCCCATGTAAGCACTGGGTGATGTGCCTCATGTAAGCACTGGGTAATGAGCCCCATGTAAGCCTTGGAAAATGTGCCCCATGTGAGCACTGGACGGTGTGCCCCATGTGAGGGAGCGGCGTGAGGCACATAACGACCAAATGGCAGAGTCAGCGCCGTTAACCCGACGGTGCTGGGGCTGACTACTTCCTACTTCGCTGTATTGCGCGGATCTCCTGTTAATGCCTCGGAGCTCTGTAAAGATTGCCCGTTAGTAAATGCGTCAGAGCAAAATGGCGCCTGCCTTCTTGCTGAACCTGCAAGCGCTCTGGGTCACGTGCTTGTTGGCTTGATTGAGCGTGGCCCACGAACTTTGTTTTTCGCATTTGCTGAGAGCCAGAGCCTGAGCCTGGGCTGCGAGGGTAGCCGCAAGTAGCACGGTGAGCGGAGCCGCGAGGAGAGCTGCGGGGGGTGAGCCTGGCCGCCCGGCTGCTGCCGACAACACCGCCAACAAAACAGACAAGCAATCAGCCAATCAGCCACTTCGCCTTCGTCTCTGGCACCAGAGCAGCCAGCGAGGAGTGAGGAGCAAGAAGCCCGAGGCGAGGTGAGGCGAGGGAGCTGAATCACCCGCGGCTGTGTTCTCCGTGCTCCCCCCTGCTCCGCCTGTTTGCTTGCTTCCGGCGAGTGTGGTCACCGTCAGTCGGTGGTCACTGAGTGTGCACCAAAGGGGGGTCCGCGGAGGCGGCCCGGGTTAGCTCCGGGTGTAGCCTGCGGCCGCCTAGTAGGTCCCACTCGCCCAAGAGAGGAAAAAAAAAAAGAAAGACACCAGCCCATTACACCCAGGCACCCAGGCTGCCCCCAGCATCACCTGCATACCAGCATAACTATATGTACTACTCCTTCTGGATTGGACCAGTCACCAGTGACCAACGAAGCCTGATACCATCCAGTAACCAGACACTCAGCAGATGGGGCCAAAAAAGAAGGACATTGGTCGCGCAACCGCAGACAGGAAAGTTAGCTTGCAGTCACCTACCAAAAGGATCACAAGGAGCGCCACCCTGCCCCTGAGCTCTAATAAAACGCTACAAGCCGCCTTGCAAAGGGGGTTAATTCCGCACTACTTCCAAAAAAGTGGGAGCCCTAGTACTACTCAGGATAATTCAGATTTCTTCAACAGTTCCCACAACAGCAATATAGACGCTCCAATTGTCTGAAGTCTGAGTAGAACACTTTTCTGGTGATACAGCTATAATGGTGAGCCGTATTCTAAATTAAACTACGGGGCATCAGAATTGGCTCGCCCAACACTTGATGAGGTAGAAAGGGCTCTAAATCATACTGTGAAGAACAAGGCTTCGGGCCCCGACGGTATCCCAGCAGACTTGTTTTTAGCTAATCCCCCCCTATGGCTCCCACTGCTGACGAACATCTTAGGTTGTTATGCAACCCAGGGACCTCCTGATTCGTGGAGATCTGTGACAATAGTCCCCATCTTCAAAAAAGGGGACAGGTCCGACCCAAAATGTTATCGGCCCATCTCCTTAATTGATTGTACTTGCAAACTGATGGGCAGGGTTATATTAGAGCGGTTGGAGGCATGGGTAAACGACAGCAGGAAATTTTCAGATATACAATATGGCTTTAGGAGGGAATTGGGAACGGTGGAACAATGCCTTAATCTGCACCTGGTCATAAGCAAGTACACATTAGCTAAGCCTGGATCCCTTTATCTCGGGTTCATGGACCTTACGTCTGCTTTTGACTGGGTGCAGAGAGGGAGATTGTGGGGAAAAATGTTGAATATGGGCATCGGACCATCCATTGTCCACTTTCTAGCAACTATGCATCAAGATGTGATGGGGAGAGTCAGGTATGGAGCAGGTGGCGAACTCACGGCCCCAATAAAAATGAAGCGTGGGGTTCGCCAGTGTTGCGTTCTTGCACCTTTTTTATTCTGCTTGTATATAAATGACTTTGAAAATTTTATTAAATATGGGAACGTGGATGCCCCCATGGATGGGTTGTAGGATGCTGCCGGCATTACTTTATGCAGATGATTGTGTCTTAATGTCTAGAACTGAGGTGGAGTTGCAGAGGCTTTTAACTAGGTTTAATGATTTTATGAATGACCTTGGTCTAAAGACTAATGTAGGGAAATCTTATACTATGGTGGTGGGTAAATCCCCCACCGTTTTAAAATCCTGTTTTATAAAAAATGAAAAGTTGTCATATGTCCCCACCTTTTCCTACTTGGGAATTCTTTTTGATCAAAGAAGTACCTGGCATCATTTAGTAGATTCAAGAATCAGCAGTTTTAATCAAAATCTGGAGGCGATTTTTAGATTTACGAAAAAGTTAGGCTCTAAACCAACCAACCTACTAACCTCTATAAGGCACATTCCTGTTCCGTTACTCTGTATGGTGCTGAAGTATGGGGTTTTTGTAACGTAGAGGGCCTACTAAGAGCCGAGAACTCCTTCATGAGACGCTTGTTGACAGTTCCTAAGAGTCTTGCTGCTACTATCTGTCACAGCGAACTAGGTCTGATACCCCTATCCTTTCGTATACAGTCAGCACCGATATTCCTGTGGCATTTTATCTGGGCAAAGGAAGAACCAGCCCTAAATCGCGCTATTATTACAGATTGTCTCAAACTGGATCATTTGACAAAAATACCTTGGCTTAGTTATATAAACAAAACAGCTAGAGACCATGGGGCTGGCGGACTGTTTTTACAATCCAGGTAGCATTGCTAAGATAACAAAAGTGAAATTGAAAAGGGATTTTTTAACTCCTCTATATTCAATTAGAGGAACTTTAGAGATGGCAAAAAAGAGTGTCCTAGAACATTCTCTGTTAGTTTGCACACTAGGCATTGAGCCCTATCTTTCCTTTTATTTTAGCCACGCCAAACTGTTTTATCTTATAAGATTCAGGTTTGGCATCTGCCACTTCTGGTCTCTTATCCTCGCAAAGTTTATTGCAATGCCAAACTGGATCTGTGCCCCTGTGACTCTAAGTCTGTCCAGTGTACATTACATTTTATGTTTTTCTGTAAACTTTATATTATACCAAGGCGCGATTTTATTATTCCCCTTTTAAAGTTTAGTTTTTAAATATTAGGAAATGTCGGGCAGTACTACATCACCTCCAGCTTTTAAAAGATGAATTTACTTGTTTAATCATTTACAGATATATTTCTTCGGCTGTTCGATTGCGGGACATTGTTGGAAAATGATTTTATTACTCGTTTTAACAAGGATCAATTTTGGGCTTTGTTGCTTTTTGGGATGGGGATTGTTTATGAAATCATTTAGACCCCGACCTCAATTTTTGATGTTATTCAAGGAAACCATTAATTATGATTCTGAAATTTAGACAATGAAATTGCTACTGTCTTTTAAAAATATGACACTGTATGTATTTTTTTTTTTTAACCTGTCTTAAATGTTTTTTTTTCTTTTGATGCATTCTTTTATGGCTGATAGTCAGCCGAATAAAGATTTGAGATTTGAAACCTACTCAGGATATTATTCAGGGCTGTCAAATGGATAATTCTCAGGTCATCAGTCCTGACATGCCAATACATCAGGAATTTAGCAACACAAAAGAGATTGGAATGGCCTCCCACCATCGCCATCCGCGCACCCCTAGAAGAGGACCACCTAGTTTGGGGGGGGGGGGGAGGTGGAAGCTGAAGGCTCCTTTCTTGCCACCGAGGCATCCACAGGGGACTACATATCCACACTTGAAGAAAAGGCGCTGGACTCCCCAATCAACTGGTATCAGGAGGCAACATCGATAAATGTGGACCACGCGCCAGTAACAGTGGCACAAATACATCGGACTGAAAATCACGCACAGGAAGGACGGAACATCGGGCCCATTATAACACCCCTTTCAACAGACTCAAACGCTGCAAACGCTGTCTCACCTATAGCCAATATTCCTTAATAATCTCCAGTGGCCGGGGACTTTACTGCCTCTTTTCTCCAGAAACTGGGGCAAAAGATTGAAAGGACTCTGGAGCTAACCCCAAAATTGTTGGGGCTATTAGAGCTCCCACAGGAGCTTCCACGGGACACCATGGCGGACCTCAGTCAACTAGATGACCACGTTAATGAAGACACAAAAATCGTGCTTTCAGACGAAATCAACAACTCGGCAAGCTCCATTAGCAGAGCACTACTGTGGCAATCATCAAAGATGGAGGTCCAAATAGACCTCCTGCAATCAATAGCAATCCGCCATGTAGTTTAACCACCAGGGTGGAAGACCTTGAAAACAGAGTTGCTCAGTACTTCGACACCAAGCCTGGTGTATGCTCCTGCCCAGCACTCATTGACAAGTGGGCCTCTCTTCCGGAGGTCCTAGCAGACATACTTGAGACTGTCCGAGGAAGCAGGGGCTTATCGATGCCCAGCACAACAGATGGACGGGCGGTTTTAAACGATCTTCATGCCACTCTAAGGAGGAAGGAGGCAGCTCCGTCACGCCCGAAGCCAACAGACGGAGACAAACAGAATCAAGCTCAAGGACCCAGGGAGCCCTGTTAAAGGGCGCAATGTAACTCCAGGCGAACACAGGATAAACGGGAGGGAACGTGACGTCCCGATAACAATCACACACGATCTGGGTGCCTCAAGCTCAGTAGACATGCCAGAAGCCCCCCTATCTAGGAGAGCAAATTAAAAAGCTGAGAAAACAAATCAAAAAGACCAAAATAAAACTGAGACAATCGCAGTCACTGAATGTAAACCATCCCCCTTTACAAAGCGAAATTACAAAAAGACAGCTTTAGCCAATATTTCCAGACAAGCTGTACGGCAAGTTGGACGCCTCGTCTGGCCTAACACATGGGGTCCATCAAGACTAGACAGTACCACAAAGACAATCTACTGCAAGAACGCCCATGATTCCTGCCAGATCAAGCTTTTCTTCAGAGCACGAAACAGCGGCTGGAACATCTCCTACACCTTTGGACAAAAGCATCCAGGCAAGGACAGCCACTTCACAACCGTACACGGATGTCTCACCGCATTCTCGGTCAGGCCCTGGGATGCAGATAGGTGCAGGGAGCATACATAAAGGGAAAACCGGCAAGCAAGCGGCCAATACCCCGAAACACCCTGCAAGCACAAGCCTAGTGCTAGGAGCGGAAGCCCGCCCCCCCAGTAATAGCTGATGCTTCAGTTATAGACCCCACAACAAACGTTCATGAGGTGGCTCTTACCCCGAGATATCATATCACGGGACAGCACGACATCCTGAACAGGAGTAATATTCTACGCCTCTTCAAACATTTAGCCACCCTGGAACAAATCCGAACGGAAGATCTGGATTGGGTCAGATTCATGAAACTCCAGGGAGACACTCATGGGGAATCCACTGTGTTGAGTCTGAAGCAAAAGAATCTCAAACAAGCAGTTCTGGACGAATTACTACAGCTTGCTGAGTGGGGCATAGATGTTCAGCTGCTGCCACAACCAAAATATCTGCACGTCCTAGCAGAGGAAAATAGGGCTATGGACACTTGGCCCGTCTTGCGCGGGACCAACAGCCAGGGGGCCCACACCAGTAGTTGGACTGGCTTTAAGGCGCCAACGGGCATTAGGATCTCATTCCGCAACAACCAGCGGGCCATCCACTCAAGCAACCGTGCTTCAGATCAAACAGGAATTTCAGGAATGAGGCCGCACTATTCCTAACAGCCGCGGCACTCGGCATGGCCGAGCTGAGCCCCGGGGAGCAAACCTGGCTAAGCAGCAACTGACCATAATCTCCTGGAACATCGTAGGCATTGGTAAAATTTCAAAAAGGGACAAATTGAAGGAGTTCCTAGAGAAGGGCGACATATTATGCTTACAAGAGACATGGGCTTTGTCTGGCACCCCATTGGCAGGGTACTACGAACATCACATAGCAGCAACCAAAAGGAACATCTTTGGTCGTCCATCGGGCGGATTGTCAGTCTTTATAAAACATGCCTGTAGACTCGTGGTTACAGGGATCCAATCTACCACCCCAGGGATACAAGTCCTATTAATTGGAGGCCTGAACTTAAAGCCACACCCGCTCCAACTCCTGCTAATAAATTGCTATATCAATCCAGCTCAGACTACTAGGAAAGACTATATGGATACGCTGACACGAACTCTGGAAGATTTACTAATCAAATACAAATCGCATCAGGCAATCATAGTAGGGGACTTCAATCTGAGGGACTTAGATAAAGTGAACCCACTTCCCCGGAGTAAGGGCTGGGCAGAACGCCTCTATGATCTCTTCAACAATCACAAGCTAAGTTCAACTCGCGTATTAAAGGAAGCATGTCTGACAGCCTGGTGCCCGAAACCAACTTTTCGGAACATCTCGACCATTGACTACATCTTAGTTAGTGAGATAATCGCAGCCAGACTAAACGACTTTGAAGTCGAGGATAGAGCCGAAAGTGATCACAGGCCCCTGAGAGCTGTGATTCAGCTAGAAGTACCAACAGCCACCATCTTTCAACTAATAGGGGAGTCGAGAGGGGAGGAAAGCTATAAAATCTTCCGGAGAAAAAAATGGTCCAAAAACATAGGAGTGAAGATGCGAGCCTGGCTGGACTTGAAGAAGGAAGGCACTTCAATGCCCCAAGCAACCTCAGCAAAGGAGTCGGAGAATATCGTTGAAGACCTCCAATTAAGCCTGGGAAACCCCAAACACCAACGCCCACATACCAATGATCTGTCAATAGCAGTAAGCAAACGCCCTCCAAAAGTCATACTCTAAGGCAAATGTGCACTCCGTAAGGCCCTAGAAGCAAGGATGAGAGGGGGCAGACAAGCCGCGGGTCCGTCAGTTACAGCATTAAGGGCAGCCCTAAGAAAGAATCAGTGGGAGCATAAAAATGAATACATAGAGAAGGAATGGCTCAAAGTGTTCTCCCTGCTGAAGGTGAAGAATCACTCCGGGCTGTGGAGGCACATTAACCAGCTGAGTAGCCGAGGAGCCCTAAGAGAAAATGGGGTGGCGGAGCAGGACTGGATAAAGCATGTCACACAATTATACACGTCCGCCTCCTCCGATAAAGGCAGCCCCGAGGCTATGTGCTGGGGAGTGGGGCAGAGCCGGATAAACAGCTCAAATCTCCAAGATTGGGGCATCCTCTGCGAAAATGCTCCACTAGACCAGATCACTTGGGAAGAGGAACACTACATGACACCAGTTTTTATTAACACCAACATGGTGATCTCGACCTTCAAGAAAATGAGGAACGACGGAGCCCCAGGGCCGAATGGATTACCAGCACCAGTATTCAAAACAGCGCCGGACTTTTGGGCAGCAATCCTAACTCCACTGTTCATGAATATCTTTTCTACAGCAAAGACACCAGAATCTTGGAGGGGCTCTATACTCGTTCCTATGTTCAAAAAAGGCGATCGCCTGATGGCAACAAATTACAGGCTTATCGCCCTTTTTGACCTGGAAGCAAAGGCTTATGCTAGACTTCTTCTGAAGGAGCTGGAGTCCTAGGTACAAGAAAAAGGCATCATCCCCCTATACCAGACTGGCTTTAGGTCACAGTCGTCGACTTTGGACAACATTATAGCACTAGCCCATTTATCAGCTCAGGCGGGGAAGAAGAAAGCCTACCACTGTTCTGCTGTTTCATTGATTACAGCACTGCTTTTGACAAAGTTGACCGCACAAGGCTATGGTGGAAACTAGACAACTGGGGGATACCGTCCAAATTACTGAATGCAATAAGATCGCTATACGTGGATACCTGGGTGCGGGTCAAAACAAGCTCCCACACAGTGACCCCCAAAATTGTCACAAACAACGAGCTCAAACAGGGCTGTGTGTTGGCGCCCATCCTTTTCAACTTATACACCGCCGATCTGGGGGCTGCCTTGCAAGGTGCCAGCTTAGTTGCTCCCAGGCTGGGAAATGTGAGGCTGCCAGTATTACAATATGCTGAAGACACAGCAATAATGGACCACACTAAGGTGGGCCTCAAACGAGCCCTGCATGCGTTGGATCGATACAACAAGGCAAACTCCCTGACGGTCAACCAGGGGAAAACTAAGGTAATTGTCTTTGGGAGATATCGCTTCAAAAAGCAAGCACTATGGCGCATGGGGGATATACAAATAGGCACAGTGGCCTGCTATAACTATCTTGGGGTTTGGCTCACTGAACGGGCTAATGCAAATATTCACTTGAAACATCTGAACTTTAAGGCCAGGAAGGTCATACACTCGCTAAAAAAGCTGAGCCAACATCTGCTGAGCCCCACAGCGGCCCCAATACTGACGGCATTAAAAGCAAAACTGCTTCCAGCCATCCGTTATGGTCACCTGGCCTTCCCAGGATCACTAGATGTCTTTTTGAACCAAGCCGAAGCTAAAGCGTATAAATCCGTACTGCTTGCTCCTCGGGCCGCCAGGAAATCAAGGCTGAGATTGGAGCTTGGACTTGAGAGGCCAGACTTGACGTGCCAGGGGGACCTTATTAAGTTATTCCCAAGGACCCTGAGGGCCCCAGCGGACTCCTTAAGACACCAACTGAGATCCGCCTTTGAGGAGGTAGGGACAGTTTGGAATCTCAAACTGGGCCTGGGCATCAATACTTTGAAGATAGAGGCAGCTAGTCTGCGACTCCTGGAAATTCCGCTCACAGCCTGGAAGAGAGCAGTAAACAAGCAAGTTCGAGAAACATCATTTGCACAAGACATCAAAGTCCTCCGCTCTAGCGCCAACTTAGAGCCATTGAACAAATCATATATGCCGGGGAAAGCTCAACCCTATCTTAGCGAGGCCCTGACACCGCAAGTCCGTAGTAAAATCGTTTTTATGAGACTAATAATGCAACGTATCACTGACTTCAATCCAACATGGGCACGTAAGGGGGAAAACATAGACTGCAGGCTGTGCTCCTTTAGGAAGGAATCCTGGTTGCATCTTCTCTGCTGCTTCCCCAAACTAAACAATGACCGTAGGCGCCTTCTCCGCCCAATTTGTATTGCCAACGGGGCAAAGACCCGCAGAGAGGCCTCAGCCATTTGCTTCTCCAAGTCAACGACAATGAACTTAGCGAGAATGGGGAAATTTACGCACCTGATTAGGATCACCTTAAAGGAGTCACAAGAATGCAACTTTGTTCCTGCAACAGACATGCCGAATGATGTTGAAGCGTTTAGGACGGCCCTGAGAGGCTCTAAGGGGTACCACCAAGCTGCCCAGAACTTTTCAGTCCGAGCATTTTTAACTTTTTATGAACGGTTTTTAGCCCAAATGAAACACGAATAACATTGGGGTTTGCACTTTGCACCCAAAGCTCTATTGTTTTTTACTGTAATGATTTTAATTAATTGATCAGTTAATAAAATTCCATGTGAGCACTGGGCGGTGTGCCCCATGTGAGCACTGGGCGGTGTGCCCCATGTACGCCCTGGGTGATGTGCCCCATGTACGCCCTGGGGGATGTACCCCAATTACGCCCTGGGTGATGTGCCCCATGTACGCCCTGGGTGATGTGCCCCATGTGAGCACTGGGTAATGTGACCAAGTAAGACCTGGGTAATGTGCTAAGTGTGAACACTGGTTCGTGTGCCACAGGTGAGCACTGAGAGAAGCCCTTCAGAGAGTGCACTGGGTGTCAGACATTAGGAGAAGCTAGAAGGCAATTTTAAGAACTTGCTGACAGCCATTTTATGGTTTAAATCTTTTTATTGTTTTGACAACAGCTACATACATTGCTTGGTGGGGGAAATAATAAATCATTACGCAAAAAAGAAACAGGAGAGAAGTAGTTAGAGAGAGAAAAAAGAAAACATACTTAAATGGAACATAGGTACTCAACAAATTAGGCATATGCCCAGTACAATATTAGAGTGACCCACATGTAGGTTAAGAGTTGTATGTGAATGAGGTGTGTTACCCTTCTGAGGTAGCTGGTTGAGTGAAGCGAAGGACGCGCAAATAGACAGGGCAGGTCAATTCCACAAACTCAGACGCTAGGAATTGACTACTGTAGCCCCACGTTTTATCAAAACTCGGCAACATACATGTTACGTCGCCGTCAGCTTCTCCATACCTACAAGCTTCCATGATCTATCAAACCAATCAAACCTTGTCGGGACAACATCCGTACCCCAGCGGCACAACAAAGCCTGTTTAGCAGCGGCAGGAGCCATGGCGATGGCTCGTCCACAGCATGATTTGAAGGGGTATGTCAGTGAATTCGGGAGCCCCAACAGTATATAGCTAGGGAACCTAGGCAATTCTGTATCATGTATCGAGTCAATATCACTCAGAATGTCAGACCAAAAACGCTGGATCTTCGGGCAGTGCCATAACTGGTGCGTAAGTGTGCCCACCTGCCCACATTGGCACCAGCATTGGGGGTTCCCTCCAGCTTTCCATTGGACTATTCTAGCTGGGGTGTAGTACCAATAATGGGCTATCTTTAAGAATATTTCCTTGCCTGCTGTGCTGCAAGAAGAGGCCCTGGCCCTGTGAATGATATCCTGCCAGCCGGTGTTTTGGTGAGCATTATGGGTGTGAGGAGGAAAGCATACAGGTCCGAAGGTATGTGTTTATCCGAGTGATGAGCCATTTCCCGAATTTCATCAACGGTCTACTTGCGTGTGGGCGAATATGGGGCTGCAAGATCCAATGTCTGAGAGCTAGATATTGCCAAAAGGTGTTAGTCATAATTAGAGCGAAGTTGGGAGAAGTCCATCACTCCGTCCATGTCGAAGAGGTCTCCCCCTCTCTTATAATTCGCTTTGCCACCTCATATAGACAGTGCTTTAAATGGGCCGGTACTCACCGGTACGGAGTATCGGCACTTTTTTGATTTATCACTCTGAGTACCGGCACTTCTCCACTGCCCTGGAGAGTACCGGTACTCATGACATGAAAAGGTAGGCTCATTGCCTGTGCTGGTGAGCCGGAGTGAAACGTGTCTCTGGCAGCTAAGGCGCCGCTTCTGTAGCCCCGATCTGAGCCCCAGCTGAGCTATTCAGCAGGGCTCATTTGAATAATGTCCGGGTGCTCACCATCACGCTGTGCTTGACAGAGCAGGGTCCATTCAGGCCCTGTGCTGTCAATCACATTCACACTATCCTGTGCGTTCCTGCAAGCACAGGAATCATGTCAGTTCCCTGGCAGTGGTAATCAGGCTACGGCCAGTTCGGCCCTGGTGGCAATTAAAAAAGCCATGGTAGGTGAAGAGAAAAGATGGCTTTTATCATACCTGAGTCTTTTGTGTCTGCTATGTTTGCGTGTATGCCTGTTTTTGTAAGAAAAAAATGAAAGAAAGAGAGAGAGAATCAAAACACACTCAGGAGGTATTTTAAAGAAAATGTGTGGCACTTTGTTTAGACATGTCTGCTCGGCGACAAAGATTCATAAATAACGTAAAAGGGAGGGTTGGTGGGTGGGTGGGTGAGTGGATGAGTGAGTGGATGAGTGAGTGGATGGATGAGTGAGCAAGGGTGGATGTATAGATGGATGGATGAATAGATGGATGGATGAGTGAAAGCATGCATGGGTGAAAGAGGGTGGATGATTGGATAAAAGGGCGGATGATGGGTGGATAAGTGATAGATTGGATGGATGAATGAAAGGTAGGGAGGATGGATGAAAGGGTGGATGATGGATGAGTGAAAGGAGGGATTGAGTGAAAGGGTGGATGGAATAAAGGAGTGAAAGGGTTGATGGATGGATGAGCAAAAGGATTGATGGATGAGGGGAAAGGGTGGATAAAGAGATGGATGAGTGAAAGGATGAATGGATAGGTTTGGAGATGGATAGGTTTGGATATGAAGGGTGGATAGACGGAATGGTGAAAAACTGAATGATTGATGAAAGACTGAATAGACGATAGAATGTAAAGGTTAAATGGTGGACATCAGCAGGTAAATGGTAGGATGAAAGGATGAATGGATAGATTGATGGAAGAGACAAGAGATATCTTCTGGGGAGGGTCATGATGAGTTGCTTCATGTGCTTGGTGCCATAAGAGCTTTGGTGCGATGTGGGGGTATTTTCAGTTTCTTCTACTCGCGTGCTCAAAAATATATAGTATTGTGCCAAACAGCAATTAACAGTATGACATTAAGAAGGTGCAACTATTGCAAAAAAAGGAAATGTTAACATATTATTGCATTTCTCTTTCATTTTGTGTAATGAGTTAACCTGCTTTGTTTATATAAACACATTTCTCATGTGTTTTGGTATGTGCTGCAACTAATATAGAAGTTAAGTATCATCATGTCTTGCCCTTAGCCCCGCCCCCTCACTACACCTCTAGCTCATTTTAATGAGTACCTGCACTTATTTTTCCCCATTTAAAGCACTGCATATAGGCAGGGCTCGAGTCGGGTTACCACGCGGGTGGACGGCGTCCCCCCACTTATTTTACCGGGTGGACGCCGTCCCCCCTGCCGGTCCCGTTAAGAAGTGCAGCCTTGTGAGCGGGTTGGAGTAATCAAGAAGTAACCGATGCGGTTAATGTTAAAGGTCGCGCGGCTGTAGTTATACGGTTTACAGAGCCTCTTTCATGCGACTGCCATTCCGAGACTCAGCAGTTTCATGTGGAGGAATCTAGAATGCCGTTGTAAAGAAAATTGTCCTAAATGCATTGCAGTGGAAGCCCTCCATAGGAGATGAAATGAGGAACCAAACAGCCAATAAATAACACTTGACGAGAGAGGTATGCTCCTCTGAGCGGAGCCAAAGCCTACTCTGTGTAAATTGTAATGAAATTGATAAAAACAGGGTTGCCTTGTCAAGCCAGAGCTACCCCCTCCCCCCCCAAAAAACCGCAGGGTATTCAAATCCTGTAATGGATCCCAAAGTGCCCGGCAGTGAAAGCCCTTACTTTCGGTGCCGTACAGAGGTAACCATTGCAAAAGAAACAATTGATGGACGGAATGCTGGACAATGCAAACATTCACCCCCAGTCACAAGGATCTGGGTTAAATCCATCATTCTTTTGCTCACCACACCACCCCAGTTTGGACCCAGCCATATGCAAATCAGTCTTGACCCTGTTCCTTGTGGGAACAGTCTAGCCCGAACTGCCAAGCCAGGTCCTCCCTGGACCAGAAACAAGCATCCTAGGACCGGTTTCAGGGCATCACCCTTCTTCAGCCAGGCTAGCTTGAATCCAGTGGTGTAGTGAGCATGGGACCCACGTCCTGGGCATACCCTTCCCACTTAGGGCGACAAATGCAAAAGAAACAATTGATGGACGGAATGCTGGACAATGTAAGCATTCACCCCCAGTCACAAGGATCTGGGTTAAATCCATCATTCTTTTGCTCACCACACCACCCCAGTTTGGACCCAGCCATATGCAAATCAGTCTTGACCCTGTTCCTTGTGGGAACAGTCCAGCCCGAACTGCCAAGCCAGGTCCTCCCTGGACCAGAAACAGCATCCTAGGACCGGTTTCAGGGCATCACCCTTCTTCAGCCAGGCTAGCTTGAATCCAGTGGTGTAGTGAGCATGGGACCCACGTCTGGGCATACCCTTCCCACTTAGGGCGACAAATGCAAAAGAAACAATTTGGCGGGGGTATGCCCAGACGTGGGTCCCTGCTCACTTTGCCACTGGATTCAAGCAAGCCTGGCTGATGACGGCTGGAATGCCAGAAACCGGTCCTAGGATGCTTGTTTCCGGTCCAGGGAAGACATGGCTTGGCAGTTCGGCTGGACTGTTCCCATGAGGCACAGGGTCAGACTGATTTGCATATGGCCATGTCTGAACTGGGGTGGTGGAGTGAGCTAAAGAATGATGATGGATTAAACCCAGATCAGTTGACTGGGGGTGAGTGTTTGATTGGCTCAAACGTTCCGTCCATCATCCCCTTTTGTATCGCTTTGTTCGCCCTAAGTTGGCGGGGGTATGCCCAGGCATGGGTCCCTTGCTCACTTTGCCACTGGATTCAAGCAAGCCTGGCTGATGACGGCTGGAATGCCAGAAACCGGTCCTAGGATGCTTGTTTCCAGTCCAGGGAAGACATGGCTTGGCAGTTCGGGCTGGACTGTTCCCATGAGGCACAGGGTCAGACTGATTTGCATATGGCCATGTCTGAACTGGGGTGGTGGAAGTGAGCTAAAGAATGATGATGGATTAAACCCAGATCAGTTGACTGGGGGTGAGTGTTTGATTGGCTCAAACGTTCCGTCCATCATCCCCTTTTGTATCGCTTTGTTCGCCCTAAGTTGGCGGGGGTATGCCCAGACGTGGGTCCCTTGCTCACTTTGCCACTGGATTCAAGCAAGCCTGGCTGATGACGGCTGGAATGCCAGAAACCGGTCCTAGGATGCTTGTTTCCGGTCCAGGGAAGACATGGCTTGGCAGTTCGGGCTGGACTGTTCCCATGAGGCACAGGGTCAGACTGATTTGCATATGGCCATGTCTGAACTGGGGTGGTGGAGTGAGCTAAAGAATGATGATGGATTAAACCCATATCAGTTTACTGGGGGTGAGTGTTTGATTGGCTCAAACGTTCCGTCCATCATCCCCTTTTGTATCGCTTTGTTCGCCCTAAGTTGGCGGGGGTATGCCCAGACGTGGGTCCCTTGCTCACTTTGCCACTGGATTCAAGCAAGCCTGGCTGATGACGGCTGGAATGCCAGAAACCGGTCCTAGGATGCTTGTTTCCGGTCCAGGGAAGACATGGCTTGGCAGTTCGGGCTGGACTGTTCCCTTGAGGCACAGGGTCAGACTGATTTGCATATGGCCATGTCTGAACTGGGGTGGTGGAGTGAGCTAAAGAATGATGATGGATTAAACCCAGATCAGTTGACTGGGGGTGAGTGTTTGATTGGCTCAAACGTTCCGTCCATCATCCCCTTTTGTATCGCTTTGTTCGCCCTAAGTTGGCGGGGGTATGCCCAGACGTGGGTCCCTTGCTCACTTTGCCACTGGATTCAAGCAAGCCTGGCTGATGACGGCTGGAATGCCAGAAACCGGTCCTAGGATGCTTGTTTCCGGTCCAGGGAAGACATGGCTTGGCAGTTCGGGCTGGACTGTTCCCATGAGGCACAGGGTCAGACTGATTTGCATATGGCCATGTCTGAACTGGGGTGGTGGAGTGAGCTAAAGAATGATGATGGATTAAACCCAGATCAGTTGACTGGGGGTGAGTGTTTGATTGACTCAAACGTTCCGTCCATCATCCCCTTTTGTATCGCTTTGTTCGCCCTAAGTTGGCGGGGGTATGCCCAGACGTGGGTCCCTTGCTCACTTTGCCACTGGATTCAAGCAAGCCTGGCTGATGACGGCTGGAATGCCAGAAACCGGTCCTAGGATGCTTGTTTCCGGTCCAGGGAAGACATGGCTTGGCAGTTCGGGCTGGACTGTTCCCATGAGGCATAGGGTCAGACTGATTTGCATATGGCCATGTCTGAACTGGGGTGGTGGAGTGAGCTAAAGAATGATGATGGATTAAACCCAGATCAGTTGACTGGGGGTGAGTGTTTGATTGGCTCAAACGTTCCGTCCATCATCCCCTTTTGTATCGTACAGAGGTAACCATGCTGCTTAAAAAGCGTGGAGGACAAAAATACAATATGGGTAGGTACACATGGACTCAATTCTCGTATCTTTCAACGTTTTAACAGCTTGAAGACTCGACAAGGAACGCCTATCAGGACATAGTTCAACCCCTCTGTAAATTGCAAAATTCTGATAGAATGATGCATGCTGCTCTTGTGTATGTGTTGCCTGTATTGCAGTGGCCCCCCCAAGTGAAGCGGGTCTCCCTGTAATAAGAGGGGACTACCTTTCGTGACGTCACTTCCTGTCGTGACGACACTTACTGTGACACCACCTAACTTGGAGCGTCCCCCCACTTCTTTTTTTAGGACTTGTGCCCTGCATATAGGTATCTCCCTTTGCTGCCGGGGTAAATTCAGGGTTTCCTAGGAATGGAGTCAGGGACATGGAGTCAGGGACGAGATACGTGTGGAAAGACGTCTCGTTCACACACTCCCACCGTGGCTCTAGTGACCTTCAAAATATAAACCTCCGCTGGGCGATGTTTCTTAGGGAGCCAAGGCACCTTCCAGGTATGGAGCCCCGCGACTGCTTGGTCGATAAAGCACCAGTGTTTTTCGGATCTGGGCCTGTGCTACTCTATCATATAGTGGGAATTCCCAACCCAGTCGGCTTGACGCAGGTACGTCTGATTACGAGCCATGCGTGCCTTCAGATGCTGCAGTTTATTTAATACCAGTGCTGGGGTTTGCAACGGTAGGGTTTGCATGATGTATAAGATTCTGGGGAGCAAGGTCATTTTAACCGCCGCCAATCTACCCAGCCACCATAACGTATGTTTTTTCCAGGAGGAAAGTTCGGATCTTGTGCTAAGGAAGAGGGCAGAATAGTTTTCCTGGGAGGTGCGTTCTGACGGTCATTTTAAATATGATATCTACCAGTGTCACACATGAACTACGCCTCTTGGCAACTGTGCACATGGATGGCTGGAAAACTAAACGCACATACAATTCCCATTTATGAAGTGTGAATATTACACTTGTTTTTTCTCAGTTTGTTGCCTTAAAGTGTTCCCTGTTTCGCGGTATTAGCATTATGAATAAAATAGGGGTTTTCAGTAGGAATTTCGTTTGGTTTCATTTACTCTGCAACTTAAAAGTTTTCCTGCCATAAAGCATCCATTGTAATTAATCGTTGTGATAGGACTCGCTGGACGTGACCATGCACTGCCTAACTCGAGTGACCACTGTGAAGACGTTACTTACTTTCAACTGGTGCTCAGCTAACCTATCAAACTAGTTAATCCTATTGAGTGAATGCAGCGTGCTTTCTTGAAGTATGAACCTGGCAACTAAACGAGTTGCAAAGCCAACAAGTCCACTTTTCACAACAAAGCCCATATTATTGCCATCACTTTGTCAATAGAATGCCCGTGGTGTTCATAAAGACAAAGAAAAAAAGCTGCTGTGTAGGAGAAAGAAGTTAAAGTATAATGGAGAAACATTTGTTTAGTTTCAAAGTTTTGAACTCACTATATTGCTTTCTCTAAAACTACTTTTGAGCTATAAAAGCAGAGGGAGCGAGACATTTCTTGCAAAATTGCTGCGGTCGTTACAATGCTGGAAAAGAGGCGTCTCTGCTAATGCGACTGAAAAATCATGAAACAAATAACAGTGAAAACTGTGCATGAGCCCGTTTACATCATTTCATTAGTTGATACCTAAAAGACCGACCTATTCCACGTTCTGCGTTTTCCCCTTTGATTTTATGGTTTATGACTTATGACCTTTGGCTCTTGTCTCATTAAACAAGAACAGTCTTTCCATTGTTTTTTTGTTTGAAAAGTTTGTCAGTTCATGATTTTGTGTGTGTGTGTATATGTATGAGAGTTATTAGTAATGTTTTTATTTAGCAGTGTTGGGTATAGGCCTAGTTCGTGCCCTAGACTTGTAACTCGTACTATGATCTCACTGCCTTACACATGTACAGTATCCCTTGCACAGCTCGGGAGGTACAAACACACTATTACCATGTTTTGTTCAGCGAAATACTACCTACAAACTCTGGAGTTTTAGCTGTGTGCTAGAGAGGGCTGTTGCACTTGACTTGGATTGCTACGCCAAAGGTGTGTCGGGATTTGTGCACATCTATACAGACTTGCGTCGGATACAATGCAGGGCTAGGCGCTTATTTTTAGTATAGATTTCTTAAAGTTTCCCTGTGCTAATGCGCTAATTAATATGCGGATAATTTCTTGTCAGTTTTAAACAGTTAGTTTACAACAAGCATTGGTAAATACATTAGGTTTCGCCTATGTGTTTAATAATAAGCTTTTTTTTGTTGTAAGTTGTAGCTTGCTGAGTGGTTGTACAATATAAGTTACAGAAAGTCTGTTAAAGTGTTATGACTTGTTTATATACAAAAAGGCAATCTATTGTGCTGTTACTACTAGTATAATGTGGGTAAGTAATAGCAATATTTGGAAAAATAAAATGAAAGAGGGAAATAATTAATTGATATAATAGCAATATTATGTGTTTAGAGAACTTCTGACAACTTTTGTGCCGGGTGCCACTGCACCTGCTGCACCATTCAAATCATGCCCCTATTGCCTGCAGGATAACTGCATTTGTGACTGCCTGTTAAGTAGCAATATTTGGTGATTAGAGGAGTTATGACAACTTTTGGCCGCTGTGCCACTGCACCTGCTGCACCATTCAAAACATGACCCTATTGCCTGTAAGGTAACTGTACCTGTGACTGCCTGTTTAGTAGTAAAATATTGCAATATTTGGTGTTTAGAGGGGTTCCTAGAGCTTTGGTCCCCAGTGTCACTGCACCTGCTGCACCATTGAAATCATGACCCTAGTGCCTGCAAGTTAACTACACTTGTGACTGCTTATTTTGTAGTTTAATATTGCAGTATTTGGTGTTTAGAGGAGTTCTGACAACTTTTGGCCCCGGTGCCACTGTATCTGCAGCACCATTGAAATCATGGCCCTAGTGCTTGCTAGATAACTGCAATTGTTACTGCCTGTTTAGTAGTAAAGTTTAGCAATATTCTCCGTTTAGTGGGGTCCCAGGAGCTTTTAGTCCCGGTGCCACTGCACCGGCTGCACCATTCAAATCAAGCCCCTTTTACTGTTTAGTAGTAAAATATAGCAATATTTGGTGTTTCATGGAGTTGTTACAACGTTTGGCCCCAGTGCCACTGCACCTGCTGCACCATTTAAATCAAGCCCCTTTCAACTGCAAGGTAACTGCACTTGTGACTGCCTGTTTAGTAGTAAATTATAGCAATTTTCGGAGTTTAGTGGGATGCCTAGAGCTTTTGGTCCTGGTGTCGCTGCACCATTGAAATCATGACTGTTGTCTGCAAGGTAACTTCACTTGTGACTGCCTGTTTAGTTTTAAATTTTAGCAGAAATCTGTGTTTAGTGGGGTCCCTAGAGCTTTTTGCCCCAGTGCCACTGCACCATTCAAATCATGTTTCTTAAAACTGCAAGGTAGCTGCAATTGTGACTGCCTGTTTAAGTAGTCAAATTTAGCAATATTGTGTGTTTAGAGGCGTTCTGACAACTTTTGGGCCCGGTGCTACTGATCCTGCTTTACCATTCAAATCATGACCCTGTTGTTTGCAAGGTAACTGCACTTGTGGCCACCTGCTTAGTAGTAAAATATTATGAACAATAGAGTTATGGCCCTAATCAGCAAGGCTAGGCCAATCTTGAAACACTCTAACAACAACACAATTGCCAGTACTGATGTCTACTATATTAATTATTTTGACCAATCACTCGTGACACTCATAGTGACTGAAGAAAAACAAAAAAAATTATTTTTGTTTTGTAAAAAATTCAATTTCATCAAAACTTTATCAGTTCAATTTGTGATTCAATTACCAATTGAACAATTTCACATAGACCACATACAAAATTCAACACATATATAACATTACTTTTAACTCACATGAGTAATACAACAGTAAACATCACGTTTCACAAAGAAAAAAAGAAGAATTAATGCATGTATATGCTCAGGTTCCCTATTTTTTAGTAGGGCATCAAAGAATAACATTAATAAAAATCGTTTTACAAAACAAGAGAAAAACAGAAAAAGAAAAGAAACCCAAAAGAGGGGGTTGGAGAAATATTTTTAGAAGCCAACTTTTTGAGCTTTCAGAAAAGACACAACCCCATACAGGGCACTGGCCAAACTGAATTATATTCAGGCACCCATGATGCTAAAATCCATCAAGATTCAACCTCTTTTACACTAATGAAACAAGGAAGGGGGTAGCCTGATATTGTTGTTCACTAATTAGCTAGTTTGGACAGTTTTGGTAGGTCAACGCGTTTCGAACTCCTAATGAACCGTTAACGTGCCCTGTATGGGGTTGTCTTTTCTGAAAGCTCAAAAAGTTGGCTTCTAAAAATATTTCTCCAACCCCCTCTTTTGGGTTTCTTTTCTTTTTCTTTTACTGTTTTTCTCTTGTTTTGTAAAACGATTTTTATTAATGTTATACAAGAGAAGAATTAATGCATGTATAAGCTCAGGTTCCCTATTTTTTAGTAGGGCATCAAAGAATAACATTAATAAAAATCGTTTTACAAAACAAGAGAAAAACAGAAAAAGAAAAGAAACCCAAAAGAGGGGGTTGGAGAAATATTTTTAGAAGCCAACTTTTTTCAGGCAAAACCTAAAAATGAATTGTGACTGCAACATTGTGGTATTCCTTGAGTTCTCAACCAGCTGGAGCCCCACCTAAATACATCACCCTGCAAGAGTCTCTACCAGGTTTGGCGCAATTTATGTACTGACTATATGACTGTCAAATAGCCCATAATAGGTCCATTGAGACCCTTGACCATGTTACCCACTCTCTGAGTCTACAAGCTATCGCCACAGGTTTGAGGGCCAATCTACTGCGGAAAAGGGCAAAAACCTTTTGGACTCAGAATGCAGCAGAGCTTTGAGCAGTTAGCCCATTACAGAACTGAAGGTAATGAGGAACATCTGGTTTGGAATTAAAGAAGCCTCTTGGAATTTCTGGTTCCAATAGAGACTTCTAACAGCAAATTCCAAACTTTGTGAATACTCCAGGTGCCAGTCTGGATCCGGAAAAATTTTCAACAGTAAATCACTTGCGAGCTTGTAGGTGGTGTCGTGTGGCTTCGCATCGTGTGGCTCCGCATCGTGTTTGTCCTGCCCCAGATGTGACGTCTGAGCCATATCCGTGCGCTGACATCAGTTCCTATTTTTCTGTGCCTTCCGACGTGGATCTGAAGCTTCTTCCTTTGCTTCTGTCATACTCGTTTCAGGGATGTAATTGTTCCAAAATATTCATTGTGCAAGAGACATGCCCCTACCTAAAACAATAGAGTTCAAACTGTGTGAAGATTGCCTTAAGTAGATGTCGATGTCAGACCCTCATGAGATCTGTCTCTGGTGTCTCAGCTCCAAACATTGCTCTGAGTCCTGTGACTGATGCTCAAAGATGAACCTGAAGGTCCTGTGACTGATGCCCAAAGATGAACCCAAAGGTCATCCGCTACAGCAAAGCCAAGCTCTACATCACAGAATACCAAAAAAAGTCGGACGGGACGGTTTTGGTCGAAGTCAAGGGCGCATATGAGCTTCTACTCCTAGCAATGCTCTCGCAGTTGCTCTTCGTCAAAGTTGTGGTCTTCGGGTAAGTCCAAAAAGTCAAAGAAACATAAGCGGTCCAAACAGAGCTCCACTTTGTCCTGACATTTCTACCACCGGAGTTGCGCAATGCTCCAGATGCAGCTCAGCCACAAACTCAGATTCCGGATCCAACTCCAGCTTCCCTTACACCCCAATTTCATGAGTCCAGCTGCAATGCAGCAACAGACCTGGGAATTTCATGAGGCCATGAACCGCATATTTGGTACCCGTCTGGATGCCTCTGGAACACCTTTGGGCCCTGTGGATCCAAGGTGCCCTCCAGCCTGTCTACCGCAGGTGAATCTGTCACTGATGCCAATTGTGCCATTCAAACTGAGCACCGACGGGCTTGACGCCACATACCACGTCTCTTACAGTGCAACAACATAAGTCGCATCCCCAAGCATCGATGACCGCATCAACATCACCAATGCTAAAGGTGGAGCCAATAATCCTTTTGTATGTTGAAGTGAACATGGAGCAACCTCCATGACATTGCACTGAATCCGTCCTTATAAACTGTCTAATTAGTCACTTTCACACCGTTTACACATGAATATGACGATGAAGAGAATCAAACACATCTCTATGACCATGAAAAACCTATTTTATGACCTGCAGGATGCCAGTGGCGTGGATAACTCTCCAGACACTGGCCTCTACCTGCTCTGGACACCGAAGGCTGCCTCCTGTCTTGCTTCGCCCTCCCAAAATACCACTCCCACACGATGGCCCAAACACAACGAACCAGGAGACATATAACACAACAACACCTAGAAAGGGGTTTCACTTTACAAAATGAAACACATCAAAGACTCTCTTTTCAGAATAAGGCTTGGGGTTTCATTTATGCAATGCTCTCTAACAGAAAGGCTTTCCCAGATGTCAAAAGAACCACATTCAAATGTATATAGAGATCTTTATTTATATGCAAGCAATAATAACATACTTGGCAAATGCAACTGTTAAATGCATGAAGAATAATAATAAAATGCACAAGCAGATAATAATGGACGTCCTGCAAGAAATAAGAAAGATATATACACTAAATATACCAAATGATTACTTTGGATGTGCACTCTGACTCACTCACACATCACAAAGAAAACACCTCAACTGATTATAGCCACTGGCCACACATCACAATGACACTAATCAAAAATCAAACACTTCACATGGTGCAATCTTCATCCTGACCCACTCCAGACTGGGGGACTTGCAGCCGAAGCCAAGAGACTGAGCAACCAGATGCCTGCACTGAAGATGCGTCCATCGTTCAGGCTCAAACAATCTCGGTTTCTAAGTCAACAACCCTCAGCTTTATAGTCTCAAAACACACCAGAAGGTTCGAGAGTCTTTCCATCCACGCCAAAGAAACTTACTGGAATTGGCCACCTTCCTTGCAAGCATTCCTGGGCAAAAAGAGTTCCCACATTCCCTCTACATTCTCACGTGTTCCAGCCTTTATCTTAACGAAGCTTACGAAAGCCTTCGGTACATTAAACTATCTCTTCTCCAAAAATACAAAGCAACCTTGAACGTGATTAACCCAAACAACTTGCAAACAATCTGGGGGCCTGTCTGAGCGCGCAAAAGAACTCAAGCAAGACAGAGTCAGAATTCAGGATGACGTGAGGCCATGTCAAAGCCAGTAGTAAGAACTTCATAATACTTCCCAATGTACAAGACAATGCACATTTGTGCACCACTGCCTATAGCATCACATACTTAATCTCTCAATGTACAACACAATGCACATTTGTGCACCACTGCTCATAACACTGCACTTCGAGACCAAAAAGTACATTCCACACTTCTCTCTCTCTCTCTCATGCGTTTAAATGCACAACCCACCCGTTCTGTTCCTTGCAAGGCTGTTCTACTCTGTGACAGCTCCCACTTTATGACTGCAAGATTACATCTTCAAGAGAAACAAGGCATATGCAGGATGTCGTACATTCAGGCTAGGGTAAAGTAAAACTCCAAAGTCAATTAAAATGATGGTAGTCAAAGGTCATCACGTGGTGTCAAACCATAAGAGTGCCTCTAGCACTACATTCCACACCATGACCTTTGACTATCATAACATACATATATCAAAAAACGAACTTAAGTGAAAGCACAAATATAAATGAAGCACACATTAAAACAGTGATATTCGGTGGTTCAGAGATACTTTCAAGCGTCACAATTACGCTTTATAATAGAATGGAACCGCCCCCTATCAGAGAAGCACTGGTCGTTCATGGACCAAGCGATTGCAGGAGTAAATATCTGGAGAGAGATCTGGCTTCCTCATAAACACAGGGCATCGGGGCTTTATTCCTCCCCGATAACGGCGACTACCTTAAAAGTTTGGGACGCAATAGCGATCCGACTTGGCTTCACTACATTCCCCTCCCCAATGACCCCGTTAGTAGACAACCCTGAATTTCCCCCTGGATGCAAGTCAGAATCATTTCAGCGGTGGCGTGAGAAGGGTTGCAAGAGGGTAGGTTCACTATTTGACCAGAATGGGATCATTCCCTTTGATCAGCTTCAGCAAGACTACGCAATCCCAGCATCCGATCTCTTCATATATAACCAGGCACTTCACTGGGTAACTTCCCCGGACATGAGAACAGGGGTTTCCCATAAATTGACTCAATTCGAAAAATGGCTCGTCACTAAAAATAACGACAAGCGCATCATATCAGAACTCTATGCTCTGCTTTCAGCAGCCGCCGCATTCACAAAAATCCAAGGGCCAGCTGAGGTGGGAGGAGGAAATAGGCAGAACACTCACAGATAAAGAATGGCAAGACATATATTATAGAACCTTCCACACAGCGCATGATATCCCGGGAACAGAGGCAGCGTATAAGGTAGCATCTTATTGGTACCTAACACCGGCCAGAATAAATTGCTGGAATTAAGATCGTTCAGCCAATTGTTGGAGGGGTGCGGACAGACAGGCTCACTGGTACACTTACTCTGGCATTGTCCCAAACTGGTGAGATACTGGGAATTGATTCTGAATGACATTAATGAAGCCTTTAGCACTGCTATTCCGCGCTTCCCAGCCTATATTCTGCTAGGTCTTCCCAACCCCTTGACCTTCCCCTGACGCTCACTTAGAGGGAGACAGATAGCTTTAGCTCTTAACGCTGCAAGATTAGAACTACTAGCTCATTGGGGTTCCACGATTGTTCCAGACCACACGGCATGGTTGAGAAGGCTGTGGACTGCACTAACGATGGAACACATGTCCATGACGGTAGATAATAAAGCTGATGCATGTATGGAACTCTGGGCACCATTTACTGCTTTGTTAGTTAAGGAATTTAGGGAGGTGACTTGTCCTAGGTTCTTGCGAATTCTACGCCTTACTTCCACTACCCAAGACATGGGCACATAAAGGAGGGGTGCGTGGATAGAGCATGACTGTATTAAATACCTCATATCGGAGTCAGGACCATCATCGGGTGCCGAGGAGATGTGGGTGGGGGAGAAGGGTGGGAGGTGGATGGGTGTTCTGTTTACGTAGATAGTTGGCTCTTCCTTTTGTTTCTTCTTGTTTTTCTCTCTCTTTCGGGCTCTTTATTTTTAACACTCCTTCTTTGTTACATGAGCCATGGCATGGACAAGGCAGACTGCTTTCCACTGGTACGCACTATGGAACACTTGCCACTGTTATGCGAAATTCGCTGCCGGCCTCCGGCAGGCACATAGCTGTGTCCCCTTCATACGCATTTAATTCGTGCCGGCCAGTGGATGTGGGCACTCGTATTATTACGGCATTGTGAAAACAAATAAAAAGAATTGTTCCATAAAACAGTGACATTATAAAAGCATGTAACATAATCATTTAAAAAAAAGCTCATGCATATCTGAATACTTCATTTAAAATAGCTCATGCATATCTGATAATAACTTGGCTGTAGGAATAAATGTATGGTGAATACACAAAATGAATGCACAAATAGAACTCATTGATACTCCTAATGTTATAAATGGCTAATTCTGGAACTTCTACTATTGAAGCAGCCAAACATATATTTTGCTTAAAAAAAGGAATTTCAAAATCATCTTCAAACTGAACAACTTCTCCGGTAACCTTCTAGATTGAATGAAAATATCCTTCTGTGTGACACAGCCTTCTTGCTTTAAATGATATCTTTCAACTTTTTACTTCATGTTCACCACATCCGTTTATTATCACTGGCTAGGTAGGTCCATCCGGTTTTAGTCGATTCAGCCAAGTGATGTCAGAAACAATGTCAGTTTGCGCCGTCTGATGATCACTCCAGGGTTGGGTGGGGGGGGTCCCACACCCTCACGGGCCCACTCATACAAAGGCACCCACACGCAGGACAGGGACATCAGGTACACCAACACGTCGCAGTATGATCTGGAAAAGAAACCAGCATCACTTTTCTTGCAAAAAATATTTTTCAAAAAGCGCACATTCTCCTTTTTCTGTTTTGGGTCTGATGGCACAATATTATCATTCCTGTCTGCACGACTCTCTGCTGGCTCTGGGGAATTATCTGAGAATTCAACCCACACTATGGCCTCTGAATGCCTGGTATTAGAGTCAAACTCTCCTTTCCCTTTCACAGTAAGAAGCTCTGGGGCAGTCTCCTTCCTGACTATCTCTCCACACACTGCTGAATACGTGCACCCTTGATCATTTGGCATG
The DNA here is from genome assembly GCA_963921515.1 of Calotriton arnoldi. Lineage (NCBI taxonomy): Eukaryota > Metazoa > Chordata > Amphibia > Caudata > Salamandridae > Calotriton > Calotriton arnoldi. Next base: position 80,372 of record CAWUFW010001639.1, on the reverse strand, counting down.
AGCCCAAAGCAATTCACCTGCCCTATCTACTCTAGTAATTTTCCTTTCTTTAACTGGCCCCTCACCTTCTGTGGGACTGGTCTGCGCTGTGCATACTGACACATAGGAATCACAGTTCTGAGTAAGTCTAGGGGGATATGCATCCCTTCATTCTCTGCCCACCTGTTGGGAGTTTCTTTCTCTCCTAGGTGCTTGCACTTAGTCATGCCCACCAAATCAGAATCGTGTGTCACCACCTCTGCCTCCAAGATTTTAGCCTTTTCATCTGTAAGGGGATTAAAGGTTCTGTCTAGTGAATGTATTGGACAATGAGCATCTACATGATACACAGCAGCTGCGCTTTGCAGCAAGATTTGCCACATTTCCCTGTTCCACTTCACTGGGGAATCCTGTGTCTCAGGCACCTCAAACACCACCCCTGGACTTTCTACTGGGATCTGCACCAACTGTTCATGCAAAACTGCAGTTTCTGTCTGTATGAACCACTTGATCACATTTGCTTCTTGCGCATTGCCTGTTCTGTATAACTCAGGGGAAATCATCAGCCATTGCATTAGAGAAATTTCAAAACTCAAAATCACATTATGCCCTATTGTCTTCTGCCCAGTATCTGTCAGCGCGCAAAAACACAAAAGCACCTGTATCTGCCCTGTGTCTGTCACAGCACAGCTCAAAAGTAACTGTCTGCCCTGTATCTATCAGAGCACAACTCAAAATCAACTGTGTCGGCCCTGTATCTATCAGAGTACAACTCAAAATCTACTGTCTGACCTGTATCTATCGGAGCACAAAAACACACACACACAATTGTGTCTGCCTTTTGTCTGTCATAGTGCAAGCAAAACATTCTCCAGCATTTGAAAATGTTTCAGTCCAAAAGTCTAAGAGCACCCTCTTCTTTCCTTGTTTTTCTCACATACTCAAAGTGGCACACTGCCCCTGAACTGTCACATGTAACTCACTGTCTCCTTTCTGTATTGGCCACATGTTTGAAACACATTGCATAATATCTTTTGCAGATTCAAAAGCACATTGCTGCTCCTCTTCCCATTCAGACTCATGTTTTAAAATTGCATTTTTCATAACATCTCTCCATGTAAAGCAAGGTTTGTCATTCACTGACCAGTTTGATTTATAACTGCCAACGACTGCCACCAACGATCGCTAGTTCAAACAGGCTGGTTTGTTTATCTTCCTGCACGTTACAATCAAAGCTGCGGGCATAAAACTGTGCTTCATTGTTTCGAGTTAACATTACTTCAGAAGCTTTCAATTCAACCAAAATACCATTCATTTCTGGCTGAGGAAAAAGAATGAATTAAAACCTCCTGTGAGCATCGTAAATTAACCTGCAGCTTCTCTGCATCCACATTTTTGCACGAATGAATCACTCTGGCTATCTAGACAGCCTGGCAAAATAAACGGCGTCGGTGCTTGGTACATTTTCAACTCTTTTCAAAAATGTATTTTTAAACTGAGCTTCAGCTAACTCTCTTTGTAGCTCATTACGTTCCTTTTCCAACTGTCCACATTTTTGATGCATTCTGAGCAATGCATTCAAAATGACACCACCACTTCTCTCTAAAATACCAAGTTGTTTTCCCTCTTTAAAAGAAAAATCTTGTAAACATTTAAATATCTGTGTTTGCCCCTCATCTGTTAAACATGTATTAGAGGCAACTTCCCACCCAAATAACTCAGTTTGCATGTGGGAATCTGCAACTGAAAACATGGACATTTTAGAGAGCATTTTTCTTTCCACTTTCAATTTTTTTTTCGAATCCTACAAGTAATGCCATAATTTCTTGCTTCGCCCTCCAAAATACTACACCCACTCGATGGCCCAAACACGACTAAGCAGGAGACATATAACACAACAACACTTAGAAAGGGGTTTCACTTTATAAAATGAAACACATCAAAGACTCACTTTTTAGAATAAGGCTTGGGGTTTTATATATGCAATGCTCTCTAACAGAAAGGCTTTCCCAGATGTCAAATTAACAACATTCAAATGTATATAGAGATATATATTTATATGTAAGCAATAACAACACACTTGGCAAATGCAACTGTTAAATGCATGAATAATAATAATAAAATGCACAAGCAGATACTAATGGACGTCCTGCAAGAAATCAGAAAGATATATACACTAAATACATCAAATGATTACTTTGGATGTGCACTCTGACTCACTCACACATCACAAAGAAAACACCTCCACTGATTATAGCCACTGGCCACACATCACAATGGCACTAATCAAAAATCAAACACTTCACATGGTGCAATCTTCATCCTGACCCACTCCAGACTGGAGGACTTACAGCCGAAGCCAGGAGACTAAGCAACCAGATGCCTGCACAGAAGATGCGTCCATCGTTCAGGCTCAAACAATCCCGGTTTTTAAGTCAACAAACCTCAGCTTTATAGTCTCAAAACACACTAAAAGGTTTGTGAGTCTTTCTTTCCTCTCCAAGGAAACTTACTGGAATTGGCCACCTTCCATGCAAGCATTCCAGGGCAAAAGGAGTTCCCACGTTCCCTCTACATTCTCACATGTTCCAGCCTTTATCTTAACGAAGCTTACGAAAGCCTTCGGTACATTAAACAATCTCTTCTCCAAAAAAACAAAGCAGCCTTGAACGTGATTAACCCAAACAACTTGCAAACATTCTGGGGGCCTGTCTGTGCGCGCAAAAGAGCTCAAGAAAGACAGAGTCAGAATTCAGGATGACATGAGGCCATGTCAAAGCCAATAGTAAGAACTTCATAATACTTCCCAATGTGCAAGACAATGCAAATTTGTGCACCACTGCCTTTAGCATCACATACTTCATCTCTCAATGTACAACACAATGCACATTTGTGCACCACTGCTCATAACACTGCACTTCGAGACCAAAAGTACATTCCACACTTCTCTCTCTCTCTCTCATGCGTTTCAATGCACAACCCACCCGTTCTGTTCCTTGCAAGGCTGTTCTACTCTGTGACAGCTCCCACTTTATGACTGCAAGATTACATCTTCAAGAGAAACAAGGCATATGCAGGATGTCGTACATTCAGGCTAGGGTAAAGTAAAACTCCAAAGTCAATTAAAATGATGGTAGTCAAAGGTCATCACGTGGTGTCAAACCATAAGAGTGCCTCTAGCACTACATTCCACCCCATGACCTTTGACTATCATAACATACATGTATCAAAAAACGAACTTAAGTGAAAGCACAAATATAAATGAAGCACACATTAAAACAGTGATATTCGGTGGTTCAGAGATACTTTCAAGCGTCACAATTACGCTTTATAATAGAATGGAACCACCCCCTATCAGAGAAGCACTGGTCGTTCGTGGACCAAGCGATTGCAGGAGTAAATATCTGGAGAGAGATCTGGCTTCCTCATAAACACAGGGCATCGGGGCTTTATTCCTCCCCGATAACGGCGACTACCTTAAAAGTTTGGGACGCAATAGCGATCCGACTTGGCTTCACTACATTCCCCTCCCCAATGACCCCGTTAGTAGACAACCCTGAATTTCCCCCTGGATGCAAGTCAGAATCATTTCAGCGGTGGCGTGAGAAGGGTTGCAAGAGGGTAGGTTCACTATTTGACCAGAATGGGATCATTCCCTTTGATCAGCTTCAGCAAGACTACGCAATCCCAGCATCCGATCTCTTCATATATAACCAGGCACTTCACTGGGTAACTTCCCCGGACATGAGAACAGGGGTTTCCCATAAATTGACTCAATTCGAAAAATGGCTCGTCACTAAAAATAACGACAAGCGCATCATATCAGAACTCTATGCTCTGCTTTCAGCAGCCGCCGCATTCACAAAATCCAAGGGCCAGCTGAGGTGGGAGGAGGAAATAGGCAGAACACTCACAGATAAAGAATGGCAAGACATATATTATAGAACCTTCCACACAGCGCATGATATCCCGGGAACAGAGGCAGCGTATAAGGTAGCATCTTATTGGTACCTAACACCGGCCAGAATAAATTGCTGGAATTAAGATCGTTCAGCCAATTGTTGGAGGGGGTGCGGACAGACGGGCTCACTGGTACACTTACTCTGGCATTGTCCCAAACTGGTGAGATACTGGGAATTGATTCTGAATGACATTAATGAAGCCTTTAGCACTGCTATTCCGCGCTTCCCAGCCTATATTCTGCTAGGTCTTCCCAACCCCTTGACCTTCCCCTGACGCTCACTTAGAGGGAGACAGATAGCTTTAGCTCTTAACGCTGCAAGATTAGAACTACTAGCTCATTGGGGTTCCACGATTGTTCCAGACCACACGGCATGGTTGAGAAGGCTGTGGACTGCACTAACGATGGAACACATGTCCATGACGGTAGATAATAAAGCTGATGCATGTATGGAACTCTGGGCACCATTTACTGCTTTGTTAGTTAAGGAATTTAGGGAGGTGACTTGTCCTAGGTTCTTGCGAATTCTACGCCTTACTTCCACTACCCAAGACATGGGCACATAAAGGAGGGGTGCGTGGATAGAGCATGACTGTATTAAATACCTCATATCGGAGTCAGGACCATCATCGGGTGCCGAGGAGATGTGGGTGGGGGAGAAGGGTGGGAGGTGGATGGGTGTTCTGTTTACGTAGATAGTTGGCTCTTCCTTTTGTTTCTTCTTGTTTTTCTCTCTCTTTCGGGCTCTTTATTTTTAACACTCCTTCTTTGTTACATGAGCCATGGCATGGACAAGGCAGACTGCTTTCCACTGGTACGCACTATGGAACACTTGCCACTGTTATGCGAAATTCGCTGCCGGCCTCCGGCAGGCACATAGCTGTGTCCCCTTCATACGCATTTAATTCGTGCCGGCCAGTGGATGTGGGCACTCGTATTGTTACGGCATTGTGAAAACAAATAAAAAGAATTGTTCCATAAAACAGTGACATTATAAAAGCATGTAACATAATCATTTAAAAAAAAGCTCATGCATATCTGAATACTTCATTTAAAATAGCTCATGCATATCTGATAATAACTTGGCTGTAGGAATAACTGTATGGTGAATACACAAAATGAATGCACAAATAGAACTCATTGATACTCCTAATGTTATAAATGGCTAATTCTGGAACTTCTACTATTGAAGCAGCCAAACATATATTTTGCTTAAAAAAAGGAATTTCAAAATCATCTTCAAACTGAACAACTTCTCCGGTAACTTTCTAGATTGAATGAAAATATCCTTCTGTGTGACACAGCCTTCTTGCTTTAAATGATATCTTTCAACTTTTTACTTCATGTTCACCACATCCGTTTATTATCACTGGCTAGGTAGGTCCATCCGGTTTTAGTCGATTCAGCCAAGTGATGTCAGAAACAATGTCAGTTTGCGCCGTCTGATGATCACTCCAGGGTTGGGTGGGGGTCCCACACCCTCACGGGCCCACTCATACAAAGGCACCCACACGCAGGACAGGGACATCAGGTACACCAACACGTCGCAGTATGATCTGGAAAAGAAACCAGCATCACTCTTCTTGCAAAAAATATTTTTCAAAAAGCGCACATTCTCCTTTTTCTGTTTTGGGTCTGATGGCACAATATTATCATTCCTGTCTGCACGACTCTCTGCTGGCTCTGGGGAATTATCTGAGAATTCAACCCACACTATGGCCTCTGAATGCCTGGTATTAGAGTCAAACTCTCCTTTCCCTTTCACAGTAAGAAGCTCTGGGGCAGTCTCCTTCCTGACTATCTCTCGACACACTGCTGAATACCTGCACCCTTGATCATTTGGCATGAGCCCAAAGCAATTCACCTGCCCTATCTACTCTAGTAATTTTCCTTTCTTTAACTGGCCCCTCACCTTCTGTGGGACTGGTCTGCGCTGTGCATACTGACACATAGGAATCACAGTTCTGAGTAAGTCTAGGGGGATATGCATCCCTTCATTCTCTGCCCACCTGTTGGTAGTTTCTTTCTCTCCTAGGTGCTTGCACTTAGTCATGCCCACCAAATCAGAATCGTGTGTCACCACCTCTGCCTCCAAGATTTTAGCCTTTTCATCTGTAAGGGGATTAAAGGTTCTGTCTAGTGAATGTATTGGACAATGAGCATCTACATGATACTCAGTAGCTGCGCTTTGCAGCAAGATTTGCCACATTTCCCTGTTCCACTTCACTGGGGAATCCTGTGTCTCAGGCACCTCAAACACCACCCCTGGACTTTCTACTGGGATCTGCACCAACTGTTCATGCAAAACTGCAGTTTCTGTCTGTATGAACCACTTGATCACATTTGCTTCTTGCGCATTGCCTGTTCTGTATAACTCAGGGGAAATCATCAGCCATTGCATTAGAGAAATTTCAAAACTCTAAATCACATTATGCCCTATGTCATCTGCCCAGTGTCTGTCAGCGCGCAAAAACACAAAAGCACCTGTATCTGCCCTGTGTCTGTCACAGCACAGCTCAAAAGTAACTGTCTGCCCTGTATCTATCAGAGCACAACTCAAAATCAACTGTGTCGGCCCTGTATCTATCAGAGTACAACTCAAAATCTACTGTCTGACCTGTATCTATCGGAGCACAAAAACACACACACACAATTGTGTCTGCCTTTTGTCTGTCATAGTGCAAGCAAAACATTCTCCAGCATTTGAAAATGTTTCAGTCCAAAAGTCTAAGAGCACCCTCTTCTTTCCTTGTTTTTCTCACATACTCAAAGTGGCACACTGCCCCTGAACTGTCACATGTAACTCACTGTCTCCTTTCTGTATTGGCCACATGTTTGAAACACATTGCATAATATCTTTTGCAGATTCAAAAGCACATTGCTGCTCCTCTTCCCATTCAGACTCATGTTTTAAAATTGCATTTTTCATAACATCTCTCCATGTAAAGCAAGGTTTGTCATTCACTGACCAGTTTGATTTATAACTGCCAACGACTGCCACCAACGATCGCTAGTTCAAACAGGCTGGTTTGTTTATCTTCCTGCACGTTACAATCAAAGCTGCGGGCATAAAACTGTGCTTCATTGTTTCGAGTTAACATTACTTCAGAAGCTTTCAATTCAACCAAAATACCATTCATTTCTGGCTGAGGAAAAAGAATGAATTAAAACCTCCTGTGAGCATCGTAAATTAACCTGCAGCTTCTCTGCATCCACATTTTTGCACGAATGAATCACTCTGGCTATCTAGACAGCCTGGCAAAATAAACGGCGTCGGTGCTTGGTACATTTTCAACTCTTTTCAAAAATGTATTTTTAAACTGAGCTTCAGCTAACTCTCTTTGTAGCTCATTACGTTCCTTTTCCAACTGTCCACATTTTTGATGCATTCTGAGCAATGCATTCAAAATGACACCACCACTTCTCTCTAAAATACCAAGTTGTTTTCCCTCTTTAAAAGAAAAATCTTGTAAACATTTAAATATCTGTGTTTGCCCCTCATCTGTTAAACATGTATTAGAGGCAACTTCCCACCCAAATAACTCAGTTTGCATGTGGGAATCTGCAACTGAAAACATGGACATTTTAGAGAGCATTTTTCTTTCCACTTTCAATTTTTTTTTCGAATCCTACAAGTAATGCCATAATTTCTTGCTTCGCCCTCCAAAATACTACACCCACTCGATGGCCCAAACACGACTAAGCAGGAGACATATAACACAACAACACTTAGAAAGGGGTTTCACTTTATAAAATGAAACACATCAAAGACTCACTTTTTGGAATAAGGCTTGGGGTTTTATATATGCAATGCTCTCTAACAGAAAGGCTTTCCCAGATGTCAAATTAACAACATTCAAATGTATATAGAGATATATATTTATATGTAAGCAATAACAACACACTTGGCAAATGCAACTGTTAAATGCATGAATAATAATAATAAAATGCACAAGCAGATACTAATGGACGTCCTGCAAGAAATCAGAAAGATATATACACTAAATACATCAAATGATTACTTTGGATGTGCACTCTGACTCACTCACACATCACAAAGAAAACACCTCCACTGATTATAGCCACTGGCCACACATCACAATGGCACTAATCAAAAATCAAACACTTCACATGGTGCAATCTTCATCCTGACCCACTCCAGACTGGAGGACTTACAGCCGAAGCCAGGAGACTAAGCAACCAGATGCCTGCACAGAAGATGCGTCCATCGTTCAGGCTCAAACAATCCCGGTTTTTAAGTCAACAAACCTCAGCTTTATAGTCTCAAAACACACTAAAAGGTTTGTGAGTCTTTCTTTCCTCTCCAAGGAAACTTACTGGAATTGGCCACCTTCCATGCAAGCATTCCAGGGCAAAAGGAGTTCCCACGTTCCCTCTACATTCTCACATGTTTCAGCCTTTATCTTAACGAAGCTTACGAAAGCCTTCGGTACATTAAACAATCTCTTCTCCAAAAAAACAAAGCAGCCTTGAACGTGATTAACCCAAACAACTTGCAAACAATCTGGGGGCCTGTCTGTGCGCGCAAAAGAGCTCAAGAAAGACAGAGTCAGAATTCAGGATGACATGAGGCCATGTCAAAGCCAATAGTAAGAACTTCATAATACTTCCCAATGTGCAAGACAATGCAAATTTGTGCACCACTGCCTATAGCAGCACATACTTCATCTCTCAATGTACAACACAATGCACATTTGTGCACCACTGCTCATTACACTGCACTTCAAGACTCTCTCTCTCTCTCTCTCTCTCTCTCTCTCTCTCTCTCTCTCTCTCTCTCTCTCTCTCTCTCTCTCTCTCTCTCTCTCTCTCTCTCTCTCTCCTCTCTCCTCTCTCCTCTCTCTCTCCTCTCTCTCCCCCCCCTTTTTATATATATATATACACATCCCACCCATTCTGTTCCTGGCAAGGCTATACTACTCTGTGACAGCTCCCACTTTAAGACTGCAAGATTACATCTTCAAGAGAAACCAGGCATATGCAGGATGTCGTACATTCAGGCTAGGGTAAAGTAAAACACCAAAGTCAATTAAAATGATGGTGGTCAAAGGTCATCACGTGGTGTCAAACCATAAGAGTGCCTCTAGCACTATACCTCCTTTGCCACTGTAATTATGGGATCGAGCACTGACTCACCAACCGGCACTGCGCTTATTGGAATTCACTCGGTCCTCCGGGACGGCAAATTGTCGGGCCCCTTGGGTTATTATACCTTACGGACCACTCTACCGGGACGGTTAATTTCCTTGATCGCTTTTCGCCTCCCGCGGTTCTACTTACTGGACATCCATCCCGGTTATATGTTTGCTAGCTGAACTTGTGCCGCAACACCATGTGTTGATCCTGACATGGATTTAATGTCAGAATTTCTCGTGTACAGGCATGTTTAATTCTAAAGTCCTGAGGATGATCCCATGAATTTTCGCACAGGGATCGAAACGTCGTCGACACCCCATATACCATATGCATGTAAACACTGTAAATTCTATTGTGCAATGGTATCACTATGTGATTGAAGTCTGTTAATTTTGTTATTCTCATGATTTACAGACACACCACTCTTGCCTGAAAACTCTTCCTACTCTTATGTTGTTTGTCTATGTTTCTGAGTTGGACGCCGGCTGGGTCCCACTTGTAAATATACATGTATTTTTTCTATGAATGTATTTAAAAATATTAAATATCTGTCCGGCTGGACAAGGAACATATAATCTATTTAGTATATGTTTATTTCTTGATTTATATTACAACTGTTCAGGGACCATTGTCTTTTGAAATAATAACTGTAATTATGGGGGCAGCTAAAGTTTTATACCTGACTCTTGCCACAACTGAACACAAACACTAATATTCTTACTGAAGTCGGTCACTCAGGATAAATGACTCGGGAACCTCTACTGCTATTTAACGAGGCATTGACAGACACACTGCTGGACACCTGCTCAAAAATAGGATCTTGCCCGCCAATCAACAGGCAGATTACATGGTGCCACAGACCTGGTCTGCGGGACCCTGTCTTCCTCCTACAATACCCCTCTCCCAAGAGCGGAGCAGGCCTTCACTAGCTGATTAAACCCCAACGTGTTCCTGACCACCCCACCAGACAGGGAGTCGAAGCGCATGGAGACCGTTTCTAAAAGGATCTTTTCCTTGGCTATCCTTGCGTTCAGTTGAGTCAATACCAATTGCTTCCTGAGGAGATATTCCCATGCGTTGCAGGACATTTTCGTGGACATCTTGCCAGCTGTCCCAGACGACGTTTGACAAAATCTACGACACTGCATTGAGGTTGGCCAAGTTGCTGCAAAATACTGTAGCTGGTCAGGCCTGGACATAACCGACTGTGTATAGCACAGGCTTCTCCAACAAGTAGCTCTCCAGCTACTGGTAGCTCTCCAGCTACTTGTAAGCACCTCTCCTGTGTCCAGCCCAGCCTTCTTAATTAGAAGCTTTTGCTCCGCTGAATTAGTGTATGTATACCAAAATTGAAAAGTGTGTATTCAAGATTTTCTGAACTCATAAGATGTTTAGAGAAAAATGGTTAAATTCCCAAAATAGATTTAAAGCTTACTAATAGGATTACCTTGGTGCCAGGAGCATTCAAGCTATAGGCATTATGCATTACTTATGTAAAGGCATTCCAAAATGACAAAGCCTTTTGCTCAAATTCTGTTTATTGAATCTTCCAAAAAACATTACAATAGAAATGCAATTGAAAAGAGGAAAGGGATTTCATTAGTCAATTACATAGCAGTAGTAGTACACTTAGGACGTCATGTAAGCATTCAAACCCAATTGTCCGAGTCTTCTGGAATCAAAATAGTTCAAGTTGTACAAACTGACTCCGATTACGAAGCATTATAGAGCCTGAGTAGAGGCCTGTGTACCGCTGACTTTTGTTGCAACTCTGTTACCGAAAGAAAAGTGAAAACATTTCTCTCTATATACAATCATCTCATGCAATATAAGCTAGTTGGGGAGCAGCTTCATTAAGCAGGGCATCAACCAGTATATGCCTTACATGTAGCGTTTAGCTATCAAGCATCGAGTGGTGCATCACGGGTGACCGCAAGTTGCAAAGAAATGGGTACAGTTAAAGGGTGCTGAAAGGAACTTGTCCTTTCAGGTATGGGCCAGTTCGCTGTAGCATTCATGCGAGCATATAAAATTGCAACCATTGAATACAGACATGCAATGGACCGCTGCAGGGAGCGTTCAATGCTAGAAAGGTTAGAGACATATCTTATACAATGTCAAAGTGTAGGTGAGACAAGTCATTCAAGATCTGTAGAGTAAGGCCCAAGCAGATAAAGAGCCCAAAAAGGCCTCAGTGGGGCAAGGTAGCATCAGCTGCATCCGTTTGATGTGTTGTTTACAAGACTAAAACATGAAAACATTTCAAATAATAAAGGAGAACCAGGGGTAACCAGGAATCTGTTGGATTTGAGGGATGAAATGAAATGAAATGAAATTTGTACTTGTAAAGCGCACTTATACCCCCAAAGAGGTGTCCTGGCGCTGTACGCATACCGCTGTGGAACCCTTCCTGGCTTTTCCCTGTGAAATGTCCACTCCTGGGCACCCCCAGGGTGAAGCCAGGCATCCCAGCGCTGTTGGGGCCGTTGTGGAGATTAAGCAAGCTATTGCCCAGAGTTGCAGAGTGGGACCCATGATTAGAATAGGCACCGAGGCGAGAATTATCAGGTCCGAGGAAATTGAGCCCAAGACCCGCCGAGGCGGGAATTGAACCCTGGTCCCGGGCCAGATCTCTGCATCAGGGTCTGCCGCTCTAACCATTGAGCCACACTTCTCCACCTGATGATGGGTGAGTCAGTTTTCATGGAAGGGGTATCAGGGGCAATCCTTCATCCCTATGTATGTTGTTCGCTAGGAAAGGGGGCCACCATCCGCCCCTAACGCCAAGGGGTCTCCTTGGGCGGTCTCTCTAGAATATGGGAGTAGAGAGTCCTCAAAAAAGTTGAAGAGCTCGCAGCCTAGGGGCAACGAAGTGGCCTTGTGCAGTTTGGGAGAAATGAGTGATAAGTGGTTGCCAAGTATGTGCGAATTTGGTATCCGTATGGGCGAGGCGGGCTGTCAGGAGTTCCATTGTCATGACATGCCATAGGTGTAGGAACCAGGCAGATTTTGGGGGAGGAGATGTTGTCTTCCAATGAAGGGCTATAGTTTGTTTAGCAGCCCCCAACATCTGCATGATAAGGCGCCAATCAGAGTGTGTCATGGCTTTGAGTTGCGCTGGTCTCATGCCCAGTAGGGACACCAAGGGGGAGTTTGGGATAGGGAACCCCACGGTGTCTTTGATATGGCTTAGAACCTCTTTCCAGAACACTGTCACAAGCGGGCACGTCCACCAGATATGGATAAAGTCCCCTGTTGCTGATTGGCACCTCCAGCAGAGGGGAGAGAGGGCAGGGAGGATTTTCTGTAACATTGAGTGGGTGCAGTACCAGTGAGTCATTAGCTTATATGCTGATTCGCACTGAGTAAGACTCTTATAATTTCTAGGGATCTCGCGCTATAACTGTTCCCAGCTCTTCTATGTCCATAAGCCATTGTTTTTGGTATGTATGAAGACGGTGGGGTTGCGAGTGTTGTAGTACTTGGTAAGTGCAAGAAATTAGACCGCGTGTGCCTTCAAAGGTTCGAACTAGTGACTCAAAGGCCGTGAGCGGTCTGGTGGCTTACTGAATGTACCTGGGGGTGAGCAACCAGTGGCGAAGTTGATTATATTATATAATGTTGAAGTCTGCTGGCCTCTGTTACATGGAAGGATTGTTTGCATTGGTCAAAAGATTTAAATGTATCGCCTTCAAAGAGGTCCTGGATAACTCGGCACTTCCCCTGATTCCACTCGGGAAATGCATGTGGTTGTAAGGCTGGAGGGAACAAGGGATTCCGGGCAATGGGTGTGTTAGGTGAGGGGAAGGTCTTTAGGCCTCTAGAGACCGTGATCTTGTCCCATATCTCGAGAACTGTTTTCGTGGGGTTTGCAACGTATGCACTGCGGGGTCTGGCCGTTCTGGAGAGCCATGCCAGGTCCCACAGGGGTCTACAAGCGACTGCCCTGTCCATGTGGAACCAATGCTTTTCACTCTCCCGAACCACCCATTTAGATATGTATCGTAGATGGGCCGCCCAGTAGTATTCTAAGAGATTAGGACACGCGAGGCCTCCGCGGCCCCGGGGCATCATAAGCACTTTGTTCAAGAAGCGCGGATGGCCTTTACCCCAAATAAAGGAAGTTAGGTCACGCTGCAGGCTTTGGATATCTACCCGAGGGATCGGGGTAGGCATGTTTTGGAAGAGGTAGAGTATCTTAGGGAGAAGTGTCATTTTTACCACATTGAGACGACCCAACTAGGAAATAGGGAGTTTTTTCCAGCGTCGTAATTCTTCTGGAATTTCTCTACGACAGCCTTGCCAGTTGGCCTGGGTTCAGGTGGAGAGGGACGGGGTCAAGTTGAGGCCCAGATAGCGAATTGATTGGTCTGCCCAATGTATGGGGGTAAGGTGTTGAAATCTCTGTAGGTCTGGAGTAGAAATGGTGAGACTTAGTGCGTGAGATTTAGACATGTTGATCTTAAAACCTGAGGCTATTTCAAAGGAGTGGAGAAGCAAGGATAAGGCTGAAATAGACGTAGCCGGAGCGGTAATTGAGAGTATTAGATATTCTGCAAACCGGGACACTTTATGATCATGGCCCCCAAAGGGTATGCCCATTATGTCTGGCGAATGGCAATAGCTAGGGGTTGCACTGCTAAGGCAAACAAGAGAGGGGAGAGTGGGCAGCCCTGCCTGGTACCCCTGTGAATCAAGATTGGGGGTGTAAGTTGGCCATTAATTCAGAATTGCTCTACAGGGGAAGTGTAAGGGGCCATTATCCTAGAAATCATTGTTGGTCCTAGGCCTATTTTATGGAGTACTGCACAAAGAAACTGCCAGTTAACGCGATCGAAAGCCTTCTCCGCGTCGAGGGATAGCAGACAGGCCGGGTTGTCTCGCTTTTGGACCTTTTCAATAAGATGGGCTATTTGCCGAACATTGTCAGCTCCCTGGCGGTGGCGGATGAGCCCCACCTGGTAGGGGTCGATCAGTCCTGGGAGGTAAGGCTCAAGGCGGTTCGCTAGTATCTTAGTGTATATTTTGGCGTCAGTGGTGAGTAGCGCGATAGGCCGGTAGGAGGTGCATAAAGAAGGGTCTTTTACCGGTTTTGGTATAATCACTACTTCAGCATCTGACATCGTTGGGGTAAGTCCTGTGGTGTCAGAGAACGTATTAAAAAGGTGAAGCAGATGGTCCTGGAGTTGAGGGAGGAAGGCACGATAAAAGGCAACCGGGAGGCCATCCGGTCCCGGAGTTTTATTCAGTGGGAGTTATTTCAATGCTCTATGAATTTCGTCTAAAGTAATTGGGTCCTCCAGCAGTTTCGCATGCTGAGGGTCCAGAGGGTCCCAGGGGCATGCATTGAGAAAAGAGGAAGTCTCGTCAGGCGAGTGGGGGTCTGGGGTGTATAGCTCAGTGTAGAATGCAGCAAAGACCTGACCCTTGTCCTGTTCAGATGTGGCCCAGGTATTGTCCACGCGTTTGATTTTGGAGACATGAGCTTTAGCAACCTGAGCCCGGACGCAACGTGCTAGTATAGCCCCTACCTTGTCTGCCCCCTCAAAGAATCTTTGCTTAAGTGACATAAGAGTACATTCTGCTTTATTAGTGCGAAGTAGTCTCAATTGACCCCGGAGCATGGCAAGATGCTTCTTGAGTGTCATCGAAGGTGTGACGTGATTCTTGCGATCCAAGGTCTTAATTTCATTGGTTAAGCTGTGCTCGACCAGGCGGGCTTCTCGGGAACGGGCGATGGCTATAGAAGAGATAACACCTCGGATGGTTGCTTTAAAAGCATCCCACCTTATGGCTGCGGGTGGTTCTGGGGGTGCGATCGCCTCAAAGTAAGCGGAGATCTCCCGACTGACTTCTGCCAAGTCTGCTGGATCCCGTAAGACGTGGGGGGGGAGGCGCCATCTACCGGGGGCGTCATATCGTCTACCTGGGACTCGGAAGGTCACCACCACATGGGCGTGGTCCGATATGGATATGTCTGAGATCTCTGCTGAGTCTAAGGATTTAATCAGAGAGTGTGAGAGGAAGCAATAGTTGATTCTTGAGTAAGAACGGTGAACATGAGAGAAGAAGGTATAATCGCGCACGCCTGGGGAGTGATATCTCCAGGCGTCCGTCAGACCGACCTCTGTGAGGTCCCTCTTCAAAGCAGCTGACATTGCCCCTGTGGTCTGATATGAGGCGGCACTACGGTCTAGTGTGGGGTCCCAAACCATATTTAAGTCACCCCCAAGAATCACTGCGCCCACTGGAGAGTGTAGGTGATCTTTCAGGAAGGATCTGAGAAAGGCATCTTGCGCCTGGTTGGGCGCATGGATGTTGATAAGGGTCAAAGGCTGCGCGCCCAATTGGATTTGAAGTTTCTTATATCGTCCCTCCATGTCCCGTGTCATTCGAGAAGTCGCCCCTCCCAGTCTGGATCCAAGTATGGCAACCCCTGCTGTTTTGGAAGAGGATGATGCCCTGTATTGGTGAGGATACTTCGGGTGGGCCATGACCTGGATATCTGTAGAAAGTAAATGGGTTTCCTGGAGGAAGATAATGTCAGGGTCTTGGAGGAGTAGGTATCTCCAAATCTGTCGTCTTTTATTAGGAGAGTTGAGGCCCTTGACATTGAGAGCAAGAAGTTTAATTGACAGGTTTGTGGTCATAGTGTCACAGGGAGTGTCCGGGGAAATTGTTGTAATCATGGGTGGGAGATTTGTACTCTCCTAGGGAGGGGAGATAGAGCTTGCGAGGCGAGTGATAGGCATTCCCAGAGGAGAGATCGTGCATGATGGGGTGTGAGAGGATCGTCGTGTCGGGCTTGCCCTGCCCTCAGTGTAGGAAGGGAAAAACAGGTGGGAAAATAACAGGTAATGGCCAACAGGGCCTGTAGGGTGTACTGCCATTTCTGGAATGGCTCGAAAGTCGAGACTGAGGCCATTCCGAGGGTGTCACTCCTCCAATAAGCACTACGTGTGTGGGGGGCGTAGTAAGAGCTAGTGTGGATAGCGCGTGCTTCAGGGCCGGGTTTAGAATCCCGGCTGCCAGGGAGAGGAACTAGTGGGGTAGTCAACAGAGGCAGGTGGGTGGCCAAGCGGCCCTCTGTGGTCCTGTGGGGATGTAAAGGAGTATGCCAGCTAGCAGTGACTGTGAAGTGTTGAGGCTGAGGCTGTGGAGGGAGAGCAAGGATTGCTTCTGAGCACAGTGAGCTAGGGAAGGCATTCGGAGTCATTTACGCAGGTGGAAAGATTGTTAGTTGGAGTACGGTAGTTAGAATAAGGATCGTAAAAGTTCGCTCAGTAGAGGACCTTCATGGATGGTTCAGGGCGTAGCTGGTGTGTGTGTGTGTGGCTGTCCGAGGTCTCCGAGTTGTGAGTCGGTGAGTGAGGAGCGCTTATGGTGCAGAGGTGATTGATGATTTCCTGCTTTGTTTAAAGGGAGATCTGCTCCTTGGCGCGTGACCTGCGTTTGGGGGCTGGGACAGTGGATCATTCCGGCCGCATCGCCCCCCTACGGGGGGACCCCGGTGGAGAAGGGCCCTTGTCGTCCGAGACTGTTGAAATTTGAAGGAGCCGTTTCGCTTCATGCAGTGAGCTGAGAGCTTGGCGCTTGCCTTCCCATGAGAAAATCAATGCGAAGGGGTGACCCCATTGATATTTGATTTGAAGATCCCGTAGTTTGTCTGTAATAGGCTTGAATTCTTTACGGCGACGTAGAGTGACCGGGGCAATGTCCTGAAAGACTTGAATGGGATAGCCTTTGTACGTCAAATTTGTTTCTCTCCCCGTATCTTCTGAAGAATGGTTTCTTTTTCTACAAAGAAATGTACTCGGGTGAGGATGTCTGGGACAAAGCCCGGGCGATCTCTAGGGCTAGCAACTCTGCGCTCTATCAAGGGCCGATGGAGAAGCATCATCATCTGCTCTGATTGTGTGTAGAAGGTCAGCAGTGAAGGCCATAATATCTTGGCCCTCTGCGGGATCCCCCTAATGCGGATATTATTTCGCCGGCTTCTATTTTCTAAATCTGCTTGCTTCAGATGCAGGCTAATATGCTGGTCCTCCCGTTCGGCCATTCTTCGCCAAAGGTTCTCATGGTCTTCCGCGCGGGTGTCTATCGTGCGCTCGAGGTCGTCCACGCGGCCTCCAATTTCGGTGACATATTGTCGGATTTCTCTTAAGCAGGATTTAAAGTCCCTCTTGAGCGATCCGATTTCAGCCTTGATTTCTTGTAGAAAAGTGGTCATGAAAGCCTGCGTAATCGGGGCTGCCGTTGATTCTTCGACCGAAGAGGAGGCATTCGACGAGTCCGAGGTAGGCTGCGGCTCGAGAGTGGATTTCAACTTTAGGGATGCCACCGGATTGTCTTTAGCTGGAGTAGGTGCAGAGTCTTTGCCCACTTTGGGGCGCGGCATGGGGGAGGACGGCTTTTCCTGAATGTCGCGGATCACAGGAGAAGACCCAAGAAGACAGGGGAGGAGGTGCTGGCTTTGTGGCCAGTAGGCCTCTCCGGGAACGTTATGGGCTGGCTGTGATAGGGTAGTTGTGGGTTGAGACCCTATCTGTGCCAGCGAGTGGTCTTGAGCGCCGTACACTGTCTGGGACCCATCCACGTCTATTGCAGTGGTAATCCCCAGAGATCCGGGGGAAAGGTGCCAAGTTGCTGAACAAGGAAAAGGAGGGATGAGTGAAGTCAATGGGCGGGTTCCACAGGTGAGATCCCCAGCTCGGGAGCCAGAGGGTAAAGCGTAGGTATAGAGGCACACAGGGTCTAGTGGTGTAAGTTCAGTTCTAAGGCTTCGCTAGATATCAGCCCATAGGAGGAGATCAAGAGCCCAGGTCAGCGGCGGATGCACATATGTATAGTGAAGATCCTTATGCTCAGCACCGGATCTCTGCCTCTCCTCCTGATGTTCACCCCCCCCCCTTCATCCCCCAGTGCTGCCAAGAAATCCAACAGTTAAAGTCTCAAGGGGGGTCCCACCACAGATGCGGTCCCGCCGTGCAATCACCACAGCTGATTCTTTGAGAGAGAGAGAGAGACACAATGCCGCACGTGGCCCACCGTCCCGGGGGTCACCGGCAACAACCAGCCCAGAGAGCGCCAACCACAGCCAGCAGCAGGCTCTGGACCAGGTGCGGAGGGCGAAAATAGAATCCGCACGTGGGCCCTCGCCGCACACAGTGGTCAAGAACCTGGGAGTGACGCAATGGTATGTGTCCGGTTAGAGTTCCGTGCAGGGCACTCTATCTGCAGGGCCTGGGCCAAGATCAGTAAGCACCCCCAGAGCGCCTCAGTAATTATGCAGCCAGTAGGTTAGTTAAACAGGGGTCAGTGTGAGCCCCGTGGGTCGGGGTAAAGAAGCAGGTGATCGGGGCCCCAGCGGTAGCACCGCAGCCCAGCAGGGGAGGGAGGGGGGACAAGGGCCTACCGCTGCGCTGTCCCCGCAGCCGATCTTCCTACCTTTAGGCAGCTATTCGTCGCTCCTGTGTCATCGCACAGCGCAGTGGCAGGCTCCAGCGTCCTCTACCAGTGACAACCGGGCCCAGATCTCTCCTGCAAGGTTGCCCAGGTGATGAAGGCCCAAGGCGCACAGCACAGGAGGCGCAGGCAGGAGGGAGGGTTACAGGCCAGGGCCAGAGGCAGGCCCGGGCGAAAGGCTGCCGGCAAGGGGGTCGAGGGAAGGCCCAGCAGTTGGGGGGGGCAGGAGGCCCGCTGCGCAATCGCCATAGCCGATCCCTCTCTCTCATGGCAGCAGATGCGGCAGGCAGGGAAGGATCAGGGGCGTCCGCCCCAGTCGAGCGCCTCCGCTTTCCCCAGGGACCGGCCACCAAAGCTCCTCCACGCAGCGGGGTTAGAGCACAGGCCGCCAACCGCATGTGAATAGGCCGGTGGCCCCCCCTCCAAGGCCAGATCCGCCCTTCCGTCCTGGCAATCCGTTCACCGGGTCTTCCGTCAAGGGGGGGCAGCCCCTCTGCCGCTGCGCCGCCCCTGGATGGACTCCCCCAGAGCTGATAGGGGAAGAGAAAGCAGACTGCGGTGTCAGGCCTCCCGTCAGGGCCAAAGATGGCGACCGCTCCGGGCGTGGCCGCGTCATCCCTCAGAGCCGGGAGTCGTCTGTGAGGTTTTCAGCAAGTTCCTGGGGCCTCGGGAGCCCTCTGATGTATTCTTGGGGCCTCTCCCCCGCAGACAAGCCCGTCGGCCTCTAGAATATTGGGCGAGAAAGCTGTAACGGGCCGCGGAGAGACAGAGCTCCGCAAACGTGCGTCCTAGTCCATTTGTGACTTTGCCACGCCCCCACAAAGCCTTTTTTCATTACTGCTGGTTAGCCTGCCGGATGCACTGAGGTGATCATGGCTAGTAATCTTGAATGGGATGACTACTAATGCATTATATCCAAAAGAGGGACTGAGAGCTGGGTTATGAGGTCCTGCACACTTGCTCCCAAAAGAGACTAGTATTTAAAGAAGATATGCAGTTCCTATGTGATAGGGTGGGGGTTGGGAGAAAAGGCAGTGGAGCGAGAAAGACAGGTCTATCATCGTGTTGCCTTCACACACCCCGAGAGGTGTCATGCTTCATCATAGGGCGATTGCCCTCGTCAGCCGGCGCTGCAATGCCTGACGGGCTCCGAAACCGGGGCTCTTTATCGGGGATCTTTTAAGAGGAAGCCGTTAGGTGCGTGCGGGTGTGAGGGCGGGGTAGTGCACAATAAGAAATGAAATAAAATAGGTATAGAGCAGTCCTCTAAAGTCAAATTTTTAATAAAAAGGTTGCTCTAGCCTAGATAAAAACAAGAGTGAGCCCCTGTAAGGATGTTGATGTTCCTAAGGGGCGATCTAAGTGTGGAGCCAGGGTAGGATTTTAGCAAGTTGCTTCCTTGAACCCATTACCGGAGTAACTACGTGCTCTGCCTATCCCCGTCGGCCCAGGACGGTTGCCTAGGGGTCTACCTAGACCCTAGTTAACGTCAACTAGGGTTGTTACCGTCCCTGGTAATTTACATCCACTAATTGAATACCAGGCGGTAGTGCACGCATCTATTTTTAGCACGGTCCTGAAGAAGTGCCAATTGACCCGTTAGGGGCAAATAGAGGCACGAAACATGTCGACCTTACACACTTAGATCGCCCCTTAGGAACATCAACATCCTTACAGGGGCTCACTCTTGTTTTTATCTAGGCTAGAGCAACCTTTTTATTAAAAATGTGACTTTAGAGGACTGCTCTATACCTATTTTATTTAATTTCTTATTGTGCACTACCCCGCCCCCACACCCGCACGCACCTAACGGCTTCCTCTTTAAAAGATCCCCGATAAAGAGCCCCTGTTTTGGGAGCCCGTCAGGCATTGCAGCGCCGGCCTGACGAGGGGCAATCGCCCTATGATGAAGCATGACACCTCTCGGGGTGTGTGAGGGCAACACAATGATAGACCTGTCTTTCTCCCTCCACTGCCTTTCCTCCCAACCCCCACCCTATCACATAGGAACTGCATACCTTCTTTAAATACTATGACTACTAATGCAATCTTGTCTGATGTGGGCACTATTACAACACTAATAATATTGGTAGCTCAGGATCATTTTCATTGATCATAAGTAGCTCTTATCACAGAAAAGTTTGGAGACCCCTGGTATAGTAGTTGGGACGAGAGTTGTGCTTAGGTGCCATGTTTAGATCTGCTCCACTGGCTTCTCCAATGACGTCCAGCAGTCTTTGCTGGACATGCCATTTCATGACACTCGTCCTGTTGGAGACAAAGCAAATTCTGCACTAGAGCGCTACAAGGGTAGCAAGGTGACAGCACGCGCTCTCGGGCTGACACAACCTGTGCAACAGTTCCCCTGACAGTTTTGCTTCTTTCGAGGCTTCAGAAGAGGGTATCAGCAGAGGCAACACCCAAACCAGCCTCCGCAGCAACAGCTTCCCACGTTTTTTAAGGTAGAGGCAGGGGAGCTGGACGCCAGAGTCCACATGGGCAGCATACTAACCAATCCGCCACTTCCTTACTCCATCCGCCCCAAAACCACTTTAATTTGCCTTCAGCAGCACACATACATTCGGTCGCATCACCTGGTTGAGGAGTATCACACCCTACCAATGAGTTCTCCATATTCTGGAGACTGGTTACTCCCTTCCCTTTCTGTACCCTCCCCACGGATATGCCTCCCATGCAGCAATACCTCCCAGAGGACCACTTGTCTATTCTCAACAGAGAAGTTTAAGCTCTCTTGGCCAAGGGAGCCATAAAAAGGCTACAGGCATCTGGACTGGTTGTTACTCCTGTTATTTCCTGGCACCAAAAAATGATGGGGGCCTTCACCCCATCCTAGATCTTCATCCTTCAGAAGGACAACTTCAGGATGCTCACCCTAGCTCGCCCAAGTTCTGTCTGCACTGGATTCCGGAGACTGAATGGTAGCATTGGATTTGCAGTATGCTTATTTCCATGTCCCCTGTGGTTTCAGGCAGGCCAAAAGCCCTTCCTGTTTGCAGTATTCCCCTTTGGCCTTACCAGTGCGCCTCAGGTGTTCACGAAGGAGATGCTGGCTGTCACAGCCCTCTGCAGAGGTTGGGAATACCAGTCTTCCGATACCTCAACGACTGGCTGAACACAGGCTCGCCTCCGACAGTTGTAAACCACCTCCAAATAACAGCCGACCTGTTAACTTCGTTAGGTTATTCCATCTACGTGCCACAGTCACACCTGACGCCTTTGCAGAGGCTCCCCTTCCTCTGAGTCATTCTGGATATGGTGGTCTTCCGTGCCTTTGCTTCGTCTTAACGAGTTCAGGACATTTGGGTTATGATCCCGATGATTAAACCTTTGACCTGAGTCTCAGTGACAGTGGCTCTTGGCTCTGAAGCTTCTTGGCCTTTTGGTCTCCTACATCCTGCTTGTGGACCACGGCAAGTGGCCCATGATGGCTCTTTAGTGGGGTCTGAAGTCTCAGTGGGCTCAGCACCAATGGAACCTGTGGGATACCATCCAGGTGTCTGAGGAGACTGCAAAAGATCTGCAGTGGTAACTTCTCGACCACAATTGGACCAGCGACAGTTTGCCCAGAGCACTGGGTACGCTTTTGTGCATTGGAATTTCCAAGACAGTTCTCACAAGGAGGCGATTTTCACAGAACTGGAGTATGGCACTGCTATCAGTGGCGGTTGGCATGGCTCGCAGGTTGGGGGGCAGGCGGGGGGACTCACAGGGGGTCACGGGGGGTCGCGATTGCGTGAGGGAGTGAGCAAAATTTTAAAAAAATAACTTACCTTGCCGCCTGGGTCCCGCATCTCTGCTCCTGCCTCCAACTTCAGGAACAGGAAGCAGGTAACCAGGCTCCCTCCCCTAAGCCAATCGCAACGCTGCAATTCAGCTTTGTGATTGGTCTGAGCGCCATGACACAGCGCGCAGCCAGGGGCTGGAGGGGTGGGCATGTTCTCCATGCAGGCTGTAATGCAGCCTACATGGAGAACAGGGAAAGCACGCATGACTGGTTTGGGCGGCCCGAGAGGACTGACCAAACAGTCATTGCACACTTAGGAGTGGGCAAAACACTCCTCCACTGCCCTGCTCCGAGAGCAGAGCAGTCCCTCCCACCCACCCGCCCGCAAAGCAGCACAAACATAAATTGATAATAACTGAAAGTTATTATTTTATGTTTTTGCTTCTCGCACTGCTTCAAAGCAGTGGGGCGACGGTCCTCTGCCATAGCGGAGGAGCTGCCACTGACTGCTATATGCCTTTCCACCCCTGCCCCTCCTGTCCAGAGTGCTGAAGAAGATCAGAAAAGACCAGGCCAAAGTCACCCTAGTGGCACCAGACTGGCTGAGAAGAGTGTGGTACCCAGAATGTTTGTCCATGAGCATCTGTCCTCCGATCCGCCCGACCCTTCGAATGCAGAAGGGCATGGTCCTGCACCCGACTCTACACAACCTGCAGCTCCATGCATGGCAAACAGCTTTCAACCTTCTTCCCACAGTAGTGGGTGTTATCCTGGCGCCAGGAGTCCTTTCACAAAAACAATCTATGAGGGACGAACATAGAAGTTTGTTGTTTAGTGTTCCACTCATAACATTCAGCCTTTACAGGCACAGTTGGCTGAAATTTTATTTATCCGTCTTTCTTTTGTCCAGCAAGGCCTTACTGTGGCAACAGTTAAAGGTTACCCTTCAGCCCGTTTGCCTTTTCTATGTTTGCCTGATCAGACATTGCTCTTCAAATCACCTGTTGTGATGCGCTGCTTGAAAGAACAAGAAGGATTTTTAACAACTAATCTTTTAGTAAGGGATCCATGAATCTCCCTTAACAGATTGTTTAGTGACTTACAACAACACACCACTTAGCCAAAACACACCATATGTAAGAATAGTAAAACAAAAACATTATATGTGGATGTTCCACACAGTGAGATCGGCGCAATGCTCCTGAAAGTGAGCTCACAACTAAACAATGTACAACGTATAATATCAATAAGAGCCTGTGAACTAATATGTTCAAAGTTAGTCAAAAGGGAGCAATTCGTCAACTCCTTATTTCGCTCCAAAACAGTCAATCTGCATCAAGCTTATGATTTATTTCATTGTCGATGTTTCAACCCATATATGCTTTGAAACCGGGTCTTCCT
Source organism: Calotriton arnoldi (assembly GCA_963921515.1). NCBI lineage: Eukaryota > Metazoa > Chordata > Amphibia > Caudata > Salamandridae > Calotriton > Calotriton arnoldi. The sequence goes on along the minus strand of CAWUFW010001639.1, from coordinate 56,664 downwards.
CAGGACAACAAGGACAGGATGCATCCTAAACAATAAAAACAAATGGAGTAGGCAGGTAAGTGAGTGTGTTACAGATTGTCAAACTACGATACCTATTCTAGTGTACTGCTTACCTCGAAAAATACTTAATGGTGGGCAGAGGAACTAGTATAGGTCCTTCGTCCTGGTAGGTATGCAGAACAGGAACCTACAGGAAAAGCCTCACATTATCATATCAGTAATGTCCAATCATTTATTTTAAAAGAGGGGGGGGAAACGTGGTGGTTGGTACTTACCATCCGATGTACAGGTATCCGGGTCAATAGACCTTGAAGATGCAGTGTAGAGGGAAAACAACAAGAACGTCTTCAGAAGAGGTCCTATCCCTGCTAATAATGGAAGGTGGCAGGTCCATTTCAAATGCAGCTACTTAACACATCCAAATATTAGTGCTACTAACATGAACTCCCGCTCACGTTTATATGTAATGGAGGCTTATATATAATGGCGTCGGTGCCATAAGCAGAGTGGCACGATGAATCACCTTCCTAGGAATGTCAGCGCTGCAACATTATCACAGTATATGCCAAAAAGAATAGCGAGTTCATCACTAAACGTGTGTCTCTACTTTATAAATGAGGCTGAGAGAATGTGTGAGGCTCCAGCATTTAACATTATGTTTAAGCTGGGGCCCATTCAAAAGGTCTCGTGTTTAAATGAGAGCTTGTAATTCAATGTGTGGTCTTACTTCACAAAGGTAAAATGAGCAGGCCTCCAGTGTTTAGTATTGTATGTAAGCTGGAAAGCATTCAAAAGGCCTGACATTTAACTAAGAGTCTGTACATTAAACGTGTCATCTTACTAAACAAAGGAAAAGGCAACTTACTGAAACTATTAATCTCTATAAATAATGGGCTTTAGAGGGAGAAAAAATATAATGAACAGTGTTTTAGCTGCGCTCAAGATTGTGATTAATGGAGCTGCAAGGAGAGCTATGCTGGGTGAGACCAGTTAATAACTTTGGAAACTACTATGTGGCTGTGCATACTAGAGACAAGTGTCATCCATGTGGTGACTGATAAAACATGGACAGGAGGGAGTATCAGTGGTGTGATAGGCGAGGGGAGTCTGACTGCTCGTGCTGCCAAGATAGGGGACAATCCCCTGTGCAAGCGGGTCGGGCCCCTCCTTTTCTTATTGCCCTCCACTCACATTGGTTTGATTTGACGTATTGGATGTTATTCCCCCTGTGCGGACATTGTCTGTGACGGAAGACAGCTTGGCAGACCTTCGTCCTACTCACTACAACCAGGTCTGCATTTCGGCCTCATCATGGGACAGGAGACCCCCACCACGCTCAAGCACAATCAAAAATTGATAAATATACAGCCCCCCCTCATACCCCTGCATCTAAGCAGGACAGTGCGTACACTCCCCCTCCTCATTGGTGGGTCAGCTCAATACCACAGACATCTTTCTCACTATTCAAGCCTCCCAGTTGGATTTGGATAGCAGGATTCGGGAGGTCGGTGTGGATGTTGCGCTTTACGACAAGATCTTTACAATGTTGTGGACCGTGTGGCTGGCACGGAGGTTCGTATCTCGGACCTAGGGGATTCTGTGTCTACACTGAAGGCAGAGGTGGCCCATCTGACCACAGCGTCCCTTAGTCTGGAGATTCCGGTTGAAGATGCAGAGAACCGGGCCCGGCGGAAAAACCTTCTGTTCATGGGATTCCCTGCGGAGGTCAATGGGGCGGCTCGTGAGAGTTTCATAGAGAAGTGGGTCCTATCATGGGTCCCCGAGGGGCACTTGTCCTTGTGTTTTGTGGTGGAATGGGCCCACAGATCGTTGGCGGCAGGACTCCCTGGTGGTCCTCCGCGACCAATGATAGTAAAAATCCTGAATTATAAAGACAGAGATTTGGTTCTCCATTTCGCCCGCAAGCTAGCCCCCATGAACTATGTCTGCCAGTATCCTGGTTTTCCCTGATTATACTCACCTTTTGCAGTGTCAACGCAAATCCTTCGAAGCTATCAATCAAAAGCTGCGAATGCTGAACTTGCAATACATTCTCCCCTTCCCAGTCTGCCTCTGAGTGATTCATGCTTCCAAGTCCTTCTTTTTCATACCCCTGCAGCGGCATGGGAATGGGCAATGGAGACCCGGCCCTTGCACAGTAATTCACTTAAGAGGGACGTTGATGGCGGTACCCAACGCAGCAACCGCAGCAGATGAAGGGGCTTCTGCAAACATCGAATGCGGACTTCTTTGCTCCCCTGCCTCTTCCACCATAGATGCACCTAGTCAGGAAGCTATTGGGGGCGAGAAGGCTACAGATGCCCAAACCTGACAGACTTGGTGGCCTTGTCTTCTGTTGGAGGGGGGGGGGGTTGGTGGAGCCTGAGAAGGCTCCCATGACTGGCCATTGGACTCAAATGCCTCATTGTGCCAGCAGCACTATATTCTTTTCAATGAGTATAGAGACATGATTTGTTTTGATCCAAAAGTTTGTTTTCTTCTGTTTGCGATTGCTACTTTTGGGACAACAGATGCTTCTGGGGGGGAAGTGTAGGGTGTGGGGGGGAGGTTGGGAGGTTTGGTCGGGGTGGTTTGGCCCATTAGGCCGTGTGATTGTTCATGTTTCAGGCAGGCTGCAATCCCTTGGTCCCTCCTTTCCACTGGATGCCCGCTTGGGTACTGCCAAGACCCTTTGTCACACTCGAAACCTGATGGCTCTTGAATTAATGAAATGTAATGTCAATGGCCTCAGTCATCTATTAAACGGAGAGCAGCATTAGGTTTTGTGAAATGCCATGCACCCGATGTGCTAATACAAGAAACGAACCTTCTTGGTTCCCAATACAACTTCCAGGCCCGATATGGTTATGACAAGGTATATCACGCTGGCTACACCAGGGACTCCCGCGGCATAGTTATCCCGATTCACAAACGCCTCCACATTGTAGTCATCCGCAATATGTCGGACCCGCAGGACAGCTATGTTACTGTTGAGGGGGTGATTAATGGTCAGTCCCATAAATTGCGGAGTGTTTATGTCCCCCCCCCCAGTCCCCCAGCTGCCCAGCCCTACGTTAGATACGGTGAGGCAGTTATCAGCGGGCTTTACCCGCTGGGTCATTATCATGGGTGGTGATTTCAACATGACAATGTCTTCCACCTCTGACAGTTCGAGGGCTTTGGCTAGCTTCATGCCCATAACTTCCTGCCTTGTAGACTGGGTGTCTTGCCTTGGCCTTTGTGATGTCTGGCGCACCTGGAATCCCTACGCACGAGCTTACACTCACACCTCCGCAGCACACAAGACTAGTTCACGCATGGACTATGTATTCATGCCTGCCACCGACTTGCTTCTCACTACGGGATCGATGATCCTTCCCAAAGGTATTTCAGACCATGCTCCAGTTACCACTTATCTGGGCAGAGATGCCCAGGGGGAACGTCTGCTCAGGTGCCTACATGCTTGGAGCCTTGTGGACAATGGCACAACAGAGTTCCTATTGCGGAAGCTCGACCTCTTCCTGGAGCTGAACGTGGTATTGGTGGATTCCCTGGGGACACTTTGGGCTGCCAGTAAGGCATTTATGAGGGGACCAGCAGAAATGTTCACAGATTGAAGGACTAGAAGCCCGCATAGCACAGGCGGAGACACAGTCCACTGCAGATACTACTGAACCGTGTCAGCTTGCGATGGATAGGCTTTCACTATGGCAGCAATGCCTTGATGAGGCACGACAGTGTTGGGTTGCCTCCCAGAGCAGGGTTTATGGATGTGGCGATAAGTCGAGAAAGCTCCTGTACTGGCTGGCATCTCGCGGCCTGGCTGTCAGTGTGATTTCTAGTATCCGGGCTCCCGAACGGGGATTGGTCATCGAGACCAGGGACATTGCGGCCGCTGACTATTGAACATTATATGCTCACTGCCCAAGAGCACCGTGTGAGTACTCTTCTTCGCTGATCCCGGATTTGCCACCGTGCACTCTTGTGGTGGAAGACGAGGCCAACCTGGACGAACTGTTCACCCTTGCGGAGGTTGATATAGCTCTTTCCGACATGAGCCCCGGCAAGACACCGGGACCCGAAGGCTTCCCTGTAGAACAGTGATACTCAAAGTATGGCCCGGGGGCCGCTTGTGGCCCTCTTGACCTTTACATGTGGCCCCCCTGGTGAACAGCAGCAGCTGCTAAGCACTAATATTCAGATTTTTTTTTTTAAATAAACGGACAAGCATTTATTAACTTGCAAATAAATGCTTGCCCGTTTATTTAACATGTTTTTAGGCCTCTTTACACAATCCCTGACCCACCCAGTCCCCCTACCGGCACCCTGCTGGCATCAGTGCAGCCCTTGGTCACACCTCAGACCGTACTTTGTGGCCCTTGGGCAAATGTTTGTGAGTGCCCATGCTGTAGAATATTGCAAGAAATTTCAGAAGTCGTTGTTGCCCAACTTACTGTCACTCTACAAATACGCCATAACCAAAGATCATTTTTCGGCAGAGTTAAACAAGGCGACCATAGTGGTCCAGCACAAGGCGGGGCAGTGTCTGGTAATTTGCGTGTCTTATTGCCCTATCTCACTTATTAATTCTGAGCTTAAAATATATGCCAAAGTGCTGGCTAAGTGTCTTCTCCGGGTCGTGGTATACAGCAGTGCATCCGTAAGGTACAGGCTGCGGTAGCTTACCATCATTTGCTGCCAGGGTCAAACAGCTTTCTCCTCATAGACTTTGAGAAAGCTTTCGACTCCCTCAACCGAGACTTTCTCTGAGATGTTCTGGCTCGACTGGGCTTCGGGCCCTGCTTCATCTCCTATGTACAAACCCTGTACGCCAGTCACACGGCCACGATTCGGGTAAACAGGTCCCTTTTGCTGGTATTCCTGATTCAGAGTGAGACCAGGCAGGGATGTCCCCTGATCCCCCTTCGTTTCTCTCTCGTAATTGAGCCTCTGGAGACGTGGGTTCGCTGCGATACACAGCTGCAGGGATTCCAGTGGGGTGACGGAGTCGAGGAGGACTGCATCGCCCTGTACATCGACATGTTGCTCTTCCTGAGCAAACCTGTGACGACAGGTCCTAGAATGTTATACATGCTTGATCTTAATGGCCAGACATCCGGTTTACTGGTTAACCACTCCAAGTCCTCAGTGATCTAGCTGACTGGCACCTGGTAGGACTATGGTTTGCAGGCCCATATACCTTTCAGTCGGTTGAGATTTCTCTACCTCTGCATTTACATCTCGCTCCTTCCCACTCTTGCCTGGTCCTAGAACCTGACTCCCCTAGTGGCTCTCATGCAGAAGGGTTCAAAGCTGTGTTCTTCCTTACGTCTTAACATCATGGAGAGGACTGCCTTGTTCAAAATGATGGTGCTACCACTTTTCCTGTATGGTTTGCAAAACTTCCCTCATAACATCCCTAGATCTTGGTTTTGTTCCATTCAGGCCTTGGTGTGTCCCATTTTGTGGGCCCTTCGGGTTCCATGCATTGCCTTCTTCAAACGTGTACAGTCCACCTTCAACAGTGGCCTGTCAGTGGCTGACCTGCAGCTCTCTTACTGAACTTCCCAGTTTGTGGTTCTGAACAACTGACTTCATGGTGGACGAGAGGACCCGACATACAGCGTGAGACTGTTGCTCCTGTTGTGGGATGCGATTGTAGATTACCTGTACGGGTCGTCGATCCCTTGTTCCATGCCGGACTTAACTAATGTGATTTTCGGAGTGTGGCAGGTAGCTGCGAGGTGGACATTGTCGGGGAGCACGGTTACTTTCCAGACCCCCTCTTGAAGGGTGCACTGATTCATTAAGTGGCTGGCCTGGAAGGGTGTGGGAGGTGCGACCTGATCGGTATCCCACGTCTGGGCGACTTGTGGCACTGCACCCATATGCGAGGCTTCTCCAACTTACAGACCGACTTCCAACTGCACCACTCCCAGTTTTTCTGTTTCTTGCAGCTCTGCCATGCCCTGTCATCCCATCAGTCCTCTCTTTGGGATGTCCTGAAATCAGTCCCATAGAGGTTAAGGTTCTCATGCCTCCCTTGGGGCAGGGTGGGTTCTCCTGGATCTACCACTCTCTGGTCATCAACTCTCCTGATTTGCTTGCCACCCTCTGCCAACGGTGAGACTCCTGGGTGGGTGCCTTAGAGGATGGGGAATGGAGGGAGGCGCTTATGGCCCCCAAGAAAACTATTTCTTCTCAACTCCGGATAATTCAAGTGAATGTTCTGCACACTACAAACCTAACGCCGTTGCAGTTATGGTGGGCAGGTAAGCTCCCAACGTCCACATGCCATACATGCGGAGCAGATTGTGCAGATTTTTATCATGTAGTCTGGTCGTGCCCCATCATACACAGGTACTGGTCCTCATGTGTTTTCAGTCGGGGTGCTGGCCAGACCAGTTGATTGCTCACCCCAGATTGCTCTCCTGGGACTGTTGGATGACCTGGGTGGAAAGCGATCTGTGAGGTGTCTTGTGGGGCTGGGAACTCTGCTTGGTAAGCGGGATATAGCCCGGAACTGGACTTTGACTGCCGCTCCGGGTTTGCAGGTTTGGCAGCGGGCTATGGACTGGTGCTCCAAAATAGAGGAACCGGTGCGCACAGCACGTGGCTGCCCACAGCACGTGGCTGCCCACATAAACATCGTAGGATATGGGGTATTTGGTGGGACTATTTTGGGCTCCAGGGATTGTAAAGATCATCCTTGTGTTGATATGTGGCCAGGGGGTCGTGGACGACTGTTTCACTTTGCCTGTCTTGTTAACTATGTTTGATTTCTGCTTTGAAAAACCCAATAAAAAACATCCAGTTTACGGTTGTGAAACTTGGCAGTAAGATGAGCAGGGTTGCTCAGACTGTACCTATGTTTCAAGAGGATGGTCGGGCAGACTGTAAAGCCAGGAGCCTGAGACCCAACTAACCACTAGCGGTGAACTAGTTTTCTGGAATAGTGATTTCCTCCTCCTTGGTTCCAATGACACATGTAGACATGGTTGTTAACTAACGTAGGCATTGCATGTCCCTACAACAGGTATCTGCTGCTGATCGCCCTGCTGAGCACCCGATAATTTTGCAGCAAGCCATTCTTGAAAACTTGGGAAGATTTTCAGCTTATTCTGATAACCGAGTGATCGCAGACTTTTTTGATGGCCTCACCCTGCACATGGTTTGGAATTTTACCTCGTACCTTACAGGAACACAGGTATGCATCCGCTCTCAATGGCAAAACAAATGCACACCAATGCTAAAGGTTATTAATGATACAGTTTCTGCTGCTATTATGACTGGAATTGTAAATGTCTTTATTGTTTGTAGCGTCGGTGATGTGTTCACTAAATCATTTAAGTAAATATCACTTTTTAGCCACTGCGGGCGAGGAGATATAGTAGATCAGAAAATGCAGTTAACATGTGCTTGTTTGCTTTTAAACAGACGAAATGCACGTTTTTCTTGATATTTTTGAAAGTTGCCACGTGTGCGTTTATACCTTTGTTGCTGCTGAGAAAGTATCATATCTGCTATTTTCGAAGGTGAACACCTCTGTCTTACCGACTTCTCGAAACCATCAAGATGCCACAACTGGTTGGTGCCAAATTATTTTTCCAGATGGACGTCACCAACTCATCCAGCTAGAATTTCCAGGCCCTTTTGAAAGGTATCTAATGAAAATTCAACAATTCAGTAATTGAGAAATGTATTTAATTTAATCCTATCAGTGTATTTCTGTAGTGCAGACCTCGCCCTGGAGACAGTGCAAATGTTGCACAATAATGGTAGAGGTACCAAAGGACGAAGTCTGTCCGTGGGTGCTAGCCCATGTGCACAGTGCTGGTCAGGCAAGGGGCGGGTTAGTAAATTGGGGGGTGGGGTGGATTAGTAAATGGGGGGGGGGGGGAGTGGATGGATAAGAGAAGTTTGAGTTCTGTGTTTAAGGACACATTTTAATTCGTCGTATCTGCTTGTGGAATAAAACAAGTGCAGGAACGTAGTTATGCATGATGTATGATACTTTTATCTACTTTTAAATAGTTAAGTTGTGTTAGAGCTGGGAAGATTCTTCATAGTGTATTTTAGAAATATTTGCCTTCATTTACACATCAGAGGAAATGAGGAGGTGTGTTCAACTTTATACAGTATTTTCTTACATCTTGTTTTCGTTGGCATGTGTATTTTCGAACGCTTGTAAGAGGATATAATAAAGATGACATACAGAACTTGCTCTTCATACTACTTATAAAATATGGAAAAATTACATGCTCTAAAAAAATATGAATGGCAAATGATCTCCTCTCCTCCCACACATGCTGTAGTTTCCACTCTGCTGTATGTTTATTTTACCTTTGCCCTGAAATTCCCACCACCTTGTACCACACTTATGGACCTCTTTCCTTTGGTTTTGCCCTTAGAATAGTCAGGTCATGTTGAAGGTACTCCCTTGTGTAATTTTTAGGTAGAGCCTAGGCAGTGCGCATGCGCTGTCTGCAAGACCTTGTGTAATCAATAGAACAACTTTTTTTCCCACCTCTACTTACCATACGTGGACTCCAGTGTCGCTCTACTTTGCTACCTTGCAACTGGTTCCCACAGCCAATAAAGTCTGCAGAGCACCGGCCAAGAACAGTTTCCTTTCGCTTTCTGGGCTTATCTGTTGTTTGGAAGAACTCTTTTTCTTCTGCTGTCCTTCCCTGCACTATATGCCCAGCTCGTGTCTTCAGTGCCCCTAATCTCCCCGTGCGTGCGATGCCCTCCCCCACCACTACCTCCCGTTGCTTTTTAGGTCTCGCAGACCTGCGTTGCAGCGCGCATACGCTGCTCGCTCTGCGAGGCTTCTTGTAATCGGGACATTTCTGAAGTGGACTTGAAGCCCCGCCCATCAATCTTATTGGCTGGCGTCATCGTTTATGTTAAACCTTGGCGTCTGGTTGAAAATGAGGCTTGTTTGTTACCGCCCTGTCTCCTTTTGGGGCCGCCCATCCGGACTCGATCGTTTCCTTGCGGTGTTACACTGTCTCCTTTAACTAGTCGGTGAGCACTTTTTTTTTTACATTCGCACAATGGCGACGGCTTGTTATAATGACTGACGCCCCACACACTCGCGGGACACCAACTGTGTCAATGGAGGAGCAGCACCATCCCTGTTGCTGCTCTGGGTGCTGCTTGTCGCCAGCCTCAGCACGGCGCCCACTTTATGGACGTCGCACTATAACTTTTAAATATGCTCCCTTCCAGCTGCACGGACGCCGCGCTTCATGGTTCCTGAAGCGGGCTCCGTTGCGGGCGCTTCCTCCATGTGCCACCATTGTTCCCCCTCCCTCTCCCGTGCATGGCTTCCAGCATGCGCTCTGCTCACCCACAAAGGGTACTTTTGGCCATTTATGGGCCGTGAAACATTATGGCTGTAACACGCTGTTCACGTGTTTCATGGTTCCTGAAGCGGCTCCGTTGCGGGCGCTTCCTCCATGTGCCACCATTGTTCCCCCTCCCTCTCCCATGCATGGCTTCCAGCATGTGCTCTGCTCACCCACAAAGTGTACTTTTGGACATTTCCGGGCCGTGAGACATTGTGGCTGTAACACGCTGTTCACGCGCTTCATGGTTCCTGAAGCGGGCTCCGTTGCGGGCGCTTCCTCCATGTGCCACCATTGTTCCCCCTCCCTCTCCCATGCATGGCTTCCAGCATGCGCTCTGCTCACCCACAAAGTGTACTTTTGGCCATTTCTGGGCCGTGAGACGACATGGCTGTAACACGCTGTTCACGCTGGCTGGCCCTGCGGTAATTAACTGTGCCAGTCCTGTCTTCTGCTGACTGTAGACGTGCTGTGACACTTACCGAGTAAGTCCACTTGACATGTTTTGTGTAATTAAAAAATTGTCCCCTCCCTAAATTCTAGCCATCACCACACTTAATAAATCACACGCTTTCATACTCTACCGGCAGAGACTCTCCAGTTCACATTAACATCCGCTCTCGTATGCAGGGCTTTAAGTAGAACGAAAAAAACTGGGGGTGGGGGGGGCGGGGTCTCTAAAAGAGCTGTGGCAAACTTGCCTACGGGACGTGGCCTGCACAATTAGGGGAATGGCCTAATTTAAACACTACGCTGTACACAAACAAACTTGTGCTTGTTTATATGGCCTCTAATATTGCTCCATGTGTGATAGCTGAGGCCAAAAACATAGGGCACACTGACTTGGGTTCACTAATAATATGGTCATCATAGCGCGGTAAGAATATTTTCTCAGTGCATTTTAAAAACGCTCTTTTAATAATCGTCTCTCAATACAGTGACATAATGTGATGCCCTAAAGTAAAACGCTACTACGTGTTTAGGAAACACAATTTTTTTTTTAATTTTGAAGAAACTTTATCAAATTAAAACATGTTTGTTGCACAATTTACATTCAAAGCCTGCCCACATCTGGCACTGAGTACACATTGTCTCTGTAGGACACAAATCTATGCAGGCTTATGTGGATTTGTTTTCGCTAATATCAGATTAACATGCATTTGCAATACAATACGTCTCGCATTTACAAGAGTTTGAGCTATTGGCATTATAAATGACAATGCCTTTTATTTATGTGTTTTGAAAACCTGCAAGCAGTGCTTAAACACGCACTTTGTACTTATAGTTGTTGCTTATGAGAAGCAAGGCTGGCAATAACTGCGCCTCTTTTACTGCCAGCTTTGCTTCTCGTAAGCTAAGACTATAAGTACAAAGTGCGTGTTTACGCACCGCTTGCACGGTTTCAAAACACACAAATAAAAGGCATTGTTATTTACGCCAATAGTTCAAACTCTCGCAAATGCGAGACCTATTGCATTGCAAATGCTTGTTTTTCTTGCTCCTATTACATGCCTGCAGCTGCGCGCTGCACTCACTGCTCGGACAATGAGGTGTAAAAATATAACCGCAGGAATATAATACAAATATTTAAATGCGTTTTTTAAAAATTTATTTCCAATGGGCTTTTATCGTTTCCCATTCTCTTCTGTTTCCCAGGCTTCTTTATTTGATTGCCAGATTTGGCTTGTGCATCTCACCAACCCCCTGTCCCTTCGCTGCTTGATCCGTGCCATGTGCTTATTTTTATGTTTTTTGTCTATGTCAGAGGTCTTCAAACTTTCTGATGCTGAGACCCCCTTGTCAAAATATTTTAGGCGTAAGGACCCCCTCCTGAAAAAACAATTCTAGAACTTGGTACTCCTCATCATCGACAACTATCGACAACCATAAACGCCCCCAATTCCCACAGCAAATCATTTTTACAGTGAGGAAATAATATTAAACTGTGTTTAGCAAACCAAAGGTCAGTGAGCGTGGAGGCGTAGTCAAAGTGTACCTAAAAACAAAAGGCCTCATTTATGAGGAATTGGCTTAGGGCAGCCTAGCTAATCATTTTGCTGCGCTGCCCTACGCCAATGTGAAAGGGCAGGAATGCACCTTATTTATGAAATATGGTGCATTAATGTCCTTTCCCCTGTGGTGGTGCACAAATTGCTGCCTAGCGCCAACATAGGCAAGATTTGTTTTGTGCAGGAAGAGGCACCTTCCTGCAGGAAAACAATCCCGAGAGGGGTTTTCCTCTTTTATGTGTGCTGCAGAATGCAGCACACATGGAAATAGGAAATAACATGTTACGCCTGCTGTCGGAAGGAGTAAGGTTTACCGCTGTCCTAGATTTACATGGTTTTGCAAATCCAGGGCAGCTGCCAAAGTCCATGGGTGTTGCGTGGGAACACCCATTGCAATGCCCATGGAAAGCCTACTTGCAGGGCCGGACTGGCTGTAGCGGGCACCAGGCGTTTTCCCAGTGGGCCGGACGAATGGGGGGCGGTTTTCGAGCTGTGGGGGCCGCTTTTGTTACTGGGGGCCGGTTTTGGAGCAGTGCTGTAATATCTGCCCCCCGTAACAAAAGCAGCAGCAATGCTTAGCGTCAGCAGTGCTGCTTCTCACCAGCACACCCTCCCCCTTCCAATACCCCTAGGCGGTCCAGCAGCAATGCCACGGCTGGTTTGTGTTACCAGTCCGGCATACTTGACATAGAGTAAGGCAACGCAGCGACTTGCGCTGTTTTGTCTTACTCCATATCTATGAGGCCATGCAAAGTCACGCAGGGTGGCTTTGCGCCGCCTCATAGATATGATTGAGACGCTTGTGCCGCCGTAGCATCAAAAAAGTGACACTCTGCGCAAGCCTCTCAGAAATCAGCCCCCAAATATTTTGTTAGTTCTTTAGGTCTTTCATCATCAGGTAGCCACATATAAAATAGTGGGTAACTTAAATCAAAAATACATTTTAAAAAGTTGTTATTCAGTGGGAAATGCACTGTAGTACATTATGAAACCTCTATTAGTTAATGCACTGCAGAGGTCTGTGTGTAACCAGAGAGCCACAGAATGAAATTTGGTTGGTGCAGTGGAGAATAGTGACGTGTATTTTTAGTGCTATGAGGTCACTGCCTGTGACAGAAAGCACTGTGAATGTGTAGGTCAGTATTTTATGCTTGCATTACACGCATTATAAGATAGACTGCTACAAACTGTGCAAATAGTTTTTGGACCAAATGGAGCTTACAAAATGTCGATTTTAGTAAAATATGACCATAAGTAATGCATTATTAAAAGCATGCACTTTACAGCCCAGTTGTTAACTCTTTGTACTACCCCTAAAAAAAAACAAATCTTTGCCATCACAATGCTTGGAGTGATTCTAGCAATTAAAGCCAGACCTGCTCCCAAGCACCCTTTACATTTGCAGATTAACTCATAGCGCAGGATGTGCATTTCATTCAGGAAAGCAGGCACCCTGGCATGAAGGTCTGCCCGGCCTCTTCATTTCACAGCATAGAAGCCTCAATTAACTTCAGTTGAAGTATTTTAAAGATAGGAATAAAACGTCGTCCCAGGCGGGTGTCATTTTCCAAAAGGAAAAGCACATGTTTTGGATTCCAGGTAGAAATGAGGCCTGGAAATGCGCGACCCCCTTCCCAAGACTCCACGGCCCCCCTGGGGGTCGCGCCCCACAGATTGAAGACCTCTGGTCTATGTGTACATATTTAGACACACCCCTGCAGATCTCTTCTTTTGCTTCTCTCTCCTTTCGGCTAGAGTGTCTACGACCTTCCTGCTTTCACTTCCGGTGCAACAGCCGTTTTATAAGCTTAGATAAGAGTACAGGGATCAGAGAGGGTGAGTACCGTAGACATTGGTCATTGTGTATGTTGAAGTGTACACAGCCAGCATGCAAGCTTGAGAATCGAACTCCAGGGCCTGCTGAAGCTGTTGCATAACTTTGGGCCACTTGCCAGTCACGTCAAATGGTATGATTTATATTTTATTGATGAATCTGATAGCGTGGGGCGGGATGGACATTCAACTGGCAAAACAGTTGTGCTACATAAAAATACATACAATTTGTCCGCTAAAACCCTTATGAGAACACAACCCACCGCTGGTGCAAATCAACAGAAGCAAACGAGCTACATTTTCAATTTCACAGATTGTAGAAATGAGATCTTCCCAAAGCTCCACCGGGGGAATCCGAATTCTATCTACCTTTTTTAAGTGACCAGAGCAGTCTCCTTCATAAGGACAGCACTTTCCCTGTCCTAAGCTTCCGTTTTACAAATCATTGTCATAAGGAGCGTTATTCGCATTATTTTATGTTCGCAAATAAGTGCTGCAGTTACCAGAACGAAATGACGAAAAGTTCCCTCTGGTCGCAACACGAGGGACGTCTTATCAACAAGGAAAACTAAATAAATAGCAGGGAGTATTTAGGTGTGTATTTAAACAAAAACGAACTTTCAGATCGCATTCAACTTGCCAATGATACGTTACTTTCGAGGTATTATTCACTGTCTGTTTAATGGGCATTTGGCGGTTTCACTTGCATTTTTACTAACGCCTGTTTTGCGATTTTGTTTTTACAAATAACCCTTCATGTCTTCATAAACAAAACTTATAAGAATAGCAGCATAATCATAAGGTCTCTAAATCATGTAGCAATGCACTCATTCTGAAACATAAGTTAAAATGTGTTAAAATAAAAACATCCTGTCTCCTAAGGATAAAAACCAAAGGTCATCATTAATCACACAATGCAGGATAATTTACGCAGCACAGAACTTGTGCAGAAATTAAAAGTTTCTTCACCCTTTTTCTTTTTTTTTTTATAAAACGTATTTTTATTGGCAGTTTGTATATATCATCACATGTAAAATCATTACAAAGGTGTTTTGCCAATTTGTTTTTTACATTGCTAGCAGTCGTCTTTCGGAGTCTTTCCTGCTTAGCTCTTTGTGGGTTCCCAACATCAAGTACAATACATAGGAGGCAGGAACGACAATCCAGTGAAATGTTTACGTCTCTATTACATAACTGTGCTATCTAGTACCTGCTCCACTTTTTCATTTTTTGAGACACCATTTAGGCGGGTAGCCTTCAACATCGGTCCTAGATCCAAGCATACCGTACATATTTAACACATTTACTATTTTATCTACTTAAAACAAACCATAAACTTGTGCAGAAGGGTGTTATGAGTAATCTTCTCTTAGAGAGCATTAGGAGGATCTCAGCGCAGGTAGCCCATCAGTGGGCCAGAGAGGGTTCCCCCTCTGCAGCCCGTGCCTGTTCTCCCGTTTATCAGTACCCCTACAGTTCAGCAACCTGGGGGCACCTCCAACTCACTTCAGTCCCATGGTCTCCCTGGGGGGAGAAGGGGTCTATTGTGTTCAGAGCCTCCGTGTTGGGACACTTATCCCAATCATTCCTCCGCACTACTCGTGCCCTCCGGCTTTTCCCAGGACACCATCGCCTCTCTCCATTGCTCAGCTATTGGGCGCTTCCTCATTCCCTTGGCCTCTCCCCAGCTTAGTACTCTGCCCTCTGCCCCGGGGATAACATGTCTGTTCTAGGTTTCAATCTGGGGCCCCCTCGTTGACGTCCATTCCATCGCTATTCTGCGCTTGGCGAGTCCTTGTGCTAGATCTATCAATCTGTTCCCAACCTTGCGTTTCGGTGGCCGAAGGGAAGAGGCCCAGCAAGCTCACCTGCACCGTAGGGGCCAGTACCCTTCCCAATGAGCTTTTGATCTTGGCTAACACAGCCTCCCAGTATGGGCGTATACACTGACAGTCCCAAGTCATATGTCCAAAATCCACATCTGGGTGTGTACACCTGGGGCATTGTCGGACTTCCCCCACCCTCCCATAAGTCACATTAAGGCGATGAGGCGTCATGTAAGACATGTGTATATAGTTAAATTGGATATACTTTAGGCGTGTGTTCCGAGAAATCTTTTTGGGGGACTGCAGGGTCTTGCGCCATTCCGCTTCAGTGAGTTCCCTGCCCACAATTCTTTCCCACTTTGCCCATAGCCCGCTCAGGGGGCCGAGGGACGCTGTTATTAGTGTGGCATAAAACCATTTCACCAAGTGTCCCGCTATGCCGAGGGTGAATAAGGCATGCAGCACTGGGTGTGTCTCTGGTTCCTCCCTCCCCCCATCCCACAGCTACACAAAGGTGCGGGTCAGGGCCTCGGATTGCAGAAACTGCCCCGGGGGGAGCCCGCAGCTGTCCACTAACTCTTCAAATGGGATCAATTTTTTATCCAGGTAGCAATCCCCAACATTGTCCAGCCCCGCCTCAGACCAGCTCGCTAGCTGCTCGCTTGTAAATACTGTCTGAGGGTCGCCGTGTGGCAGGCCCACCAGTGGTAACATGGGTGTGTATTTAGGGGATTGCTGTGATTTACTCTGGCACCTTTTCCAGGCCTGCAAGGCCGTACGTTGCAGTAACGAGCAGTATGGGGTAGGTGTTGTTGGTATGATCAATTTTGCCATCACTAGATTAGGGCGAGACTCCGGGTCTGCCAGGCATGTGCCTTCCTCGTTCACTCCCGCTACCCATTGTGCCAGCCATTGTAATTGGGCAGCCAGCATATAGTACTCAAAGTTCGGTACTCCCAGCCCTCCTTCCGACATGGGACGCTGCAGAGTCCTCAGGGACACCCTCGGGTGCCCGTCACCCCACACCAGGTCTCGTAGAAGTGAGTTCAGCGGACAAAACCACCTACTCTGCATCAAGACCGGGAGGTTGACAAAGAAGTCAATCAATCAATCAATCAATCATGTCACTTATAAAGCGCACTACATACCCGCGAGGGTCTCAAGGCGCTGGGGGAAGAGGGGGGTGGTGCTGCTACTGATCGAAGAGCCAGGTCTTGAGGAGTCTTCTGAAGGCCAGTAGGTCTTGGGTCTGTCGGAGGTTGGTGGGGAGGGTGTTCCAGGTCTTGGCGGCGAGGTGGGAGAAGGATCTGCCGCCGGCGGTCGTTTTCCGGATGCGGGGGACTGTGGCGAGGCGAGGCTGGTCGAGCGGAGCTGGCGGGTGGGGTGTAGAAGCTGAGTCGTCTGTTGAGGTAGGCTGGTCCGGAGTTGTGGAGTGCTTTGTGTGCGTGGGTGAGGAGCTTGAAGGTTATCCTCTTGTTGACAGGGAGCCAGTGCAGGTCTCTCAGGTGGGGTGTGATGTGGCTGCGTCGGGGCATGTCGAGGATAAGACGTGCAGAGGCGTTCTGGATGCGTTGCAGCCGTCTCAGGAGCTTAGCAGTCGGGGCAGCATGACCATTTTGGATAGTGAGATCCTGGCCATGATGGGCAATTGAAGTGTGCGCCAAAAGTGCACACAGCATCGGAGAGAGCGCAGTGCCCTGTTCAGGTTCCCTTCTTTCAGATCCTCCAGGGAGTGGAAGACTTGTATGCCTAGGTATTTGAAGGAACTCTGGGCCCAGAGTATTTCAGCCTTCAAGGCCTCAGGCCTGGGCAACGGACCTGCCACAGGAAATAGATATGTTTTGGCTTTGTTGACCCGAAGGCCTGAGAACTGCGCGAAGCTGTCTAGTATCTGCACAGCCGTGGAAGTGCCCGTGACCGCCTCCTCCAAGTAGATCAATAGGTCGTCCGCATACAGGGAGATATTATGTTGCCGCCCCCCTATGCGTGTCCTATCCCATCACCTCCCAAGCAGATCCTCTCAGCAAGTGGCTCTATCGCTAGAGTGAATAGAAGGGGTGAGAGGGGGCACCCCTGCCGGGTCCCTCAGGAGATCTTATATTGCTTAAAGTTTGTTTTGCCCGTTTTAACCCTTGCTGTGGGCGAAGCGTAGAGAAGCCGCACCCAGTCCTCCCCGAGACCCATATGCAGCATTACTTCAAACAAGTACTCCCAACTAACCGTGTCAAAAGCTTTTTCTAACTCAATTGACAAAACCGCTTCCTGTTGTTTGGTTGGAGCTTCCGCATGATAGAGGATGGAGTAAAGTCTGCGGAGGTTATAGGAGGTGCTGCGAGAGGGAAGGAATCTATTCTGGTCGGGATGGATTAGGGATCTCATGTGGGGGAGTAACCTACCCGCTAACACCGTGCTTAAAATTTTAAAGTCTAAATTAAGCATGGAGAGAGGTCTAAAACCCACCACCCTAGCATCTGTCTCCTTGGTCTTTGGGAGGGGGATCACTAGTGCGGTTTGGGTGGAATTGGGTAATTCTCCACGCTCAAACGAATCAGCATACAACCTGGCTAATTGCTGCGCTAGCGTATCGGCAAAATGTTGATAAAATTCCGCTGGGAGGCCGCCTGGCCCTGGCGTTTTGCCTGGCGCCAAGGCCGAGATGGCCACTTTGATTTCCTGTAGGTTTATCAGGTCTCCTAACTCTTCCTGTACTGAAGGGTCTACAGAGCAGAGTGGTAGGGGGTCTAAAAAATCTCTAATGCCAGACGGGTGGGCCACTACCGAAGCTGCATTCAGTTTTTCATAGTATGCGTGAAAGGAGTCATTAATTGCGTCAGGGTCGTATATTATATCTCCTGTATCTGACCTGAGTTGTGTGATTGGTGCTACCCACAAGTCAGGCTTAATTAACCTTGCTAGTAGTCGACCAGCTTTCCCTTCCTCTCTCTGTACCCTGTCCAGGTATTCCTTATAGCTATAGCAGCTCAGTTGGCCTAGTGCTTCGTTGTAGCGCGCGAGTGTGTCCTGCAAAGTTAAGCGGGAGGTGTAATCAGTTCCCTGAGCGTTATCTAACCTACGTATTTTTCCCTCTAGGTAGAGAATTTCCTGACTGAGTTCCCTGTGCGTCCCAATTGCTTGCCCCATGCAGTGGCCCCTTACTACCACCTTGAACGCCTCTCACTCCACTTGAACAGAGGATGCTGTGTGGGCATTAATTTGAAGTATGTGTCAGTAAGCGTGTGCAGCGAAGCTCTAAAAGGGGCATCCTCCAGTGCGACAGTGTACGCCCCAGGTATTCAGTGTGTGATAGAGCTGTTAAAGGACGGTGTGCAGATGAAGGTGTCGAGTCTAGTGTGTACCTGGTGGACTGACGAGAAAAAGGAGTACTCCCTGTCTCTATTATGTTGCAACCTCCAGGTGTCCTCAAGGCCCCAGTGGGATATCCAGTTTCGAAAGCCCGCTGCCGTGCGATGCGATTGTGCTCCCGGCAGCGGGGGGTGTGAGCGGTCGTTCGCGATATCCGCGACAAAGTTAAAGTCCCCCCCCCCAGGATTATATGACCAGTTAAGTAGGTAGCCATTGTGGCTGAAAGGGACTCAAGGAAACCAACCTGATCTTGGTTAGGCGCGTAGATATTACCCAATGTCACTTCCTGTCCTGCCAATCTCCCTGCGATCAGGGCATACCGTCCCTCTGTATCGAGTAACGTGTGTGTAGGAGCAAAGGGGACCCCAGGTTTAATCCAAATCAACACCCCCTTAGCAAAGGCCGAGGAGGTGGTTGCAAAGACCTGCCCTCTCCACCGTCGTCGCAGTTTCCCCGCCTCCTCCTTGTTCAAGTGAGTCTCTTGGAGAAAGGCTATGTGTATATCTCTACGTCTCGGGTATGAGTAAACGTTGTGACGCTTAGCCATGGACCCCATCCCTCGTATGTTCAACGTTAGGAACCGTAGGGTGTTGTGTGCGTGTGCCATTGCTGTAGGGCATCACCAATCGGCCACCCCGGAGGATCCCCCTTCCTCCCTGTTCCCTCATTCATGCACAACCAACCTCTTCTGCAAACTTTAAAACATAATCCAACAATTGGACCCCATGTTGGTCAACTCCCCAACCCCAGGGCAGTCCGACAACGGTCAGCCGCCCAAACACTATGTGGAACATTACGTACTAGATGAGGCCCAAACCTAGCAAGGCTCTCAGCGGTGTATGGCAAGATAATGGCGTAGTTCAGGGCGCACAAACCGTACTTGGCGTGCCGGCCCCGTGCTACGAAGGCCAGCCCAAGACCTGAGTCGTCCGCAAGCAGTTCATCACCACTCCTGGGATCCACAATCACCGCAGATCTTCCTCCGCTTCAGATGTTCTCGTCGGACGTCTTCAGGGTCACAACTGGCAATTTTACACTGTCACTGCGGGAGGTGTCCGAGTCATTCTCTTCAGTCTCCCTCGAGGAGCGGGCCTCAGCCTCTGGGGGGATCTCCTGCCCAGCATGAGTGCCACCACAGCCTGTAGCGCCTCCGTTCTCTCATTTTCAGTTGGCGATGAGGTCGGCTTCTTTGTGGTTCCCCGTCAGGATCGCCTTTTAGAACGTTTCCCAAGCTCCAAGTTTTTCCTTGTTTCAGTCTTAGATCGTGTTGGCTGGGGGACCCCAGCCTTGTAGGCTTCCATCCACTCCCATGCTTCTTTTGGGTTGTCGCAGTAATGTGTTTTCCCATCAAGGATAATACCCAAATGGGTGGGAAACATCAGAGAGTACTGGAGGCCTTCATCTCTCAATGCCCTCCTGACTTCCAAAAACGAGGCCCGTTTCCTCTGTACTTCCAGCGTATAATCAGGGAATATGGAGATTTTGCTGTTGTCCATGGCATAAGGGCCGTCGGCACGTGCTTTTTGCAATAAAGACGTCTCTGTCCCTGAAGTGAAGATGCCGGGCCACCACCGGCTGCGGAGGCCTTCCAGGGGCCAGCGGTCTGGCCGGCACTCGGTGGGCTCTCTCGAGGGTATAGAAAGTTGACAGGCCTTCAGGTGCCACCACAGTTCTGAGCCACTGTTCCAAGAATGTCACCATGTCGTTGCCGTCCGCTCCTTCCGGCAGGCCCAGGACTCTCATGTTATTCCTCCTATTGCGCCCCTCTGCATCTTCAGCTCTCCGCTCCAGCACACACACTCTGTCTGCGAGGGCCCTCATCTGCGATTCCAGAGATCTTTGTGCTGGTACTATTTCTGCGATGTTGGTCTCTGTTTCTTTCACCCTCTCGGACAGCTTCTTGTGTTCCTCCCGTAGTATTCCTAGCCCCACCGCCACGGTGCTGATGTCCTGATGCAGGGTGGCCTTCGTGTCAGCAATGGCCTCCAGTATTTTACTCAGCTGCTGCTGCACCAGGTCCTCAGGGGCCATCTGCGATTGTTCCTGCGTACTGTCATCCTGATCATGTACGGCCCCCACTTGTGATCCTCTGGGTTTACCCATTATGCCGGGGAATCCGCAGGTCCGATAAAGAGTGCAGGGGAGATTCCTCTGCTGTGGTGTCGCTCTGCAGTACTGCGTAGTGCCCCAGGTTCTTTTCCCATTCCAGGGACGTTCGGCTCTAGCCGTGACCCCTCAGGTTCCAGCGAGCGGCTCTCGCGTCAAGTATGGGATCGCCTTTCTCTACTCGCGTGTTCGGCCCAAGCACCCGGTCCGCGACCGATCAGCCGGCTGCTGCTCCCACCACTTCGTCCTTTGGGCCCGTTCCGGCTCTAGGCCTCCCTTGTGGCCATTGCTGAAGTAGCCGTGTAAGCCTTCTGCACAACTCTCCTCAACTGGCTGCCCTCGATCTCTCTCACCCCCAGGGACTAGGGTGCTTCACCTCTTGCCTTTGTTGTCGCTCCCCTCGGGTCTGGGCCCAGGATCCCCCCGCTCCTATATTTGTGACCAGGCCTGAGGCATCCACCTATGTTGGGCTTCAATTCCAGGTCCAGCAAGGCCCACCAGTTAGTCCCCGCGCCCCAGGGCCCCCTCCGCAGACAGCTACTCCTGGTGTTCGATCACTGCCGCTAGGCCGCGTTCCCTCCGCTGACCGGCCTCCAGTTCTGGGGGATCCCGGCCGGGGCTCAAGGCCGCATTTCCAGCTCTGGCAGGGGGCCGCTCCCACGCTTATGCGGCATGGTCCGTTCAGGTCGCCTAAGTTACTCGCTTCACCAGCGGAGTCAGTGCTGAGCTTCCCGAGCCCCAGTCTGGGCCCCGATCGTGTGCCCCGCCCTGCTCCTTACCGCCTCAGTGCTGCCAATGCGTACCCACTTCCTTCCTGGGATCTCCGCCTCAGTTACTGAACTCGGGCGGGCTCCCAGGTTCTTGCCTGTTTCTCGCACTGTTCGCCAGCAGGGGGACACTCGGTCCTGACTCGGGCCTCAGCAGCCTCCGCGCTGCTCGTCTCTTGCTGCGGGCCTCCAACATCAATCCGCCATCTTGGGAGCTCCCCGTCCGGGCCGCCGCTCGGATTTCAGCTCTGCTTCCGTTTTCCTGGTCTACGGACCTACCGAGACCAGCCCCCCTTCCACATCGGTCTCCTGGTCTCGTTTCGGTGCACGCCCAGGTCCCGGCTGCCATTGATTTCAACGGATGATCGGTGGGCCGGCGCAGAGCCCCAAGCTCACCCATCCGCCATCTTAGACACCCAGGCCACGCCCCCTATTCTTTTGAGACTCCTATATAGATATAGGTGTGGTGTCTGTAGCTTGGCCACTAGTCATTTGGTATTTGATTGTAACTGTTTAGTTTTGCATGGAACCCTTATACCGAGTCTTCATCAACTTTTTAATGTTCTGATTTATTTTTCCTCTGTGAAACCCATTTCAAAGAGCAAATCCATAAGTTGAAATGGGTAGTTGGTCCTAGCCTACTGTTCTCAAGCACCTAGGCAGGTGAGGGGAGATGTTGACTGAAAGTGGGACTACTCACAAAATAGCTCTTGGACACAGAGTCCTTGGATGTACCAAGGCTCACAAGTTAGAGTCTCATTAATGTTTTAAGGTAGTTACTGGTGGGTTTGTAGCCAGTGCAGGTCTGATATTCCATCTCTTATTTTTCAGATTATGCATGTCAGGGAGGCTGGGACCCATAGTGGTCTGCTGTTTTTATGCAGACACAAGGAGGGGGTCCCTAGCCTCTTTACACTCTTCATGGGGTTGATGTTTTAATGCTCTCTTCAGGACTACTTCCAGAACACAAGGGCGAGCACGGTCCACAGTGCAGCCTTATCTCAGATCCCTTCACGCTTCAGTCCTCATGTCATTTATAAGCAGGGGAACGACGGTGACAAAGATTGTGTGACATCTCACAGCTTCTCATTTCAGCCCACTCACACGTGCAGCTTTGCAATGCCTGGTGCGGAATATCATTTTGCGACTTACCCGAAGCAGTGTGCCTGTTGTCTCAGCCATGCTTTCCCAACACAGGTGGCTGATGGCAGAACCATCGCAGCGGGTTCTTAAGGCGCTGTATGATCAATAGCCTTCCCACTTGCCCCCAGCAGCATGCGTGTTCTTTCGTGTTCTCAAGGCGCTGTATGATCAATAGCCTTCCCACCTGACCCGAGCAGCACGCGTGTTCTTTCGTGTTCTCAAGGCGCTGTATGATCAATAGCCTTCCCACCTGCCCCGAGCAGCACGCGTGTTCTTTCGTGTTCTCAAGGCGCTGTATGATCAATAGCCTTCCCACTTGCCCCCAGCAGCATGCGTGTTCTTTCGTGTTCTCAAGGCGCTGTCTGATCAATAGCCTTCCCACTTGCCCCAGCAGCACGCGTGTTCTTTCGTGTTCTCTAGGCGCTGTATGATCAGTAGCCTTCCCACTTGCCCCCAGCAGCACGCGTGTTCTTTCCAGAGAAGGACGGTCTTGGGCACTTCTTCAGCTCACTGCTTCTCTCAAACTCTGTGAAGTGCGCCAACTGTGTAATGTACCACAGTGAACTTCTCTGCTTCCAGTAAATGAATTGTGATCTATTGTGTGTTTTAGTGAGAATCGTATTATAATATCTCGGGACAGAGTGAGATCAGAGCTCATATTGAGTTCGTCCCTCCTTGTTCCTGCGTGACCACGTACCCTCGCGTTTTAAAATGTGTTAAGAATCTCCGTCGATCATTTAAAAAGATCCGGATACCAGTTTCAGGTTTTAAACAACGCTTTTTCTTTTTCTGTGGCTAAACATTTCAATACAAAAGATGGGCCTACGTAAAGACACTACATAGAAAGCTAGAAATGCAATTTGAATTTCTATTTAAGGTAACATTTTTGGGGATTTTTGCATTGATATTCTATAACAACCAGGAATACGTGCAATTATATTATATCTAATTACTGTATATTAATAAAATAGTGGGCATTGACAATTTACAACATGCAGGGATAGTGCATAAAATAGGTGCTCATTAAACAGAAAGCATTCTAAATGGGAATTTAACAAACTCACCAGGAGAGCATGGTGAAATCACAATGTTTAAAGAAGTTGGTAATAGATGGACAAGAAACTTTGTTCACATTTTGTAAACGTTCATGTTCCCTGTGCTACATTCAGAAACTTGTTGCTAAAGTAAAAAAAATCTCTATTGTCTTTTAATACCACAGCTATGTGAAGGCAGTGGTCGCATGGTGCCAGAGGCTGAATGTGAACTTGAAGAACAAGATTCCAGTCTCAGAAATGGAGGAGCACTGGTAATTTTCGTTTTCTTTAATGGCCTCTTTACTAAAGCATGCCTTGCCATAGATCTTCAGTATAGCATAGGAAGTCAGACGAAAAAGCACAGATATGTTCATTTTTGCTTAACTGCATACTGCGTTAATCCTCAGAGGGGTCTGCAAAAACACAGTTTTCCGGGGGCCATAGCTGGTCTGTTGCAGTGGGTAGGAGGTAGTCTCAGCGTAATGCAACAATAAGATTAAGTAAATTAAATATCCCATTAGTGTACAGTAATTTGGTGGATTTCATTTATCTATTTTCTGCTCCATAAGAAAGGTTTAAAAGTGTGTTCTCTGTTTCAAATAACTAGAGTTGAAAGATCTGCCACAGCAAGTGGCCTGCATGGACCCACGGATCAGTTTGTCTGACGATGGAGAGGTGAAGCAGGTGTCCTTACAAAGTCACAACATAAGAGTGTGCAAGGTCTTTTGAGCATTCACTGTGCTTCACTTCTTCAAGACTGCCCCATGAGACCTCTCTAGACATCTTCTTGGTCCGCTCACACTCTCAGGGACTCAACCAGGGACATCTCCCAGGTCTCCCCAGGACCTCAATAACTCTTGAAACAGTGGGGGCTGTCCTCTGTGATAATTCATCAGATTATAAAAATGAATCCGTAGCTGGTCCAGTATTACCTTTACTATATTCTTGTCTCTGTAGATCGTGTCTCTCCTATGGCCTTAAAACATTGTAGCCTAGTCATAAAACAAGTGTCTTTACCAACAATGTTGAATAAAAGCTGTCTATCTCTTTTCAACATTCCGTCAGTGCCTTTTTTACACGCTCTGCTGTTGGTCTGCAGCAGGGTGATCGGCCTGTCATAGAATTTATAGGGTCCTCTGTCTTGACCCCTCTCAATGACTACCCAACATTCTGCCAATAGCGTTCTCCAGATGACCCCTTTCTCTTCATTTCCTCTCCCATGGCCAGTGTCATAGCTCTGCTTCTTACTTCCGCGGTGCCCAATAGACCTCTGAAAAAAGTACAGAGACAGTGGTCCAACAGCCTTGCTCTTTAGTAGTTTTCCCAAGTGGAGGCGCAAGACCCACAATGTAGACTCTCGTAGGCCTCAACCTGAAATTTAGATATGGAGCTTTTGTGTGGGCAAACCCGTCTAGTGTCCTTTGGTGGATTTAGAAAGAAATCTGTGTCTGAATGCTCGCTAGACTTGTTGTCCTGCTGGTTGGTTAGCCATTTAGTTTGGGCTAATCTTTCAGTTTGGTAGCTCTGATTAATATAGCTCAATAAGTTGTGGAAAAGGGCAGGTATTATTTATCATAATAAGCAATAGTGCCTGAAACACGGGTCAGTGTAGTAATTCAGACAGCCCCATTGTCTCCATTTCAACATGAGTAACAGTTTTGTTTGGTTAGAGAAATTTGCCAAAACATTTTTATGAATGCAGTGACACTCTTGGGGCCACAGTACAGTAATACCTGGCACTGCTCCAGAAAATAATAAGGAGGATACAGATGGCTCCAAACCATGCCATACTGGTCATCATTGGTCTCTGAGAGTAAGATCACGGGTTAGATTTGGATGTAGTTTGGGACGGCCAGGCTGTGCCTCAGAGGTCATTATGCACAAATGGGAGACTGTGCTCAGCTGGTTGGGGGGGGCGGGCTGAGTGGAGAGCCAGACTGTACACCAAGTCCTATGCCCCAGCATGCTGCGCACGGACGAAGTCTGTGTGCTGCTGGTACATTGAGATGAGGTCTGGGCACAGGTCTGGTCGTAGGCCAGGTCCTTTGTCCAGAGCCCAATGTTAAATACCAAGGGCCGTGCACAGCTGGCTTGGGTCAGACTGGAACTGGGGCAATCAGAGCGAGTTGCACAGAGCCAAAAGCAATGCGTAGACGGTTTGGTTGGGACGGGGGTAGACAGAGGCCCTTGCAATTCCACTACTTTTAGTGGGATGGAGCTGGTTGCAGTATAACATTAACAAAAAAAACTGCTGAAAAAAAAACTTTGTTAAAGGTACATTACAGTTATCTTTGCTCATATTAAATTAACATTTGTTTATAAAAACCTCTGGCATTCCACGAAAAAAACCTTTCGTTTTAGTTTAGTGACCTCCTAATTACAATGCAAAACATAAAACCACTGAAATTCCCCAGTTATAGTAAACAGTCTAAACTTTAGCACCATGCACTGCTCAAGACCTCAAGGGTGAAATCTTAAATGGTATCAAGAAGCTTGAGTGAGGAAATCCTCTCCAGTTGATGGTGAATTATTTGTGGTGCCCCCTTTTCCCCCATTAGCATGTCTGCCATATGCAAGAGATGGTGGTACAGGGAAGCTGACATCTGCACCTGTGTCCTGAAGGCCTGGTTGTCCTGCCGTCTTGTTTGCAATCCGAACAGGACGCCGGGCAGTTGGTAGCTGCACTGCACAGGGATAGGGGGCTACAGAGAGCACGAAAATCCTACCACAGACCCTAGGAAAGGTCTAGAAATGGGAGCAAACCAACCCTCCCAATTCCTGGGCGAGACTGGGGACGTTCTGTGGGTTGCCCAAAGTGAATTTTTATATCTAAATGGGGACAAACCTTGGTCTGTGTGGTCAAGCCATCCCTAATAGACCCGAAGATTCAAAGTCCTTTTTAGTCCCCAAGAGCAGTAGCTGGAAAAAAAAGTCAGAACAAAAAAAAGTATTTCTATCTTTTTTTTATTAACCAAAACTGATGGAGATGACACGCTTTCAGAAGTGCCAATATTTTGCAATTGTAGGATAGTTTGGTTATTTAAAAAGTTTTAAAAGATTTTTAAAAACTTGATTTGTTATTATATTATGTACAAGGAATGGCACCCACTTAGGCATAAGTACAACCCACCCCACCTTGACTAAGGGCCAGAAGGCTTTTGGTGATCACCTCCACCGTCCACGCCTTTGCCGAAAATCTGGAAGGAAGTTCCCTTCTTTATTTACATTTTTGTAGTACTAATTTTCATTGTCGATGTAGGAGAAGGCAGATTCTTCTGATTTTCGGACCCACTGATGTGAAATGATCTTGTCATTCTCAGAATAGAGAAAAATTACATTTATTTTAGGGCATTATTCAAATGGATCCTTTTCCATTTAAACTACACTGCTTGTGTCCTGTATCTGTTATGCTGTTTTTCAACACAAAAACAAAACGATTTGATACATAAAAGCAAAAGGCTTGACTGACAGTTGCTGAGAAGTGTTTTCCAGAGGAAAACTTAGTTGGACACGGGTCAGAAGTAGTTGATGTGGCGGTTGTCAAGGGATTGAGTGTTTATTTTATGTCGCTAGATAGGATGCAAAAGGAGAGCTGCAAATATTTGAGGGGTTGTGTTTGGCAGTGGGGTAGGATGTGCATCGATGGAGCAGGAGATGCCTGTCGTAGATCAGACCGGTCTGCTCTGTTTGGACAGGGGAGTACTGTAGCAATGTGGAATGGGAGTAGTTTTGTTTATGGTAATGAGTACAAATAGCATGGGCTTGGATGTTTGTGCTGATGGAGGTTTCTTTGGAGGATATGGAAACTTTTTCCTTCTCCATAGTGAAATTGTTGGTTAAAGGAGGCCACGATTTTGTGTGTGAGAGCTGGCATTTGGTTAGGACTGTTGGTTATTTGGTTATATTTATATTGTCTGAACGCCACACTGTAAACCTTTGATTATTAAATTAGAGTACATTTCAGGTCATTCTCTAACCAGACATTATTATAAAGGTACAAGTAAATAATGCTTCTTTAAAACTGATACTACCTCATTAGCTAACTTGCCCAATTTGGAAGATTTTTATAATCAAAATATATCGGTTGACTTGTCTCTAGCATGTATCATTTTTCCCTCTCATAACAGGTGTGTTTTTGCTGAACTTGAAAAAATACAAAGATTTAATTGTATCCTTTCAATTTAAAATATCCATGTGTTGTAAGTAGTTTGAAATATAATTAACTAAAACTAATTTGTTATAATGCATGTTTTAATGTTTATTCCAAATCATTGAAAGTACTCTCAGATCACTGGAATAAGTGAAAAACAGAAGTTTATTCTAATATACTAAAGCTGCAGCCACCACAGGACTCCCTGGCTGATCACCTGTAACATAATTAACAAAAAGACAAATAGCTCATGCTTGAAATGCAGGTTCTCAGCAAGATTAAGATGACAACTCTAGCAAGCAAAGTAAATGTTGAACCCACAAGAGGAGCTGCAGCTTTTTTTTTTTAAAGGAGAACATATCACTCAGTTATCTTTGAAAGAGGATGATGTCATTATAGAAGGTTGATGAGTGACTGTGGAATGATGGGCGCAGTTTCAAGGTCATTGTGGGTGAATCATGTGTAAGCTTTCGAATATAGTTGTGTTTCTAGTGATGTCTGCTTGTTCCTTCCTAGGCTTCTTGTGTTACATTCCTGATCTAGCATTTTCGAAGCTGAAAACTAGGTGAAATAGCACACATCAAGATAATTAGGATATTTAAAAATATAAAAAAATGAATGCACTCTTTAACTGAACTACCACAAGTGAACCTTAGAACACTTTCTCTGCCCATCAATTATCACAAATAGCAGCAATGAGAACAATATACCCGAACAATCACCCACAAAGTGTGGTCAGTATCTGGAACAAAATAGATTTAATCAGATGAGAGAAGGTGCTACGACAGACAACACCCCTGCTGGTGCGGAGTGTGAATATGGAAGTTGCTAACAGCAATTACAAATCTAATGCCTCGTGAATGTCTGGAGCACGCCATATAAATTCGGCCTCACAAAAGATTTACAATAATGTTCAGATTTACTACATTATATAATTTCTCACAGAGTATCGTAATTAGTTTTACATACAAAACACAATATTGAAAATACAACAAGAGATTTTTCAGTGCATTACACAGGTGGCATTAGACAATGTACTGGTCTGTTATATGTAACCCAGATGTGAAAAATACAAAGCGCTCATAAAATTCCTCAATAAATGTACAGTTATTACAAATGTCAGACATTAATGTCAAACAAAAGAGGTTGTTTCAGATCTGGAAAAACAGCCAACACTTATATCGTCTGCTAGACTTCCTCAGGGCAGTAGAAGCACAAAAGAATAATGGCAGCAAACAACCATCAGTATTTAAATGTAACAATGCGTTTAAAAATGGAAAGGGGGGCGTGGCCAACCATCATGGCTGACCGGACGTGTTTCCGATCAGCTCCTCGCCAGGCCCGTCCAAATCAGTGGAGTAGAGCGTCCTAAATGCCCTGATCTTACCGTGGGGGCTCTCTGGCAGCTCCGGTGCCTTGAGGGAAGGTGCACAGCCTGCGTCCAAAGCGCTGGGAAGACCCACGGTGACGGTGAGAGTCCGGCCCCCTCCGGGCTCGGTGGAGGTGACATGGCGGCGCCCGATCCGATGCTCCACTGAGATCCACGGCGCTCCACGCCACCAGGTTGGTGGCCGGTGGGGGGAGAAGTGCAGTTGAGGGCAGGCGCCGCTTCAGAGCTGGGGGCCGGGGACTGCCCCCGAGTTTGGAATTTGGCGCTTCTGACGGCAGAGGGTCTGCAGGGACACCCGCGGAGCTTGCGATCGCCCGTCTGCTCGCCCACCTGAGTGGCGGAACCAGACCTGGGGGACATGCGACGCTGTTGAGACCCCCCCCCTGGCTGGGGAACACGACTGTCGAGGATCGGCGGGGGGGGGGTCCCTCCCGCTTCCTGAGATCCCGGTGCGCGCCTTCCCTGCCTGTCTTCATCATGGCGGCCACCGGGGGTTACCTGCAGCGTGCGAACGGAGCAAGCCCTTGCTGATAAGGTGAAATCCGATGGGGTGCAACGAGAGGAGACACTACTAACAGCCCACGGGGACCACCGGTAAGGAGCGGTGGGTCTCCCCTTCCCTCGTCAAGATCTTCTACAAGCACTCCAGCAGCTGCTGATGCCTGACCCTAAGATGGCGGCGAGTCACCCCCAGCCTGTGGCGCCATAAAGAGCCACGGGGACTGACTTTGAGCTCATATACAGCGACGTGGGAGCCCTGGTGGGGGCGCTGACACCAGATCCAGGTCAGAAATAAGGGTGAAGCCCACCAGCACCTAAGAAGGGTTCACCAGTGGCAGCGACCCCTTAGGCGTGAATGCGTTCAAGAGAGTGATTCCCCTGCAGCCGACCCTAAAGGGGTCCGTACTAGCGAGGCCGGATCTCACGCCTGAAAAGGGGCCCTGTGCCCACCCACGCACCGCACCCTGGTCCGGAGGAGGTCTACTCGCACCACAAGATAGCGTGGGTTTGGCGCCTCCTTGCCGGCCTTAGGGCACGCAGTTCCCTAGTTCTCCCAGCCGCCACCTAGAGAGGCCTCTGACGACTGCGACTGGTGTATCGTGGCAGAAGCGGGTCTTCAACGGCCCCTTCGAATTCTAGACGCCCTTCGGACGCGGCGCAAGAGGGGCCTTATGCCACCCAAAAAATCCCAGCCCCCTAGAGTCTCCAGCTTCTTCTCCCCAACATCTAAGGGGACAGCGAGTGCAGATCCTAAAGTCTCCCAAGGCACCATGGCGATCTCCAGGGAGGAGCTGTTGGCCACCCTCAGGGAGTTCAAACAAGAACTGCGGGATGACATCAAGTCGGACATTGGGGCCTCCTTCGATGCGTTCAAATCAGAGATGGGTGGCCGCATAGTGGCGCTACAGGCAGACGTAGATTCAGTCGGAGCCCGCACCCTCGATCTCGAAGCGAAACAGCAAGACTTGGAGGAACGTATGCGGCCCCTGGAAACCCAGTCTGCGGAGCTTCACGCACAGCTTCAGGCCACGCAGCTCCGGTGTGAAGATTTAGAAAATCGCTCCCGGCGGGAGAACATCCGAGTGAGGGGTCTGGCGGAAGGATGCGAGGGTCCTGACCTGGAGGCCTTTGTGGTGGGGCTCTTTTCTATGATTTTGGGGGACTCTGAACCGGAGGTACGCCTTGAAAGGGTCCACAGAGTAGGACCTCGGGCTCCAGTAGACACCAGAAAACCCCGCGACGTGCTAGCGAAATTTAGCTCCTTCAAGGTCAAGGAACGAATCCTCCAGAAAGCTCGTTCAATGGACAAGATCACCTTCCAAAATACAGAATGCTCGCTTTTCCAAGATGTGGCCCAAGCCACGCTAGCCAGGCGCCACCAATTTCGTCCGATCACGTCTACCCTAAGAGAGCGTCAGGTGCGCTACCGCTGGACTTACCCTTTTGGCTTAGCTTTCACCTGGGACAATCACAACTGCCATTGTACCTCCCTGGATGAAGCGGCCGCCATCCTGGGCATCGAGGTGCCTCCATCAACAAGCGAGGCAGCCGCCAGACGGGTTGAGGAGAAGGGGGGTCCGAAGAAAAAGGAGGAGGCCCCTGGCGTCAGCGGCGTAGATCTGGCAAATCCCCGGAGGGCTGACACTTCTGAGCCGCCATGACGCCCCCACCGACCCTCTCAGACACTTCTGCTGCAGTGGAGAAAGGCGCACACGGATCCAGTCGAACATCTTATGCCATACTCAGCCAAGCTACTGTCTTCCACTGATTTCTTTATCTATGAGACATTCAATGGGCCGCGGCGGTGGAATTTTGGTCCACCCCAGTTTGTGCTCGTAACGGAGTCCTCCTCTGTGATTGGGGATCTCCGCGAGCACGTTGCTGCTCTAAGTTGGACTTGGTCTAAGTTTTTCTATTTTACCTTGTCCAGTTTTTTTTTCCTTTTTGCTTTATGGTGTCACGGTCCATGTTTTTTTAGCCGCTATCTGCACTCTGGGGCCACTAGGACGGGGTCGGGGGGGAAGAAGCTTGCCGGTCGGGGGAGGACAGGGGGATTGGTTGAGCCTAGCTATCCTGATAAGATGTCCAACGGCAGGGTTAAATTGTTTATCGTGGAATGTTAAGGGGCTGAACTCTCCCAATAAGAGGCAACGGATCTGGAGGTTCCTCCGGGATCATCAGATCACGATCGCTGCCCTCCAAGAGACACATCTTCCCCGCAAAGACGAACAACGCATGAAGCATAGGGCATACCCCCAAATTTACCGTTCTTCGGCACATACCAAACACAATGGAGTGGCGCTTCTCTTTCACTCCTCGACCCCATTCCTACACCAGGCCACCCGCACGGATAAGGAGGGGAGATATGTGATGGTCAAGGGGAGCTGCGGGGCAGAACCTACACCTTTGCAACACTTTACGCCCCCAATACAGGCCAACACGATTTTCTCAACGCCTTCTTGTCCACCTTGGGAGGCTTCGCCAGTGGGGATGTCATACTGCTGGGGGATTTTAACTTAATTTGGGACCAGGCGATGGACACTACACATAGCCACAGGGCGGCGGGGGGGTCTTCAGCCAGCCGCTCAAGGCGACATTACGGGGCCTAGGACTGATAGACGCTTGGAGGGCTGCACATCCTACGACTCGCGATTACTCCTTTTTTTCCCACTCGCACGGGACGTACTCCCGCATAGACCACGCCTTTTTGAGCCAGTCCCTTCTACCGAAGGTGATGGGAACTCAGTTTCACCCGATCTGCCTCTCGGATCATGCGCCCTTGGAGCTGACCCTTGACTGGCCCGCTCCCCGCTCCAAATATGCCAGATGGTACTTCCCTAATCATTTGACCCGAGATAGGCTCCTCCGAGACGAGCTCAGGAAGGCAATTGCAGACTTTTTCGAACTCAATGACCCAGCCCAGACCTCGCTAGCTAACAACTGGGACGCCTTCAAGGCAGTCGTCAGGGGGAAGTGTATGGAGCTAGACGCGGCGCTCAAAAAGCAACGCAAGGGAGAACGCCTCCTTCTAGAGAGCGAACTGTGTTCAGCTGAAGAGAACCACAAAACTTCTCCCTCTGTACAAACACTCCGCAAGGTCACCCAAGTTAGGGGGAAACTCCAAGCGATATACACGAACGGGGCCGAAAAGACTCTTTTGCGTCTACAAGCTCGCAACTATGAGGGGGGAAACAAGGTAGGCGCACTTCTGGCGCGCCAATGACGGATCCGGCAAGAGAAGAACTACATTCAACGAGTGGGGGGTGGCGGGGGGTCCCCACACCAGAGCGAGGCAGACAAGGCCAACGCCTTTGGAGACTTCTACAGCAACTTATACACGGCAGATCAACCTGATCTGCAAGCGCAGGACCAATACCTGGAAGGTCTCTCCCTTCCGCGAGTACCTGCTGCTACCAACGAATTGCTAAACAGCCCCATCTCCGCAGAAGAGGTCCAAAAGCGGTGGATTCGCTCAAACTCTCAAAAGCACCCGGTCCGGATGGTCTGAACGCCCACTTTTATCGTACCTTCGCGCCGGACCTCGTTCCCCATCTAGTCACTCTCTTTAATCACATCGCCTCCACGCAACAAGTGACCCCCTCAATGGGTGAAGCTCTGATCTCCGTTCTCCTCAAACCAGGGAAAGATCCCGCCCACTGCGCCTCTTATAGACCGATTGCGCTTCTCAACCTGGACGCTAAGCTGTACTCTAAGATTCTGGCCTCCCGCCTAGAACACATTATGCCGTTCCTGGTGCAAGCTGATCAAGCGGGTTTCATTAAGGGGAGGCAAACCCATGACAACCTGCGAAGAATAATCCACCTAATTGAAAAAGCACAACGGAAGGCAATACCCACCGTCCTCCTCGCGCTGGACGCGGAGAAGGCCTTCGATCGGGTGGATTGGGCCTTCCTGACTGGCACGCTACAGCGTTTTGGTTTTGAGGAACCTTTTATTGGAATGGTCAAAGCGAATTACCATGCGCCACGGTCCTCGTAAATGGAGTGGCCTCGGCGCCATTTGCTCTCACGCGAGGCACGCGTCAGGGATGTCCCCTATCCCCCCTTCTATTTGCGCTTAGCATCGAACCGTTCGCAGAGCGTATTCGCTCCAACCCTGAAATACGGGGTGTTCCGTTTGGCTCGGATGAGCATAAGATTGCTCTCTTCGCCGACGATGTGCTCATCCCCGCCACGCGTCCACAGACTTCCCTCCCGGCGATCCAGACAGAGCTTGCCCTCTACGAAAGGGCCTCGGGTTTCAAAGTAAACCTATCAAAATCCTATCTCTTGAACCTCACCGTACCGGAAGAGGCCATGCAGGTCATTGAAGCAGCGTCCCCCTTCCGTGGAGTGCAGAAGGAGATCACCTATTTAGGTATAAAGCTCACTCCGAAAGTAGAGAATCTCTACAGGGCTAACTTCCCCCCACTGCTGCGTCAACTCCAGGCAGATTTCGCTAGATGGAGGACGGCCTACCTCTCATGGATAGGGAGAATAAACGCCGTTAAAATGAATGTCCTGCCGTGACTATTGTACCTTTTCCAGGGCCTCCCAATCCCGGTGGAGAAGTCACTCTTCTCTTCGTTAAAATCAATGGTCACTAAGTTCATCTGGCAGGGGCAGCGGGCCAGGCTTTCTAATCGTACATTGACTAGGTCGAGAGAGGAGGGGGGACTGGCTCTACCGGACTTTCGGGGCTACTATAGAGCTGCTCAATTGAGGGTCATAACTGAGTGGTCTCTGCGGGAGTCCGGTAGGCACTGGCTACACATGGACAGGCAAATCGCGGGGAGAACGATCTGGAAAAGCAAACAACACCGTCCGCGAAACACATATATAAGTACTCCCACGGCAACCACCCTGAGCGTATGGGACGAAGTAAACAGATCCACCCCCCTTACCTCCTTTCCCTCCCCGTACACGCCCATACACTTCAACCCCGAGTTTCCCCCGGCCCTACAGGAAGGCCCATTTGACGCTTGGCGGGAGGGGGGCTGCCTGATGCTTTCCCATCTCTTCGATAGGGGGAGACTGCTCTCCTTCCCGGAATGTGCGAAGGAATTTAAACTCAAATCATCCGAAGAATTCCGATACCTGCAACTTAAACATTGGACTCTGCAGCCACAGGTGCGGCTGGCCGCTACCCGGGAGCTGCTTCCTATAGAATTATTTGCTCAGTCGGGGGCCTCCCCAAAGGGCACTATCTCCTTTCTGTACTCACTCCTCCGCTCTCACGGCTCCACAAACACCCCTCGGCACCACCTCTTTTGGGACACTATACTAGACACTCCCCCAACGAGACAACAATGGTCCTCACTTTACAGAGATATTCCTAAGTTTAATCGGTCTATGCACCTTAGGGAGGCACATTACAAAATTGTATACGATTGGTATCTGCATCCACACCGACTACACACTATCTTCCCTAATACCTCAGACAGATGTTGGAGGGGCTGCAGCCAATTAGGAGACTTCAGACATATTTGGTGGGACTGCCCGCACATTCAGCCATTTTGGAAGGAGGTCCTCGCCCAAATCAAACAGATTCTGGGATATCCGATCTCCAACACGTTAGAACACACGCTACTGGGACTCAGAGACACCAACCTAAAGCACCAAACCCATGGAGACCGCTCCGTGATGTGGCTTTGCCTTGGGGCGGCCAAGATGGCGGTGGCCGCTGCCTGGAAAAAATCGGAAGCCCCTTCCCTTACGCAGTGGCACGCCAGATTATGGCGCGCCTTGGCGATGGAACGAATGGCAGACGTTGTGGAGGACTCCCGCACAGGTTTTGACTATATATGGGGGCCACTAGTCGAGTATCTCTCCGAGGGGCTGCCCCTGTTTGCCTGTGGACCAAGGCTGCGGGCTCTTCTCCTCTTTCATATTTAGGACTCCCACTGACCTCTTCCAGGCCACGTACGACGACTCCGATACCCACACCTCGTCAATCCTTTTTCAGCGTCCGGATTTAGCATCCCTAATAGTGCACTACTTTTTTTTTTTGTTCGACCGTGACACCTTAGGTTTTTGTTTTTCTTATTGTTCGATTGTTGGGAGGGGGGTTGGGGGGGTATGGTTGGGGGGGGGGTACGGCGGGACACGAGAATTGGACATGGACAATACGTGCTGATCGCCACTTACTAGTTCACACACTGTATTGGTTCCACTAGCCTACTGTACGAAGTGGCCGATAATCTGCATTGGGGTCCTCATCCCCTACAAGGGTTGTTGTATACTTGTATGCTCTGTTATCATTAAAACAAATAAAGAGATGTTTGATAAAAATGGAAAGGGAGAAGAAAAGGGGAATGCACCCCATTATCGACATCACCCATAGTGGTGCAAAAAGAAAGGAAGGATTAAAAAAAATATGCACATTGTGCATGAGATAAGAAAAAACAGATATCCAAGAATAGTTATGACAAAGACATGAGACACCAACAACAAGCCATAACACTGGGCATAATCAAGAATTTACAACCATGTAAGAGAAACCAATGCACAAAAAGGTTAGTATATTTTGAGGGCAACCAACTGCGACCATGGAAAGACAAACATAATGTAAGGAAAAGACCATAGTTCATGTGGTGCTCAAAAACTAAGCAACTGATAACAAATCCCCTTTTTGAATATCCAAGTCATAAGGTAAAGATATCATCCAAGAGCTGGAACCAAAGCAATCAGGATAAGGTATACACACTAATCTGAGATTTTTTTTATTCGATTAGTGGACCAGCGACAACGCACACCAGCCAAACAAAGTCCCAACCGAGCATGTTCTCAATTAGTGACTTAGGCACTGTGTATCTATGTGTTCGAGGCATGTGAGCTGCAGAGCTCACACTGTGCATTAGATCGCCATCTGGTGTTGGGCTCGGATGCTTGCACTTTGTTATTGTCTTCGAAGAAGTCTTTTGTAGTCATGTGATAGGTGACTCCTCCTTTGGACAATAGAGCGCATGGGCATCGACTCCATCCTCAGATTGTTTTTTTCCGCCATCGGGTTCGGATGCAACTTTCGACACTCCGGTTCGAAACTTTACTTCTACTGTTTTTTCATATTTCAAAACTTCTACAACTTCTATTGATATCCACATCTCGACGCGTCTCTTCTTCAATCCCCTTTCCAGCCGTCGACGCGGGCCGCTGGGCCCATCAACGCCATAAGGCCTACAGCTAATGGAAAGGACGCCCTTCCGGAAATGCCCCCAGTGTGGAGCAAAGTTCCCCCACAGTGACCATCACGAGGTCTGTAACCTGTGCCTCTCGCCCGACCACAACGAGGCCACCTGCCCACCTTGCGCCTCCTTCCGCTCGAAGAAGACTATTCGGGATCGTCGAGCTCGAAGACACGTTATGGCGCAGCGGTCCGCTCCAGAACCTGTCGACATCTTCAACGAGGGCCCCGATGTCCCGGAGGAAGATTCCGAGGAACTAACCATCGTGTCGGAGGCAGAGGACTCAGACGGTTCCATCACTCCTGGGCAACGAGTGAGTACTACTGCCCCTGCCCCAACCCCCCCATCAAAACAGAAGGCACCGGTCAAGACTTCGCCTGCTGGCCCCAGTCGCGACCGAAAACATGCTTTGGACGCCCCGCCTTCCGGCTCGGCACCGAAGAAAAGACTAAAGCCTTCCAGTTCCTCGGCACCGACCAAGCCGCATGTATCAGTTCCACCGGCACCTTTGGCGCCGAAGCCAAAGGAACACTCGGCTCCGAAATCCACCTCGGTCCCAAAACCCGCCTCCAAGCATGCGGATAAGTCGGCGTCGAAACCAAGGCTCCACGACACAGCCCCTAAGCCAAAGCTGTCGGAGCCGATTGCCAAGCCGAAGGACTCTTCCACGCCTTCTAAGGCCAAAGAGCACACAAAGCAGCCATCACCGCGCTCGGAACCGAAAAAGTCGGCACCGAAGCCAAATCTCCAGGAGGAGGAACTGTTTCAACCGGATCCTATCGAACCTAAACAACATAAACTCTACATTAACCCTAAAACTGGACATGTCACTACTGTGCCACGCCACGAGCCTGTCCCTGTCAAAAAGAAGGACTCTGCTACTTCCCCTATGCCTCCTTCTTCCCCTGTCCTTCCACCTAACACCCCTCCTCTCTACATCCCTGTTACACTGCCTCAGCCTGTAACATCTCCACCACATGACTATCAGGACGACATGGGGGATGGTGGTGACCCTGATGACGTATTCCCAGACCCAGATGACCCACCACAGGACGATTGGGGCTACAATGATCCCATAGATCTTCCAGACCTCCCAAGCCCTCCACCATATCCCACAAAACCATCTCCCCAGATGATAACATTGGTTTTGGGCAACTTATTCACAGGGCTGCTGTCTTTCATGGGGTACATATACACACCAACCCACCAGAGGAAGATTTCCTCTTAGATACCTTCGAACAGTCTCAAAGAACTGTACAGACTTTGCCTTTGATTAAAGGAGTCATCAAACATGCTCCTGAAATATTTAAAGATCCTGTACGGGCCAGGATTCTTAACCCTAGGATCGACAAAAAATATAGACCTGCCCCTGATGACCCTGTCTACATCAAAGGCCAGCTCCCTCTTGACTCCTTGGTTGTCTCCAATGCTCGTAAACGGAGCTAATTCTCAGACTTCAGGGGACGCTCCGCCCCTGATAAGGAGTCAAAATTGTTGGATGCCTCTGGCAAACGAGTGGCTGCGCAGGCCACCAATCACTGGCGCATAGCCAACACCCAGGCACTGCTGGCAAGATACGATAGGGCCCACTATGACCAGCTAGAAACCCTATTGCAACACCTACCTGACCAGTACAAGACGCAGGCAAATGATCTCATTCAGGAGGGCAAATGAATCTCCAATGCGTCCATTAAGTGTGCCCTTGATGCGGCCGACACCGCCGCCAGGTCTGTCAACACCAGCGTACTCATTAGAAGGCATGCCTGGTTACGCATTTCAGGCTTCAAGCCAGAAGTTCAAACCACCATTTTAAACCAGCCGTTTAATCAGAACCAACTCTTTGGTCCGGCTGTAGACACGGCACTTGAAAAATGAAGAAGGACACTGACACTGCCAAATCAATGGGAGCATTGCAGTCTCCACAACAACGTGGCTCCTTTCGCCGCTCCTTCTACAGAGGAGGCTCTAGGAACACCAACACATACAATTCCTCTTCTTACAGAAACACCACCCAAACATCTCCCAATAGAGGATACTTTAGAGGTGGTTACCGAGGCAACAACAGTAAGGGCAGAGGCCGAGGTAGTACCAACACCCGTACCTCCCCACTCCTAAACAGTGACTTCCCTCCACTTCCCCCCAACCATTCCACTCCTGTCGGGGGATGACTAGCACAGTTCCTACCTGTCTGGAACTCCATTACAACACACAAGTGGGTGACACAAATTATCCAACATGGTTACTGCCTAGAACTTACAGCTGCCCCCCCCCCAACATACCACCCAAGCAGCGTCCAATGTCTGCAGACCATCTTATACTTTTAAAGCAAGAAGTTCTTTCCCTGCTTCAAAAGCACGCCATAGAGCCAGTCCCTCTACTACACCAGGGCACAGGGGTTTACTCCCTGTATTTCCAAATCCCCCAAAAGATGGGACTCTAAGGCCTATTCTAGACCTCAGACCCCTCAATCAGTATATACATTCGGATCATTTTCACATGATCACTCTCCAGCAAGTGCTTCCTTACTACAACAAGAAGACTTCCTTGCCACACTAGACCTCAAGGACGCCTATTTCCACATTCCCATACATCCTGCTCACAGGAAGTATCTAAGGTTCGTACTCGATGGACAGCACTACCAGTTCAAAGTACTTCCATTCGGAGTCACCACTGCTCCAAGAGTGTTTACCAAATGCCTTGCAGTAGTAGCAGCACACCTACGAAGACAGCAAATACATGTCTTCCCATACCTGGACGACTGGCTCTTCAAAGCCAGATCATTCAACCAGTGTGTCCAAAACACTCATCAGACTATACAAACACTACACAACTTGGGGTTCACAATCAACTACACCAAGTCGCACCTCCAACCATCCCATATACATCAATATCTAGGAGCCACAATAAACACTTCCACAGCTCTAGCTTATCCCAGCCCAGCCAGGATAGCCAGTATACAAACCCTCATCACCAGGTTTCAAATACAACACTCTCTCCCAGCCAGAGTGTTCATGCAACTAATCGGCATGATGGCATCTTGCATTTTCATCGTCCCTCATGCAAAACTTCAAATGCGTCCCCTACAAGAGTGTCTAGCGCACCAATGGAACCAGGCTCATGGACAACTTACAGATCTGGTGTTGGTGGACACCCGCACACATCGCTCTCTGCAGTGGTGGAACACAAAACATTTGTCCAAAGGGCGGCCGTTCCTAGAGCCTGTTCCACAAATAGTACTGACAACGGACGCATCACTCACAGGATGGGGAGCACACCTGTTAGGTCATACAGCACAAGGCAAGTGGACCACTCAACAAAAGCTGCTCCACATCAATCATCTAGAGTTACTAGCTATATTCCTAGCTCTCAAATCCTTTCAACTCCACGTACAAAACAAGGCTGTCCTGATCTGAACAGACAACATCACAGCCATGTACTACATACAAAAACAGGGGGGGACACACTCTCCACAACTGTCCCAACTGGCACAGGACATTTGGAGGTGGGCCATTCCACAGAACATATACCTTCTAGCAGAACACCTACCAGGAGTTCACAATCAGATTGCCGATCTGTTAAGTCGACAGACACAACAGATTCACGAATGGGAACTACATCCACAAGTTCTTCTACCTTTTTTCCAGATGTGGGGCCAGCCAGACATAGATCTGTTCGCCACACACCAAAACGCAAAATGCCCAACCTTCGCCGCCAGGTTTCCACACCCGCAGTCCAAGGGCAATGCGATATGGATGAACTGGTCCGGCAGATTTGCGTACGCTTTTCCACCACTACCACTCATTCCACTTGTGGTACGCAAGCTCCGACAACAGTCTCTAAAAATAATCCTAGTAGCTCCCACATGGGCACGCCAACCGTGGTTCACCACACTGATGGAACTATCAGTAGTCCCATATCAAAAACTACACCTCTCCCCATCAATGCTAACGCAGAGCCATGGAGAGATAAGGCACCCAGATCCATCCCAACTGAACCTTGCCATCTGGCTCCTGAAGTCCTAGAATTCGGTTACCTTAACCTACCGCCAGACTGTATGAACATTATTAAAGAGGCTAGACGCCCTACTACCAGAGCTTGCTATGCAGCAAAATGGAAAAGATTTGCTATTTACTGCACTAACAATAATATCCAGCCATTACAGGCCTCCACGCAAAACATAATTTGCTACTTACTACATTTGCAAAGAAGTAATCTTGCATACTCATCCATACGTCTGCATCTAGCAGCCCTTGCTGCTTACCTACAGAACAGGCAACACTTATCACTCTTTAGAGTCCCAGCCATTAAAGCCTTTATGGAAGGCCTTAAACGGATCATACCTCCCAGATTACCACCTTCCCCAGTGTGGAATCTTAACATAGTACTTACTAGGCTCATGGGACCACCATTTGAACCCCTGCATAAATGTGAACTTCAATTCCTTACATGGAAAGTCGCATTCCTAATTGCAATCACCTCTCTCAGGAGAGTGAGTGAGATCCAGGCTTTAACAATACAAGAGCCCTTCTTACAAATACATCATAACAAAATAGTTCTCAGGACAAACCCAAAATTCCTTCCTAAAGTCATTTCGCCTTTCCACCTTAACCAATCTGTAGAACTACCCGTGTTTTTTCAAAACCCAGGTTCTGTAGCAGAAAGAGCTCTCCACACCCTGGATGTCAAAAGAGCCCTAATATATTACATTGACAGAACCAAGTCATTTCGCAAAACAAAACAATTGTTTGTAGCTTTCTCTCCACCACATAAGGGTAACCCCATCTCAAAAGCTGGGATTGCAAGGTGGATTGTTAAATGTATCCAAATATGCTACCAAAAAGCCAAACGCACATTATCAATTCCCCCTAGAGCGCACTCAACACGCAAACTAGGGGCTTCCATGGCATTCTTAGGGAACATCCCCCTAGAAGACATATGTAAGGCAGCCACATGGTCTACAACACACACCTTCACTAAACACTATTGTGTTGATGTGCAAGCCAAGCAACAAGCTTCTGTGGGCCAAACTGTCCTTAGAACACTTTTTCAAACTACTGCAACACATACAGGTGACCACTGCTAGGGGAGATACTGCTGTACAGTCTATGCACAGTGTGAGCTCTACAGCTCACATGCCTCGAACGGAAAATGCTACTTACCAGTATGCATCTGTTCTTGGCATGTAGAGCTGCAGATCCTCACACGCCCACCCACCTCCCCGGGACCTGTATGTGTTCCAATCCTATCTTATTTAGATATACACACATGGACATCTTTTTCTACTAACTCCATCACTCCCCATTATGGCGAAAAACAATCTGAGGATGGAGTCGATGCCCATGCGCACTATTGTCGAAAGGAGGAGTCACCTATCACATGACTACAAAAGACTTCTTCGAAGACAACAACAAAGTGCAAGCATCCGAGCCCAACACCAGATGGCGATCTAATGCACAGTGTGAGGATCTGCAGCTCTACATGCCAAGAACAGATGCATACTGGTAAGTAGCATTTTCCTTCCTGTTCTCTATGATAAGCTGACACGAGAAACAACACCACACACCCAATCCACGATGGTGCTTCAATTACACAAACAAAGGTTGAAAACAACGTCTGCATAAAAAAAGTATAAGAACAAAATATAAATTCTTGGTTAAAGTCATCCAAGCTCACCACTTCTTATTAATCAGCCAAAAGCAGTGCTTAATTATGTCGACTTATCATAGTGAACAGGAAACATCAGCACACCGTGTCTGTAAGTCACCACTTGAGAGCATGCTTGGTTGCAACTTTGTTTGGCTGGTGTGCCTCGTCACTGTTCTACTAATCGGATTAAAAATCTCTTCACAGGTTAGTTAACATACTATATCCCAGTCCCTTCAGTTCCAGCTTTTATAGGTTGTTTTCACCTTATGACATAGATATTCAAAAAAATCAGTTGCTTAGTTTTTTGGCACCCTGTGAACTATAGTCATTTCCTTGCATTATGTTTGTTTTTGAATGGACACAGAGTTGGTTGCCCTCAATATATACTAATGTTCTGGTGCATTGATTTCTCTTGCATGGTTGTAAATTCTTGATTATGTCCAGTGTTATGGCTTGTTGTTGGTGTCTCATGTCTTTGTTATAACTATTCTTGGATATCCGTTTTTTCTTATCTCATGCACAATGTGCATTTTCTTTTTAATCCTTATTTCCTTTTCGCCCCACTATGGGTGTTGTTGATAATGGGGTGCATTCCCCATTTCTTCTCCCTTTCCATTTTTAAACGCATTTTAAAATTTTAATACTGGTGACTGTTTGCTCGCATTGTTCTTTTGTGTTTCTACAGCCCTGTGGAAGTCTAGCAGACAAAACACGTGTTTGCTGTTTTTTCAGACCAAATTCAAAACAACCTCTATTGCTTGTCATTAATGTCTGACTTTTGGAAAACTGTCCATGGATTGAGGAATTTTATGAGATATTTGTACTTCTCACATCTGGGTTACATATAACAGATCGGCACGTTGTCTAATGTCACACAAGTAATGCACTGAAATATATCTTGTATTTTAAATATTGTGTTTTGAATGTAAAACTAATTACGATACTCTGTATTTGAACATTATTGTAAATATTTTGTGAGACTGCGTTTATATGGCGTGCTCCAGACATTCATGTGACATTCTGTCCATTTTCAATCGTATGTTTTTATCTAGTTATCTGTGTCAGAGGAGATGCAGATGTCGTGTAAAATGGGTACAAAGGTTGATAAAATAGAGCATGTTGGATGCATTTGGGATTTCATTGTAAGTAAGGCAAACGTCGGATATTACAGTTATGTTCTGTCCCCGTACACTGCATATATATGTGACATTATAGGTGAAAGATATATCAATTCCTGTTATGGAAACTGAAAAAACAAGGGAATCGTACTCGAAATTAAATTCATTCACTGAATGTTTGTAGATAACAATAAAATATTTTTGTTCAGTAGATGTGTGAGCAAACGAGCTTTACAAAGCACCAAAATAAATTCATAAAAATCAACTAGATTTGCATATTGTAAATAGGTGGTCCTATCATCCTGAGGAGTCCTGAGTGCCTTTTTAGGGTGACAGAAGTTCAAGGTGACATGGAACAACCTTTTAAATGTAGAGTTGGGGGAACTTTGTTTCATACAATAAGTGTGTTTCTGTACTTCCCTAGTAAAGGAGGCAATGTAGCAGCAAAGCTTTTGGAATGAGAACTCCACTGTCCAGTATGTTTTCTGATTCCTGGGCCAGCAGAAACTTGTTGGCTAATGCTCCATACAGCTCACCTTTTACCTTTGCTTTTGTGGTGATTGCCACTCAACAAATAAACTGTTGACTCTATAGGCCTCCCTTCTTTTGTTGGGGGCGGGGAACTGCACATTGGGCTTAGGAATTCCAAGGCGTGCTATATTTGCCTTCAAACAGCAGTAGGAATGTTTGCCTCCTTCTTGTCTGCTGGCCTGTCTCCGGCCTTCTCTGCCAGCAGGACAGTCAGTGGAAGGCAGGGCAGGCAGGAATAAGTACCGCTAAATATGACTCCTGGGTAAGGTAATGGAGAGTGCAGAAGGGGAGCCCCCGGAGTTGGCTCATGAAGGTAGTAAACAGGGTATGCAAAGCCCTCCCCCTCCTCTGTCAGTGGAAGTTGCAGTCAGCAGGCGTTGAACGGACAAGCTGTTGATTG
The DNA here is from genome assembly GCA_963921515.1 of Calotriton arnoldi. NCBI lineage: Eukaryota > Metazoa > Chordata > Amphibia > Caudata > Salamandridae > Calotriton > Calotriton arnoldi. The sequence goes on along the minus strand of CAWUFW010001639.1, from coordinate 12,311 downwards.
AGCTGCCTGGCTACTGACGGCAGACAAATTATGGGGATGTCACCTCCAGTGGGAGAGATCACAGTGGGGAGAGAGGCGATGCCTACATGTTGAGATGATTACAAGGATTCTACTTGATGTCACTACTCTCTTGTAATATATTTTTAGAATAAAGTAATTAAGTAACTCTTACTACAAGTGCAATACAATGTCATGATGTGCCTATAATAGGAAAATAAATCAGTTTTTATAGGGAATTAACTCTCTCCCACTTATTATAAAGATGTTTGCTATCCTTTGTGATTTTTCCAGTTAGTGAGACTTAATTATGTTTGACTTTGAGTGAGCTTAGAAATTCTTTTCATATCTTTAGCCACTCAAAATGGCAGTTAGAAAATGTCATATGGTTTTCTGCTAGAGAAATCAGTCTAGTTCAGAGTTTTGATTCCCCCCCTTCATCCCCTGTAGAGCCAGACTATTGATGTAATCTGGTGGTGTGACAGTAATACGGTTATTACAGCACTTAAATATAATTTTTCTCATAGATTCATCAAAAATATTAGTGATTTGAAATTGTTCTTTCATTAGTTTTATGTTGTATTAATTCCTTAACATACTGCTTTAAACTTCAGTTTTGCTAGAAAACAGCAACCTTCCAAGTACTGCGTCTCATCCAAAAGCAGTCGAGTACAGTGGCACTGACAAAAGAAACTTCCAGGATAATGCAAGTTTACCTGATCTGGGAGAGATATCGTCAGTTTTGGAAAAAACATCAAAAGTCATACAAGATATTGACTTCCTCCTTTCCTCCTCAACTAGGAAATGAACACACAGCAGACGACCAATCTGTGAAATTCTGAAAAGTATAAACACAGATTCTGTTGGTGTTTTTGGAAGAATGGTTGTGTTCAAAGAAAAGCCTGTTCTCATAAAGCAATCAAATTTAGTACATGGACAAGATGAGATTTTTCACAGTTGCTTCTTTGCTTGGTGAAATTATTCTACAGACTATTTTGGATAAAAAAAATTGAAAGAGATTTTATCCCCTCTTCCTCTTCAACCAATAACAAAGCACAACACAGCCTCAAATTACTCTGCTAAAATCATTTGTGATCTCTACGTATTTGAGACAGTTATGCATTTTGCACTAGACGTTATTTTCTCTTAGTGTTCCATTATTTAATAAATTATTCACATGATGATGTTGCTGCCGCTATAAATGTGGCTTCGATTGCACAGCTAAGATACAAGTTGCTGGAACTGAAAAGGTGTTGCTTATTACAATGTATTATGTCTGGCTACAGAAAACTTTAGCTGTGTTGAAGACCACATGTCACCAATTCCTCAAGTATCAAGACAAGAGAGCGTCAGAATTTCTTCCATGGGCTTTCATTTGGTTTTTCATGGATTGTCATTGCTTGTATGGCCTGTCCATCAAGAAAGATACATTTTGTGGATGGTTGCATTGTCCTGTTTGTGTCCCCATTCGGTTTTGATGGTGGACTATCAAGTGGTGCTATCAATTGCAGATTCACCCTGACATTTGAGAGCCAGTGTGTTGTTTGATATATTTGTGTTGCTGGCACAATTACATTTCAATTACTGTTGTCTGCCCATTTGGTTTTGGACGTCGGTGTAGTTTGGATGCATTATCCTCCCTTAAAGGCATATCTCTATTCACTAATTGCCCTGATGCGTTCATTTCTTTTACATTGCTGACAGGATAACATATTGTTGGAGTTAGGTTTTGCTTTTGCTTTCAAAGTAAGGACGTGCTCGCACATAGGCTTTCTTAAAAATGTGACTAAAATAACCTTTCATGTGTGTTCCAGTGCTATTGGCATTTGACAAATTACATAAGCTTCCTTAAAAATACAACACAAATACTTGCCTATAGTGCATGTTACACTGTTACTGTCACATACAAAACAACCATTCTCTAACTCCGTTCCTTTGACCAAATACTGTTAAAACAAAGTACTGCACTCCTGTTTCAGCTGCCATCTTGCACTATCGTGTCATAAGTAATAAACGTATACCTTTTGCAACTAGTAAAACAAAAATCCTCTTTTAGTAACCCACATATGTGCATGGTTGTATTGATTAAATGTATATATATTGTGGCTATATTCCACATAAAAAAACAAATTCAAAGCGCATGCAAACAGACAACATCTACATACATTGGCCATACAATAACAAGCTCTACACAACCAAATACAGCATAAGACATAAAAGAACAGGCTAGCTGTCCGCCAAATAAATGGCTATTAAGAAAGTAAATTGCAGAGATATTTTTTCCCCTTATGCGTGCAGTAAGTGAGCATTCTGTAACAAAGGCTGTAATGCATCTTTTGAAATGGCTCGTGTTAAGTGCTTAGCGCGTGCCATCCCGGTACACGCGCTCGTAGTAATGTTATGGAGCGCTATGTTGATGTTTAAAGTTGTTACTCACGTGCACTTGGCGTGTGGTCAGCTCGTCTCCCATTACTGTGGCCAGTAAACTGTTGGGACCTGAGCTGGCTAGACGTGCAGTGTCGTGGGCTGTATTCTTCATGAATAAAGTACTATTTGAAAGACGGTACAGCATCCTGTAGCCTTTCATTACATTTTGGCGATAATTCACTTATTCAGCCCACCGACATGGTTCTCTTTAGAGTTTTGTTAACTTTTTGGCATCTCACGAATTATGGTTCACTTAGTTGCCGGCACCCTACCTCAACCGCATCTGACCTCTGTACAGGCTATGTGACTTTCACTCCATAAGCTCATCGCTCAGCGCTGTTCCTGGGAACTTGTCGGCTTTTCACTTACCCTTGTGTGGAGCTGCCAGCACCCTACCCCTGCTGCGTCGGGCAGCCGACTTCAGCTGTGTGTCCTCCGATCGGCGTGACTTCTTCCTCTTCGTGGGCTTGATACCGGCGTTTTGGAAACGTCCTCGCATCGCGGGAGTTCGTCAGCTACCCTTCATCGTATGACGGTGGGTGTGCCCTTCCTCTGGCCTGGACCGATTGGTGAGCGCTTCCCATTCAATTCTTCTTCTAATTGGCCTATCTGCGTTTTCATCCGGGGGCACTTTCCACCTCACGCTTCATCATTAAACAGACGCTGTATCTTGCACATCGATTATTTGCTGGATTTTTTTACGCCGCTCATCGCTTTGGGCTGCATGCAGGAAGTTGCATATTGTTTGGGCTTATTTTAATTTTCCACGTTCAAGTGTTTTCCCATTTGGTTGCCGAGTGTTGGTGCTGTGATAAGGCTTAAACGGTGGGATTTCAAGGTATTTACTTCTTGTTGGTACTGTTCCTTTGCTGTTGTGTACGTGCTTCCAACATTTTATCTTATTTAATGTTATGTACTATTGAACTGTCATGGCCACGCCACAACAATCATAAGTTACACAACCACCACCTTTTTTGAGTCAACCTGGCAAACCTGCCATTAAGTGGATTCATTGGTTTAGGTTATTTGAAAACCACCTTGTTGCCATTGATGCTACCGGTTATAGTCCTGCACATAAATTTGCTATGTTATCTGGCAGCCTTGGTCAGGTTGCTCAACAAAGTTTTGACAGAAGACCGCTCAGCCTTCAAAACCGCTGTAACCGCACATCACCACCTCATTAGAACAACAAAGAAAGCGGCCCTACAAGAAAGGATCAACACCAGTGCACACAATAGTAAATAACGTTTCGCCGTGGTCAAACCCAGCACAGGTTAGCAGACATCCCATCCTCCCAAGACCTCTGCAACAACCTCAGTGCCTTCTTTCACCACAAGATTAAGGTGATCTACGACAGCTTCCACGCCTCGATACCCAAGACCCTCTCACCCCACTCGCAATCAGCAGAACAGCCCTGATCAGCTGGACTCCCCAAACCACTGACACCCTCAAGATCATGAAGAGCATCCACTCAGGAACACCCTCGGACCCCTGCCCGCACCACATCTTCAACAGAGCCGGCACCTCCTTTGCCCCCGAGCTCTGCTGCACCATCAACTGCTCCATCAACTCCGCCACATTCCCAGAAGACTGAAAACACGCAGAGATCAACCCCTTGCTGAAGAAACCCTTTGCCGACCCAAAGGACCTCAAGAACTTCAGACCCATCTCTCTGCTCCCCTTTCCAGCCAAGGTCATCGAAAACGCCATCAACGCCCAACTTTCCGAGTTCATCAAAGCAAACTACTCCCAATCCGGCTTCCAAAGCAATCACAGTACCGAGACCGCCCTCCTTGCCGACACAGATGATGCCCGCACCCTCCTCAACTGAGGCAAAACTGCAGCCCTCATCCTCCTGGACTTCTCTGCCGCCTTCGACACCGTATCCCACCGCACCCTATGCACAAGGCTCCACAACTCCGGCATACGTGCAAAGCGCCCTGGGATTGATCCGATCCTTCCTCATCGGCCGAACACAGAGTCAGGCTACCACCGTTCCACTCGGAACCCACAGAAATCAGCTGCGGAGTGCCTCAGGGCTCCTCCCTGAGCCCCATGCTCTGCAACATCTACATGGCCCCGCTTGCAGCCATCGTCCGGAACCACGGACTCGACATAGTCTCCTGCACCGACCACACCGAGCTGATCCTCTCCCTCACCAACGAACCCACAGTTGCCAAGAACAACTTCCACGATGGGATGAAGGCTGTTGCCACCTGGATGAAGGACACCTGCCTCAAGCTAAACTCATCCTGGGTGCCACCCCCTCCACTTGGGACGATTCTTGGTGACCCTCAGATCTTGGACCCCTCCCCGCCCCCACAGACCAAGCACGAAATCTCGGCATCATCTTGGACTCCTCGCTCAACATGAACCGCCAGATCAACGCTGTCTCATCATCCAGCTTCCACATGCTATGCCTGCTCCGAAAGACCTTCAAGTGGATCCCCACCGAGTCCAGAAAGACGGTCACCAACGCACTCATCAGCAACAGACTTTACTATGGCAACACACGCTACACCGGCATCACCCAGAAATTTCTCAAGAAACTGCAAAGCATCCAGGACGCCTCCGCCAGACTCATCCTCAATATCCCCCGCCGCAGTCACATCACCAGCCACCTGAGAGACCTTCACTGGCTCCCAGTCAACAAAAGAATCACCTTCAAGCTCCTCACACATGCCTACAAAGCCCTACACGACATGGGACCTGCATATCTTAACCACCACCTCGCATTCCACGCACCCACCAGAGACCTCTGCTCCGCCCATCTTGCCCTGGCCACCATCCCACGTATCCGCAATACCACGGCCGGGGAAAGATCCTTCTCCTACCAGCAGCAAAGACCTGGAACACCCTGCCTCTCCACCTACGGCAATCACCATCACTGCCCCAATTCAGGAAGGACCTCAAGACCTGGCTCTTCGACTGAACCACAGTGCCTGTGACAGATCAGCAGCCCCCTCCCCCAGCGCCTTGAGACCCTTACGGGTGAGTAGTCGCTCTTTACAAGACTCTTGGTTGATTGACAGTTTACCTCCTTTTTCTGCGCCTTCTGGAGATGGTCCATGGAACATTTATTTGAAGTCTGTTGATAGATTACGACAGCAGTTCTCGGATGAGCAAAACATTATGCTTGAATGTCATGCATTTTTTAAACGCAAACAGCAATCTGAGGAAAATGTTAAGGAGTATGTTTCAGCACTCAGAGTTTTAGCTAATACTTGTGAGTTTGGTGCCAACTTGGATATCTATATTCTGGACCAATTCATTTTCAATTGTGCTTCTAGGAAGATCCAGGAGAGACTGTGAAGTTGCAGAAATCCTACTTTGGTGGAGGTTCTTGATTTAGCTAAGAGCATTGAGAGGTCTATCATGTCATCCAAAATTCTGCATCCCGAGTTTACAAATGCCAATGCAATTGCTGCCAACGAGGAGTGTTCTGAGTCATTGTGTGCCATTAATACTAGGAGAAAAGTATTCAGGGGCTCTAAGTAAAAAAGGTTTGGTTCATGCTACAGATGTGGTTCCAAAACTCATATGAATAATTTTTCAAGCTGCCCTGCGGTGAACAAGAAGTGTCTATTGTGTGAAAAATTGGGAAACTTTCAGAGTGTGTTCAGGAGTGCTAAATACCCAACGCAAATTGCAAATGTGGATGTTGTCTCATGTGCTGATGCTGTTAGCAATGTCATACTTACCCTGGATTGTGTTGATCAGGTTCTCCCTATAAAAGGGCCTATATGTGAAATTGTTATTGATCAAGTGGCACTTACGGTTATGGCTGATTCAGGATCACCCATAACCATTTTAAGAGTTTCCACATTTTATGAGTTGTGGGGTGACAATATTAATTTATTGCCTACTGATGTCAACCTCAAGGCATTCAGCAAGAAGGACATCGATATGTTAGGACATTTTAATGCTAAAGTGTCATGTCTTGGTAGGGAGACAGAGACCAAGGTGTATGTTGCTGTCAAGGGGAGCAATATTGTTGGGTGGCGAGATTTGGCGAAAATGGGGTTACTTCTGGTTCCAGGGTCTTCTACTCCTGTTGTTTTGGGAGAAGCACCCATCTCTGGTTGATTTTTCCCAAGACTCTGTTGATGACATTTTAGCTAATTTCAAGCCATTGTTTTCCAACCAGGCTGGGAAATTCAAATGGTATGAACATAGAATCAGGTTACTTACTGATGCCCAATAAGGATCGCCCTGTGCCTTTGAGTGCTAGAGTTGAACTTAAAAACACTATTGACTCTTTGTTATCACAAGGCATCAAACAGCCTACAGATTTGTCACAGTGGGTGGCACCCGTAGTGCGCAAAAAGAATAATGAAGTCAGGCTATGTGCCGGCTTGCGTGCTCTCAACAAAAACATAATTGTGGATTGTCCCCCGCTACCTAAGATTCAGGATTTGTTGGCTAGTCTTGGGGAAGCGCAGGGGTTCTCCACCATTTACCTCAGGTCAGCTTATCACCAGGTCACCCTTTCCACTGAGTCACAGGATCTTACAACTTTTGTGACACCATATGGGGCGTACAAGTATCTTATGTTGCCCTTTGGTCTCCCGCCAGCGTGTTCCAAAAGCTCATGGATAGCTTGTTTGGGGACATGTCGTGCAGGCGTACCAGGACGATATTTTGGTTTATGCCAAGGATTTGAATGAGCAAAACAAAATCCTGAGGAAAGTGTTATCAATTTTGCTAAAGAGAGGTAGGACATTAAGGTTGGAGAAATGCAAATTCGCAACTAATGAATTGAAGTATATTGGTCACATGATCACTAGTGAAGGCATTACACCCAAGGAGTCTCTTATCAAAGCCATTAGCGATGTCAAGGCCCAAGCAGATAAAGATGCCCTTTGGTAATTTCTGGGTCTGGCAGAATATTATGCCCGCTTTGTATCTGGATATGCTCAATTTGTGGAGCCGCTGAGATTGTTGCTTAGGAAGGGCTAGAGTTTTGTGTGGTCAGACGAACAGGCTAAAGCTTTTGAGAAGGTCAAAGACTTAATTGTCGCTGCACGGGCCCTTAGTGCTTTTTGTGAGAGCCACACAACCACCATTACGGTTAATGCTAGTGCCCAGGGTTTGAGTGCGGTTCTCAGTCAGAGCTGCCAGTGGAGACAAAACCATTGCCTTTGCATCTAGGGCACTTAGGTCTTACGAATGTCAGTAAAGCACTATAGGGAGGGAGGCCTTGGCATGAGGGTGGGCTGTTCACGAATTCAGGACTTACATTTGGGGCACAACATTTGAGTTGGTTACTGACCACAAACCTTTGGTTCATGTCTTATCGAATTGTTTACGAGGTAATATGTCCTCCAGACTTACCAGACTTGTCTGAAAATTGCAGGAATACAATTTTGTCATCAGTCACATTCCTGATGGCAAGAACCTTCGTGCTAATTGTTGGCACTTGATGGCGATGAAGATGACCCCATTGATGATGTTGAATGTGTTGCGCTGATTGATGCCCTTTCTCGTTACCACTCTGTTGTGTGTGAACTCGATTGGACTTAAGCCTCAACTGAGGATGTTGTTTTAGGCAAGGTTGATTGAGTACATTGTGCAAGGTTAGCCTGATGTAAGGAATTTGGAGGGGGACTTAACGGTTGAAAATGGTATTGTTCTGAGAGGAGACAGATTTGTTCCGCCTACCAATGTGCACAATATATTATTTCCCAGGCACACACAGGGTATTTAGGCAGCACTAAAATATGCATGAAAATCATGCAGCACTATTGGTGGCTTGCTTTGACAGTCAAGGCAAGGCCATGATTGATAAGTGTCGTGAATGCCTCCTATCTGACAAACATTGGAGAAATCTACACGTGCCGCTTCATCCCACTCCCTTTCCTCAGAGAGCTTGTGATAAACTAGGTTTGGACTTCTCAGGCCCTTACTCCAGTTTACCATGCAACATGAAGTATACTATTTTACTCATTAATAATTACTCGAAGTGGAAGTATGATGCGTTTGTAGGGTCGCTTAAAACTGAGACAGTCATACATTTTTGAGTCGAGTGGTTGCTCTGGAAGGGGCTCCCAAGTTTGTGGTTACAGATAATGGGAATCATTTTGTTTCAGAACGCATGTGCAAATTCTTGGCGACAGGGATGTGAGACAACTTAAAGTTGCTTTATATTCTCCATCTTCCAATGGTTAAGTTAAGCGTGCCAACAGAATTATTAGGGATGGTGGGCAAACGGATTTAGCGTCGGGTTTGGATGTTGAATCATTTGTGGATCAAAAGGTGTGGCGCTATAACACATCCCCACATTGTACTACAAGGGTCACACCTTTTTCGTTACTCGGGCAGGATGGTTCACACGCCATTATGTCACTCATGGTTGGGTGAGAAAATGCACAGCAAAGGTGCTGTGATGCCTTCCAGAGATGTGGTGGCCTCTAAGGTGTCTTTACAGCACTCTGCTATGAAATTGAAGTTTGACAGAAGTCCTAATCGGGCAGGTGTAGATGTGGTGCCTGGTGACGATTAAGAATCGTATCAGAAACAGAAAAGTAGAATCCAAATTTTCTGTGCCCGTACAAGTGGACAGGGTCAGCAAGGGTGCCATCCTCATTTTGGGCAAGGGCTGGTGGAACAAGAGGCAATTGGTTAGGCTTACCTCAGAACAGGTTGATATTTTGTGTAAAAGGAGAATTATTGTCAAAAATGCGGATTGGGCACATTGGCTTGAACCTTCTATTCAGCCCTCAGCTAATGTAGACATGCATTTGGATGCCAGCATGGTGGTATTGAGGGTCTCGTCACTGAGCGTTCAGGCATGGGTTCGGTGGGTACCGGTGTCAGGAGAACAGCCAAAACATTTGAGGATTTTATTCTTACTTAGCACATGTACTTTTGTTTTGTTTTACTGTATGGCTGTTTTGTTTCAGATCAAAAGGGGAGAGATGGTGGTATATAATGCATCTTTTGAAATGGCTCGCGTTAAGTGCTTAGCGCGTGCCATCCCGGTACAAGCGCGCGTAGTAATGTAATGGAGCGCCAAGTTGATGTTTAAAGTTGTTACTCACTTGTGCTTGGCGTGTGGTCAGCTCGTCTCCCGTTACTGTAGCAGTAAACTGTTGGGACCTGAGCTGGCTAGACGTGCAGTGTCATGGGCTGTATTATTCACGAATAAAGTGCTATTTGAAAGACGCTACAGCATCCTGCAGCCTTTCATTTCAAAGGCCAAACAGTTTCAGCAACTCTCAGCATCCTACCACCAAATGTGTTACTTTTCCAAAAGATGGAGGGCAGCTTAGGTCTGTTACTGAGCTGAGTTCCCTAGTACGCTTTGTACACATGAGACAATATGTCAAGCATTAGGACAAAGCCCTTGAACGGATTTCCAAATAAGAACCAAGTGTGAGAAGTTGGCCTGGCATATGCTGTCCACTAATTATAGTGGGCACCTTGCACCAGTCCAAATCGACTCTTATGGTAGGTAGGTTAAAGACAACCTTATTGAAAGCTATCCTAGTGGTAGCTATGGAGAGCAGCCTTCAGGCTAAGTCTTGAAGGAATGTAAAGCAGCTTGTTTTACCAGTCTATAATCTCTTGAGTGACCAAATGAAAGAGCACCACACCAGGTATATATTCAAAATATATGTATTTATTACTAAACACACCCCTCTAGTCTCTTTATGAGGCTAGAGTTCGAAGCTACATAGGTTATAAGATCTTAAATCACAGTAATAGCACAAATACACGTTTGGGCCCTAGGGGCGTACTCAAACCATATACCAATAAAGTGGTATGCGAACCACGACTGAACTAGGCACTAGGCCTAGAGCCTCTAGAAGTGCTTGGACCACAAGGAACCACCCAAGGTAGTGACACAGGGGACCCACGGGAGACGCGTGCAGTGTAAATACACAACCGCGATACGCCGTTAACTTCTATGGAGAAAGTCGGGATCGGGAAAATAGAGGAAAGGGACACTTAAAAGAGGACTAGGACAAAACCCTTTGAGATCTAGGACTTTGAAGAGTCTCTACCCACGGGAGCACCGGAGTACTCGTGTTACCTCACCCAGGGAAGCCGGGTGCATAGGTGCCTTTCGGGGTCGGGTTTCGTCGTCGGTTCTTATGGCGATCTGCTGCAAAGTGCTGCTGGCGACCAGGAGAAAAGTGTCCGGGTGGATCCAAGAGTGGATCGGAGTTCTGAAGAACCTGAAAGCAGAGGGGACAGAGTCTGGGTCACTAGCCAGTGACCAGGGAGGCGATGGACAGATGCCCACCGATGTCGAGTGCTTCAGGTGCGTTGACGGTTGTCTCGTTTCTGCAGCCACGAGGTCCAGGAGGCGTTGTCGGCGACCAGGAGCAGGATTCGGGCTGGTACACGATGTCTGTTGAGTGCTGCGGTGTCGGCGACCAGATTGGACCCAACAAGCCTTGGCAACGGCAAGTCTCGATGTAGCTGAAGATCGTCGATGGTGCAGACCAGCAAGGTCTGGGGAACTCACCCAGCAAGGGTAAGTGAGAGCAGGCCTGGAGCAACCAGACTGCCAAGTAAAGAAAAGATTGGCCTTCGGTAAGGGCTACTAGCCAACGGGCTAGCGACCGCGAAGGAGCCTCGTGACGCCGCACGTGGAGCTGGCTTACAGGACACTCGTGGAGTGGGGGCCAGTGATCTTCGGTGCAGGTGGTGCTGGAGGCTAGGGCTACTCGGAGCCCAAAGCACGACTTCTTGGGAGACCCAGAAGATGGTGCACTTGCAAGTGTGCTCGGTGTCCAGGGGTCACGGTCTCACGTTACCCACGATAGCCACGGGCCTCAGCTTTGCTGGGGACTCAGGGTAGCCTCGGGGAAGTCTGAGAATCCACCTCTGGTGATGCGATGACTTCGGCGTCCGACGGGAGCTTCAGTGATGCGAACCGGACAGATGCTTCTTTGGTGCCTGCCAAGCAGGGAGTCACTCCTTGACCCCAAGGGAGATTCTTCAGTCCTCTAATCGTGAGTAGAGCGTCGAAGGTCCAGGATTCTGTTTCAGAGTTTCGTCCAGGTATAATCTAAAGTCCTAAGGACTGGGTTCCTACCTTTATTCCAAAAATAGGGGATGGACTACTCTGTGGCCCCACCTATGGGTGGGTCAGGGCAGAGGGTGGCTACACCCCTTTCCCTTTGTCCAGTTCGCGCCAAAGCAGGGGCTGCAAGCCCTGATCCGGTTTGAACTGGGGTATGCACAGGGACACCAAATGTGCCCCCAGTGCAGGACTTCAAAGCACCCGAAAGTGCTCCCGCCCAGCCCCAATACACATTGTCCTGTCTGGGGAGGTGGTCACACCTCCCTGGGACAGGAAACCTGTTGTCCAGGCCTCCCCTGCCGGAGTTTCGTCCAGCAGCAGGAGGCCAGACTCGTGTCTGTGGCAGCAGCATCCATTTTGTGATGCCAGGGCTCTGGAAAGAAGTTACCGGACTCGTCAGAGTTAACATGCCTTTCCCTCTAGAAGGGTGGAATGCTACCCCCGCCGCCAGAATTGGCGGGGGGTAGTATTCCAAGATGTTTGACACCAAACACGACATGTTTCGGTGCAGCCATTCCATAGTTAGCATTTTACCGCGAGGATATAATGCGTTTAAGAGCATATGGTCAGGCTGCACTACAAACAGCATCAGAGATGGTCTCCGAACGCTGCAGAGGGGCCCTGCTCATGCAGGGGCACCCTCTCACATAGGAACCATACACTCTGCCTTTAGGATTGATAAGGCCTGCCTTAGGAGTGACTTATAGGTTTATATGTGTGTATGCATTTAGTGATATAGGTAACCTATACCACAGCAAGGGGTGCATGCACCACCTTACCCAGGCTGCAGTAGCAGACCTGTGGTGTCAGTTTGGATGGCCTACCAGGGGTGGCATAATATATGCTGCAGCCC